>OU015490.1:169209474-169891974 GCA_907164885.2 Dolomedes plantarius
GATAGGCCAATGTAAAAGTTGAAGTCTGGAAATTTAATCATCCTAGAAAAGTGCGGTTTATGTTATTTGATTCTTAAAATTAACTAATATGTCTTGAGACGGAAAAAAAGAATTAAAGTTTTTTTTAATGTTTTGTGTCACGGGCCACATTAGATACTTTTATTTACTAAACGTTCATTTACGTTTCATATTTTATGTTTTTGAATTGATTGTACTTTCTAAACACTAGTGCTAGGTAGGTCCCAGACGGAGCCCAAGTTCTACTTCAGGATTCAAACCGCAACTAATTTCAGTTCCTCCACCAATTTCAGTTATTTTTCAAATAACAGTGATTATAGAAAACTGCATGTCGTTAGACATAAAGAGTGAATTTTCTGTTGTTTAGTTAATTCATAAGCCTGCAGTTTGGTATTCGATTTCTTGATATTCGTCGAAACTGTGGGAAAAAATTAGGTGAAAAATCAGTAATATTTTCTGTAATACAGATGGAGAAAAAATATTTAACACGGATTTCTTTTCTCACTAAAAAGGATGAATGCCGTCATTTTGACGGTTAAAAATAATTACAAGATAAAAAAAACTTTTTATATACCATGTTTTTAAATTTTCTGTTGAATCATATAAACTTGACAATTCTATGCATTAATAAATTCTTTTTAAAAATTTTTTGATGAATTATCCCATCAACTTGAAAGAAAATGATCAAATGCAGAATAAAGAGGTATCAAATGAGTAATCAATCGTTTAGCTCGGGAATTGGAAGTTAACTTGTGTTTAACTTTTCATTCCCGTCCAGGTCGATAGATGGCTGCATCATTCTACAAACAAAATTAACTTAAAATAAATTCAATACTGCTTAAAGATAGCTAAAAGTATGAAAATAATGCATTGTCATCGTGTTCTGAGCTATTCTAAAAGTTTCAAATGTCTAGCTAGTCGGGAAGTTAGTTAAAAATCGATTGCAAGATTTGTACTGGACAAACACACACACAAACAAACAAACAAGAAAGAGAGTTAATAAAAACATGGTAATAAAACAAAGAATTTAAAATATTTAGTTTTTTTTTTAAAAAAAGGTTAAATACTTTATACTATTGAACTGACGAAACTTTTTTGAACTATTTCATACCAATATATGTCTTTCAAGTGTTAAAAGAGAAATTTTGGTAATGATGCTACTACTTATGTAATGCTTATTATTGTTGTTGTGGTTTCTAATGCTTCCTGGCCAGAATTTTTCCAGACTAGGTATATATAGGTTATCAGGTTGATGGGTTCGGCCCAGATTTATAATGTCACAAGGGTCAGTGTCCGATTTAGTGAGGGGCCACCTCAATTTTGACCTACCAACCCCAGTGGAGGCATCTGGGCGGATCGTACTCTTTCCCACTCTCTCTGATTTCATAGTGGGACTTTCCTCTCTACGGATTTAGCGTACCCATATCTGGCCTATACATGGAGGTATTGAATGGCGCTTGTTGGGATTCGATCCGAGCACCCTCAACACCGAAAGCCGACGCGCTATCACTAGGCTACCTCCTTCCCATATGTAGTACTTACTTGAGCTAATTGAAATTTGCTGGAATGAATTTTAAAATTTATCTAATTTCAAAACTATTTAGATAATAAGACATTAAGAATGCTTTTTCAGATTGGGGTTTTGACTGACCGGTGAGTTAGCAAATCTATTTATATAAAACGCGTAGGTATGAGGCACAAAAATCGGCGATATTTCTACACTCCGAATGGCAACTTCTGCAACTACCAGATGTAAACATTAGCGGCCAACCGCGTGTGTGTAGTAGTTCAATGATAGCACGTAATTTAGTACAATTTAATTGCTGTATTTTACACGTGAGTAATTTTAATTTATTCACGAGATAATTTATATTTTGTTCCATCGATTTTTCTAAATGTATATAAGAGGACAAACTTTTGACAAAATATGTTTAGACCTATCAAATCCAGTGTTTAGTCATGGACAGTTGTATGTAGGTTTATCTAGACTCCGTTCTTTTGATTCTGTCACTGTAGTATCTCCTATTTCTGAGATACTCGACTGTGTATATCAAGAAGTTTGAGGAATATCATAGTAAAATATTAATACAGTCGGACCTCTATTTAACGAAGTCGCTAAATCTCGAAAAAAAGTTCGTTATATGGAGAATTCGTTAAATAGAGATATACCTTTTAAAATACTTAAAACTCACACAAAATATATTTAAAATTCATAAACACTAAATATTATTAAAAAAGTAATTAATCACACCTTTATTTTGTAAATTAATGTCTATTTGTTTTATATATCTTACCCATCAAAAAGAAATCTGCAAGGAAAACAAGAATAAGACAAAACATTGTCCGGGAATACACTGTATTTTCAATTTCCAGAACCGAAATTACCAGGACGACTCTGATCAACAATCTAGGAAACGGGAGACTAGTTCAAGGACACGGGACAGCTCTATTTAGGGTAAAAGAGGGATATTGAAAGTTATTTTAATGAAGTGAACAGTGGGGGGGGGAGGGGATAAAGGTTGCATTTCCTGGATGAAATGCAAAGAATGACAGTCAATTAATTTACTGCTCTCGGTGAGTTAGGCGACTGGTAAAACCAGTTCAAGTTCATTTATCACCATAAAATGTGTTAAAAGAAAGAATAAGTTTGAAATGTTCAGAAATATTTTGAGAAATATGGATGAAAAAAATATTGGATCACAAGAAAAAGTTCGTTAAATAAAGAATTCACTTCGTTATTTGGAGGTTATTTTACGAAGAAATTCGCAAGATGTTCTTGGTTCCGAGGAAAAGTTCGCAAAATAGAGAAATTCACAAAATAGAGGTTCGTTAAATAGAGGTCCGACTGTGATTGCATTATAATATCTTAATAGTAAGTAAGAGTTAATTTCTACACTTTTTTTAGTAGTACTTGCTGAATTTTTACTCCATTTTATAAGTGAAGAAATTTTCCCAACAATTTTTTATTTGGTATGATTAAGTGTAGATATCTGAATTGTGAACAATAGTACATATAGAGAGTGATGTAATCCACATTAAATTTTAGTACTTGCTGAATTTTTACTCCCTTTTTTAGTGAAAAAATTTGTCTCTAACAATTTCTTATTTGATGTAATAATAAAATGTAGATATTTTAATTTTGAAAAATATTACATACAGAGAGGAATGTAATTTTTAAAATCTTTGTTGTTGGGTTTCTCAGTCTTATCTTTAACTCTGCTCTGAAAAATGGAAATTCATATTTTTTTATTCACGATGTTTTAGAATCAGCCTTATAGAGAATTTTGCAATGATTATAAATCTTTTGGCTGAGTTCGCCCTACCACTTAACAACGTATATTTATGATGACAGGTAATAGTAACATTCCTTACATACGTTTCTTTCAGTTGAGTTGTTTTGCAAAAGAAAATATAAAACTAAAAGCGACCAAGCTGGTCGCGCAGCGGCTAGTTGCTTAAAATTTTAGGATAGTAAACCATTCTTCTTCTAATGACAAATACTATAATTGTACGTTTTTCGAACGTATATATTCCTGATCATTTTTTACTATTTTAATCCATTTTTATTTTCTGTGTTATGATGAATCGTTAGGTTTTCTAATGAATATCATCTTTCGGGAAAATTTGCGCAATTAAAAATTTTGCCATAATTGTATAAGAAAGAAACTATTCAGGTAAAATTCATTCTTTTATTAAATATCAGATTTGCTCATAAAGCACTAACACATATGATCGAAATCTGAAAATTGTTTGATAGATCCTTTATAAACGATTAGGGATTCCATTTTTAAGTTTCTAGACAAACTTTTTATAAATCGAAAATATTTTTAATAAGCATTTTAAAAACGGATATTGACTGTTATTTAATTTATTTTCCTACCGCCCATTGATAAAGCTGCCTGGTTCTTATTAAAGTAATCTTTGTTTCCAACGAGTGTTGGATAGATTATTTAAGGTGTTAAGCGGAATTGCGTGTCATTTAATTTCGGTGAAACACTGTTTTATCCCTCATATATCAGTACTAGCTGAATACCCGTGCTTCGGTACAGAGTATATTCAAATTAAATACAACAGTCAATGTATGCAATTAATGCAAAAAAATATTTATAAAAATATCGTAACGGATATTTTTATAAAAAAATAATGTAGAAGAAAATATTCAATTTAAATACAACGGTCAATGTATGCAATTAATTTGAATGTTTAATATTCATAAAACATACTAATTTGAATTAAATTCTTAAAAAACTTCCATCTCAATTAGTCTAGTGGTTAAATTTTATATTTTATCGTATTTTAATAATTTTTTTGTCAATTTATTTCGCTGTTATGCACGTGACGCAAAATTAATTTAAAGTATCACAAAAAAGAAAAGAAACCACCTGATCAGCATTTAATAAATTAAATTCTAAAAATCAATCTTTAAAAATTCACCAAAAAATCAGAAAATGGAGGTAAAGATTCGAAAGAGATATCATTTAAAAGGAATTTTTATGATCTCGTGATATAAATTTTATAACCCTCAGATTATTATTTTAAGTGCAAACTTGAAAAAAGTTACAAAAACAGCTTAAAAATTTAATTTAAAAAAATCTAAGAAGAAATTTTTCAAAAATCTTTCTTAGTGCACTCTTACACAATAAGAAGAATCGCCATGCAAAATTTCAGTCCTTTAGGTCCAGTGGTTTGGTCTGTGCGTTATCTGTCAATCAGTTACGGAACTATTTTTTATAGATACGTAGCTTAATATGGTTCAGAATTCTAATAATACATTCAAACACTGAACTCTTACAGCACATTAAAAAAATCTTACACTCAAAATGTTTGCTAAATTTTGTAAACACGTAAAATTATCACACAGAATCCAAAAATACAATAATTTATTTGAGTAAATTACGCGAAGGTATGAATAATTTCTTATATAACAAAATAAATATTGATTTTTGGATCGATGCAACTACGATAAACAGCAAATTTTTCAATAACATTCTACGGTTTATTTCCAAATGGCGCACCTGTAGAAAATTATTTCAAGCAAATTGAATGAAAAGATTGCGATCAATATGAATCATCACTATACAGTTCTCGGATCTAAGCAACGAAAATGTGAATAGTGTCACATGTAACCGGTACTTATTTACTCGATAAGCTCAATCTAACAAAGCCCTTAGAATCTTTTATTTATTAAGCACCAGTACGAAACACGAATAAAATGATAGTAATAATTTAATACAGAGATTCCCAACCAGTGTGCCGTGGCACTTTAGGGTATCATGAAATCAACCGGGGGTGCCGCGGCGTTTTTTTTGGATAGACAAAAAAAATTGTCGTTGTTGTTTCGAATGCTTCCTTGCCAGAATTTATTGCAGACCATATCCGCACAGGCTAGAGGTCTGAGGGGTGAGGCTCCGGTTTATTATGGCACCACAAGGGTCGGAGTCCGATTGAGTCAGGTGCCACCGCAATTTTGACCGAGCAACCCCAAGGGATCGTACTCTGGGGGATCGTACCCTCTCCCACCCTCTCTGAACACATAGAGGGACATTCCAGTCTACGGATTTAACGTGCCTATATCCAGACTAGACACGGAGGTATTTAATGGCGCTTGTCGGGACGCGATCCGAACGCCCACTGAGTCGAAATCCGACGCGCTACCACTAGGCTACCTCGGGACCACAAAGGTTTGGTTTTGGAGCGCTGCGGTCATTTTTTGCTACACGAGGGCTAATTAGACCGGGACCTACTGCTTAAAGCAGATTCCGAACGGCTACAAACATCCATGCCAATTGTGGGACTAGAACCCACAGACACTGGAAGGCTAGCGCCCTATCCATTCGGCCACCGCCCGGCCGGGACCACAAAGAGCCTACTAAAAATAAATACTGTTGAATTAATGACTCTCAAGCCCGACAGACTGTGCCATTAATCGATTTACCCGCTACTGGGGGTGAATTAACTACACTCACGCCCGTAACTGTCAGGCTGGATGTCAAACACTTGTGCTCTAAACATCCATCGCAAGTCTCAGATTAATCTATATATATAAAACAGTTCCGTAACTGATTGACTCACTGACTGATTGACTGACCGACTGACTGACTGACATACAACGCACAGACCAAACCGCTGGATTCACCAAGCAAAATTTCAGCCTAAAGGGCTGAAATTTTACATGGTGATTCTTCTTATAGTGTAGACGTGCACTACGAAAGATTTTTGAAAATTTCTTCTTATATTTTTTTAAGTTAAATTTTTAAGCTGTTTTAGTAACTTTTTAAAAGTTTGCATTTAAAATAATAACTTGAGGGTTATAAAATTTATATCACGAGAAATATCATAAAAATTCCTTTTAAATGAAATCTTTTTCGAATCTTTAACTCCATTTTCTGGTTTTTTGGGGGAATTTTTAAAGATTAATTTTTAGAATTGAATTTATTAAAAGCTGATCACGTGATTTCTTTTTCTGGTGCTTTAAATAAATTTATCGTCATATGCCTAAGAACGAAATAGACAAAAAAAAATTTTATTTTGCTAATGCGGTAGACGATTGGACATTAAACTCCAAACAAATATTAAAATACAGTAAAAGATATGTTCCTCAAACAAGAAGAATTTATTTCGAAAAGAATAATTTATTTCGAAACGGCTTGAAATGCTAATCACTGTTTCAAATGATTGCGTTAACCCTTTTTATTATATCAGTACTCAAATATAATAGTTTGTTAATTAATTCTGATATATTTCAATTGGTATCTCTCTCTGTACTATATTAACTGTACTATATTCTTTAGTATGTCCTATTAGATTTACTTATATTACGAATATTTTCTTCTACACTATTTTGTCTATAAAAATATCCCTTACGATTTTTTATAGATAAATTTTTTTTACATCAATTGTATACATTGATGATCGTATTTATTATAAATATATGTGTGTATATATATATATATATATATATATATATATATATATATATATATATATATATATATATATATATATATATATATATATATGTATATATATATATATATATATGTATATATATATATATATGTATATATATATATATATATGTATATATATATATATATATATGTATATATATATATATGTATATATATATGTATGTATATATATATGTATATATATATATATATATATATATATATATGTATATATATATATGTATATATATATATATATGTATGTATATATATATATGTATATATATATATGTTACGGCCAAAGCCCGAAGTCCGGCCACTTCGCGAATTTGCCGAGAGGTATGGCCAAAGTGCGATGTAATTGAATCGATCAGTGAATATTCTACTTTGGCCGTCCATTTCGCGAAGTGGCCACGATGTTCCGGCCAAAACGCAATGTGCTCATTCAAGAATGCCCGGTAGGCGGCGCATCTGCAATTCCGGCGGGAATGTGCCACGTGGCGACATTTGTCTGCTGCTTCTCGATTCTTTCTCAGCAATTTCACTGTGAGGTGAGTGCTGTTTTCCTCGTATTTTTATAGTATTCTGTATCGTATTTTTATAGTATTCTATATCGTATTTTTATAGTATTCTGTATCGTATTTTTATAGTATTCTATATCGTATTTCTATAGTATTCTCTATCGTATTTTTATAGTATTCTCTATCGTATTTTTATAGTATTCTATATCGTATTTCTATAGTATTCTGTATCGTATTTTTACAGTATTCTATATCGTATTTTTATAGTATTCTGTATCGTATTTTTATAGTATTCTATATCGTATTTTTATAGTATTCTGTATCGTATTTTTATAGTATTCTCTATCGTATTTTTATAGTATTCTCTATCGTATTTTTATAGTATTCTGTATCGTTCTTTCATAGGCTGCCCCATGGCTACTTCTGAGGGGACTAATACGCATAGCGATGTCAGTGAAGCAGCACTTGATATTAAAACAAGGTTCTCTGACACCCTGCATACGTTGCTGCAACAAAAAGCAGATAATGGCGAGATCCTCACCAGAGACAAATACTGCACTTTTATAGAAGACGTAAAGCAGGCTAAAGTAAAGCAGAAAAAACAAAGTGTTGATTATCGTCGACTGAGAAAATATGATGTTATTGAAGTTAACGGCATGGAAAAACTTATCGTGCCAGTCCAGGAGATATCTTGTATTATGCACACACAGAAGAACTATTCGATATACTGCACGATACCCACTTGAAAATTGGACACGGAGGTCGCACAAAGATGGAAGAGGAGCTAAAATCTAAGTACACAAATGTAACCAAAGAAGTGATTACATTATATCTCCGCTTATGCAAGCCATGCCAAACCAAACTATCCAATCCTAAGAAAGGTCTAGTTTCCAAACCTTTGATATTTAAAGAATTTAATTCAAGATGTCAGGTGGATCTCATCGATATGCAGACGAACCCTGATGGAGATCACAAGTTTATACTCAATTACCAGGATCATTTAACCAAGTTTATATTATTACGGCCTCTGAAAAGCAAAAGAGCAGAAGAAGTTGCTTACCAGTTACTTGATATCTTCACCACCATAGGTGCTCCAAGCGTGCTGCAATCAGATAATGGGAGAGAATTTGTGAACCAAGTTATAAATGAACTGAAGAACATGTGGTCAGAATTGAAGCTTGTTCACGGGAAACCGAGGCATAGCCAAAGCCAAGGTTCCATCGAACGTGCCAACCAGGATGTTCAGAATTTGATGATGACATGGATGCAGACAAATAAATCAACACATTGGGCTAAGAGTCTCCGATTTATTCAATTCATGAAAAACCGTTCTTTCTACCAAGGCATTCAGCAGTCGCCATATGAGGCCATGTTTGGCTGCAAAGCGAAAGTGGGGCTGAGTACGTCAAATCTGCCCAAAGAGGTTGTCAATAATCTAGTTACAGAAGAAGACCTTGAGAACGTCGAACAAAAAATGGAGGGTGATATAAATTCAGGGAATGCATCCGGAAATGAAGCTCCTGTCATGGCAGTGGAACCATCCGAAAATCCTGAAGGGTTGGCCGACAATAACTATGCGATAATATTCTGTGTGGTGTGCGGAAAAGAGTGTAGTGCAGCCCATTCTTGCGAATCCTGCGGGAAAGATGTCCATGCAAATTGTGGAATAAATTACGGAGGGGAAATTACTTGCAGGATATGTCACAATAAACAAGTAATCAGGAAGAAGAGGTCAGGAGCTCATGCTAGTTTGCAAGCTCAAGGTGCAAAGATGCTGAGAAGTTCAGGTGCAAAATTTCCACCAGCTAAAGTTGGAGATAATGTGCGTATCCGCATACCAGATGTTGACAGGGGTCGCGGTGACCCAAGAAGCGTTCTTGCTGTTGTCATGAACGTCGAGGACGGTTTCTACAAGCTAGGAACAGAACATGGCGTTCTCAAACACCTGTATTCCAGAAGTGAGTTTTCCATTCTGCACGAGAAACTACTAACACTTGATTCCATAGGCATAGAAGAAAAATCGCTACGAACCATGGCGTCTTCCCAATCACTGACAGGGCGCCAAGGCTACACGAGATGCAATTGTTCGACTAAGTGTGCAACAAACCGCTGTAAATGCAGAAGCAACAAACTTTTATGTAATTCGAAATGTCACAAAAGTTTAGCTTGTTGTAATAGGTGATTAAAGTGATTTATAATTCATTTTTTAATTAAAGGAAAAGAGGTAAATTTTTTATGTTGACCATTTTACTATTTTTTTAATATCTTTTGTATTTCTAATAACTTTTACTTTACAGAAAAAAAAATTGTAGTGGTATGTTTTTTCACATACCGGGTGGTACGGTGGGACCACAATTTTTTAATATTTGTTTTATTAAAAAGTTAATTTACTAATATTGCCCCTTTTGTTTTCTTTTTTAATTTAAAAATATAAATCTTCTAATTTAAAAATATAAAAAAATAAACAAGTTTTTAAATTAAAATTAAAAAAAATTTAATTTTTTACTTTGTCTCAAATGGCCACATCTCATCGCAGTTAGCTGCGGGTACCGCAGCTAGTAATTTTTAAAGAATGAAGTTATGGTTATACAGAGCCAATAATACGTGCCAATGATTTTTTCTTCCAACTTTGGCTGATCCTCCCATGCCACTTCTCGATCTGGCCAATTCCCGAAATCAAGAAAAGATCGGACATTGGCCAGCCAATTTACAGCGTTCTTAGCCATTTCGCGAATTGGCCGAATTCGGGCTTTGGCCGTAACATATATATGTATATATATATATATATAAAAGATAAAGTTGAAAGAGAAAAACCAGTATGAGCACTAAAGCTACTGCAGCCAGGAACCAAAACCATGAAAATATTGAAAGAAGTTTTTGACAATATCTCATCATCAGCGGTGTCGATACTGTCTAAAAACCAAAGGATTGTTTCAGATAAGTATGATTGTCGTGTTGCCTGTCTTAAATATTTATTTTTGGGCGTGATTCGTAAATTATTTGGGTTATTACAAATTATTTATAAGTAATAGGTATTTGGGTGCGTTGTGTTTTTAAGATTTATTTGGTTAAATACAACCCAAAGCTCAAGACAAATTGGCAAACGAACAGGTCAAAAAAACTTTGCTTCTAAACCTTCCTTTAGATCAACTACACAAAACAGAGATGACTGACTCCAATGTTACAAAATAAAATTTATTTATTTACAACCTTATCTATTTACAATTTAACTCAAAAACCGAATCACCAAATCTTAGTACACAGTTTACACATTTTACTAATCTTTTAGCATTTTCTCCTCAATTCATATCGAATGACATGTATTTAATTAAACCTACACCTTTTGGATTCAGGGAGCATAAATTTATTTATTTTACCTAAGGCAAAGAACTACTCTCTCTCTCAAAATCTATATTTAAAAAAAAAAACATTGATCCCGCACTAAATCATTCAAATTTTCGAGGTTGGGTCTGAACAAGACAAAAATGATTTGACACTCACTCGATTGGATGCTGTCGCACTGTGACTCGGGTGTCGAAGTTCTGCTTATGCTTGGGGTATCGCTCTTTCCTTCTAGGTAGTGGGTGCTCTGCGTCTCTAGGCTGTCGTGGGTATCCTTCTACTCTTTTCAAAATGATGGGGCACTCATCAGGAAAATGGTGACATCGACTTCCCTTGATCCAAAGTCACGCTCAATTCCGGGAAGACTCGACCAGATCTCCAATATTAAGGCGCATCCCCTCTATAACTCCGTCTCTATTCTCTTGCTCCAAATCACTCTCAGCTCCGGGAAGACTCGTCCGGATCTCCAATATTACGGCGCATCCTCTTTGTCACCTCGTCTGTATTCTCTTGATCAAAAATAACTCTTAGTTCCGGGAAGACTCGACCGGGTCTCCTTATATTTAAAAATGCCAATCTTTTCATCACTTTCGATGCTAAGGCACCAGGAAAGATCAACCGGTCTCCGGTCTCTGGAAACCGAAACCTCGTTCTCGTACTGTCGACCAACTCCCGGGAATGCTCAACCGGTCTCCGACATTTTGAAATACCAATCTCTTCATCCCCCTGCAATGCTAAAGCACCGGGAAAAGTCAACCGGGCCCGCCCGCAGAGGAGAATCTTCGAAAAAAACTCTAAGTCTTCTATTTATTTATTTTTTTTACAAGAATGTCCCCGCCTTCTCATGACTCCTAAACCATTCAGGAAAGCTTTCAAAAATCCACCACTTAGCATCAATTTTCATTTCTTTGATTGGATAATCCCATAACCCATGCACGCCTTCCTTGCGTCACAAAACAGACCACCCAAAGTCCAGTCCACGTGTTTTGCGGTCTACCTCCCAAACAGACCCAATAAATTTGTTTACAATAGGGTATTTTATTTTAACGTCAAACTCTGGTGCCATCTCCTTATCTGCGTCTGCAATCAACCTACCCCCACCGCGCACCGCCGCTTTTAAATTGGCTACGGCATAAAGGCGACTGTTCCGTCCTCTTACCAAAGGCGGCTTCTTAACTCTCTAACCAAAATGTGATGAAAAAAGGCTTCGATCACTTTATCTCTCTAAAAAATTTAATTTTTCTTTAAAATCGAAAGCGCTTCATCATAATGATCTATACAATAAACATACTCAGACACCGTACAATCCATGAGTAGCTGTAGAATTGAATATACATCCACTCAACCATAGTACACCAAGCCTGGCGCCAGACAGAGTGAAAGTTAAGAATAGGTAACCACAAGATGACTGACGTCACAAAACTTGCAACCAAGGAGCAAATGAAAACACAGCTGTCCTACTATAAAGACTGTGTTTAGGACTATTTAACCTTAATTATATTAGCTTTTTATTATTATTACTAAGAGAATTTTATTATTATTTTATTTTTGTGTTTACTTTAGTTATTATTATTTTTCATTTATTTTATTTTTAGTAGTTATTTACTCTAATTAAACTTATTTTGTTGATTTACTTATTAGTTGCAACAGAACAAACTATTCATGAAATCTAAAACAACCAATTATGTGCTTGGAAAGATAATCAGGGTAATAATTTCATGTTAGCACAGCTATCAAGTCTGAAATATACTTAATCCTACTGTCTTTAGAACAAAGCCTATTTATACGTACAAGGTGATTTACAATAATATTATTAAAAAAAGATTAGGTAATTTTGAAATTTAACAATATTAAATTCAAAATCTGATCTTTTGTCTTATAAGTCAAAGGTAAATTTGCTATGAGAATTTAATTTTATGTTTATATCTAAAAAGTTTATATTAATATTATTTTGGCTACTTTGTTTAGTTCCAAAATAGGAGGGTAAAAATTTAAGTCTATATGATTATTACTTTTATTAATTACTATTATATCATCTATATAACTAAATATATTGTAATTGCTATTATCTATATTTTTAATATTATCAACTTCAAAATAATGTAAGTATAAATTGGCTAGGATACTAGAAGCATTACCACCTTGTTGTACACCTTTGGCCTGTAAGAATATACTATTATTATGAACTATATAATTATTTTTAGTTACAAAATCTAGGAGCCTATTGAAATGAGTAAGTTTAATATCGTTACTTAAGTATTGTTTATTATTTTGTACTAACTTTATTATTACTCTATTTAAATCATTTATATTGATATTATTGAATAAATCTTTAAAATCATAAGTTAGTATTGTTTTACAATTATCTAATGTTTGTAGTTTTCTAATAAGACTAAAGCTATTATCAATTATACCACAAACACCAGAAGTTATTGTTTTATAGATTAATTTAAGGTAATTTAATAATAATACACTTGCTTTAGTAGCATAAGTGTTGTGTCCACGGGTTACTGCTCTAAAAGCAATAGGTGTTTTATGAAACTTAGGAACTAAAGTAATATATGGAAAGAGATAGTTATTTGAAGTTATACCTAGAAGTTTATATTTTGCAAAAATTTTCTTAATAATAATACTAGTAGTTTCTTTTAAAGGCTGAAAAAGATCACTATTGTCTAGCTGTTTTCTTAAACATATGGCAAAATATTTTTTACAAATAATTGCATATTTGTTGGCTGCTTTATCTACATAAGTGATTATAAAATATTCTTTTAATTTTGTTATATCTTCTTTCAAGTGTTTATAGGAATTATTAATGAAATTACTATAATTGGGTAGTTTAGAATGTACTAGCTTAAGTATATTAATTTTCCATTGATTGAAGGCTTCTGTAGGTATAGAATAATTAATAGCTATTTTATAGATAAATTTATCTAAATCAGCATTTAAGAAACTTATAGTTTTCTTATTATTATTAGTACTAGGTAATCTATACTTAGTTCCCAAAATCATCAACTCACGCAGTGCTAAATTATCCACTATTTCCAAATTGCCTGTTATTACATGACCATGTGCCGTGTCAACATAACTATTGTATTTGAGCAGATGACAAACGCAATTTAAATTTATTGTTTGAGTAAAATTTTGTGAGACCTGATTATAGTTAAATATACGTCTACCCATAGGCAGTGTATATTTAAAGGCACGTTTAACTTTTATTTCCTTTACAGGAAACATATCATGAAGTTTATCAAAAATACTATTGAAGTTTATATTACTTAGTTTAGGGGTGGTAAAATTTAGTACACAATAAGTGTTATTAGCAGTGTTATGTTTTTTAAATAAGTTTATTTTTAAATGATTAGCCCGTGTTAATAGTAAATCATAAACCAGATGCTGATAATGATAATTCTTTATTTTAGTACTTAAAAATAGTTGATATAGCTTAATGATATGTTTTTTAACGATAGAAAATATCCAAGCTTTTAATTTTTTATATTGATAATCATTAATAAACCTTTCCTGAAAATTTATTAAAGCATTTTTATATAAGTTACAATCAAAAGTCTTACTTTTATTATAACTTTTACCTCTTTCAGTTCTTTTTGATGTCTTAGCATCTTCGATTAGTTGAGGGTAAATAGAATGAGCTGACACATCAGTAAAATTGAGCTTAACGATATTTTTCTGTTTATAAATTTGATTAAGGCCATATGGAAAGATAGTTTTATGTTTTTGCATATATATATTTTCATAAAATATCCTCTCAGAGGGTGATTTAATTATATCAACAATGGAGATAATAATATTTTCAAAATTATGTTTTTTGAAATGATCAAATTATATGTATATATATATATATATATATATATATATATATATATATATATATATATATATATATATATATATATATATATATATATATATATATATATATATATATATATTGGCATTAATTGCATACATTGACCGTTGTATTTAATTTGAATGTACTCCGTAGCGAAGTGAGGGTTTTGAGCTAGTTAAACATAAGTCTTTTTAGTGATTTCCATTGTGGTCCTTTAGTATGATTCTCTACTAAATCCCGTGGCTATTTTTGGAGCAGTATTAAAATACAGGGTGTCTCAAAAAACCTTGACACGTTTTAAAAAAATTATATAAAAAGAGTTGTACAAGGTAAGAACTGGAAATTCACAGGTGTTTAACGTACATAATACAGTTTTTTTTCTGTGTCAAAAAAATTGAACAGGTGGCGCTAGTTGTTCCGTGAAAGCGGATGATGTAAAATGGCTATTCCATCAGAGAAAGCAATATGTGTTGGCTAGTACTGCAAAATAGAATCTGTTGCAATGAAATTTGGAAAGGATCCCCCAAGTCGTTACAACATCTTAACTTGGTATAAAATTTTCTGGAAACGGGAAGTGCCCTTGATAATCGGTTGTAGTGTTGAAGAACTCAAGAGACAGATAATTGCCGCAATTTCATGTGTTACGGAATCCATTTTGGAACGCACATAAGCTGAGATTGTTTACCAACTAAATGTTCTCTGTGTCACAAAAGTTTCATTTATTGAAATTCATTGACTATACTAAAAAAACTCTAATATATAAAGTAAGACATATGTGAATTTTTTGTTCCTACATTGTGTACTTTTTTGTATGAATTTTTTAAATGTGTCGATTTTTTTTGAGACACCCTGTATTCTATTTTAGTGTTTGTTGCTTATATCTTTTAATAAATGAATGAAATCAGCAATTGAGTATTTATTTGAACTTAAATTTAACATGTTTCTGATATATATTCCACTTTAATTTAATATTCGAAAAACTGAAAAGCTAAAATTCTAACAAGTGTGCAGCAACCATAAAATGGTTCAGAATCTCTGGTTTAATATCAAACACAAAATGCGCGTGGAAATATTTTAAACGACCTGACTTGAAATCTTCTGTTACGCATTTCGTTAAGAGTAAACAATAGTTACAAATCATGCCTACATGTTAGTTAACCCTTGTTGAAGAAAATTATGACATCATTTAGACGTCAGCGCGAATATTTGACTTGATTTTCAATTTGTTTAAAACAATTTTTTCCTGGCATAAGATTTTTTATTTTATGAATAAAATAAATCGGTGGAGGAAAAATTGACTGATCTGCAATGAAAAGAAAATTTCAAATAGTTTCTTAAACAATTTTTCTTTATTCACGGATTTTTCAACCTGGTGGAACTGACGAATATACAAACTAACGATTACAGAAAATCCTCGTTTATCCGGACTAACTGGGACTATAGGCAATCCGGACAATCAAAAATCCGGATAATCCGGGTAATATGGATAATAAGCACAACAAAATCTTTAACTAAGCAGACTTACTGTTTATTACGATAAAAATATCTATGTTTTTAACAAAATTACATATTATTGTTTACAAGGCATTAAAAAATATAAAACTAACTTTTCACATCATTTCTTAACAAAGAAATGGTAAGTCTAGTAAAGCTTTCTAAACTCGACAAAAGGCATTTTATTACATTAATTTACTGTACAATATATGCAGGAACTGTACATTGAATCAAACTAAAAAGCGGATATTTGGCGTACTTGTAGTTGCGTTCTTGCTATCATAGTTAAAAATTATTATCTAATGCGAACATTAAATAAAAATAATGTCTACAAATCTGATCCGGAATATCCAGAGATCCTGATAAACTAGGGTCGCGTAAACGAGGTTTTATTGTATTTATTGGTGGCAAAATTGAATGTCATCATTTATCCACCCATAAGGATCAGAAATTGAATTATTAAATTTCTGATAATATTTGAAACTAAATGTTATCAGGAATTAATAACATTCTTGATAACATTTAGCTAGATATTATCAGGTATATTCAAAATAATACTTAAGACTAACTAAAGAATAGCAACAAATAAGTTCTATGACACGTCTACAGGTAGGAGGTTTGTGAGAAACTTTCAGAAAACGGTTATTTTAGCTGTGAAAGCGCCCTATACTGGAAGAGGCGATGAGACGAGATCTGTCGCTTGTGTGGGGTCTGATCATAGGAAAGAACTAAAATGGACTGTCAAACCCGCACAAGATCGATAAAAATTCCTCATCGTCCGAAAAATATACAAAATAATAGAAAAAACAATAAATTTGTTAGGCTAGCATACTGCATGCCATTTGTCCTAAAAAGAATATAAGGAAAATATGAAAGGAAAAGTATTCAAAACGAGTCGTCCTTACATCGCCGGGGTGCGTCGTTGAAAAAGCACCCGCTCGGAGTGTGGAGGCCTGGGTTCACTTCCCGATCTTGGCAAGTGGTTATTGCATCTTTGTAAGGGCCCGATTACTGAGATTTCCTCGAATCAGCGGAATGATTGTATTGGCAGAACATCTCTGCTACTTGTTTCAGTCATTACAAAGTGCAAAATTAAAATGATGAGAGGGTGTTTATCCTAGTCTCAGAAGAATTTTACTACTTATATAGCAATCAGCACGGAAGCCAAAATCAACGCATGATCACATGCAGTTGCGTATATGCAATTAACTCACTACAAAATCTAGAATCAAAATGGTGGAAAGGTACATCCTCCTTCTCCCAGATGAAATTACTACTTACATTGCAATAGACATGGAAACCCTAAATCAAAACATACCTGGTGAATACCCATAATTTAGTCATTACAGAATACTGAATCAAAATGGGGAAGCGGTAATTCGTCTTATTCCTAGAAAAATTTCCTACTTAAATAACAATACGCACGGAAATAATGTCACATTTCGCTAAAGAATCACAAAATGTGTGAAGTAGTAGTTTTTTTCTTTTGCATGTGTTTTTAATCTATTTATTTTTCAAACTGTCGTTCGGGAAAGCAAATAAGAAAGCATTGGTAGTGATCGATAGACACGCTAGTTATCGATATCCGAATTCTTTAGAAAAATGTGCTATATCACTAAGACACATACGTGTAACAAACGCATCGTATTATCGAAAATCAATGGTTTGCTTTTAATAATAGTCATAATGAACAAACCCTTCAAATATTTATAACTATCTGTAGAGTATCTAGAAAATGTTTCCCAATATCTGAAACAACAGAATAAAAGCATTATGCTGATCAATGTCCACACTTTGCCAGTTTTATGCTACAACGATAGGAACTATTGGTGTTCTTGAAAATTTTCAAATTTGGATTACCGTAAAATCTCGACTATAATACGCACCCGAGTATAATACGCATGCTTGGTTTTGCTTCGAAATTTTCGGAAAAAAATAAAATTCGACTATAATACGCACCCATAACTTTTCAATGCTTTATTTTAAAAATTGCACAAATATTTATTAACATAAATAAAATTTGTAATAAAAAGAATCTTCTTCTTCGCTAGCACTACAGACTGTTACAGGACAAGGCTGTCTCGCCAATTTTCCCCACCTAGCTCGATCCCTTGCAATAGCCCTCCATCGGTTCACTCCAATTGTTCTTAGGTCCTTTTCTACCTCATCCAACCGTCTGGTTGGGGGTCTTCTCTTCGTCGCCTTCCCTCTAAATTTGAAAAGGTGACTTTTTTTTGTGGAAAACGTGTCATCATATCTGAATATGTGGCCTAGCCACCTAATGCGAGATGCTTTTGCCACCTTTAAGATGTCGGGTTCGCCATACTTTTTATATATTTCGTGATTATAGGCGATTCTCCCAACGTTGTTTTGCATAATTGGTTCAAAAATCTTCCTCAAAATTTTTCTTTCAAAAATCAAAAGAAGATCTTCTTTTGCCCTGTTCAGGGCCCAGCATTCACTCACGTATAAGACAACAGGTCTTATCAGGGTCTTATATAGACTTATTTTTGTTTTAATGCTGAAGAATTTGGATTTTAGTTGGTTTCTAAGGCCATAGAGACATCTATTAGCCATGGCTAGTCTGCTTTTAATTTCAATTTTTAGGTCATTGCAGTTTGAGATCATTGTGCCCAGGTATTTAAATTGCTTTACATTCTCAAATGTGTAGTTATAACAAAAAGAAACGAAAACTTCAAATTCGGTAGAAGAAAAAACTTAAATTGTTAATTCAATACTGTCAACAGAAACAATACTGCCAAATTATCATTCTTGATAACTTTCACTAGAATACAGCTCATCTATTGCTGTCGCGTCCATGTCATAATTATTGTTGCCGTCGTAATATATATCGCCATCATCATCCTCACTTGACGATACGAACTGTGAGTTCCGTTTGTTTAAAAGGAATACCTGCTTAGTAATCGGTGGATGAATCAGGGGAGTGCAGATGCGCACGTACCCGTGTTGCGACAATGTGTTACTGCTGCTGCACATTCGTTTATCCAATGTTTAAAACTGCTTTTTTGAGTTCTCGAGTATAAGCCCGTCTGCACACGGAGCAACTCAAAAGAAACTGATAACTGACTCAAATCACAAACCAGTCCGTGATGAGTCGCAACCTATGTAATTGAATGGAGCCACGAACACGGCGCAACTGGTTACAAACTCGTCCGACGAGTTTGTAACAAGTTGCGCCGTGTGCGTGGCTCCATTCAATTACATAGGTTGCGACTCATCACGGACTGGTTTGTGATTTGAGTCAGTTATCAGTTTCTTTTGAGTTGCCCCGTGTGCAGACGGCCTAATACGTACCCTCATTTTTGCGGATGGGAAAAAAGTGCGTATTATACTCGAGATTTTACGGTATTTAATTAGAAATTATTTTTTTTACTGGGATTAAGTAACTGGAACCTTTTCTTGTTCAGTTATCCATTTCCTATGTCCAAACATCTCTGACTTGTACATAGCCTATATTCGGAGGTTACAAAAGCTAAACGCAGAAAACAAGATACAGGGTGATTTTAAAGGAAGTTAAAAACTTTGAATGTAGTTAAAAGCGATAAATGAACAACTTTTACTGTCATATAAGTGCAGCTTTACACAGCATTTTTCTCGATATAAGTAAATGTATAAATTGATTGAAACCTTGTACAAAACTCCCTATTTCCTTTACATAACTTACTTTTTAACATAGGATTACGTTCCTCCATAACAGTCCTCCGGAAAACAAAATTTATGACGCTGAAACCGTCGTCGCGAGTTATAAATCAAGAGTGACAGAGTAGACATATGTAACTTATTTTTCTTACCATCGACCTATTTTCCATAGGGTTATCATTCATCCTTCTCTTCATATGTAGGAATTTTTTATTGTAAGAATAAGAGGTAAGCAACGATAAGTAATCCTACGTTGATAACCCGCGGTAGTTTCGTTAAAAGAGACTACCTGAATTTTTTTTTTCTAATGCGGAGGCACTTTGTTGTAAGACATTCGCCTTTTGTTATTCACCGTGATTTACAGGCTACTTTATTATGGTTATAACTGTCGTCGCGAGTTATAAATCAAGAGTGACAGAGTAGATATATGTAACTTATTTTTCTTACCATCGACCTATTTTCCATAGGGTTATCATTCATCCTTCTCTTCATATGTAGGAATTTCTTATTGTAAGAATAAGAGGTAAGCGACGATAAGTAATCCTACATTGATAACCCGCGGTAGTTTCGTTAAAAGAGACTACCTGAATTTTTTTTTTTTCTAATGCGGAGGCACTTTGTTGTAAGACATTCGCCTTTTGTTATTCATCGTGATTTACAGGCTACTTTATTATGGTTATAACCGTCGTCGCGAGTTATAAATCAAGAGTGACAGAGTAGATATATGTGACTTATTTTTCTTACCATCGACCTATTTTCCATAGGGTTATCATTCATCCTTCTCTTCATATGTAGGAATTTCTTATTGTAAGAATAAGAGGTAAGCAACGATAAGTAATCCTACGTTGATAACCCGCGGTAGTTTCGTTAAAAGAGACTACCTGAATTTTTTTTTTCTAATGCGGAGGCACTTTGTTGTAAGACATTCGCCTTTTGTTATTCACCGTGATTTACAGGCTACTTTATTATTGTTATAACCGTCGTCGCGAGTTATAAATCAAGAGTGACAGAGTAGATATATGTAACTTATTTTTCTTACCATCGACCTATTTTCCATAGGGTTATCATTCATCCTTCTCTTCATATGTAGGAATTTCTTATTGTAAGAATAAGAGGTAAGCAACGATAAGTAATCCTACGTTGATAACCCGCGGTAGTTTCGTTAAAAGAGACTACCTTAATTTTTTTTTTCTAATGCGGAGGCACTTTGTTGTAAGACATTCGCCTTTTGTTATTCATCGTGATTTACAGGCTACTTTATTATGGTTATAACCGTCGTCGCGAGTTATAAATCAAGAGTGACAGAGTAGATATATGTGACTTATTTTTCTTACCATCGACCTATTTTCCATAGGGTTATCATTCATCCTTCTCTTCATATGTAGGAATTTCTTATTGTAAGAATAAGAGGTAAGCAACGATAAGTAATCCTACGTTGATAACCCGCGGTAGTTTCGTTAAAAGAGACTACCTGAATTTTTTTTTTCTAATGCGGAGGCACTTTGTTGTAAGACATTCGCCTTTTGTTATTCACCGTGATTTACAGGCTACTTTATTATGGTTATAACCGTCGTCGCGAGTTATAAATCAAGAGTGACAGAGTAGATATATGTAACTTATTTTTCTTACCATCGACCTATTTTCCATAGGGTTATCATTCATCCTTCTCTTCATATGTAGGAATTTCTTATTGTAAGAATAAGAGGTAAGCAACGATAAGTAATCCTACGTTGATAACCCGCGGTAGTTTCGTTAAAAGAGACTACCTTAATTTTTTTTTTCTAATGCGGAGGCACTTTGTTGTAAGACATTCGCCTTTTGTTATTCACCGTGATTTACAGGCTACTTTATTATGGTTATAACCGTCGTCGCGAGTTATAAATCAAGAGTGACAGAGTAGATATATGTAACTTATTTTTCTTACCATCGACCTATTTTCCATAGGGTTATCATTCATCCTTCTCTTCATATGTAGGAATTTCTTATTGTAAGAATAAGAGGTAAGCAACGATAAGTAATCCTACGTTGATAACCCGCGGTAGTTTCGTTAAAAGAGACTACCTTAATTTTTTTTTTCTAATGCGGAGGCACTTTGTTGTAAGACATTCGCCTTTTGTTATTCACCGTGATTTACAGGCTACTTTATTATGGTTATAACCGTCGTCGCGAGTTATAAATCAAGAGTGACAGAGTAGATATATGTAACTTATTTTTCTTACCATCGACCTATTTTCCATAGGGTTATCATTCATCCTTCTCTTCATATGTAGGAATTTCTTATTAAGAATAAGAGGTAAGCAACGATAAGTAATCCTACGTTGATAACCCGCGGTAGTTTCGTTAAAAGAGAGTACCTGAATTTTTTTTTTTCTAATGCGGAGGCACTTTGTTGTAAGACATTCGCCTTTTGTTATTCACCGTGATTTACAGGCTACTTTATTATGGTTATAACCGTCGTCGCGAGTTATAAATCAAGAGTGACAGAGTAGATATATGTAACTTATTTTTCTTACCATCGACCTATTTTCCATAGGGTTATCATTCATCCTTCTCTTCATATGTAGGAATTTCTTATTGTAAGAATAAGAGGTAAGCAACGATAAGTAATCCTACGTTGATAACCCGCGGTAGTTTCGTTAAAAGAGACTATCTGAATTTTTTTTTTCTAATGCGGAGGCACTTTGTTGTAAGACATTCGCCTTTTGTTATTCACCGTGATTTACAGGCTACTTTATTATGGTTATAACCGTCGTCGCGAGTTATAAATCAAGAGTGACAGAGTAGATATATGTAACTTATTTTTCTTACCATCGACCTATTTTCCATAGGGTTATCATTCATCCTTCTCTTCATATGTAGGAATTTCTTATTAAGAATAAGAGGTAAGCAACGATAAGTAATCCTACGTTGATAACCCGCGGTAGTTTCGTTAAAAGAGAGTACCTGAATTTTTTTTTTCTAATGCGGAGGCACTTTGTTGTAAGACATTCGCCTTTTGTTATTCACCGTGATTTACAGGCTACTTTATTATGGTTATAACCGTCGTCGCGAGTTATAAATCAAGAGTGACAGAGTAGATATATGTAACTTATTTTTCTTACCATCGACCTATTTTCCATAGGGTTATCATTCATCCTTCTCTTCATATGTAGGAATTTCTTATTGTAAGAATAAGAGGTAAGCAACGATAAGTAATCCTACGTTGATAACCCGCGGCAGTTTCGTTAAAAGAGACTACCTGAATTTTTTTTTTCTAATGCGGAGGCACTTTGTTGTAAGACATTCGCCTTTTGTTATTGACCGTGATTTACAGGCTACTTTATTATGGTTATAACCGTCGTCGCGAGTTATAAATCAAGAGTGACAGAGTAGATATATGTAACTTATTTTTCTTACCATCGACCTATTTTCCATAGGGTTATCATTCATCTTTCTCTTCGTATGTAGGAATTTTTTATTGTAAGAATAAGAGGTAAGCAACGATAAGTAATCCTACGTTGATAACCCGCGGTAGTTTCGTTAAAAGGGACTACCTGAATTTTTTTTTTCTAATGCGGAGGCACTTTGTTGTAAGACATTCGCTTTTTGTTATTCACCGTGATTTACGGGCTACTTTATTATGGGAGCATCCTATAGGCGAGCCAGAATTGCTCATTATGAGGGAGACGACACGTAAACGACCAAGCCTTATTCGGGATTTGAAACCTGGCGCATTGCAGGCCACCTCAAAACGCTAAAACTACACCATGTGGGCAGTACATATCTAACTTAAATAATACCTATAGATCCAGTGATAAGAAGGTATAAGAGCAGTTCACTGACAAACTTAAGTTTATTGCCACACAATTTGAACGTACAATTAAAAATGGAAAACAAAATACAGGGTATTTCAAATGGATGTATACATTTTTTAAGGAAAATTAATAGTAAACAGCGATATCTGAATAGTTCTTACCTTCATGTAAATGCAGTGGAACAATTGAAATTTCCGACTTAATTTTATTGGATAAGATTAAAATTACTTTAACCACCTTTTTATATTTTTTACTTTTTTACATTAAAATGTAAAAAAGTTATTGGATAAGAGCAGTTCGCTGACAAACTTAAAATTATTGACACCCAATTTGAACGTAGAATTAAAAATGGAAAAAAAAGGGTATTTCAAAAGGATGTATACATCTTTCAAGGAGAATTAAAGGTAAACAGCTACAGACGAATAGTTTTTACCGTCATGTAAATGCAGTGCAACAATTGAAATTTTCGACTTAATTTTATTGGATAAAAGTAAAATTACTTTAACCACCTTTTTATAATTTTTACTTTTTACATTAAAATGTAAAAGAGTTATTGGATAAGAGCAGTTCGCTGACAAACTTAAAATTATTGCCACCTAATTTGAACGTACAGTTAAAAATGAAAAACAAAATACAGGGTATTTCAAATGGATGTATACATCTTTCAAGGAGAATTAAAGTTAAACAGCTATATATGAACAGTTTTTACCGTTATGTAAATGCAGTGAAATAATTAAAATTTCCGGCTCAGTTAAAATAATTTTTTTAGATAAAAGTAAAATTACTTTAACCACCTTTTGTTTTGAATTCTTTCACTTTTTTTACTTTAAAAAGTAAAAAAGTAATTCGATAAGAGTAGTTCGTTGACAAACTCAATGATATTGCCACCCAATATGAACGTGCAATTAAAATAGAAAACAAAATGCAGGGCATTTCAAAAGGATGTATATATCTTTCAAGGAGAATTAATACCCCAGTCAAAATAGACCCGATTTTGACGAATGGTTAAAAAAATATGAAAGTTTTGAAAGTTGGTGGAGATGTTTCTTTAGGCATGCTAATGAACATACTAAAAGTCCCCACCGATCAGACTTGAGCTTTCGCCGCCATCTTGGAAAATGTGCGCACTTTTTTAGTTTTTCCAAGTAACTTGAGAAATATGGATTTTATGTAAAAAAACTGAATGCAAAAATGAAAGAACATTAAATTGTGAACAAAAACATTATTTACATTTTTTTATAAGTCTAACACGAACAAAGATAATTGACTTTGAAAGGAGCGAACTATCACACCTGGAACGCGGATACGCGGGTCATTCCTATCGCGATGGGGGGGGGGGGTTTGACAGGCGCATGTGCACCAAAAGTCTTGCATACTCACGTTTGTCAAACCTCTGCATTTCGAAACTCAAGAAAAAGTTGCAGCTACATCCAATCCATCGTTGTCAGGTTGTATTGTGAGACTTGGTGGATTCTATCTTTTTATGTCATACTTAGGCTGCATTGGGTACATAGTGGCTGGAGTTGGGTAAAAATAAATAGTAACTTTGATGTATGCAACTATGTCAGTAGAAAAAATGTTGCCTGGCCATGCATACGCTAGAAAAATCCTAGCTCATTTACCCAAACAACTTTAGCAAAAATAATTTTTGACGCCATGGATATATCTGATTTCAAAAGCGATAATCTCCATGAGTTGTTTAGAGATTTTTCTACTGAACTATGTACTATCGATAGAAACCATAAACGGACATACTCATATACGAGCTATCGTATATGAGATTAAAATGAGGATGACTTTGAAGAAGTTGAAAGAGAATGGTCCCACAGCAGCCATCTGGGTTCAGTACTTTGAAATAGTAAACCTTATGAAATCTTGATCACCGTCAATTGTACGGTTAAAGAAAACGGTTTCAATATAGTAGTAAACCCGTTTTTGCTTTTTCAGAGGATAGAGATTGCTAAATAAAACGACAAAGACCTAGCATCTTATTTAGAATATGAGTTAGCTCCTTTTAAGTTGGCTCTGTTTAATGAAACTGGTAGGCGAGAGACAACGACCGTGACTACGAGACCTACTATGCGAGACCGTGTACTACGTTTTTTAAATTCCAAACAAACACCTTAACCTCCTGAACTGCATCAAGATTGTGGACAGTGGTTTTCTCCTACACCGTGTCGAATGGGTACAACAATAATTTTTTCGGCTGTTTGCACAAATTAAGTTAACTATATAAAACAGCATTATGGGACCAACTTTATAGTCGTTTTTAAGGGCTAATCCAACACCACTAACAGTACAAAAAAATTGAACAAAATATACGGTCTATTGTGAAAAAATCTGTAGACATACATTTTGAAGAAAACATGCGAGTTACTGTTCAACAAGAATAGTGCCTTTAAAATGAAAACAACAAGAGCGAATTGATCAACATTCTATCATCTCAGCTGGAAAACAATGGGATTCGATTCCGAGAAAGTAATGATGACATAGACATTCTCTTTGTAAATACTGTAATTAATGAAGCATGTTCTGGTAACAACATAGTTTTAATCATCGGTGAAGATGTTGACCACCTGGTTCTATTAACAGGTCTTACTCCTACAGAAAAAAGACATTTCCCTGTCAAACCACGCAAAGGGAAAGCAAAGAAAAAAATATATTCATTAAATAAAATACAATCATTGGGACATACCAAAGTATCCCTTTTCTCCATGCGTTCAGTGGATGCGATACTACTTCTGCAGTATTCAACAAAGGAAAGAAACTTTGTGTAAAAATGTACCAAAGTAAAGATATGGAACACAACGTGACAGTAGTTAATAAATGCAACTCATCGCACAATGATGTTGCTCAAGCAGGAGAAGGCTTTTTTCTGATCTAGTATGGAGCACATTCCAGTGAACAGTCCCTAAAAAAGTTTAGGTACAAATGCTTCGCAAAATTTGGCACTAAAATAAAATCACGTATTTCGTCTCTACCTTCTACTGAAGAGGAAACCAAGCTACATTCCTTTTGGTTGTATCATCAAGTGCAGAAGTGGTTTGGGAATGAGTTGAATCCTGAAGTGTGGGGCTGGAAACGTCAGGAGAAAACCCTCGTGCCCATCACAACTATGGATGCAGTGGCTCCCTATTCAGTTTTAAGTACAGTGTTTTGCAACTGTAAGACTGACTGGAGAGAAAGATGCGTGTGTCGGAAAGCAGACATCAACTGCACAATAGCCTGCGATAACTGCAATCGGGTATGTCACAACGACATACCCCATTGAAGTTATTCCCCTGTAGTTCATGACGATACAATAAAAGGAACTGATGAATGAGGTGATGCTATCTGATCCATAGACGATCTTTTCAAGACTGACAACACGAACAATCCCGTTCGCGTACACAGTGAAAATACGGTAGTGAATACATCCAAGTGTATTACATTCGTTTATAAAATTAATAATGATCAATAACCTACATACCAAAATACATAAGACCGTAGGTAATACATATTACCTACATACCAAAAAGTCTATTTTCTTGTGTTTAAAGAATGCCGCAATGAGGGAGTGGAGATAATTCAAAGGAATGCGCCTGCAACGAGACTTGGACGCTACTACCATAATCAACGCGCATTTAATAGTCAATATTTTGGTACGTGTTAGGGTTACGACAAAATGTATTTAATATTTTTGTACACAATTTAATTTTCTTTAATTTTGGTACTAAAGTTTTTTTTACATAAAGTTAATATTTCCCAAGTTATTTTCAAAAACACAAAAAGCCTTCAAAATCTTTAAACATCTCATGGAGATTATTGCTTTTGAAATCAATATGTCCATGGCGTCAAAAATTATTTTTGCTAAAGATGTTTGGGTAAATAAATGAGCTACGATTTATCTAGCTTATGCATGGCCAGGCAAAAAATATTTCTACTGACGTAGTTACGTACATCAAAGTTAGTATTTATTTTAACCCACCTCCAGCCATTAGTATCCAAAGTAGCCAAAATATGACATAAAAAGATAGAAACAACCAAGCCTTACAATGCAACCTGATAACGATGGATTGGATGTTACTGCAACTTGAGCTTTGAAATTCAGAGATTTGTCAATCGTGAGTATGTAAGACTTTTGGTGCACATGCGCGGGTCAACCCCCCTTCACGATGGGGATGACCCTCGCATCCCCGTCCCAGGTGTGATAGTTCGCTCCTTTCAAATTCAATTATCTTTGTTCGTGTAAGACTTATAAAAAATGTAAACGACATTTTTGTTCACAATTTAATACACTTTAATTTTTGTATTGAATTCTTTTTTCATAAAATCCATATTTCTCAAGTTACTTGCAAAAAACCAAAAAAGAGTACACATTTTCCAAGATAGCGGCGAAAGCTCAAGTCTGATCAGTAGGGACTTTTAGTATGTTCATTAGCATGCCTAAACAAACATATCCACCAATTTTCAAAACTTTCATATTTTTTTAACCATAAAACCTATTTTGACTGGGCTATAAAGGGGAACAGCAAGAGACTAATAGTTTTTGGCGTCATGTAAATGCAGTGCAACAATTGGAATATCCGACTCCGCTAAAGCAGTTTTATTGGATAAAAGTAAAATTCAACCATCTTTTGTTTTTATATTTTTACTTATTTACTTTAAAAAATAAAAAAGCAATTGGATAAGAGCAGTTGGCTGACAAACTTAATGTTATTGCCACCCAATTTGAATGTACAATTAAAAACGGAGAACATAATACAGGGTATATCAATCAAAAGGATGTATACATCTTTCAAGCAAAATTAAAGGTAAACAGCGGTAGGTGAACAGTTTTTACCGTCATGTAAATGCAATGCAGCAACTGAAATTTCCGACTCAGTTAAAGTAATTTTTTTAGATAAAACTAAAATTACTTTAACCATCTTTTGTTTTTATATTTTTTACTTCTTTACTTTAAAAAGTAAAAAAAAACAACATTTGGATTAGAGCAATTCGATGACAAACTTGATATTATTGCCACCCAATTCGAACGTACAATTAAAAATGGAAAACAAAATACAGGATATTTCAAAAGGATGTATACGTCTTTCAAGGACATTTAAAGGTAAACAGCGATAGATGAATAGTTTCTGCCGTCATGTAAATGCAGTGCAACAACTGAAATTTCTGACACTGTCAAAGTAATATTTTTAGATAAAAGTGAAATTACTTTAACCATCGTTTGTTTACATATTTTTTTTACTTTTTTACTTTTAAAAGTAAAAATGCAATTAGGTAATAACAGTCCGCTGACAAACATAATATTATTGCTACTCAATTTCAACGTCCAATTTAAAATGGAAAACAAATTACAGGGTATTTCAAAAGGATCTATACATCTTTCAAAGAGAATTAAATGTAAACAGCGATAGATGAACAGTTTTTACCGTCATGTAAATGCAGTGCACAATGAAAATTTCTGACTCAGTTAAAGTAATTTTATTGGATAAAAATCAAATTAATTTAACCACCTATTGTTTTTATCTTTTTTACTTTTTTACTTTAAAAAGTAAAAAAAGTAATTGTATAAGTAAAGAGCAGTTCGTTGACAAACTTAATATTATTACCATCCAATTTGAACGTACAATTAAAAATGTAAAACAATATACAGGGTATTTCAAAAGGATGTATACATCTTTCAAGGAGATTTAAAGGTAAACAGCGATAGATGAATATTTTTACCGTCATGTAAATGCAGTGCAACACGGGAAATTTACGACAAATTTAAAAACATTTTATTGGTTAAAAGTAAAAGCATAAAATTAAAGTGTTTTATTGTTGTTTGTTGTTTCTAATGCCCCTGGATGGAAGTACCAGACCAGGTCCATACAGGCTACGGGCTCCGGTTTATATAGCACCACAAGGATCGAAGTCCGTCTTAACTACTTGCCACTTCAATTTTGACCGAGCAACCCCAGCGGCGACATCTGGGGGGGATCATATCCTCTTCTACCCTCTCTGACGTCATAGAGGGACTTTCCGGTCTACAAATTTAACGTACCCCTATCCGGCCTAGACGCAGAGGTATTTAATGTTGCTTGCCTGGATTCAATTTGAGCACCCTCAGCTCTGAAATCCAGCTCGCTACCACAAGGCTACCTCGACCCTTGTGGTGTCACTCAATAAAAGTGTAACATAAGTGTTTTACTCAATAAAAGTGACTCCATAAGTGTTTTACTCAATAAAAGTGACTGAAGCCTTGCTAAGAATTCCCTGTTCCCTTAGGATGAGGGGCTTGTAGATAGCTCAGATTCGGCGGTAAAGGTGTATAAGGATAGTTGGCTAATAAAATTTATCCCTACTACTCTCTTTTGAACGTCTAGATAAAATTCGAAAAAAAAAAACAGAATATTTCAAAAGATGGTGGCTAATGTTGAATGATATTTGATGGCAAAATGAAAGCAATGAACAATTTTTTTCGTGCCGTGTAAATGTAGTTTAACACTGAATTATTGAGTTTTTTACTCAATAACAATAAAAGTATAGAAATACAAACTATGAAAAAAACTCAGTTCGATATTTCAAATACGCAACAGGTGTATTGATTCAATTCATTATTTTTTTCCCTCCTTTGTTAGACGTCGCTAAGGTATTACCATATTTCAAGCTTAATTGGAACTTTATGTCAAACTCGTAAAAGGCGGAAACGGAAAAACATGTCAAAACGATAACAACAGCATCTCTGTGTGAAAAAATGTAGTGTTTTATTCAATAAAAGCAAAAGAAATCTTATGAAGAATTTCATATTATTTAACACATGTTAAGAAGATATAAGGACTGTTCAATAGCAAAAGAAAGTTTACAGCTACTCGATTTCATCGTAATGCTTCAAGTGGACCACAAAACAATTTTTTTCAAAGGGTACAGCTTTAATTGGCAAATGAAAGTAAAAATCGATAGATGAATAATTTTCTGCAGCTATTCAATTTAGAATTACTCTTGATGTATCAAATGTCAACTCAATTTTACATATCTCAGGAATTTTGCAAAACTTCCATCATAAAACCAAATTTCTGTCCCAGGCCTATCGGTGAAATTTCCGCAAAGGGAGCTGAAATTCTGGAATGGGACTCATCCAAATTAGTTCTTAAAAATCTATGTTGTGAAGGATCCACAATTTGGACATTTTGAACTCCTTCCAACGTTATAGCCATTTTGTTCTTCCAACACGATTACGGGGCATAAATCGGCCATATTGGAACTGCACCAATTTTCCAAGAAACATCGCTCCCCCTGAATTCCTCAAGACGGGGGAAAGAAATTCCAGGAAATTCAACGGACTTCCAATTTTCTTGGAAATAAGCGTACCACGTGGGTCAACCATGGGAATGTCAGAGCATCCTGCCCTCGAATAAAAAACTCGAAGAGGCAATAAATTTACGTGAATAACTAACCTGGGGAGGGGTTATAATGAAGAATGTAGGAGCCCCGAGTGTGGGAGAAAGGACGTTCGGAGAGAGTCCCAAGTAACACAAAACCGTTGGCAAGTCGTTGGCCAACCACTTTCGGGCATGGTTGGCCAACGGTGGTTTTTGGCCGTTGGCGTTCAGTTGGCCCAACGGTTGGCGTTCAGTTGGCCCAACGGTTGGCGTTCAGTTGGCCCAACGGTTGGCGTTCAGTTGGCCAAACGGTTGGCATTCAGTTGGCCCAACCATTGGATTTACAGGATTTGGCCGTTGGCGTTCTGTTGGCCCAACGGTGGGATTTGTAGGGAAACGGTTGGCGTTCTGTTGGCCCAACGGTGGATTTGTAGGGAAACGGTTGGCGTTCTGTTGGCCCAACGGTTTGATTTGTAGGGAAACAGTTGGCGTTCTGTTGGCCCAACGGTTGGATTTAAATGATTTGGCCGTTGGCACGAGGTTGATCAACAGTAGGCATTCAGTTGGCCCAACAGTCAACTTTGTAGGTAAGCCTACATTAAATTTATTTAGGGCTATTATGCATTTTTCAACCCAGCCAGCAACTCTTTGTTCATCAGGCCAACAGTCAAACTATCCAAGGGTCAATAGTTTTGACATTTTGCTATTTTTCAGCAGATCGTTTACAAAGAGGATTTCCCCTTTTTAAACAGTTTATTAAGTTCTAGTATTTAGCCACAAATAATTTATATAAAAATAATATATTCGAAATTCTGTTTTGAATATATAAAATAGGATATTAAAGTATATTTATATAAAAATAGTATATTCGAAATTCTATTTTGAATATATGAAATAGGATATTAAAGTATATTTATATAAAAATAATGTATTCAAAAATGCTTTTTTGAATATACAAAAAGGGAAATCCCCATTGTAAACGGTCTGCTGAAAATTAGCAAAATGTCAAACTATTGACCCTTGAATAGTTTGAAAATTGGCCCAATGAACAAAGAGTTGTTGGCTGGGTTGAAAAATGTATAACTCTTTTCCCCAAAAAGTAGTCTGAAAACTGCAAAATTCACTCTTTTATGAAATCAAAAAGTTTCCATAGTTAAATATTAAAATGTACAAAAAGCAACAATACATTTTAATTTTAATGTTATTTTTAACAGTTTATATTTTGCTTGACATTGTTTATATAAAGTGTTTTGTTTTAAACACTTTATATCTTTTTAAAGAGAATAAATCTTATAGATTATATCCTTAGTGATATTATAAATCTCATGTCACTATATATATATATATATACAATTTATAATATCAATGCTACCTGTTGTTTTTAATCAGTCACTTTACTACATATAATTTTTTTTAAATAAACACCTTTCCATTATAATCAACTGGTGTCAAATTGCACACTCATGCTGAGTTAATATGACAAATACTTTTTGTAAGATTACCTTTATATAAATATTTTTTCCATTATTTATATATATATATATTTATAAACACTTTATCTTCCGATTTGTCTTCAGGTCTGATACAATATATACAACTGAGGTCTGATTTTTTTTAAACTTTCCATAAAACTTTTATATCAATTTTTGGACTTACCTTGTTTAATATTTTAAAACAGCATCTTAATAAAGCATGTTATAGTAATTTTAATAAAACACAACTTTTCATCAATTTTTTTTTATTTTAACAAAAAACTTAATAAAATTTAATTTTACATTGTCAGAAATACACAGTTCTTTTATCTCTCCCTCCTTCTCTGTCTTTCGAAAAATGGAAAAATCCCTTTATTAAGTCTTCAACAAATTTTTCCGTTATGACTTCTCCCTGGTAAGCCAGTCCGACAGAATCTGTTAATATAAAAATAAATTAGTACAGTTTAATGAGTCAAAAGAAAAATAGCTATATATGCACCAAACAGTCAAACAAAAATGCCTGATTAAGTTAGTTTTTTTAATTTTTTAGAAACAAGTTAACTTATTATGAAATCTAACCCTAGCATTTACTTCATAATCAAAAATTTCTTCATGTTGCATGAACTTGTCTTAACTATTACTTCAGGTATGTATCAGTAAAGGTTTATTTATTTGCTAAATTATCAAAGTACAAAATAAAACAACAATTTCAAATATGCAAACTAAATTAACATCAGAGGCAAATTAGACACTGCACAGATCTTACATAATTTTAGTACATATTTATTTACATGAATATATCAACTCTCTGAAAACTTACTTAAAATTTAGACATGAAAAATTAAAATATCCAGAGCTATTGGCAGAAATTTCTTTACATTATAGGAACTAATCATCTTAAACTGCTTGTATGTATTTAGCAAAGTTTATTTTCATAAATTAACAGAGCAGAAAATTAAAGAATAATTTGAAATATTTGAACCAAATTAAAATTAGAAAAATAAGACATTGTAGTATATGATAGATAAGATTAATTTCCACATACATTTTACCAATACAACATTGAAAAAATTAAGGTGAAATTTTCCTTCTCTTAACCACACAGTAAACAATATTTTCTCAGTAAAAGTCAAATTAATTCTGTAGCATCAAAAGCCCAACAGTTTGTAAATGTATGTTTGTCAACACAAAGCTTTTTATTAGCACAATATCTTTAAAAAAAACCAACACTTTAATAATTTTAGACAATATTTATAACTCCACGAATATAAAAAAAAATTACAAATGTTTGTACAAAATATCAAACCTACTAATGCCTTTCTATCTACTGAACATCACAGTATCTATATATTTAAGTTGCTAAGCCAGACCGATTCTTTGGGCTGTCTGGGAGAGAAAACTACTGCATCAATTTATTTCCTTTTGGTCTTAAAAAAAAAGATTTTAATCTATAGATGTGTCAAATATGGTTTTTGTAACCATAATCTCTATTAATTAGCGGTAATTTATAATCTAAAATTGTTTTCTGTACATGCTCAGCGACATGTTTAAATCTGGCTTTAGATACTCACTAAGCACGAGGCTGCATAAACTACTGCATAAAATACTGTACTAATTAGATATAACTAAAAATTTAAAACACATTAACATAATGATTTAAAAATACATATTTAATAAAGTGAATCAAATAATACTGGTAGGTAACAAGCGAAAATAAAAAAGAGTGAGGAACAAGACTTCAGTTTATACAAATAGGCCAAGAATTCAAAGCAAGTTTTACCTAGATTCAATCATTCATAAGATGATAACCACACTTCCAGTTCTTTCATCTATGGTACTAATGAGATCAGGACTGGCAGTCAAATAAAAATTTCCAGAATTTTCAATTCTGCATACCAGTTTCTTGAATACATGATCTTATAGACAGCTAAAAATAGAAAAATAAGTCATATACCATGGGATTGTCAAAATACAGTCTTTAATATTATGTACAAACTTTATAATATATATTGTTAAAAATATTGCTAAAAAAGTAAATATTATAATAAGTAGCAGCTAATCAAATTTTAAAGACAAGTGAATTATTTTAATGAGTGATCAGCTTACTTCATAAATAGTCTTTAATATTATGTACAAACTTTATTAAGTATATTGTCAAAAATTTCTTAAAATGTAAATATTACAATAACTAGCAGATAATCAAATGTTAAAGACAAATGAATTATTTTAATGAGTGATCTGCATATTTCATAAATACTTTGTATTGATATTTTACTTTCAAACAAAATATTTAACATCAAATACCTGTTCGAGTCTGAGACAGACAATTATTTTAAACTGAAATAAAATACAATTGCTAAGTTGATAGTAAGGAGAGAAAAATTACTGAAATTTCACCAAAGCAGACAGCTAATTCTATTTTATCCTTGTATTCATAAGCTAGTGATTAACTGGCGCTTCTTTATAAATTTGACGATTTAATAGAGTAGGTTTTCTAAATTTATGAAGTAAACTGTGAGATATAAACTTATAAACAACTTAAATACACTCAGAATAAATGTTCAACTTCTTATATAAAATGTTCAGTAAACTTTAATAACAGATATTTGAGCATAAATAAAAGTTTACCATAATGTTTTTATTATAAATACTCTAGTTAGAAATAATCTTACTGAAAGTACAAGGTAAGAATCATCAGTAAACACCAAATTTGATCAACTATTCAATTTAAAACTTTCTGAACGATCCGATTAACTAAAGTAACTCAACCATTTAAAATAAATAACATAAACACATCCATGATTTCAAAAAGTTTAAATACAACCATTCTATAAAGGATTATAAATATACAGATTACTTATTGTGTTCTAAAAATAGAGAAACAGCAAATACAATTACAGTAGTTAAATTTATTATTTGAGGAAAGCTTTGGCTGTTTTTATAGAAGTTTAACAAAGCATTTTACTTAAATTTACCAAGTTACGCTTCATTTTGACATGCATTTTAGAAAACTACTTGATGCTACTAATTAGCCAAGTACATCATTTTGTTTACTAAATAAAAGTATATTACTAATAAAATAATATACTTACTCTGGAATTCTTCGTAATATTACAATCACGTGGAACATGGAATGGCCGACATCCATTTCTTTTTACCGTTCATTTCTTCTCCACACGTGCAAACAATTCGCCAATTCGTTTCTGTCGTAGTGAATAATGCATTCTGTAACTGTTGGCCCAACAGCTTTAATTTGCAGTTGGGCCAACCATATTTTGTAACCGTTGGCCCAACCGCTTCCATTTGCAGTTGGGCCAACCATATTTTGCAACCGTTGGCCCAACCGTTTTCATTTGCAGTTGGCCCATCTGAATTTCTGGAATTTCTACCAACGGCAACCATTCCCCAACGATGCCACGAAAATATGCGGTTGGGCCAACGGTGTGTGTTATTTGGGAGTGCGAGGGAGCGATTGGAGGTAGCGAGCTGCGAAGAGACCCTGGGAAGAAAAGATGCCCCCGTAAAATGGCGAGATACCCGTCTTCAACCGCCAGCGCCGAATCCTGTTGCATCCGCCAGTGAAGAGCCACATGAATTTCTACCCGATGCCTAAAGCCTCCTCCTGTAGAAGTGCCTCAACGAAGCCATGCTCTGCTGTTTCATCTAAACTCCCCAGGTTGGTCATAAATTCCCCCTTTAAATAGTGCTCATGCCTTTTGAGAGATTACGAGACTTTTATTTCACTCGACCCGTAATGGTTATGCCGCAGGAAGCGGATGAAGTATGCCCTAATTCGGTTAAAAATATGTATAGCCAAGATCTTAAATATAATATGTAAACCCGACCTTTTCTTGTAAAATATTGTATAATAAATGTTGTTATTTTATTTATAAACGCATAGTTCCCTTTGGAGTTCACCTCCCTAAATTTACACAACGCAAAGGGGTATCTCTGGTACCCCTCATAACATATATTGGTGCCTCGTGACGAGGATTTCCCTGGGTATGTTATAATATTTTTACTTTAGTCCAAAACCTGGGCATACTAAAAAAAATTTTTTTTTGTGTATCTTGGCAAAAAGCTTTTTAATGTCGCGCAAGGTTCTTATGGTTCATATATATATCTGTAAAGTGTTATGCATACATTTTTTTTAAAAATTTCTCTCTTTTCTTTCCCTTGTACCTGCCATGCCTACATGTGGTGTGAACAAATTGTATTGAAATGTTAGAGTTTATGTGTTCGCGGCTAGTATATATATAATTCTAGGATAATGATTTTTACTTTATTTTGATTATTATATGTTTCGCATGTATATGTTAGAACAAAAATTGTTTAAAAGGGTTTGTCTTGAAGCACAATAGCAGTATCTCGGATTACCTTTCCTTACTTTATAGTATTATGGCGACCGATTCAGCCGTTAGCGGGAAAACTCCCGGCTTTACGCATTTAGTGTCCACGTTCGATGGTGCCCCTGATTCAGACTGCAATGCTTTTTTCATACAATTCGAGGCTTTAGCAACATTGGGACAATGGTCGCCCGTAGAGAAGATCGCAATTCTTAAGTCGCGGTTAAGAGGTAATGCGCTGAAATTCATAACATGTTCTCCCCAACTACGCGAAGAACAATCGTACGACATAATAAAAGATCAATTGATAAATTTTTTTTCGGAGAAACCGAATGCACAGACGTTACACACAGCGTTTAACAATCTACGTCAGCAGGAGAACGAGCTAGTTAAAACTTTAGCGTATAGGGTTGCAACTGCCACCCAAAATTATCTAGAGGTAGATTTCGCGTCAGCCGAGGGGGTTAAAATACTCGAAAAATTAAAATTATCTAAATTTCTGGACGCCCTAAATAATAACTTGAAACGTGAAGTTTTAAAACTAAACCCTTCTACGTTTGCCGACGCAGTCAAATATGCGCAAAGCGTTGAAATAGCAATGCAAACGACTCCCGAGTCCAATAATTCGAGTTCTCAAATTGACCCCAACACTGCCGCCTTGCTCGAGATGCAAAGAATACAGCAGGAACAAAATACAAAAATTATCGAGTCTCTAACGCAAGAAATAAATACTTTGCACCTAGAAAACCACCGTCCGCAAAATAAAGAACCGCGATTTAGTGAGGACTCTTATTCAACTCCACAGCCCGTAAACGATGTCCGAATTTGCCTCTATTGTGGTCAAACGAGCCACTTTCTACGTAATTGCATACACTATAGTAGGGAACACACCAGCCAAAATTACCAACCTCATAATAGAACCTTTTACTCCCCAGGACAAAGGACTGACTCTCGCCGTTACGATCGAACACAGGACGTTAGAAGGGGGGGGGGGAAGAATCCCTATCATCAAAACCGGGACACACGAACGAGGGGTCCGCGTTATTATCACTCCAGACAGGACAGAAGTCATTTTTTATAGAAAGGAGGGGAATTTCAAGTCAACACTATGTTATTCCCCGGGTATTTGAAAGCTTCACGGAGGAACAAGAAATAAGGACCTCGAACAACCATGTTGGCGGTAAAACGGAACGGATTTTCTCTAACGCGAATTTAGGGGGTAACCTTCAACTCCCTACAGTGTTCGTGAATTTTAATACCCAGACAGGGGCCACCTTTCTGATTGATTCAGGGGCTTCGGTCAGCGTCGTGGCATACGAAACGTTCAACGATATACGACATATAATTAAGTGTAAATTCATATCTCGATCAGTCGCAATCAAAACATTAACTGGCAACGATTTAAAGTACTCGAATTGCGTGGAAATTCCATTTAAAATCGGTAACAACCATTTTAGGCAAATGTTTTACGTCACGACCGCGCCTTTCACTCAGGAGTTCTCTGGAATCTTGGGTTTTGATTTCCTGAAGAAAAATCAGGCCATTTTGGACACTCATGATAACACACTTAGGATACGGGATATACAAATACCGCTAAATAATTCCTTAGCCTCGGTGCCGTCAAATCAAGTTCACTCCATTCGAATATCCGAAAAGGCAATCATAGAACCTAATAATTCCATTTTGGTACACAGTAACTGCTCGAATAACTACTATAATGACCAGTCATTAAGTTTTCGCCCTCGGGAGTTTAAACATGAAATTTATGTTCACCCAAATTTTATCAATTGTGGAGGCGAAGATAATAACCTAGTATTAATTTCTAATTACACAAAAATAGGATAGTACTCAACAAAAAAAACAACCGTCGGGGAATTTGACCCCAAATCGCAGTATGATAACCCATCGAATCTAAGAAATCGGGAAGTAAAACACATGAACTCTATATCCACGGTAGCCGAGATTCGGCGAAAGGAACTGCAAGTCACCGATTTTAATCTAAATCATTTGCCGCACGAACAAAAAGAGGATTTGCAGGAAACTCTTCTGAAATACGCGGACGTATTTTCAAAGAATATGAATACACTGGGAGCGTCTCAAATTATCAAACCCGAAATTCACCTGAACCACCCTTATCCTATTAATGCGCGCCCATACGAAATCCCTTACGCACTGAGGTCCGTAGCAGAAAAGGAATTAGATACCCTACTTAATGCAGGAATTATTTCTCGAACCACGTCACAGTACGCCTCACCTATATTACTTGTAAAAAAGAACCAACCAAACAAATTTCGCCTAGTATGCGACTTGAGGCTAATTAACCAAATCTCAGAGCAATACCAATACCCGCTGCCAAAGATCCAAGACATACTCACAAAAATTTCAGGATACAAATATTTCTCGAAATTAGATTTTCATAGCGCATTCAACCAAATTATTTTGCCCGAGTCGGAACGCCCAAAAATGGCTTTTACGTCAGAGTTTGGAAATTTTCATTACAACAGATTAGTTTTCGGGCACAAGAATAGCGCCGCATACTTCCAGCAAGCAATTGATTTATGTTTGAATGGTTTAAATAGTGAGGATATCTACGCATATATAGACGATATAGTCCTGGCGGCCAATTCCTATTCCGAAATGAAAAGAAAACTACTTTTAGTGTTCGATCGGTTGAGAAAATACAACCTCACTTTGTCCCCAGATAAGTGCGAATTTTTTTTAACGAAAATGGAATACCTAGGATTCACCATATCAAACAAAGGCCTTAGCCCTTCGATTCAAAATACAGAAAAAATTTTGTCATTTCAAAGACCTCGCACCCTTAAAAAACTAAAGAAGTTTTTGGGACTCTGTAATTTCTATCGGTCACTCATACCGGATTATGCCGAGCTGTCAGCAACATTAAATAAATTAACTCAGAAAGGGGTAAGATTTAAATGGAGTGTAGAGTGCAACGAAGCTGTCAAAAGCATCCAACGACGGTTCTTTGAAAAACCCTTTATTTTACAGCCGGATTTTAATCAGCCATTTTATCTAAATACAGACGCGTCCAAAACAAGCATCTCCGCCGTCCTTATGCAGAAAGGCGAAAATACACTACAGCCCATACTTTACTATAGTAAAATTCTGAACTCAGCCGAACAGAAATACGCAGCAATAAAATCGGAGTTAATGGCGATCTACTACGGCGTTAAACATTTCAAAAATTTCCTTTACGGATCAAAATTTTTTATACTCTCTGACCACAAACCTTTACAATACCATCTTAGTCTCACTAACCCAGCGAATATGATTTCAAGGTGGTTGTTGGAACTGGCCGAGTTTAACTTCGAGTTCATACATGTCCCAGGTAGTGAAAACCTGCTCGCGGATTATATCTCGAGAGATCCTCTGTTAGCGGATCCTGATGACGATGAAGAGCCAAAACACCCGCTGATCAATACGCTCACGTCTTCCCAAGCGGCCGTTACGACAGAACAAATTCTGCAAGAACAACTAAAATATACTACATTAGAGGCAGTACGCAAAGCTTTAATAATGCGGGATCCCACGATCTCCAAGAATTTGCACAATTATTACATTGACCCGCACACAAATTTATTAATGTTTCGTGCCCAACACACCTATTCCTCGAGGGAATGTAGCATCCCAAATCGAATCGTCATTCCCCGCTCACTTCAGGCTGAGGCACTTAAATTGTCGCACATCACGCATCAGGGAGTCCAGAAAACTTATGACATCCTGTCAAAACATTATTTTTGGATAGGCGCATACGCTGACACTCAAAATTACGTAGCTTCCTGCGAAATATGCCGTTCATTCAAAGGAGTCCATCCTCCTGTTCCCCTAGGAAGAGTCCCGTTACCTTCAATTCCCGGTGAATTCATCTCGCTGGATATTGTCGGGCCGTTTCCGATTACAAAAAAACAAAATAAATACATCCTCACAGTGTTAGACCACTTCAGTAAGCATATTGAACTTTTCCCCCTTAGTGATATTTCGGCGGAAACGGTCGCTCAAAAATTAATATGGTATATCACCGCTTACGGTAAACCGAAGCGAATACTTACTGACCGCGGAACTCAGTTTACATCAACACTTTTTAAAATTCTAGCTCAAAAATTAAATGTATCCGCCATGTTATCTTCAGCTTTTAATCCACAATGTAATGGGGCCTCTGAGCGCATAAACATTCAACTTAAACACGCCATGCGGTGTGCGGCGAAAAGTAACAATTCTTGGGAAGAGGCGATGATCATGCACAAATGTATTTATAATGCCACTCAGCATTCCGCAACAAAAGAGACGCCAAATTTCCTCTTTTTTGGAAGAGATCTTCCTTTATTTCTAGACACGGACAATTTAAATATCGATCCACCGCCTTTATTCGGTGATTACGCAGCAGAAAAAATTAGAGCTATGACAAAGGCATATGAAAACGCGCTGAGAAATATGAAAACCGCACAGGAAAAGCAAGAAGAAAGACAATTACTCAAAGCGAAACCCCGAACCCTAATTATCGGGCAAAAAGTCTTTGTGCGTAACCATCAATCGGCTATCGGTAAGAAAACCTTCAGGGGACCTTATAGAATTACGAATCGCCTTACGCCCCACACTTACAAATTACGGCTAATCGCGGACCCATACGCTACGGAAATAAATTGTAATATCAATCGAATATACGAATTGCCTGAGCGACGAGAGCACTTGCGTCCAAAGGACACGATAACCGGTAACATTTTCCCCGTTCTCGGAAATGACCCCCCAAAATGAGGAAGAGAATTTTTTCCCCTATGACAAAGATTTCGAACCTTGCCAACAGTCGCGGGGAGCGCAGTTGACACAGGAACAGGTCGCTAATGTTCTGCCAAAGGAGAATCAGGACAATGAGCAGACGGTCTCGCAGCCATCAAATCTTCGGGGGGCAACCCATCAGTCAAAAACGCCTTTTATTCAAACTAGATATTTTCTTCGACAGCGAACCCCAAAAACCTAAACTACAAAATTTTTTTTTCTCCCGCCTCGCGGGTTAGAGTCACGGAAAGACCGTTTTGGGAACTGGCCATTCTCAAAAAATTGTCTGACCAGTGGCTGCGTACATGGGAAGGCTCAGTTTGACGAACTCATTCGTTTTTCACATATAATCTGATCAACTATATGGTATTAACGATGGGCTTCTGAAAACCGAGTTGTAACCAGTAAATTTTTTTTTTCTCTCCTTTCGGTTAAGTTTTATTTTGACAAAAATAAGTTTTTTTTTTTCTCTCTCTTAACTCTTCGTCTTCTGTTATATTGCTATGAGATATCTATATAATTTTTTTTTAGGAAACTTAGCAGACTTTAGAATTTTCGTCGTGGGTTCATTTGTGCGCATAGTTTAAATTCAATTTGACGATGTTTCAGTGTACAAATCTGATGATAGAGCAAAATTTGGTCAATTTCGTTGGGGAATGAATGAATAAATAAACAAACAAACAAACAAAAAAAAAAAGGAAAATTTAAAATTAAAAAAATATATATATATATATTATTAAAAGATTAGCGTGTATTATGTTTTATTATTGTGTTTTATTATTATTATTATCATTATTAATACTATTATTATTGAATGCATGGATAGCACATTATATGTTTCACACAAATGGCAGCGCAAGGAAAAGAGAACATTTTTACTCTTTCCGCGAGTTAAACACATAATGGCGATTATGCACATTTGCCAACGTTTTTGAAAATTTCATCTTCGCTGTACGATTTTAGCGGAGAGATTTCTATTTCTGTAAGATAACCTTTTCTTTACATTTTAATCTCTGATCACATGTGTTGATCGAGCCACTATTTTGTTATTATTTGTTTTACAGGGTATGCATACCATTTTCTATGATGTTAGTTAATGTTGGTCAGAGTTAATGTAAGCTTAAAGAAAACTTTATAAATTTTGAATTTTTTTTTTTAAATCAGTAAAACTTGCAGCACTATAAGGGGAGATTTTGACCTCCCGAACTTTTACAACTGATGTCATTCATGATTTTTTTTTACTGCCATTGTGACTTTTGTGCAGTTGGAGTCTATTTTGCTGAAGCGAATGGAGCCAATCCGTTCTTCAACCCCTACAGACTGTGGCGTGCCAGCACGCCTAGAAAAGGGGGGGAGTGATTGTTGTGAAGGATCCACAATTTGGACATTTTGAACTCCTTCCAACGTTATAGCCATTTTGTTCTTCCAACACGATTACGGGGCATAAATCGGCCATATTGGAACTGCACCAATTTTCCAAGAAACATCGCACCCCCTGAATTCCTCAAGACGGGGGAAAGAAATTCCAGGAAATTCAACGGACTTCCAATTTTCTTGGAAATAAGCGTACCACGTGGGTCAACCATGGGAATGTCAGAGCATCCTGCCCTCGAATAAAAAACTCGAAGAGGCAATAAATTTACGTGAATAACTAACCTGGGGAGGGGTTATAATGAAGAATGTAGGAGCCCCGAGTGTGGGAGAAAGGACGTTCGGAGAGAGTGCGAGGGAGCGATTGGAGGTAGCGAGCTGCGAAGAGACCCTGGGAAGAAAAGATGCCCCCGTAAAATGGCGAGATACCCGTCTTCAACCGCCAGCGCCGAATCCTGTTGCATCCGCCAGTGAAGAGCCACATGAATTTCTACCCGATGCCTAAAGCCTCCTCCTGTAGAAGTGCCTCAACGAAGCCATGCTCTGCTGTTTCATCTAAACTCCCCAGGTTGGTCATAAATTCCCCCTTTAAATAGTGCTCATGCCTTTTGAGAGATTACGAGACTTTTATTTCACTCGACCCGTAATGGTTATGCCGCAGGAAGCGGATGAAGTATGCCCTAATTCGGTTAAAAATATGTATAGCCAAGATCTTAAATATAATATGTAAACCCGACCTTTTCTTGTAAAATATTGTATAATAAATGTTGTTATTTTATTTATAAACGCATAGTTCCCTTTGGAGTTCACCTCCCTAAATTTACACAACGCAAAGGGGTATCTCTGGTACCCCTCATAACAATCTCTAATGATTATAAATTTTTGTTTGAATCAATCGCACAAGAGAGAAGCCTCGTTAACATTCTAGGCATTCCACCGATACTTTGCCGGTGATCTTAGATAACGCACAAAACTGCCTGTTTCTAGAAATTTCTTGCTCCACTTGCAAATGGTTCATATTCTAATAAGTCGATTACCTTATTGGGAGGAAATATTACTCTGAACTAGCTTTGCAGACTTCGTTTAATCCCACCAAAACACTCTCTTCATTATGGAAAGTGCCCTCCCTTTGCACCATAAAAATTTACCATTTCTTAACAGTATAACGCATCACTCAATCTAATGTCTATATTATAATAAAATCATAGGAACTAGCTTTGCAGACTTCGTTTAATCGCACCAAAACACACTTTGCGCCATCGAATGTGCCCACCCTTTGCATCATCGAAATTTACCATTTCTAAATAGTATAACACATCACGTGATATAATTTTTCTATATTATAATAAAGTCACAGGACCAAAGGAAGTGTTCAAATATACTATGCTCTATCAGCTTTTTTTACGTTCTTTCCTGTTATTCTGTGTTTTCCCTCTATCTCTTTTAAAATAACCCGCATTACAAATTCAACCAGCTATAGTAAAAGAGGAAATTTAACATACAGGGTCCCCGGGTTAAAGGATCCTAAAGTTATGATTTATTTTTACGGAACTACCGATTAGAATTTTTAAAAATTATTTCTATAGAAAGAACATTTCACCAAGTTTTAATATCAATAGATTTCGATGTGTGCACCATTTGTAGCACGACAAATGTCTAAACAGTAATTCAGTTATCTCCAAGAGTTTCGTAGCATATCAGGAGTTATTAGTGCATAAACAAAACATTTTGTGTATAAACCAAAAAGTTTGTGTAAAAACAAAACATTTAAACTGTGGATGAATTGAAAAATAGTTTCATTCAAGTAATTCGTCTAATAACTTGTAGAGTCTAATAACTTTAAGTCTAATAGGAGAGTAATTCGCCACTTGGAGACAACTGGATTACGTTTAGACTTTAAAAACGGTGGTTTTTACAAAAGGTGCACACATCGAAATCTATCGATATTAAAACTTGGTGAAATGTTCTTTCTATTTAAATAATTTTTTTATTCTAATGGGTAGTTCCGTAAAAATAAGTCATAACTGTTGGATACTTTTAGCCCGAACACCCTGTAATATTACACAGAATTCACTGCATTTAATACGTAAGCGTACTTTACAAATCTTGCCCCACTTTCTAACTCCCAAGAGTTAAATCGTGCACCAAATACTAAGCGTTCCTAGTCAATGGTTTTAAGAGTATCGCTGGTCGTCTTACTTTTGCTGATCGTCGTCAGTCATCAAGTGAAATCTCGATTTTTGGTGACTTCGCTTACTGTAAGGATAAGAAATCACAGGCACTTTGTCTTTCCCTCTTCCCATGTAAGTGACTAAAATTAGTTTTACTCCATTCTTCTTAATTAAGAACTCCGGAAATTGGCCGAATATATAAGGCCGGAACCGGAGTATTTAAGCATGGCTACTTGTAGTCGTTCGTAAACGTATTCAAGCTGTAGGTCCCAGGCGGAAATATTTCCTCTCCGTGTAGGTCTCAGACAAATGACTGAGCCTAAATCAAGCCCTCTGGCGAAGATGAGATCTCAAGACACTGAATGTTTTCAAACGTTCAACTACATCTGTGCGAGTCAGGAAGATTTAGTGCACTACATGCTGCAATGTCCCTTAAGAACCAAATAGCACTTAAAAACTATCTTTGGTAGGCATGGGGAAACTTCGGGACAACTAACAAAGTAATTTAGGGGGTCCAAGACACAAAATTGTTCGAATTTTCGAAAACAAAAATTGCATTAAAAATTTGTGTTCTTTTACGCTTAAAATGACGTTTAAATAATGTTTCTATCTTAATTAGAACAGGAGAAATTATTATTTTTTTGCAACATTCTAATACAGGGTGGCTAATAAATACTGTAACACTCCAAAAAATAAGAGTTAATGTTAATCGTTTGGAAAAACAATTTATCTATCTATTTGTGTGATTGGCAACTTTTTGTAAACGCAGACGATTTTTGTTTAAAGTAAAACATGTAGAATATTTTTAAATATGGAAGCCAAAAGGTTAATGGTAAAACAGCTTTTTGATCGCGGATTTTCTGCAGGTAAAATATTTAAGCAATTAAAATGCCTTGGTTTTAATAGGACGTTTATATATAGGACTATAAATCGATTATTGGATACCAATAGCTGTAAAGATCGACCAAGGTCCGGTCGTCCACGCACTGTTCGTACAAAAGAACGTATCAAAAGAATTCGTGAAAAGATACGAAGAAATCCACAATGTTCTGCAAATAAAATGGCCTGCAGAAGAGAACATCAGTCGCAGAACTATGCAACTTATCATAAATGAAGACCTGGGTTTTCGCCCTTATCGCAAAAGAAAAGTTCAAGGTTTGTCTACTGCACAAATAGTAAAAAGGTTACAAAGATGTAAGAAATTGCTGAACCGGCACGGTAGCAAAAGTGTTGAAAAAATAATTTTCTCTGATGAGAAGCTGTTTTGTACAGAACAAAGTTATAATGCTAAAAATGATGTTGTATATTCAGCAACCTTCGAGGATATACCTGAAAATCTTCGAACTGTTAAACGCTTTCAGAACAAGAATTCTGTTATGGTTTGGGCTGCAGTGTCACACAATGGAAAACTGCCTCTGAAATTCATCGATAAAGGGGTAAAAATCAATGCTGAATATTACAAACAGGAAGTATTGGCTACACGTTTATTACCACATGCTAACAGATTGTATCCCAAAAAGAATTGGATACTTCAGCAAGATTCTGCACCGTCCCAACGATCCAAAACAACACAGGAATGGCTCCATGCCAATTGCCCGAAGTTTATCAAGCAAGAAGATTGGCCTCCTTCTTCACCAGATCTAAATCCTTTAGACTATTGCATTTGGGGGATTTTAGAGTCTAAAGTAAATGCTAAGCAGCACAGAAGTTTGGACTCCCTCAAAGCTTCCATACGGAGTGAATGGGACAAATTACCTCATAAAATGATTCGTGCCGCAATAGGACAGTGGCGTAAGAGATTATCTTTAGTAATCTATAAAGATGGCGGTCGATTCGAGTAAAATTATTTCATGGTAAACTTTCATGTATAATGTTCTTAATATTGTTGTATTTTTCATTTTCTATTTCATCTGTGTGTAATTAAATGATTCGATATTTGTCACAGTATTTATTAGCCACCCTGTAGTAGCGAATCGTTGTTTAAATCTGTAGGTGCGTTTTTCTGCAAGATGGGTTTTTCCCCCATTTCTTGTCTTTAAATTGTTATTATATATAATAACCGTTGTCTCTGTATAACACTTCCCGGCTGTACTCATCTTTCAATTGTAGCCCTCAGTAAACAAACAGCCGGTTAGGCTTAATTTCAATTTCAGATGTGGATCAAAATTTTTTCTTACCTAAAAACTAATATCTTCTCCATCAAATCACGTTTTTTCAGCCTATTTTTCTATAAAACCTTCAGAACTAAAAAAAAATGGATGCTTTTAGCTGTATATTTAACAGTTTTTAAAAATCTGTTTACTTTTGCGATGGATTCTGAAAGTACACAAACTTGAATGTGAATGAATCAAGTAGTTCAAGTATTCATATCGCGTAGTGAGCTGTAAAAAACTGGATGGCAGTCTACTACTCCAATCTCATGAAAAACTAAATAAATGAAAAATAATGTTAAAGGGTTTGCTTTTACAAGGTGTCGATTAAATGCAATATTGTTAGATAATTCGGGATATTTTTTAACTTTCATATACTTTTTCCATTATGACGTCATTATTAGTATTATGACGTCAAAATGACGGGTTACCTTCTAGTAAGTTAAGAACCGTTAAAGATAAATAATTGAAACTTGTAACATGTCTTTTTCAACTATTTTACTTTAATTTTGATTCAGCAAATTTGAAAATAAATATTTAGTTTTGAAAATATGATTTTTAAAAAATAAGTTACATAATTTTTTATTGTAATTTTTCATCTAAATATTTTTAATTTCTTTAAATATTAATATTTTAAAAAATGGTTGTCGTGTTGCTACATCCAGTTTTTTAAGTCAATTGGACGCGTATCGTAAATTTATTTTGGTTAGTACAATGTATTTATTTTTCTTAGGATTTATTTGGGTGCGTTGTGTTAAATATTTATTTTCTTGAATACAACCCAAAGCTCTGGATGTCGAACTTAGCAACCGAACAAAAACCAATACACTATTCTCAAATTTTAGATTATGTAAACTAACATCAACAACTTTCAATTTAGACAAACTAAAAAGTTTAACATAAGAAAACTTAGTTTATTTACACACTTAATATTTACATGTAACAAAAGAATCTTTCATTTTCCGAAAACAAAGCACAATAATATTTATATCTTTCACAAATTATTTTTTTTATAATTACTTTGCCAAGGTTAGGGAGCGTCCCGAGCGCAACAAGAAATAAACTTTACTATTAGTTCAACACTAAACACCTTCACACTAAAAAACTCCTTCCTCACGAAAAACTAAATTACCTAGCCTGAAGTGGAACTGAACAAATCAAATTTGAGATTTAACACTCACCCCAATTATTCTTCATCAACTCACGGTGCTATCTTGGCCTTCTCGCCTCGCCTAGGGTCAGGGGTCACGCTGCTACACCGGGCAGGGGGCTTACTCTATTCCTTTCACGGTGAATAACCACTTTCTCTCAGTCGATAATTGTAGCCGGGCTTTCCTTGGCGCGTACCTTCACTATCTTTGCACTGGCGATGGGTATCTCTTCACGTCGTGAAAACGGGACGCTGGGCTCTCCTCGTCGTGTAACTTCTCGGCTGTGGCACGGGAGCTGAGTCTCTTGGTCTCGGCTGCAATCTGAGTGCGGACCTCTCTATTTCACTTAGTCAACGCAGTCTCGCAGTGGCCGTAACAGGTTTATGTGGAACCCTCAAGTCCACTTAAAGTTTAACTTTTTAAGTCGTGCTGGTAATGGGGACCTACAGCCTCCCCGATCAAGACTCTCTCTCTCTCTCTTTTTTCAAACTCCTTCTATATATATTATTTTAATCCCCTTTCATACTTATGACTCCACCTTCTCATAAACTTCAATCAGCCAATCCGGACACCGTAAACTTTTCATTTGCTGTACTCCTTTCACACTTTCTCATTGGCTTCTGAACTTAAACCTCACGCCCTCACTGCCTGCCCATATCAGACCACCCAAGAATTGCACGCGGCGATGGGGATCTCTGTATATCATAAATTCCACATAATAGACCTTTGTAACATGATGTCACTTTTTGGCTCCGTCAACTAATCTATGTCTCCAATCTCAGATCTTCCCATCTTCAAATCTCATAAAGCTGTCTCGCACGGGCTACGTCCTAATTACTGTCGGCGTTAAGTTTGATTCCGGCCTTTTATCACCAACATGTAATAAAGCTAGCTATTTATTTAAAAGCGCTTTACTACAATGGTGTATCAAAATTAAAACTCATATATTTCTGTTTAATTGTAGGAAAAATTTTTGAAATTCGACAAATAATATTTCGAGTTATAACGATTTTAAATTACCCCACTTTTATTAAAAATTTTAAATTTTAAAAGTTTTTAAAAGCTTTTTGAGAAGTTTTATGATGTGATTTTATTTACAAATTATATGGTTAACCATCACAAAAAAAATTCAAAATTTTAACTCAATAAATAAAAAATTTTTTTAAATGTGTCCGGTACCCCCTTAAAGCAAAATTAATAGCACTGGGTTCGTTTTCTTCTGAAAAATGGTGACTCTATGACAGGCATATTCTACATAGAAAATATAAATTCTTTTGAAAAGACTTTACATAAAAAATAATGGAAAAATAGAATTATGAAATCATATATCAAAAGGTTATTGCAGAATCCTGTCCAGGTTTATGTAACAGAATTACATCATTCGAAGTTGCATTGCATCAGTAATTTATACTAACAATAGAGACAAAACTTCAGGATTTTATGGATTTTCCCCAACTCAAAAATCGAATGCCTCATAGTCTAGGCGTCTAAAATCAATTAATACAATTTTCATTCAAATACACATTTTATGAGACAAAAACTGTATAAAAAAGAGTTAAATCTAAAAAAAGGTGCTAATATTCGACGTTAAGCTTTTCGATTTTAAAGATTTTGTCCAACTTTAAAATCAGACGCCACAAATTCTTTTAACCCGAAATTATCGAACAATTTTTTCAAACAAATTACAAGTTGCATATAATGATATGTTGTTCTATGGGGTGGACATACTTATTTGAGTTTCAAATATGCTTTTGAGCCTTGGATTATGATGACGTTATTTAAACTAATTTTTAGGTTAAAACAAATTGTTACCTAATTGTACAATTTGTTTTAAACAAAACAAATTGTACTAATTGTTAAGTTGTGGCAGTTAAAATTAACTGTCACAATGCAAAATAAAAAATATTTTAAGTACGCAAAGAATCAATTAAAAAAAGTATTTTGAAACAATTTTATACGTTGTTTCACGCAATGCAATTGATTTATATCGACAGATGGTACGCTCTAGCTCAGTGATTCCTAAACTTTTGTTGAACGGGGGGGGGGGGGGCCCTTTTTAAAAAAATTCGTTGGGGACCATCTCCCAACCAACCTTTTGAGATGCCAAAATGGGTTTTATTTTCTGAATAAACAAACTATTTATGGTAAACAACTTTAATAAAAAGAAACAAGTAAACTTATTAACTATAACAAATTTGACGTAAGAGAAAACTTAATAGTGAACATAAAAGCTTACGAAATCTAAAAAATGACAAGATTTTTCAGCTTGCATTTGCTTTACCAGGTGTAAAATTACTGTGGTGCTTAGAAATGGCTATGACGCTGCGAGTCCGCATCACACAAATTGTAATAGAATTTTTAAAGCAGAAAATGGATTTTTTCGTACTCAAACGTCAGAAAGCAATAGAAATACAGGGTGTCCGGGCTAAAAGTATCCAAAAGTTGTGGCTTATTTTTACGGAACTACCCATTAGAATTTTTAAAAATATTATTTAAATAGAAAGAACATCTCACCAAGTTTTAATATCAATAGATTACGATGTGTGCACCTTTTGTAGCACGACAAATGACTAAACGGTAATACAGTTCTCTCCAAGTGTTTCATAGCATATCAGAAGTTATTAGTGTATGAAAAAAAAATTTGTGTATAAACAAAGCATTGAAACTGTAGAGGAGTTGAAAAGCATATCATTCATTTAATTCGTCTAATAACTTGGAGTCTAATAACTTGGAGATTAATTCGTCACTTGGACAGAACTGGATTACCGTTTAGAAATTTGTCGTGCTACAAAAGGTGCACACATCGTAATCTATTGATACCCGTCGACCGGGATTGTAACCAGTTGCGCCGTGTGCGTGGCTCCATTCAATTACATAGGTTACGACTCAACACGGACTGGTTTGTGATTCGAGTCAGTTATCAGTTTCTTTTGAGTTGCCCCGTGTGCAGACGGCCTAAAACTTAGTGAGATGTTCTTTCTGTTTAAATATTTTTTTAATTATAATAGGTAGTTCTGTAAAAATAAGCCGTAAATTTTAAATACTTTTAGCCTGGACAACCTGTACAGGAATATTTAGAACTTCAACAAAAAATTGGGAACTAAAAATTTTTTTTGCTCTTAGCTTTAAAAAATTGTTTAATTCGCGGTCGTTTTAAAAATATGAAACCAATTTTTTTCATCATTCCTGACCTTGCGGACCGTTTCTCGGGTTTCTCGAACCACCAGTGGTCCGCAGACCACTGTTTAGGAACCACTGCTCTAGCTAATTGCATAAGAGAAAAAAAATCAGCAATTATAAGTCCGTTACATGCACCTACTTCCGGAAACTATCGGTTCTTCCGAGGGCATTTTCATATTAACTGTAACCTAATAACCTCAGTACCTTCAAGTACTTCCACTTTAAAAAGCGAATCGCGTTGCTGTGTGATTGAACGCCATCTAAATGCAATAACCTCTTGAAATTACCATGTATACAATTCTACAAGAAAATGCTCGCGTTTTTTCACACCGTTTAGAAAACGAGAACAAAAGCATTTCTCGATGGAATAAAACGCTCTTTAGAATTTAAATTAGGGTGTGTCTGAAATAAAACAGATTGGTTGAATTAATAAATGTCAATTAGTTTGCAACGAACTTTTTTTCAAAATTTTAACTGCAATTTTAATGGAAAATGTTACTTCCGCGTTCTATTTTCGAACAGCAATTAAAGAAAAACGTTAAAGCACTTCAGTTTTTTTTAAACTCCTTTTTAATGCTGTAAGACTTGTCATTGCTACTTTTAGTCATTGCTGCTGGTATTTCGTTTCTCGAAAACACTATTGTCTGATTCGGGAATAGAAAAAACCCTAAGTTAGTCACTTAAATTACCTGTAAAAAAAGCTCCAATCGCAGTTCTTAAGCGATTTCAGCTATCATCCTCAGGCGATAACAACTACAAAGTAAACGGTGACATGTAAATGTCCCCTTAGAAATACTGCTATTTCAACACAGCGCAGATGTAAAGGTTGGAATTACCAGGACAAGAATCAGAAAAGAGTATAAACCATGGAATAAAGAAAACACCAGAAACATAGAAAAGACCTGAGAATACTACACATAAAGTTTAAATCAAAATATGCCCAAGAACGGGATTCCACGGCGAATAGTCATTCATATGTCAAGCCGAAAGACTTTTAAGAAATTTAATTTCATAAAGTAGGACGGTAGTTTTAATTATTTTACTTTTTCCTGGAACATTTCCTTGAACGTTTTTAGCAAAGAAGGATTTCTGTTTTTAACAAAGAAGGACTACAACTCTGCAAGTTGGTGAATTCGCCCCAACGGGGGATTGGGATTCCACTGCGGGCGGCCACTCACAACATAAACTAATAATTTAAATTTTATAAAACACTTCTTTGGTTCAAGTTTTATAAAAGACTTTGTCGATAATGGCGTCTTTAAAAGCTCGTTGTTTATGACGTCGTAAATCTCTTTTTTAACGTAGGATTACGTTCCTCCATAATCGTCCTCCGGAATGCAAAATTTCAGATGTCCTGCGTCGCGAGTTATGATTTTGGCAGCGCGCCAAACCCAGTCTGTATCGCTTGGCGAAGCAATAAACAGTTAAACAGGAAAGTACCAAAATTCCTCAAAATTTTAAATACATATATATATATATATATATATATATATATACAAAAGAGGTAAGCAACGATAAGTAATCCTACTTAAAAATCCGCGGTAGTTTCATTAGAAGAGACTACCTGAATTTTTTTTCTGTTGACGGTCTTAAGGCTCTCACATAGTGGATAGCGTGGCGAGCTATCTCGAAGTGGGCTCATATTTGAATTGCAACCACGGCTTGGACATTTCTGTGCTGTACTACTCATAGGGTGAATGTGTTTTAACCATAGGGTTCACCCATAATAAAGTAGCCAAGAAAATAGTGGTGGGAATGGGCGAATGTTCTTAATATGACGAGCCTGCAATGTTGAAAAAACAATTAACCGACTCAAAAAGGCCTTCTTCCTTGCAATGTGCCTTTTACAACTGAATGTTTTGACTGCATATTTTATGGTTTGAATAAATATTTGTTAATCATAATTGGTCTGTAATGAAGCTCTTGAACTGTGGCGCAGTAAACAATAAGTCGACGCGTGTGATATTAATGTTCCAGTGTTTGCCAATTGTGGGGACAACTTGGTCTGGGAACAACTCTTAAACCAAGAGCATTTAAGTTTATTATACCCGTTTTAATAATATATGCTAACATGTATTATTTGCTGGCTTTGGATTCTTAATCTTTTCTTCAATGGAGGTACTTTGTGTGACACATTCGTACAGAACCAAGGAAAGTGTTGACTGCCTGTTATCTGGGAACATCATACAGATGAGTCAACATTGCTTCCTTGGCGCCACCTCAATTTTAATCCAGCATAACCAAGGGCGACATCTGTTTGCTCCCCCACCTACTCATCCCCAATACTTCATTTCAGTCTTTCATGCCTTCATTTCAAGTTGCATGACATTTACAGTCTAATACTTAAAGTTGGTTTTTCAGCTCAGTAAACTCACATAAATTACTTAACACACTTGTTTCGATAACACAGTTTCGATAACTCAGTAGTATTTTAATTCACTTACATCCGCGTTCAAAAACATGGGTAGTGTTTGCTTAACTCACCTCTTACATTAATTCACTCGAAGTGGGTTCCAGAACCCATTTATTCCGGCGACTGACCGACTTTTTTTTCTCTGTGTGACTTCGTGGAAGGACTATCCGATTTACTGACTTAACGTGCCTATAACCGGCCTAGACAGGTATTTAATGGCGTTTGTCGGGATTCGAACTGAGCAACCTCAGTTGGAAACCAACACGCTACCATTAGGCTACCACTAGGCCACATTTTATTAATTTAAAGTGTTCCTTTACAAACCTCTGGAGATTTACTTAAATTTTGCGTCACGTGCATAACAACGAAATAAATTGACAAAAAAATTAAAATAATGTAAAAGATAAAATTTAACCACTAGACTCATTCAAATGGAAGATTTTTAAAAATTTCATTCAAATTAGTATGTTTTATGGGTATTAAACATACAAATTAATTGCATACATTGTCCGTTGTATTTAATTTTAATATTTTCTTCTACACTATTTTGTCTATAAAAATATCCGTTACGATTTTTTTACAAGTTTATTTTAACGTAGGATTACGTTCCTCCATAACGGTCCTTCGGAAAGAAAAAATTCAGACGCTAAAACTGTCCGTCCCTCCATCCTCGCGAGATAAAATATTGGCAGCACGCCAAACGCAGTCTGTATCGCTTCAACAAGCAGTAAGCAGTTAAACAGGAAAGTACCAAAGAGCGTTAAAAATTTGACATACATATCTTTATATATATACATACATACATACACTCAAGAGCCAAAACATTATGACCACCGCTACATTTTGCAATGAATTCGCCTGGATGACGTGGAAGGCACGTGATTAGGTGGAAGTGGTATTTGACTGCTGCTGGAGAGTCTGAAGAATCATTCTTTCACTTACTTCTGTGTGTGATGGGAAAGGCTGCGGATCTAAGCGACTTATGATAGAGGGCAGATTGTAATGGCTCGAAGGCTCGGAACAAGTATTTCCGAAACTGCACGACTCGTGGGTTGTTCGCGACCTACAGTTGTTAGTACTTATGCAAAGTGGATGAATGACGGTGAAACCAGCAGTAGACGACATGGTGTTGGACGTCCACACGCTATCAAAGAAAAAGGTCGTCGGAGATCTCGATTGGAGAGGTTGTGTTTTGCTATTCCGTGCGTAGGCACGAGGGATTTTGTGTAGTTGACAATAGCGAGAAGGCTACCCGATCTTTCTTGATTAAAGGGAAGCTAGCATTGCGCTGGACTATCCCGTAATTATTGTTATATTGCACCGGAGACAGTAAAAGTAGGCTCTCCGGCATCTCGTAATTGCCATCTCCATTAATAAATAATTGTTGAGTTTTACAAAGTGTAGCGTATTTTTGACTCAAGTGTATAATTATTGGACACCCCCTAGACGCCAGCTAGCTACGTAGACAGGAAAGTCTACACACACACACACACACACACACACACAAACACACACACACACACACATATATATATATATATATATATATATATATATATATATATATATATATATATATATATATATATATATATATATATATATATATATATATATATATACTAGGGGCTTCGCCCCTTGGCTCGCTACGCTCGCTCCTCTGTTATGGCTAATAGCGAGATACATAGGGGTGATTCTTGGGCAATGTAACAGTCAATTACTGTTGTCACCCTTATGCTGTTGAATCATCACTGTTTCAGCTTTAAAATTCAATTAAAAATCGAAATTTTAAGATAGAGACTTGAAATAAGGTTCATATGAATAAGAAAGCTTTCATCTTCCAGATGATGTAAATATTTTCTTTGTAAGATAAAAACTCGAGGAGCATCGATATTACATCCACATATGTGACGATATTTCTTGAAAAACTGTGTTTCATTTTTTGATGGAAATATTAGTCTGTTTTAAAATATTTTTAAACGAATAAGGTCTAGTTTGAAAGAAAAATGTCTGTAGTCTTAGATTGTAAAAAGATCAAAATTCTACGATCATTTTTTGGCGAGTTATCCTAATCTGAAGATGAAAGTTAATATTTTTACACAAAACATAAAAAAAAACAAAGTCCGACAAAAATAAGACATATCTTACTTTGTTCCCTACATTTTTCTGCATCCATTGGTATCAGTCTCGACCCCATACCCCCAGCGGTTTCGGAGGAGATAGCGTGACAAGCTTTTGACAGAGGCGGCGGCGGCGGCGGTTACTTTTTTTTTTTTAATAGAGAGATATATATTCATACTTGGGCCCGTATTCTTGGGATACATGCTATCCCACCCCGTAAGGAAAAGGCTAAATCGAGTATTAAATCTGTGAAGGAACTCTTTTTGAAGTTATGTAAATTGGTAAGGTAATATTATTCATATGTATTTCTTTCAACGTTTGATACACCTTAAACAATATAAACCATCAAATTCATTCTTGACGGGGAAATTTCCCTTTCAACAATTTTCTAATCCTTAAAATAACCAAGTATAACGGAAAAGGTAATCCTTTTTTATGTAATCATGGTAAATCTAATGATTGCAGCCCATTTTCTGCATACGTTAAAAGACAAGATTTCTGACAACTACTCAGTCAAAAGAACATGGCTCATTAACTAGGCTCACAGGTGATTCAGAGCATTTGTAACCGCACACATATGACCCATCCCAAATACTAAAGAAACCTAATTCTCTTGGAATATTTTAACAGATGCTGATTTCCCATGCGATATGTTTTTGGAACACATTTTTTTTCCTTATCTGTCTCTTTTTCCACCTTTTTATATGGAGCAAAATTCTCGACATGGCAAGATAAAGGCCGAGAGATGTCCAGCTCGAAATTAATAAGATATCTCATGACTAGGTCGTACTCACGCGATCTTTCAAGATAGAGTGACTTTGATATCCATTAAGACATCGTCTGTGAGATTCTGAGAGTTGGTTCTCCCTTCTACAAGGACATAGGGTGCTTTATTAACTCAAAGGATGCAACTAATTAGGATAATTTGATAGGAAGAGTCAAAACTTTATTGAGCTTACATGCAAGTGATTTACTTAACTCGATGTAAATACCGATTACATGCAATGCAGCGAACCTCTTTTAAGGTTTAACCCTATTAAGGTACTAACCCTAAGGTACTAACCCTATTGGATTCTTTCACCTCAGTGTTAACCTATGGAGCCAATGTGTCCCAGGATTGCCGACTTAAATTTTAAGATTTTTTTAAGATCTTTTTCTCCGTAATAGAGAAATATATTTTACACATTGGGATATTTTTCGTTTATTAAAATAAATGCAAATAATATTTTTTAATTTAAATTATTTGGGGAAAAATCTGGTATAGTGTGTTTTGAACGCTCATCAATTCCTTTGGTGCAAGAAATTTATAAAATGAATCCTGTTGCAAAGTTCGGGCTATCTGAAAATTCCCTTATTATTGAATTATCAGAATTTATGTAGTTGTAAATAGTATACACATTTTTTCCACAGGTTAACATTGAGGTGGGCGAATCCAACAGGGTTAGTACACAGCAGCCTTAAGAAGGTTGGTACAGAGATAAAATTTATTTAATTTTATTTTAATTGCCTATGTTTTGTAATGGTTCTGTTTATCAAATATATCTTTGTTTAAAGATCATTATGCATATTTCAGATACTTGAACAATTACAAATATTGTTTTCAAAAATTTTGATTTCAAAATTAAAATAGTGTCAGTCTTTTTCGTATATTTGTTAAGCCAATAATTCTATTAGTATACTTTTTTCCCTAAAATAGGTTTTAAAAATGTGTTGTATTGAAATACTGACAAAGTCAGAGCCTCATGTTTTCAATTTTAATTTTTTTTTCATTTGTCTTATCCTTTGTATCTTTAGTGATTTTTGAAAATAATATGTGTTAATTTTTTAATATATGTGTCAAGTGTTAAAGAGTGAGAAGGAAATAAATTGAAAAGAATATTAATTAATTTTGAAAAGTGTAAATGTAGTAATTGTTAAAGAAAAGAGTTGTTCAATCAAATAAATGAATGTATTCCAATTTGTGCTAGTGCCTGTCTAAGTAATACTCACTGCTTGCACTATCTAAATATTCTAATTTATATGCTAAACTTAAAAAATAACACAACGCAATGATAACTGAATGCAATAATGATTAATTCAAGATGTTTAATTTAATATAATCAGTAACTTATCTTAACATAATATTGAATATTCTAATCTATAAATTTAACTCAAAAATTTTTTTCCCCTAAATCAATGGTAATCAGTAATTTATTTTAACAATTATATCAATAGTCAAAACTCCATTCCCGAAAAAAAAGGATCAATTTCTTATTTTTGAAACGTTTTCATGAGCTGTATGCGGGAACACTTCATCAAAATGAAAAATTATGCATAGCAGAAATAGTTCATTTAACTATGTAGAAACTGTTTGCATAATTAGTTGCTTTTCCTAACATATCTATTTTCTATGGTTATTTTCTGGAGATAAAATGACACATGATTATTATGTGCATTTCATATCTAGGGGTGATAAATATGAGCTTCGACCTTCCTTCAAAGATGCATATCCCTGAAGCTGGCTCATAAAAGAAACAAAAGCTCTTTAGTTGACACAAAAAAATGGTATTAAGAATTTCTAACAGCGTGTGTTATTCTCCTCTTGCAGCAAAACCCATTCATTCTTACAAATATTTGATCAGATGTTTTCTCCCCTGTTGGCGTGTTCAAGTCATATGTTTTATGGAACGGATTTCTTAAAGCAGGTCACGTGAGCACCATATTTGTAAGAACGCACTACCTCTGAAGTAGCAACTGAATAAAAAAAGTTTCCTTGAATAGAGGTTACTAAATAATTACTACTTTTTAGGCTTTCGTTTCGATAAGCTATAGCTCGGCGATATTTTGGTTTGCACTAATTTGTAGCGAAATGTATCATCTGACGACCTTGTCTGATACAAAATAAGATTTCTAAATGTGGCCAGATAAGGCCACGTATAGAAATCTTATTACTGTGTACTAACCCTATCGGATTCACTCACCTCATTGTTAACCTATGGAGAAAATGTGTCTACTATTTACAGCTACATAAATGCTGATAATAATGCAACAAAAATGATATCCTATGATAGCCTGAACTTTTCTGCACCATGCAACAGGATTCATGTTATAAATTTCGTCCACCAAAGGAAATTATGCGCCTTTAAAACACTATACCTGATTTTTCCCCCGAATAATTTAAAGTTTAGAATATTATTCGGATTTTTTAAAACGAAAAGTGCTCAAAGGTGTAAAATTTCTCTCTCTATTACGGAGTATAAGCCCGTCTGCACACGAAGCAACTCAAAAGAAACTGATAACCGACTCAAATCACAAACCAGTCCGTGATGAGTCGCAACCTATGTAATTGAATGGAGCCACGCACACGGCGTAACTGGTTACAAACCCGTCGGACGGGTTTGTAACCAGTTGCGCCGTGTGCGTGGCTGGTTACAAACCCGTCCGACGGGTTTGTAACCAGTTACGCCGTGTGCGTGGCTCCATTCAATTACATAGGTTGCGACTCATCACGGACTGGTTTGTGATTTGAGTCGGTTATCAGTTTCTTTTGAGTTGCTTCGTGTGCAGACGGCCTAATTCTTTTTAAAAAATCTTTCAATCCAAGTCGGCAATCCTTGGACACATTTTCTCCGTAGGTTAACATTGAGGGGAGCAAATTCAATAGTGTTTACGCACACACCAGCCGTAAAATTGCGAAAAAATTAATTTTCTGCCTCTTTTTTACATTTAAATAAAACACAATTCTATATTTATTCTATACTAGCTGATTACCCGTACTTCGCTAAGGAGTACATTTAAATAAAATACAACGGTCAATGTATGCAATTAATGCCAAAAAAAAAACGAAAAATATTTATTTATAATAAATACAACGGTCAATGTATACAATTAATGAAAAAAATATATATATATTTATAAAAAAAAATCGTAACGGATATTGTTATAGACATAATAATGTAGAAGAAAATATTCAAATTATGTACAACGGTCAATGTATGCAATTAATTTGTATGTTTAATATCCATTAAACATACTATTTTGAATTAAATTCTTAAAAAAGTTCTGTCTCAATGAGTCTAGTGGTGAAATTTTATCTTTTACCGTATTTCAATATTTTTTTGTCAATTTATTTCGTTGTTACGCACTTGATGCAAAATTAATTTAAAGTATCACAAAAAGAAAAGTAACCACGTGATCAGAATTTAATAAATTAAATTCTAAAAATTAATCTTTAAATATTCACCAAAAATCCGAAAATGGAGGTAAAGATTCGTAAAAGATTTCATTTAAAGGAATTTTTAGGATCTTTCTCGTGATATAAATTTTGTAGCCCTCAGATTATTTTTTTAAATGCAAACTTAAAAAAAGTTACAAAAACAGCTCAAAAATTTATTTTAAAAAAATCTAAGAACAATTTTTTAAAAATCTTTCTTAGTGCACTCCTACACTATAAGATGAATCGCCATGCAAAATTTCAGACCTTTAGGTCCAGCGGTTTGGTCTATGCGTTATCTGTAAGTCAGTCAGTCAGCCAATGGAAATGTTTTATATATATCGACAATAAGACGATAACATTCCGATATGAAAATGATAACATAACTATCTTTTAGCGGTAGAGACGGTTATTCAAGAAAGATAAAATCTAATGCACTGGGTTCGGTAGAAGGGGCTACCACATTTCAAAGGGTAATAAAAAAACCGGACGAAACAATTTACAGGGCAAAGCTTTATATAAGTACAGTAAAACCTCGTTTATCCGTTCCTCGTTGATCCGGATCTCCAGATAATCCGGATCAAATTTGTAGACATAATTTTTATTTACTGTTCACATTAGATACTAATTTTTAACTATGATAGCAAGAACGTAATTCCAAGTACGCCAAATATTCGCTTTTTAGTTTGTTTCAATGTATATTTCCTGCATAGATTGTGCAATAAATTAATATAATACTTTTCGGTGAGTTTAGGAAATCTTTACTAGAGTTACCAATTCTTTGTTAAGAAATGATGTGAAAAGTTATTTTTACATTTTTTTAATGTCTTGTAAACAATGTTATGTAATTTTGTTACAAAACATAGTTTTTTATCGTAATAAACGGTAAGTCTGCTTAGTTAAGGATTTTGTTTTGTTTATTACCCATATTTTCCGGATTATCCGGATTGCCTATGGTCCCAGTTAGTCCGGATAAACGAGGTTTTACTGTACTAACAATCAGGCACTGATTTCCCATTATTAGGCCCGGTAGGCCCGTGCCTAGGGGCTTCCGAATGTTAGGGGCCCCTCCCCAAATTTTTATTCTAAGAGGAAAAATTCCCAATTCAGAATTTTTTATTTTACTTTTTTTAATAGCATTTTATATATATATATCCTTACAGATTTGATTGATTGGTTCATCATATGTATAGTTATATGTATTGTTCATCATATGTATGTTATGGTGTATATAAGGGATTAATAAAATTTTCTGGTTGCATTGTATTGGTGTTTTAATGATGAAGTTAATATGTTGTATTGCTTTTTGTTATTTGATAATGTTCTAGGCGTCTACGCTTCAAATAGCCAATTCTTGGTAAAATGGTACTTTCACAATGATTCATGATTATTTATTTTGTGTGTCAATTTTGGAAATTTTACGCCCACATCAGTGTCAGGGGGCCTCTATCCCAAGTTGTGCCTATAGTCAAGAATTTTCTAAATCGGGCCCTGCTAACAATCTACTTTTTCCCTAGTAGGTTTTAAAAATAACAGCACTCAGGTGGTGCCCATTATTAGCGATGCACCACCGGAGCCGTTCTGTAAATTTTTCCACCACTCTGCTGGCCATTTCTGGGGGAATGGAGGCAAATGCCTCAGGAATAGCAACCACTTGGTTTCCTTGGCAACGCAGACTCACTTGCTTTCACGTTTGAAATCCGTCGCAAGATTGTTTTTCGGCCAGAAACGTCATCAGTTGTGTAGAGCCCGAAGCGCGTCCTGAATGTCCTCTGTGTCGCGGTTACAGAATTGTTGTTTTTAAAGAATGCCTCGATAAAAATTTTCGATGTTCACTGGACCAACCCATGGTGTCTGAGGACATCTAAGAAATCCACCCGGACAGTTGACACCTCCCTGACCGCTCCCCCTTTCCCCCACGCTCTCTTACCAAGGACCTTCAGAAATGTAGGAGTCCATTCTGTCGCATCCTGTAGAACACTATTGTATACTTGTTCAATCCAATAAGACGATAATATTCTGATATAAAAATAATAACATAACCATCTCTAACCAAAAGGTATATTTTCATTCAAGAAAGGTAAAACCTAATATATATTAGATTTACTATCTATCTATACTATCTTAATATATATTAAGACAGTATCCTTAAAAGGCGTCACCTTGTAACGAGTTGAAACCAAAAATTATTGTCATCCTTAAACAAGAATATTTGCCACCTAATGTAAAGACTTTTGATGCACATGTAGAGGCAAAATATTTAATTTCAAATTTCTAAGTTAAATATTTTAAGATATATATCAGTTTATTAAAAATATTTCGAAATATTAATACTAAAATTGCCTTACTATGCAGATAATTTGACCCCTTCGTCTGCATATTCAGGTATTGCTACGTAGCGACCGGTCTTCGGTGTTCATGGGCTGATACGCGCAAGCGGGGGAGCCGAGGTGTCAATTTAGAATTGACCGATAATCTGTTTTGAATATCTATGTTCTGACATATAATTCCTATAGCTCAAGTTTTTCAACAATTAACTTTTAAAAATAAATGTACATACGCAGTCTTAAAATATTTTACAGCATAAAAAACTTAGGTTTGCAAAACACTCAAAGCCTTGCTCCATTACTGTGTAATATTCGATATCGAGGTCTAATTGGAATAATTTAATTTATAGATTTATGGAAAAGAGATACAGTGGTACCTCGGTTTAAGAACGACTCTGCTTACGAACGATTCGATTTACGAACAAGCACCTTAGATATGCTGCCATCCGGGGAATCTACGATGCAGGCATTCCCCACACTTGCTTCGGTTCGCGAACAGTCCACATGTCAAGCTCAGTCGGGGTTTTTCTAGCACAGCTCAAACGTCGTTTTGTAAATATTTTTGCTTAATTTTGCCCTCAATATGACTTCCAAGAAAAGGACAAGAGCAAGTGATATTGCTAGCAGGAAACTTAACCTAACTATTGAGTAAAAGAAGGAAATAATAGCTATACACGAGAATGGTGTGCGTGTTTATAATATAGCCACGCAGTTTGGGTTGGCAAAGTCTACCATTTGTACCATCCTCAAAAACAAAGAGGCAATATAGGCAGCTGATATGGCTAAAGGAGTGACTGTTTTAACGAAGCAAAGGCCTCAAGTTATAGAAAATGTAGAAAAATTATTGCTAGTGTGTATACGTGAAAAGGAGCTTGCTGGTATTAGGGAGGCTAAGAAGTTGAACAGTGATTTGGCTGCTAAAACACCGAGTACAAATGGGGTTAAATATGAAGACATTAAAGCCAATAGAGGCTGGTTTGAGAAATTCCGCAAGCGAAGTGGCATTCAAAGTGTTGTTAGGCATAGGGAGGCTGCTAGTTCAGATAAAAAGTCTGCAGATCAATTTGTTGATGAATTCAAAAAGTTTGTCGAAAGTGAAAGCTACATAACAAACAAAGTTTTTAACTGTGATGAAACAGGATTGTTTTGTAAAAAAATGCCAAGAAGAACCTTCATCACCAAAGAGGAGAACGCACTTCCTGGACACGGGCCTATGAATGACAGACTTACACTTATTTTTTCGGATTATTTTTTCATTCATTATTTTATAAGGGAAAAATGCTTCGTTTTACGAACGTTTCGGTTTGCGAACAAAGTCTCAGAACGAATTAAGTTCGTAAACAGAGGTACCACGGTATATATATTTTAGATAGCTTATTAACATGATGCAAAATGAATCCAATACTAAACCATGTGTGCTTATTGATTTTTACCAGGGCTTGACCTAAGTTATAATTTTATTGCTAGTAATGACAGACTGTTGCATTCCACCGCTGGTTTGTGTCAACACAATGAAATAAAATTTATTTCATGCCTTTTTAGGGTAGCTTGTGATGATTTATATCTTCGCTCTCGTGTTTGATTTTATTTCCTTTTTAAGGCACATTTTTCTCTTTTTATCAACTTATTTTGTGATTTTCTACACTTCTAAGTGTCTTAGACGTTTCATACAATAGAAGTATTTATGAATGAGTTCGGACCCGGGGTAGCCTTGTAGTAGCTCGTTGGGCTTGGAACTTGAAGGTGCTTGGTTCGAATCGCGACGAACGCCATTATTTACATAAATTCGTGTCTAGGCTGGATATGGGTACGTTGAATCCGTAGACTGGAAATTCCTCCGATGAAGTCACAGAGGGTGGGAGAAGGTACGATTTTCCCTCTAATGTCACCCCTGGGAATGATCCGTCAAAATTGAGGTAGCACTTGGCTAAATCGAACTCAGACCGTTATGGTGCCATTGTAAACCAGATCCGCAACCCTCAGCCAGCAAGCTTATATGAGATCTAGTCTGGTATACTCCGGCAAGGACGCATAAGCAACAACAACGGGAATTTGTTGGTGTTTCCAGAGAAGAGGGCTCCGCTTTCAGGTAAGCCCGCAAAGTTTCCCGGTCTCTTTGGGTTAGTGGCAGTTTCTCTTTCAGTTTATACGTAGGTGGCACAGAGAGTTCGATATCCATTGGAAACTAGTGGGATGTTGTTTCTCTGCGGAGATGTTTGCCGATGTGGGGCACTGATTAATGGAGACATTCGTCCTTTATCCGCGAGAATCGTTGGTCGCTTTCAATAGGGGCATTGTATAAGTAAACCAACAAGAACCTCCTGGTTCCGTTTCTCTTTTGACCGAGTATCCCCAGGGGCGACATATGGGGGCTTTAGTACCTTCTCCCACCCTCTCAGACCTCATAGCAGGACTTTCCGGTCTATGGATTGAACTTGCCCCTATCTGGTATAGACAAGAAAGTATTGCATTGTGTTCGTCGGGAATCGAACCGAACACACCCGGTTCGAAGCCCAACGCGCTACCACTAGGCTACCCCGGGCCTTTTCTCTGCGAGGATCGAATGATAAATTATGCGTGTTATTGTAATACCGTGATTGTAAAAAGTAACGAGACAATGATACGAATTTTCTAAAACTGGATAAATATCAAAGTCACTGACTTAGCCTATCTCGGCAGCATTCATCGCCATAAACAGACATCCAAATTTAGGTAACACGTGCTATAAATTTTATAAGCTATCGAACAGATGAGATAAGTAGCATTACAGATTTTATTTAGTATTTGAAAGAGCTAAAGCATAATACTCTGCTACTCTTTACCAAAGTATTCTTATTTTTACGAAGCTAGTTCACATTCAAAACATAGCCACTGAGTCAGTTCTGCTCCTTTCGTGAATATTCTGCCTGATATAAAGAATCTGCTAAAGAAACGACAGCTGAAAAATTAAAGCAAATATATCGCCGTACTACTATAAATATGTGAATAAAATTAAGTAAATATTTGGTGAATATTTATTGAGAAATATACATTACAAAATATGTCTATTTTAGACAGTTACAAACTCAGTTTTATCTACATTTTTGGACTGCATGGACTTTTCTTTCTGGGCGAAAATCCTGTAAGCGCTTTGAATAAAAATTCCATGACTGCATTACATGACGTCTTTCCACAGCTTGGCAAATTCGGTGTTTCCCATCCTCTCTTTAAATTTCTTCTCCAGCCTTGCATTTTGTTCAGGGGAAAAGTAGTTCTTCCAGTCACCAACTATACCTGATAGAAAACAAAGGGCAATTCAATCACCAAAAGAGCAAACTCTGACAGAGCTTCGGATAACACAGTTTTATTTCTCTATACTTGAGAATCACTTCACAATGTTACAATCTGTAATTGTCTTTTCCTCTTTATTAAGTATTCCTGTCAGACTGCAGATTATCAAAACGGTTAGGCTATAATAAAGTTAACACTAAAATTTTGAAAGTTAAAATTTCACCTTTTTACACGTGCACTTTCCCTAAAACAAAACATACAAGATTTCACGAGAAAGTCCAATCATAACCGCAGTCTTTTATTTAATTCGATTACCTGTATCGCTAGTGATCGATCTACTGATCTCGGTATTGAGATATACATTAGAAAATTACTGCAGATTAATGTCCTATAAATTTCAAAATACTACACTCGCGAAATTAGATCATACTGTTATGTGTTTTATTTTATTTAAACCACTGAGTTTTGACATCTAGCCTTCACCATCTTTTAGAGTGCATTAAGGTTATCCTTTGGAGGCTTTGGATCAACATATTGTTTACAAGACATTGGAAAATATAAAAATAACTTTTCACATCATTTCTTAGCAAAGAAATGGTAAGTCTAGTAAAACTTTCTTACACTTAACAAAAAGCTTTTTTTACCATAATTTATTGCACATTCTATGCAGAAACTGTACATTGAATCAAACTAAAAGGCGAGTATTTGGCGTACTTGTAGTTACGCTCTTGCTATCATAGTTAAAAATTATTATCTAAAGTGAACATTAACCTTTCAGTGGGAGCGCCCGTGTACAAAGTGCAACATTTTCGTAATTTTGAATGGTTTGTTTTTGCATGTAGGATTTGAATGTTCTATTCAGTTTCTATTTATAGCTACACCCTTTCTAATACAGGTCTGATTTCCTGACCCTTGTATTCCTTTCCATTCATTATTAGTCGTGCATTAACCGTGGTAAACCAGCTATTATGCCGGATTACAATACGACAAATTCATGAGCAGATGTAGTCGATCAAATGTGCAGTTATTACGCGGTATTCCGCATATCATGAAGATGGTCAATCTCATTGTTTTTTTTTTAGGTTTGGGGGCATAATATAAATCCATTCTCAAGTTGTCCTTAGATTCAATAAACCGGACGGTTTTGAAATAATGTGATTGTATCTGCATTCTTTGGCCTTTAATTATAAATATATCTCAATATCATCAACATTTTATATCTTGTCACAAAAGGCAGAATTATTATTTTGAATTTGAAAAATAAAAGCTTATTACAAAAGGAATAATCAAGGTTGAAAGAGACGTTGCACTTTGTGCCACGCGCGCCTGTTGGCGTTCTAAAAATTGGCGCTTCCGCTGAAGGGTTAAATAAAATGAATGTCTACAAACGGAGTCTTATTCGGATGAACGAGGGTCGGTAAACGAGATTTTACTGTAGTTAAAAATTTCAAGGTTTTTTTATTTCATTTTTACAAACCTAAACATTTATATCTTAAATTTATCATGGAAATTAGTTAAATTCCGCAACAACCAGTAGAAATTTTTTTAACAAACCTTTGATCGTTTTCTCTCAAGACTACATAAGATTATCTTTTAGTTTTTCTCCTTTTTCTAATTACCTTTCCTGACAAAAGTAATATCGGAGGAATTTTTCCTGTATACGTTGTAGTCTTTCGAGAGGAGCTCCTTCATTCCTGAAGGCAAATCCGGATTATTCCTAATCTGATCCTTGGGCAAATTCTGTAGTTCAGCCTTGTATGTGTTGATGTGTTCTTTCATAAAATCAAAACTGCTGTGTTTAATCACATTCTGAAGGAGTTCGTCGTTTTTCTCTAGGGCTTGCTAGAAAAAGTAAAACATCAGTAAAATTAAATATCCCCTTAGTAAAAAAGGAGTTTCACATAGGCGATTAATTAGATTAAACCTGTAGAAAGACGTTTATAGACATCTCAATGCACCTAAAGAGAATGACTTATTAGCGCCCTTTACACGTACTCTCTTTCCAGCGTGAAACCACGACCCTGCGCGATTGAGTGCACGTGTGAAGGTCTCTGAGATGAAGGGAAAGCTGCTTTTGAGCGTACTGCAAGTTTTCCCGCTCGCAATCCCGTACGCTCAAAGCACTCCAGTACGCTCTTTTGCGAGTGCATGGAGAGTGCGTGCAATCCCGTACGCTCCAAGCACTCGCGAAAGAGCGCACGTGTAAAGGGAGCTATTGGGTTCTCGGAATGGTATAGTCGAGAAGCACTCTGTACATGAAAAAAAATTCGCATACCCGATTTCTTTTAATTTTTACTGGTAGCCGACACAATCCAGTTAACATTGGAAAGAAATAAAAGTCTTCCTTAGGTAAGGGTAGATACCTTAAGTATCTTGAAGATGATAAAATTGCATGAAGCATACTCTAGATAAGCGTTTCTAAACATGTCGCACGGGGAGTTATTTATGATTACTATTATTAAGTTTTGGTCTGGCGAAGTGTTCATTTTTCTGACGTCATGGGGGCCGTGGGACTAAAAAGCTTGAGAATTGGTGCCCTAGATAGAAGGTAAGGTGTAGTGAATCTTCTACTTTATATTCCCCCTTATCACTGTTTGATCTAGACCATACGATGTGTTTTCTAGCTCTATAGACAGGTTATGGGCCTAGGATCTGGATCAGGACAGGAAACTTTAAGAAGCTTGTCTTTGCATTAATGGACATCCTTACACCTTTGTTAGACTAGCTTGTTATTATCCAATCAACAGAAACTCACTAACTTTAGTATCATGCTATTTTCCCCTGATCCCTGAACCTTCTTGATATAAGATGAATTGTACAAAACCTTTCATCTAAATATTACGAAACAGGCAATACTGTCTTGATGAAGTTTGTTTTGGTAGGATCTAAATAAGAGATCACTGTACCTGAAGTTTAGTGCGTACATAGGATTAGGAAATATAGGATTTTTCTTCAATATACAGATATACTTTCTTGAATACTGCAAACTAAAAATGTTACTCCTTTTCATAAAATGCCATACGACAAACAGTTTAGTGACACGGTCACAAGGTTTTTACGTTTCGACACGTGATCATGGATATACTCAAACGAGAAGAGTAAATGGCATTCGGCATAAAGTTGGAAGTGGGAAAAGTACGCAGATCTGTGTTTGAGCTTTCTCTAATTTATGTCGCGTGTGTGTAGAATATTGCAAGCAGTAATAAAAATGTTATACGTATTTTTAAAAACTTTTGCTGCCCCAAGGCTTTATCCTGATCAAGGCTTTATCCGTTAACGAATTTGAATAAAGAACCTTTTTGAATAAACAAAAAACTAGTCTACGACCAACTAACATTTATTAATTATAAAATATAAGCAATTCTATGTTTTGCCCAATTTAGAAAATGTTTATCAAAAATTCTCTCCTGTACTTCTTTCCTTTTTATAGGTAAATTGTTTTCTGCATATCGTAATGTACCTTTTCTAGTATTAAACTTTTATAGGCATGAGTTTAAACAATAATGTTGTTGTTGTTGCTTCGAATGCCCCCACGGCAGAAGGTCCAGACCAGGTCCATATTGGCTGGTTACAAACCCGTCGACCGGGTTTGTAACCAGTTGCGCCATGTGCGTGGCTCCATTCAATTACATAGGTTACGACTCAACACGGACTGGTTTGTGATTCGAGTCAGTTATCAGTTTCTTTTGAGTTGCCCCGTGTGCAGACGGCCTTAATCTTAACATTCAAACGGATCTCCAGAGAAAATTAATGATAAACATTCCGCTAAAAAAGAGGCTACCGTGTCAACAATGTGAATAGTTTTATAGATTTCATATTTAATATATTCAGATCGGGTAAAGCCTTAGTTTGTCAATTTCAATTTTCACATGTCAGTTTCCAATCTTCTTTCCTAGTGACACATTTCTATATACATAATTATTCATTCTTCTCACCTTGTACTGCGGTCCAAGGAATTCGGCTATTTTAAAGACGTTGGCAACAGTGTCTTTCTTCAGCTCCTCATACGTGAGGAAAAGGACGTTGGGATCGTTCCTGTGTTCATACCAAGACATTACGGTATCAAAGTAGTCTTCGAAATCCGTTTTGCCCTCAATAAAAAGCTCGAAGAAGTCGTCAAAGAAGCCATCTTCAAAATTATAGCCAGGGATGTTTTCGGTGTGATGGTAAAAGGAAACACAACAGTCCTGTAAATATAGATTTTTTTTCTAATGATGAAGCACTTAGTCGTGAGACATTCGCCTTTTGTGATTCACCGCGATTTGCTAGCTGCTTTATTATAGGAGCACCATATAGGTGAGCCAGCATTGCTCCCTATGAGGATGACGACACGGAAACGACCAATCATCATTCGGGATTTGAACCCAACCCCACTGTGTGGCAGTTCACAACGCCAACCACTACACCTATTGGGCGGCATAAATATAGATATAAATACATACATAATACACGTTGAATTATTGAAATTTTGAGATGCGTTTTACTTTACCGCAAGGGGGCTAGGGGTGCCTTGAGTGGATGACAGATCTGTACTGTTTGTCCGGCATCCTCGAGCCCCACAGCAATGAAAAATGTCACCGAACTTGGGAAATTAACCCTCGACTGCGTATTCAGGTATTGCTACGTAGCGACTGGTCTTCAGGTGATTCATGGTTGATAAGCCCAAGAGGCTTGGGGAACCGGTGGAGTATTATGACTTACTTTACCGCAAACTAGTGGAAAACACAAATCAGGACACACACATCTCCTTCGTAATATTAAGAAGCTGTATGTTCCAGACAAGACATGTTATAAGTAGTTACAGACTACTGTGAACTGTATAAATCTTTGAAGAACTGATTTAAAAATATGCAGTATATTTTTTTATAAGTTTGATCCTTGGCCTGCATCATAATTCCCGCTAAATCCTGCGTTTTCTACCTCTGCAACAGGGACAATAATATCTTTCATAGAATCTACAAACCTATACTATTAATAAAGTAAATCTGAGATCTTGAAAAAAAACGGATATATCCGTATCCATTATACGTGATTTTTTAAAAATTCTTAACTGTATCCGATATCCGTCCAATACTTCCTGCGTTTTCTACCTCTGCAACAGGGACAATAATATCTTTCATAGAATCTACAAACCTATACTATTAATGAAGTAAATCTGAGATCTTGAAAAAAACGGATATATCCGTGTCCATTATACGTGATTTTTTAAAAATTCTTAACTGTATCCGATATCCGTCCAATACTTCCGGGATATCTGTCCTAGAAAATGTCATCGAAAAGACATCTTCTGTTCTGGATTATTTAGAAAAAATAATAAAGGAGAAGAAAGCGCAATGTAAGTACAAATGTAAGTACCAGAAATGTAAGTAGAAATAGCAAATGCCAACGGGTCCACGGGAACAATAATTAATCATCTGAAACTGGTTCATAAAATTTTCATTAATGAAATTGCAGAAATTTTGTAGAAACGAAAATCGCAAAAATTTTGTACAAAGAACTCGCATACCATGGGGAACCAGAAGAAGATTTACGTGAAGAACCAAATTCATACATTTTCAAACGCGTCAAAAGTTAAATATATATAGGAATATCAAATGATAGAGATACTTTAAAGCAAGATTAAGACCGTCTGCACACGGGGCAACTCAAAAGAAACTGATAACTGACTCGAATCACAAACCAGTCCGTGGAGCCACGCACACGGCGCAACTGGTTACAAACCCGTCGGACGGGTTTGTAACCAGTTGCGCCGTGTGCGTGGCTCCATTCAATTACATAGGTTACGACTCAACACGGACTGGTTTGTGATTCGAGTCAGTTATCAGTTTCTTTTGAGTTGCTCCGTGTGCAGACGGCCTTACTTCCTCGAAATCTTGATGGTAAACATGATTACTATATAGCATCATTTAAGATATGTTAAATAACCTCATAGCATATACTATGTGTAAATACCCCACTTTTCAATAACTAAATTTTCAATAATTTAAATTAATTTTCGGGATTTAGTTTTATTTTCATTTAAAATTAAACTTAAGCGAAAAATTTTCTGTATCCATGAATTTTTAACAATCTATTTTTCTTTCTAATTTCTAGTCATTTTTTACAACCGCTCACATTATGGCCAGCAAATAGCTTTAAAAATATTAACAAAGTTTCATGATTGTGTTATATTATAAGTGGAAAAATACGTTCACCTTTGGGTTTCTTGCTATGAATATATATTTAGATTCGGGCGACCACGGTGTGAGGTTGAAAGGAAGGTGAAATTTGATGGAACCAGGTCTCTTCATAGTCTCCGCAGCATCAGCTCCCGCCATCTCTAGAAATGGAGTTTGAACCAGAAACTCTATGGCAGATTCGAAAGGTTTCCCGTCTTTATAGATGCACGATACGATATTCTGAACCCAGGTTGTACCACACTTCGGATAAGTGACTATGAACAAGTCGTCCGGCCTAGGCTTATACGTCAATGCTGCTCGAAAGGCTTTTGCGGAGAACATGCCAGGAATACGGAAACCATCAACTACTTGGTAGAAGGGAGACTTGCGCTCTGGTTCACAGCCATTGTCTACAGTGGGAACCATTATTCTGAAAGAAAAAAATCATGTTAGGCAATTTCAAAGAGGAATTTCTCATCTCGGTTGTTTTAAACACGTATAGTGCTAATATATAACATTTTTTAACCTAAAGGAGGTAATGTTTACTAAAACTTATGAACAACTTCGAAAAAAATTATTATCTAAAAACACAAGAAATAAGTCAGTGAATATCTCTCATTTGCAGAAATTAACGACATCGTGTCCATAGCTGATGCCATGAATTCATACGTACAAAATTATGATATGAAAACACTGGGTGCAAATCAGCAAATATCTCCTATAAGCTCGCTCGAGAAACTGCAATGTCTGCGACTGACGTACAACTGAATGTAAAAGTATGTTCTGAAAACACGAAATGCAAATCAGCAAAGATTCCTTTATTCAATCTCAAAGGGAGTCTTGCTTATGAATTGTGCATGATATAAGAATCAACCTTTCAACCAATGACTCACAAGAAAGAAAATATTTCCCACCTGCTGGCTTAAAAGACAAGCTTCTGAACATGTGATACCTTTACTGTTTGCAAAATTCCGATCTGTAAAAGGAAAAAAAGAGTCAGTTATCCTTTATACTGTTGATGACGAAAGTATCCCAGTTTCCTTAAAATTTATTTTTAATCACTCCTACTATGATTTAACTAGTTTGAAAAGTGTTTTTATATATTTTAAGGTTCATAACATGATGACATGAATTAATTGTATATTCGTCAGCATATCTGTCTCTAAGTAGGGCGTCACGGATGCCAGCCAGTTATGTTTAACCCGTAAATGGTAACATCTGTCTCTCGGTCAGGTAGAGTTCATAATTTTCTCGCTAGGGTGCGTAATTATCGATTTGAAACCTTCATTTTCGAGCTATGCTTTAGCTATTCCATCACATTGGTTATGTTTGTTTATCTTTGAGTTTTGTTTACTTTATCGCGTTAACATTTACCATTCCAAAAAAAACTCACTCCGCTTTAGAGACGGATATTACGTACTTTAAAGATACGTATTTGGTCCGTCCATCAGACCACTAAAAAAAATTATAATAGAAACTGCTCATCCAGAAGATGACCAGGAAGCAAGTTTAAGTAAGAAATCCTTAAAAAGTGACAAGTTGGAGAAGAGGAAAAACTTTAGGTACTGTCCTTACATAAAAAATAGAATGACGAACTACAAGTGTATGAAGTGGGATACACCTAATTGCTTGGAGTGTTCAAAAAATATATGTAATATTTGTGTACAAAATTTGTAAAACTATTATGATGAAATTTTGTTTTAATCATGTGTATATTTGTCGCTAGTTTACTTTTTTATTCTAATCTATTTCTAATAAATTAATTTTCTTTTGTAGACCTTATTGAAATTCTAAAACAAATTAGATTAATTTTAACTGAATAAAGTTATATGAAAATTAAAACCAAGTGTAAATATATTTTATAAATCAATAATAACCTCAAATACAGAGCTAAAATAAAATGAAAATTGGAAAAGTACATAAGTAATGAGCTACGAAATCCAACTTAGTCTCGTGGACGGACTTTGTTAGCGAACTTGTTAATCAAAACATTCGCAAGATATTCCGCGAGAATTATTGTTTGAATTCAGTAGGGGCACCATACAGGTAAACAAACACCACATCCTGGTGCCAGGTCCATTCTGACTGAGCATCCGATGTTGCGACATCCGAGGGGATCGTATCTTTGTTGTCCTTATTTAAGCATCTAAAGCTTCATCCCGGTATTTGTACTTACTAAGCTTTTTCTCCCAAACTTCTAAACTCAACATATCCCTTGAAATCAGTGACGTCATACTTAATCCAAATCATGGACGAACCCAGTGGCGTAGCGAGCATAACTGGCGCCCGGGGCACGATACCTTTGAGACGCCCCCCCCCCCCGAAAAACATATAGTAATATATTATATAGACCCTATATTGGCGGCCCCCCCCCCGATAAACATATAATAACATAATATATAGACCTTATATTGGCACCCCCCCGTAAAGCATATAGCAACATAATATATAGACCTTATGTTGGTGCCCTCCCCGAAAAACATATAGTAATATAATATATAGACCTGATATTAGCGCCCCCCCCCCAAAAAAAAATATAGTAATATAATATATAGACCTTATATTGGCACCCTCCCCGAAAAACATATAGTAATATAATATACAGACCTTATACTGGTGACTACTCCCCTGAAAAACATATAGTAATATAATATATAGACCTTATATTGGCATCTCCCTCGAAAACATATAGTATTATAATATATAGATCTTACATTGGCGCCCCTCTGCGAGTGCCACCCGGGGCATGATAGACCCCCTTGCCCCCCCCCCTTTGCTACGCCACTGGACGAACCAACTGAATGTAACCGGTAATACCATATATTTACAGAAGTACCGTAACTTGGGGCTACTTGGACCCTAGGGGGTTACTTGGAACCAAACCGAAAAAGTGTTTTAAATTACACCTAGGTCTCTTGTCAATAAAATATAAATATAATTCACAATCTCTCCAACATATAGGAGCATTAGCTAGGTCCTGAGGGAGGCACTTTACCACGTTCCCACTCTTCCTGCCTTTTGTTAGTTCAGGTTATGTTGTTGCTTTGTGATAAAAGCACGAATTTTTGTGACCTTATAACTTCCACCTTCACTTCTTTACACACTGCAGTCCCACATTTGGTAAGGATAAATTTGCATTTCAAATACAGTCTTTAGGAATATAACAATAGTTTTAGATGAATAGAGAATCAATTAACCCAGTAAAAATTAAAAATACTATTAACTAATGTGCTGATAAACTAAAAATGGGGTTACTTGGACCCAAGAAAGGAAGTGGGTCCAATTAACAACTTGTAACATTTTTGATTAGACATTCTCAAATGTCACTGAAAAAAATAATTAATATCATTACTTCATGTCGGGTTCCTTTTATTAAATGGTTAAACCGGTTCATGTGCATTTATTCGCAGATCTGATACAAAAATGCCCCAAAATTAAAAGAGGTCTCCTGGGAGCAGAAATTATGCGGAAATTGCAGCTGAAAAATTAAAGGAATTTTTAAGTGCTGTGAGGTTAGAAGAAATGTCTCATAGAGATTCCTCAACCCACTTTAAAAATTAGTAGGCCCACTATGAAAAGGAGATTGAAGAATGGTTTATCAAACAGACCTGGTCATCCAATCATTTTTACAAGTGAAGAAAAGTTGGCCTGTGCCTGTCATTTATACAAAATTTGTGACTTTGGATTTCCCGTAGACGAACTGGACTTTCGATTTATTGTCAAGTTTTACCTTGAAATGCATGAAAGATCAGTGAAATTTTTTCAAAACAACCTCCCTGGGAGTGACTGGGTAAAATTATTTTTGAAGACGCATCCACTGTAAACAATCAGATTTGCAAATAAAAAGGGGTTTGTTTTCTGTTTTTGTGTAAATTAAATTTTTCATACATAAGTCTCTATTTTTATTTCAAGATCCTAGGTGCTACTTAAGCCCATTACCTATTTGAATTGTATATTTCAAGTAAAATGTAGGTTGGGTCCAAGTAACCCCAATCAGGGGGTTACTTGAACCCAAATTTCAATAATTTATTATATATATATATATATATATATATATATATATATATATACAGTGCTAGATTTCTAGAAATAGAGGTGCTGGAACGGTAACCTTCCGGGGTGTGTGTGGGGGGTATTCCAAATTATTGATAAAGAGAGGTAAATAAAGAGAGGTACCGGAACGCCGTTCCGGCGCGTTCCGCCTCAAATCTAGCCCTGTATATATATATATATATATGAATATATATATATATATATATATATATATATATATATATATATATATATATATATATATATATATATATATATATATATATATATATATATAATTAAATTTTTGGTTTGAAAAAGACCTAAAATCCTGGGCAATCTTCAAATAAGTTGCTCAAATCAGATTATCAACACAAACATGTTTTTAAGGTTATCATTGGGTAAGAAATGTACAAAAATCTTCGCTTTTTGTGTCCAAGTAACCCCAATCTACAGTAATGTAAATATAAGAAGACACTGTCAGACCCGCACCTGATTTATTCTTAATTGTGTAAAATGTGACCGATTTAAGTATGATTGACAGGACCATTAACAGCTCAAAGAACTTTTTAAAAGAACACTATATCGATACTAAATAAAATAGACACCTCATTTAGAATGGTTAGGAATAGACCATTAGCGCAGCAAAAGGGACGGATTTACATATTTTTATGCCCTATGCCAAAGCACCAGAGAGGCTTTTTGCTGTAAGGGTGCTATTTTTCTTCAATGCTTCCCACCGCCCTGTAGACGACGAGAAAAAATTATAAAGTTCTTGAAGCAAATTAAAAAACGATGTGGCTTCAATGCAGCAATCTACAGAATATGTGCCTTTTAAATTTAAAGAGTGTCCTGCACAAGGTATGAAGGATGCAAGAGGAGAAACTTCAAGTATCCTAGCCTGAAGACCTGAGTAAACACCAGCCATATTAGCTGCATTGTCATATGATTGACCTCGACATTTCAAGATATCAAGGTGGAGATCAGTGACAGTCTGAATAACAGCTTCAAACATTTCATGGGCTTTGTGGCCAAAGTTAGGTAAAAATTTTATAAATCTCTCAACAGGTTTCCCATTTTCTTTCACATATCGCAAAACAAACGACAGCTGATCCACATGCGAGATATCAGGAGTTGAATCTACAACAAGGGAATAGTACTTTGATGTTTTAGCTTCATTAAAAATATGCGTTAATACTTTTTTAGCTAGGAACTCGATGAACTCATCACAAATAGTAGATGAGAGATAGGATGTCTGTCCACTACCTGGATTCCCGAATATCCTGATGTGATCCGCCAAAAATGGATCAAACAAAGAAATTGTCTCAAACATCAGCAAGTAGTTGCCATTATTATTAGAACCAAATATTTCATTTCGACCTCTAAATGGCAAGCCACGCGAAGCAAGAGCTTTAATTACTACAACCACTCTGTGTAACATATTTCTCCAGTATTCAGTTTCTTGATCAACCATTTTAGTTAGTTGCAGATCGATTCTTCCAAGTTTAGCTCCTCTATGTTTTAAAATTCGGATGTTATTTCTGTGACAAACCGAATTTTCGTGTTCCTTCAGTCTAGATGATACGTTTCTCAGTCATTAAATCCATTTCTTACAAAAGAGGATTCAGTCTTTTTACCAGAATGGAAGAAAAGACAAGGTCCGCAGAAGACACTTCCTTTACTTTCTGAATATAGTAACCAACCTCGGTCTTGCGTATCACCGTTTACTAGTTTGCGGCTAAAGTAACTACCATTAAATGACGAGCTTCTATCGCCGTATTGCCTCTTCGACTTAGAGAAATCTACATTTTTATTCTGATTAAGACCATACTGAGATACGTAATCACGTAAGTCATCGTTGATAACCCAGTGTGCTGAATCTGGATCATAAGAAAATTCTCGATGCTGTTTGGTAGAAGAAGACGACTCTGATGTTGAGGTCAGCAGACGTTCAGTGTGTAGAAGCTCTTTTTGCTTCCTATTCACGAATTGTGCAGCTTCTAGAACTTCCTCGAAATTTACACTATGTTTCTTCATTACAACTTCATTTTCTTGAAAATCTTCAATCAAATTTTGTTCTCGTGACTGAATTTCAGAGTTTTCATAGTGAGAAGATGATAATAACCATTGTTTGAAGACTTCGCTGCTTTTCTTTCTATCCTGCATTCTCACTTTTGCTTCCTTTCTGTAGTCTGACCCACATTTTCGTTTTTTTTTTTTGGCTGATTCATTTCCACTCCTGAAAAAAATATTCTTTTGTTAAAAAGGCTAAAAAAACCCATGCCAGTTGTAAGAAGCTTGATTTAAGGGCTCGTACACGCATTGAATAAAGATCTCTGTAATTGTTTTCCATCTTTTTCTTTCTGTTTGATTATTCGTTTATCATTAGGTTCGTTTTATGAATATTTATTATTTTCTTTATTTTAGTTAATTATGTTTTCGCAATTTCAGAATCGTCCATAGATTAAAAGTTAGTCAAACAATTTGGGTCACCCGGTGTTAAGACTTTTATTGTAAACTTTATACAGTAAAATAAATTCTTGAAAAAAATCCCCTACGAAAAAATTTTCTTGGACCAACCTTAAAATGTTAAAGAAAAAAAAAAGAAAAAGAAAAAAGAAAAAACTAATGCTTAGGTTTCCTAGGAAAGCGGTGCCGCTATATAGAGGCCGTAACGTAGCAGTGGTTAGCTTCTATAAAACATTTTTATATGCAAATCAGAAAATGCTGGTTTTTTTGGAGAGCGTTAGTTTTGAGTATAAATTGAAATACGCATATTCACCATACTTGAAAACCAATGTCATTTGATTTGTATATAAAACGTTTTAGTGACGCTAACCACTGACTGCTACATTACGGCCGCTATATTATGGCACCGCTTTCCTAGGAAACCTAAGCATAACCGAAGAATAGAAGTAAAGTTAATCACGATGCCTTTTACCTCAGCATTTGAAAATGATTCCTGGTTGTTTCAAACATAGACGTCGCGCCTTTGGCTATGAAGCAAGAAACATTTTAAAAACTTTCTTTTAATTTAAAACAAAGCATTGAGAAAAGTATAAAAAGGGTACACTTTGAAACGTTGGGGGAGGGGGGGGGAGACAGCTTCAAATAATGTTGTTTGTTAATAATAATATACTCCTGGCTCCTCGTGACCTGGCATCGAAAGGTTGCATTTTGAAAGCAGAAATTTGAAAAGACATTTCAACAACCCATTTACCCAACACTAAAAATCTAAGTTTTTATAATAATTTATCACAATTATCCCTTATTATTAATATAAAAGTTCATTTTATAAGGGAGATAAAATGCATTTTTGCTTTTCAGCTAAAATTGATTGTTTCATGTTTATTATGTAGTTTAACTTAAAAAATAAAATGATAAAATTGTTTATATTTAATTGCTTTTGCTTTTACAGTTATTATATAAAATATCAATATTTTAAGAATTTATCTCAAAACACAACTCCAGATAAGTATAAGAAAAGGTTACTTTACTCTAACAGAGATCGCTTCATTTTGGAAATTCATTTGCAGAGCTTTAATTTTAATTAAAAAAATATACTTTGTTTTAAAAGACCTTAAAATATGATTAAAAAAATTTATATATAAAACTTTTTTTTAATGAAAACTAGTGATTTTTAACACATATAATACCCTAGGTTTTGGGAGGTAAACTTGCTCCGGAACGTTATGTCCTTGTTTTAAATAATATTTGAGTTTAGACGAAGGTAGCTCCGGATTTTCATCCACATTGTTTCAAAGCTTAAATTTTTCCATTTAAAAGCGCAATCAGAAAATTCTAACTTAAACATAGAATATTATTTTTAGAACATATTTTTACATATTGACAGATTTCGTTTTCATCTAAAATATAAAGTTTAGAAGGTATAGAGCAATTTCCAAGCAAACTTCAAAAAGTGTTACATTCATTTTAAGTTACTCACTAGTTATTAATTAAAAGAAAAGTTTGAACAAGAAAAAGTATGAACAAGAACACATAAAAATGTTGGTGCAAAACAATTGAACAAATGAGCAAAATCTGACAGAGCTAAGGAACCTTATTTTATACATCTATACATGTGAATAACCTCACAATGTTACAATCTGTTATTGTCTTTTCCTCTTTATTTAGTACTCCTGTTAGACTGCAGATTTTCAAAACGGTTAGGCTATAATAATGTTAACAAAAAAAAATTTATAAATTTAAATTTCACATTTCTATAGGTATTCGAAAAAGATGTAATTTTAATGTTAATTTTTATTATTTCCAAACCTTAATATTCTACCCATTTCCATACTGATATTTCTTCATTCTATTCGGATATTCGTATCACTGTGAGTGAAAAAAAATGCAGACCATTTTAATGTTCTAGTTAAGTCTAAGACTATGTAATAGTCTAAGACTTGGCAGATTAACCTGCCAAGTCTTAGACTATTACACTATGACTTAGACTATTGCACTATGAGTTTGCACTATGTGCAAACTCATAGTGCTGCCATCTATTGAACCATTTTAAAAACGAAAACCCTTTGGGAGTCATTTATTTTACATACAAACAGAAGAGTTTAATGAACTAAAAAATAAATCACTTGATCTCGATTATTATTTTATATCTCTAGATTAGATATATTTTTCTTAGACTGTAATACGTTTTAATATTATTCCTGTTTAGCATTACGAATATATTTCTACTTTTATACAGACGGATTAGCAGACTATTATAGAATTATAACTTGCAAGGAACTTAGGGTAACTGCAAAACCTGAACACGTAGCTTCTAAATATCCCCAATAATGAGAAAGCGTGGCAAACGTATTCAAACTAGTAATTGTACCTCTTCATCAGGCCGAGGGACAATATGTCTTCATTCCCAAATTGTGAGATGTTCGTTACTTCGAAACGCGTTGCCATTTTTAATTTTTACTTTGGATATTACGATGTTGTGTGTTCCTGTTATCTATGAAGCAGGTGAATGAACGCATGTGAACATTATAAATTAAGAACAACTTTTCTTAATTTTCTTACGCGATGCCAATTTCGTCCTCACAGCACAACCTCTTAATATTTTTACCCGAAATAACCATTAGATTTTAAATCAGGACATTGAACCCGGTAAATATATAAAATGTAGACCACAGTGTGTCATATTAATTGCACTTTTTCGCTCAGATTTACTAATAAATGAAAATAGTTATAACAGATCTATGATTTGTCACCTATGAAACCGATGTTTATTGTTAATTCACGAGCAGACTTCTAATAAAATTAGCCCTAAATAACAAAAGTAGATTCTAAGATCTATGTGAATAGAAATAAGGAAATATAGCTTTTTGAGTAAGGACACAAAATTATATAATTAAGAAACTTTCTAAATTTCGAGGTTTAATTTTTTTTAATCTCCATTTCACCAAATTAATCTAATCATTTATATTTTAAATTCATCAGGAGAGTTATAACCAATAGAATTTTTTTTAACACTCCTTTGACGGTCTTCTCTGAAGATTACATAAGATTATCTTCTAGTTTTTCTCCCTTCTCTAATTACCTCTCCTGACAAAAGTGGCATCAGAGATTTTTTTCATGAATATATCGTCGTTTTGGGAGAAGAGCTCCCTCATTCCTAGTAGTCGAGTAAAGATAGCTAAAAAATTGGCTGAACCTAGAAATAATTGTAATATAATTTCTCTGGATGGATTCTTATATAAAAATGTAAGAAAAAGACAATGGTAAAAAGTCTACCCACCGGCGGGAGGCTGTTTAGTCCCAATATTGTGGATTTTCCAGAATAGGCAACGTGTTATGTGAATTGAAAGTTAAGATCAACATGGAGGCATATATCATCTTAGATTTTGAAAGGAAACCTATTTTTTAGTTACAACTAATGTTAATTCTAAATATAAACTGTATTATTTTTAAAAAAACCCTTTACATCTTCAAAAAATATCCATACTATTATATAAATGAGGGTTTTGTGTGTGTTTGTGTGTAGTCATATATTTTCCGCAAGAACGCAAAAACTCATGAACCCACTGGGCTGAAATTTACCACGAGATTAGTTAATACTCTGGGCTACACAAAGGACTATTCGTGTTTCAAAAGTCCCATCCCTTAGGGTTCCACCCCGTTGACCGTAAAAGTTCTAATTTTATTCTCAAGGACATTGTTTTATTTTCATGTTTTATTTTCATGCTTATCATGGAAACAGTAAATGCAATGTAAAATTTTAATATCATCTTGCTCTTTTATGACTACACACACTCACGGACACTACCTTAAAAATAAGTACTATAATAAAAAACACAGTTTACATATTAACAACATTTATTACAAAATAGTGATTAATTTGCTTTTATCATAGCTATTTCAATTTCAAAAAGTTTTACTTGTGTTACATATTACAGTGATTCTTTTATTGGGGTTGTGGTCTAGTTAGTCCTCCTCATCAACATTGACACAAGCAGAATTGCAGCAGCTGATGCCTCGACAATCGGTGCAAGCACTTGTACATAACATTAGGGGGACTGGGGTGCCTTGAGTGGATGACAGATCTGTACTGTTTGTCCGGCATCCTCGTGCCCTACAGGACTGAAAAATGTCACCGAACTTGGGAAATTAACCCTCGGCTGCGTATTCAGGTATTGCTACGTAGCGACTGGTCTTCAGGTGATTCATGGCCGATACGCCGGGGGGGGGGGCGAGGTGTCAAATGTACATAACATTACTCGCCTTATACAAAAGCATTGTCGGGTAGAACATTGACTTGTTGTACAACCGCATTTCACAAACTTCATCAAGTTGTCTGGCGCTGGTGCTTTTGACATCTTTATAGGTGTTAGCTTTCTTTGGCTTAGTTCCCAACTCCATTCTAGTAAGTCAATTTCGATGCCCAGCCATTGTTGAATTTGATGGTACACTCTTAAGCTGTGAAAAGAATTTGCATCTGTCGTTGGAGGTAATCATTCTGGTTTTACATGACTGGTGGATTTAGTTGCTTTTGCTGTGAACGTTCGAATTCTAAGCCCATTCAAAGTTTCTTCGGGACCACCTCGGTAAAGAGATACCATGGCTTTATTACCAGCATTTTCAATTTCATCTTTAGTTTTTCCCACCAATTTGAAAAAAGCAGCCTGTTCTTTAATTATATCACTTTTCATTAACTATTTTATTGTATCACTTTTCCCAAGACCAAAAGGTTTTGAAGTTGTATCACAACCAAGCATTGCATGTGCAAAGAGTATGTGGCAACAGATATCTTCTCCAAGTATGTACCTTATTCTCTTGATATCATACATAGTTTCACATTTTGAGGAATTTTTTGGTTGGGGTAAAAGAAAAATGTCATGGGATTCAGGGTGAACTTAATGAATAAGTAAGATCAGGAGATCTGTGTCGTCTCCAATAATTGCTGTACGGTGTGTCTGAGCTGAAAAATACCTTCTTTCACAATCATAAGATCTCCATCTGCGTGCGCTTGTTTGACGGAACACCCAGCTGCTTCTAGTTTGTTCGCAAGATGAGTTATGAAAGCTTGCTTGTTTATGCTATTATAAAAAATAATACTTTCTTCATACTGATCTGCATTGATGGTAAGAAATTTACTTGTGGTCCTTCAAAACCTACTCGCTTTTGGTGAGCCTCTGATTTGGTAGAGAACATGTCTCCATAACCCACGAAGACAACAGTCACCTTCTCGTATTTCCTAAGAAGATACTTCTCATAGGCAAGAAAATTCTCTTGCCCTTGACTCCAAGTTATTTGGTGAAGCAACCCTCCCCCATCAATAATAAAACGCAAGTTTTCAGGTTTGCTACTGTGAGGATCAACTCTTTCACGAATAAATTTTGCAAGCTGAGATTTCCCTGACTCCCTCATTAGCCCACAATTGTCAAATAGAGAAGCAGGATATGTGCAGAGCTCGTAGCAAAACACTTGAATTAAGTCTAAAGCAGTGCTTTGTGCGTAAAGCAATAGGCGTTGGAACAGTACCTCAGGATCAATAATAAATATCTCGTCTTTTGAATTAACAAATTGAACTGATTTAATTAGCTTTACTTGTTTATACCTCTAGAAAGAGAACGTTGAAACTGTTTTGTCTGTCATTTCTTTAAAGATTGCATTACCAACCCCCTCTGCTAGTTCGGGGTTAATATCATTGTCATAGGTTATATCTGTTACTACATTGCGCAAATTTAAGTCTTCTTCAAAAATATACAGGTGTTCTACATAATCACGAACTTTTTCAGTGTCATCATTATCGAGTGAAATTCTTGTACTGGACATGGATACATGTTGATCATGGACTTATTTCTTTACTCCTGAAAAATCTTGCATACAACTGTTCACATGAGCACACACTGGACGTGACATTACCCAAAGAAGCTGCTGCTGTTCGGTGATACCTTTACCGTGGGTCATTCCACCATATCATTTAACTTTCTTCATTAAAACTTATTAAATTACTAGTCCGTTGAAAGACCTCCCCAAAATCTGTCACTTCTTCTGACAACATGCAAGCCATTAAGGTTTTGTTACAGTGGATTGAAAGACACAATGCAAAACTTTTTTTAACACACATAAATTCATTTACAACAACACTACTGAACATAAGAATAACCTAGACAAGTTATTTACAATAAAAATTGATATCATCATATCACACAATACTGTCATCTGGTACAAAACAATCATTACTGACAACTTAAAATCCATAAATCTAAATTTCCTCAAATAGCAGAAATAGATTACAATTGTTTAGAAGCTATTTTATCCTAATAAAATGTTACTAAAAATACTTGTTATACACAAAAATTTGCGCAATTTAATTCTTTAAATTTAACTAATTTACATATTTAAGCTACGTGTAATACTTTAGGACTTATTGGTTATAAACCTAAAAATGGACGGCGGCCATTTTGAAAAATCCGCCATATTAGGCCTACGCACCTCCAGGGAATGGTAGACTTTTCACCATAGTTTTTTTCAGGAATTTTTACATAAGAATCCATTTGCAGAAATTATATTGCAATTACTTATAGGTTAACTAACAATTTTACTCGACTTTAGAGGCAAATCCGTATTGTTCCTAATCAGGTCCTTGGACAAATTCTGTAGTTCAGCGATGAGTCTGTTGTGGTGCTCTTTCATAAAAGCAAAACTGCTGTGTTTAATCACATTTTGAAGGAATTCCTCGTTTTTCTCTAAGCCTTGCTAGAAAAGGTAAAACATCAGTTAAATACCCTTTAGTAAAAAGGAAGTTTCAGAAAGGCAATTAATCAGATTACACCTGTGCAAAACTTTTTATAGACTCCTCAAGTTACCTAGAAATAATGGACTAACTATTGGATACTCAGATTGGCATGTTCGATGATCACTCTGTGGATGAAAAAAAGCGATTTCTTCTGAATTTTTCTGTTAGAGGTCATAGTCCCATCCACATTGGAAAGAACTAAATGTCTTCCATATATAATAGTATATAACTTAAGTATCTTGAAGGTGATAAAAGGGCATGGAGCACATTCGAGATCAGCTTTTCTAAACTTTGGGGGCCACGACCCCCAGAGGAGTAGCTAAATAATTACAACTCAACTCAGAAAAAAAGAAATCGCGCATGCTGTTGCTTATCATTACTGATGTTAAGTTTTGGTCAGGGGTAGCGAAATGTTCGTTTTTCTGACGTTATGGGGACCGTGGGGCTAAAAAGCTTAAGAACCGCTTTCCAAGAATGTATGGTGTACTGAATCTTTTAAGTTATATTCTTCTTTATCACTTCTTTTCTCTATACGATGCGTTTTCTAGCTAAATAGACAGACGACGGAACTAGGATCTCGAGCATGGTATGGGACTTTAGAATGCTTGTCTCTGCATTAATGGCACCACTCAAACTAGGATACGGTACGTGCAAATTTATCAGACTGGCCTGTCACTATCCATATGGACTTAAAACAATCGATAGAAACTCGCAAACTTTAGTAACATAGTATTTCCCCCAGATCCCTGATCCTTGTTGGGAGATGCATTCTACAAAACCTTTCATCTAACTATTACTAAATAGGCGATACTTTCTTGATGTAGTTTATTTTGGGAAGATTTAATTAAGAGATCATCTTAAAATAAACTTCTTCAATAAACCTGAATTCTTTTGCGTACCATTTGTATTTGTAACGCTCAATTTCTCTAAATTGTTTCAGCATGTCTATGCTATTTATAGACTAAAAATTGTATTATTACAAAATTTAGGATTATCCTTCAATATATTGGAATACTTTCTTGAATAACTCAGACATTGCAATTTAAATGTGTTACTACTTTTCATAAAATTCCATACAACACACAGCTCGGTAACACGATCGCAAGATCTTGAGTTTCGGCATGGGGTCGTTGATGTAGCCAAACGAGAAGAGCAAGGCCGTCTGCACACGGGGCAACTCAAAAGAAACTGATAACTGACTCAAATCACAAACCAGGCCGTGATGAGTCGTAACCTATGTAATTGAATGGAGCCACGCACACGGCGCAACTGGTTACAAACCCGTCCGGGACTGGTTTGTGATTTGAGTCAGTTATCAGTTTCTTTTGAGTTGCTCCGTGTGCAGACGGCCGTAATGGCATCCGGAATAAAGTTGGAAATGTCTAGAATACGCAGATCTGTTTAGGGATTTCTCTGATTTGAGTCGCGCACGTATAGAATATTACAAGCAGTAATAAAGTATTCTAGGTGGATTTTTTAAAATTTTTGCCCCACCCCTATATGCTAGGCAAAATAATAACTTTGTATTTAGTATCCAATAATAAGACTTTATCCGTTAACGAAGTTGAATAAACAAATAATTTACGACTATTATATAACAAACTAATATATATCATTCTTAAATTTAAAAAATACTATGTTTAGCCAGAATTTAAAATATTTTTCTCAAAAATAATTTAATGAGGTACTTGTTTGTTGCTTAGTGGCAAATTTTGTATGCATATTGTAATGAACCTTGACTAGTATTAGACTTCAATAGGCATGTGTTTATAAATTAATATAATGGACGGCAAGTAAATCTATTTCAAAATAAACTAGAAGAACATATTGTAAATATTTTCTCGTATATTCGTACTTTTTTAAAATTAAAGATTCCAATTTTAGGCCCCCATTTTAGCATTTACCCTCTCGAATTTTAAGACTATCTTACAAATACATATCTTATAAATGTATTATCATTAATCGCTGGTCCGAACATATCTGTTTTCTATGGTTATTTTCTAGAGATAAAATGACCCATGGTTATTAAGTGCATTTCATTTCTAGGGTTGATAAATATGAGCTTCGACCTGCCTTCATAGATACATATCCTGAAGCTGGCTCATCAAAGAAACAAAAGCTGTTTAGTTGACACAAAAAAAAATGGTATTAAGAATTTCTAACAGAGCGTGATATTCTCCCCTTTGCAGCAAAACCCATTCATTCTTACAAATATTTGATCAGATGTTTTCTCCCCTCTTGGCGTGTGCATTGCACACTGTGCAAGTCATATGTGTTTGGAACGGATTTGTGAAGGGGACAGTATACCTTCAAACCTAACTTTTTTGTTTTGAATGAATTTGCTTGAAATTTGAATATGTGATTAATACCGTAGATATGTAAAAGTGGTTGAAATTTAAAGATGAAATATTAATAATTTATGAATTATGAATTATTAATTATATCAAAAATCGGTCTAATTAAAAATGTTCCGTGTGCATTTCTTTTGCATATAATATGGTAATTTTTATTTACAGGATACCTTATAGAACTAACAATGGAACTTATTGCTTATTTTAAGCATTCATTAAAAATATAAAGAAAAAAAATAATAATAGTTAAAACACCCTTTTTATTACGCAAAATACCTATAAATCATCTTTTCAAGTACAAAATTTAGAAATTCTGAGCTACGAAGCATAATTTTTTTCCATAAGATTTATTTGATATACAATTAAGTATATAAAATTTAAATTTCAAAGCAATACGATAATTAGAAATGCGCCTGAAGCAGTTTCAATATTCGTATGATATGAAAATTTTTATTTTCAGAAAAACACATTTAAAGTTATTTCTTTTAGTAACCACATAATATCTAAATTAAATACAAATGCCTATAACTAGGAGTAAGTAACTAAACACATTCCTACTCGCCGTAGTTTCACAATTCAATAAAATAAAAAAATTGAATTTTTGGACAAATTTCACAATTTTGAAAGTCCACTGTCCCCTTAAAGCAGAGCACGTGAGCACCGTATTTGTAAGAACGCACTACCTCTGAAAAAGGGATGGGATATTGATATCGATATTATAGAAATATCGATATTTCCCCTTCGATATTAGAAAATATAATATCGATTTTTGAATCCTGATAATATGGGAATATCGATATTATATTCCCGATATTATCGATTACACATTTTCAAAAGAATTTATTTGAAATAATTATAATTTATGAAAATTTCGGTTGAAAAATCTCAAAACCAAAGGGAAAAAATAAATAAGTGATTCAAGAAAATTATACAGTAAAATTGTAAAATTAATCAATGAGGATCTATATTCGACTGTCGAAACAAATGGATAAAAATCTATAATACAATGTTAAATAAAAGTCTCCTTCCAATTTGTTTACATACACTCAATTTTGCCATTGCTTCACCCAAACAAGGATTTCTTTCTTTCCCTAAATAGAAACTTTTTAATTTGATAAAATATTGTTTATTAAAATGTTATTTCATTATTAAAATAAATTACGATCTATTTTTATCCTACTATTACCATATATATATATATATATATATATATATATATATATATATATATATATATATATATATTATTTTACCATTCAACCAAATTGAAAGGAAAATGTGTTATTGATATTTTGAAATATCATTTAAATTTTGAAAATCGTCAATATTTTGAAATATCGATATTTTTTTACCGATATATTATTGATATCGATATTAATAGCCGATATTACTATCGATACTTATATCGATATTTTGCTTTCGATATCCCATCCCTACTCTGAAATAACAACTGAATAAAATAAAGTTTCGTTGAATAGAGGTTACTAAATAATTGCTATTTTTAAGGCTTTCGTTTCGATGAGCTATATATTGGCAATTCTTTTATTTGCACTAATTTATAGTGGAATACATCTCTTTCAGACAGAATAAGATTTCTAGAGGTGGCCAGATTTGATATTCCTTAACGCTGCTGAGTACTAACCCTGTTGGATTCGCTCACCTCAGTATTAACCTATGGAGAAAACTTGTCTACTATTGACAGCTACATAAATGCTGATAATCCAATAAAAATGGTATTTTCAGATAGCCTGAACTTTTCTGCACCTTGAAAAGGGATTCATTTTATAAATTTCGTCCTCCAAAGGAATTGAGAAGCGTTTAAAACACACTAGACCAGTTTCTCTCCCGAATAATATAAATTTAAAAATATTATTTGCATTTAAAAAAAACGAAAAATGTCACAAGGTGTAAAATTTCTTTTTCTATTACGGAGTACAATTTAAAAAATATCTTCAAATCCAAGTCGACAATCCATCGCCAAATTTTAGATTAACATTGAGGCGAGCGAATCCAATAGTGTAAGTACACAGAACCCTTAATACCCAAATATAGAAAGGTAAAATAATAATTATTCAATTAGATGGCTGCTTATCCTCTCCATTGCATGCACTTAAGCGAGCAAAAAAGCTGAACAAAATTACGAAATCAAAAAGACTTATCTCACCCAGAATTTGATATATGTTTTTCAATAATAATATAATGGGGTATTTCTTTGCTGCTTAATGGCAGATTTTGTCTGCATATTGTAATACACATTGACTAGTATTAGACTTCAATAGGGATGTGTTTATAACTTAAGGTAATGAACGGCAAGTAAATCTATTTAAAAATAAATAAGAACATATTGTAAATATTTTGTGTAAATTCGTAATTTTTAAAATTAGAGATTCCAATTTCAGGCCCCATCTTATCATTTTGACTCTCGAAATTTAAGAACTATCTTACAAATACATATCTTATAAATATCTTACACATATCTAAAATATTTTCTATGGTGAAAATGATTGTAACGTCATCACTATTAGAGTATCTGGACAGTAAATTAAACCATTACAGCCTAAACAGTCAAACGGATCGCCAGAGAAAATTAAGGATAAGCTTTCTGCTAAAAGAAGGGATCACCATGAAAACACTTGGTATAGTTTTACAGATTTTACAGTTATATAAAAAAATGCTCAGTTTTTCAAGTTCAATTTTCCCATGGCAGTTTTCTGTACTTTTCCCCTTCACACATTTCGACATACATGATCATTCATTCTTCTCACCTTCTATTGCGGGCCTAGGAATTCTGCTATTTTAAGAACGTTGGCAACAGTGTCTTTCTTCACCTCCTCGTAGATAAGGAAAAGGACTTGGGTACTCATACCAAGTTCCTGTGCTCATACCAAGACATTACGGTATCAAAGTAGTCTTCGAAATCAGTTTTGCCCTCAATAAAGAGCTCGAAGAAGTCGTCAAAGTGATAGCCAGAGATTTTTTCGGTGTGATGGTAAAAGGAAACACAACAGTCCTGTAAATATAGACATAAATATATATATTAACAGATAGAACGAGGGAAAATTCGAGGTGTGGTATACTTTACAGGAGACCTGTGGAAAATACAAAATAGGAACACACAGTTTATTAGTAATATTAAGAAGCTGTATGATCCAGACATGTTATAAGTAGTTACAGACTACTGCGAATTGAATAAAGCTTTGAAGAACTGACTTACAAATATGCTGTATATATTTTTTATATGTGTTTGTCCTTTGGCCTACTTCGTAATTTCCGCTAAATCCTCCGTTTTCTGCCTCTGAAACAGGATCAGCGGTATCTTTGACAGAATCTACAAGCCTATACTATTCACTGCTAGAGAGCGTACTCGCACATTTTCAATTTGTAGATATCCCCATTTTCGGATCTTCAACAGAAAGCGAAGAACATAAGAGACCTCGCGCGGGAGCTCGGACATGGGGTTGCTTTTGAAACTGCGAAATGAAAATGAAAGAAGACGGGGATTAAAAGCCGCGCGCTGTGGCCATGCGTTGATTTAGTGACGGGATACAGCATCAACCTGTATCAAAACCAACCTTACGGTCGAACGACATGAATCAGTGACCATAAGATGGTCAACCTGTGTGAGTACAATTTCTTTCCCTCTTCTCTCTCCTCATCATTGTAAATAGGTTTAAGGAGCTATGGCTCTAAAACATTTTTACCATGTTTTTATTAACTCGCTTTCTTGTTTGTTTGTTTGTGTGTTTGTCCAGTACAAATCTTGCAATCGATTTTTAACTAACTTCTCAGACTAGCCTGGACATTTTAGATCTTCTTGACCGGCTTTCATCTGGACACACTATTCATTTTCAGTGGATCCCTTCCCATGATGGGATTAACGGCAATGAAAGGGCCGACTTTTTAACCAGGACTGCTGCTGAGGAGTACGTGAGTCCTTGTGAGGCTCTTACTTTCAGAGAGATTTACTCCCTTAAGAAGATAGAACAAAACCATCTTTGGAGAACTCCTCCTTGCCACCCATGGTACTTTGGAAGAAGTCCGGGTGGGTCTTTCCAACTCAAGCCCAGAAAATATCAAACGGCCTTCTCGCGCTTCATAAGTGGTCATTTAAAAGCACTCACTTTTCGGCAGGGTCAGAAGATCTTCCCGGAGTGCCTCTGGTGCTCAGACGACATGGCCTCCCCTGCCAATCTTTTGGCTTGTTTGGGTTTTACAATGGACGAAGTCCTTCGGGACCCTCTACTGTTTTTAGACTTTTTAGATAATTTTGGTTTCATGGAGATAGTCTATCCTTGCTAGACAATCTGGGATTAGTTAAAATAAATAAATAAAAATAAATAAAACTTCCCGAGTAGCTAGATATTTGAAACTTTTAGAATAGCTCAGAACACGGTGACAATGCATTCTTTTGATACTTTTAGCCATCTTTAAGCAGAATTGAAATCATTTTCAGTTAGTTTGTTTTGTAGAATGGTGCAGCCATCTATCGACTTGAACGGGAACGAAAAGTTAAACGCAATTGATTACGCATTTTATACCTCTTTATTACGCAGTTTATCATTTTCTTTCAAGTTGATGGGGTAATTCATCAAAAAAATTTTATCAAAAAGTATTTATTAATACATAGAATTGTCAAGTTTGATTCAACAGAAAAACATGGTATATAATAAGTTCTTTTTATCTTGTAATTATTAATTAATGTATGTTATAATTAATATTTTTTAATTGTTTATTAATAATTTAACCAAGAACAATTGATTTTAATAAAGTTTCGTATTTGATTGTAGCTGATGCTTCGCCTGCATCATTTAACAAATGGCACGGATCAAAACCAGTGTTAAATTTCACTATACGATCTTCCAAGTTTGGTATTGATGATGATTACTTATAAGATAAAAGCAGCGTTGCATCATAATAAAGTAATAACTCAGATCCGAGAGAAACTTATTTTAAGATTTTTTTTTCATTTTAACATATCCTTTTAATTAATGCCAGTCCCTTGTATATAAATTAGGAAATAGGGGAAAACTCCTTTGTATCCACTAGATCCCTAGCCATTGCAACATTTGCATCATTGAACAGGCTGACAACTTGGCAATAAAGGATACCACAATTATGCTGCTGGTGAATGCGAGTATATCGTTTCTCGGCTATCTCCTGCCACATAAGAATATGTCGAATCGTCCCGATACTTTCATTTTTATTTCGGATCGGGATGAGAAAATTCAGTAGTTTTGCGACTATGACGTCACCGTTTTGACAGATATTTACAGAATCATGAACACTATATTTCTTGCGGGAAAATTTTGTCTGTTCATGGATATTCGGTCAAATGTAAGGAAGACTTTCACCGGATTCTACTCTCGGTCGCTAGGTGGCGGGAAATGCGATCGCAACATCGCTCTTTTCACGGAGGTGTCTGAGTTCCGTTCGCCCCCTAGGTTAAGGGAAGGAATTCCAAAACGGATATATCCGTATCTGTTATATGCGGTTTTTTAATTCTTCACCGTATCCGATATTCGTACAATATTTTCCGGATATCTCTAACTTAATTTTCTTAATCTACGAGGGTAGGCTGAAAAGTAATGCACACATGCTTGTAGAGCGCGAACAAAAAGAAATAACGAGATCGAAAAGAACATTAAAGTACAATTCTTAAGCTTCAAAATCATATATTTATTTTTCAACATAGCCACCGTTAAGGCTAACACATTTCTCCCAACGTGTAACAAGTTTTCTCATTCCGTCACTGACAAGTTCTTCCGACTTTTCTCGAATCCACGATTTGACAGCTGCCTTCACCACATCGTCCGAGGTGTAATGATTACCCTTTAGGTCTCTCTTGAGTAGAGAAAAAAAATAAAAATTGCAAGGCGCAACATCGGGGGAATAAGGAGGGTGTGGAATCGGTTCAAGATTCAGGTTTCGCAGAGCCTCTCCAGTCCGACGCTGTTCTCGCCTGTGAGACGGCGTGGTACCCATCGAGCACAGATTTTACGGTATCCCAATCGTTCTATAATGAAGCAGACACAGTCCTTGGATACTTCATTATGGTTTGCGATACGCTTTTGAGTGATTCGCCGGTCATTTTGAATTAAATGGTCGACGAGTTTGCGATGTTCATCGTGTGTGGCAGTGATCGGACGTCCGTTGCGTGTTTCATCAACAATTATGGCTTTTCCAGGCTCGAAACCACGAAATTTTACTACCCATCGATTTACAGTACCCCTATCAACAGCATCGTCACCTTAAACAGCCTCTAAACGACGATGAATCTCAGTAGGACTTTTTCAGCTGTTAAAAATTCGATAACAGCGCGCTGTATAACTCGCCGTTGACATAGCACTAGAATACGTCTCCATAATACCCCTTTTCAAAATACACAGGATGAACGCAACGATTTTAAACCTGCGCATGCGTATTGAGGAGGGATGGAACTTCCAAATGCCACTTGGCGCTGTTTTGAAGGTCATTTTGTTCGCGCTCTACAAGCATGTGTTCATTACGTTTCAGCCTTCCTACGTCTATATATATAAAACAGTGCCGTAACTGACTGACTGACATACAACGCACAGACCAAACCGCTGGACCTAAAGGGCTGAAATTTTGCATGGCGATTCTTCTTATAGTGTAGGGGTGCACTAAGAGAGATTTTTGAAAAATTCTTCTTAGATTTTGTTAAATAACATATTTAAGCTGGTTTTGTAACATTCTTTAAAGTTTGCATTTAAAATAATAATCTGAGGGTTATAAAATTTATATCAAGAGAAAGATCATAAAATTTCCTTCAAAATGAGATCTTTTTCGAATCTTTACCTCCATTTTCCGATTTTTGGTGAATTTTTAAAGATTCATTTTTAGAATTTAATTTATGAAATGCCGATCACGTGATTTCCTTTTCTGGCACTTTAAATAAATTTATCGTCACGTACATAACAACTAAATAGACAAAAAAAAAATTTTTTTTTCTTGCTAATGCGGCAGACGATTGGACATTATCCAAAAAAATATTGAAATACAATAAAAGATATGTCCCTCAAACTGTATTATATTCTTTTGTAGGTATTAATTGCATGCATTGACCAGTGGCGCACCCCGGGGGCCCTTCCCCCCCCCCCCCCCCAAAGAAGTAGAAATATTGATTTTGCATTATAAATATTTTTGTTCGTTCATCTCGCCCCCCCCCCCTCCAAGCATTATAAATATTTTTATCCATTTATCTCGCCCCCCCCCCAAGAAAAAATCCTGGGTGCGCCACTGACATTGACCGTTGTATTTAATTTGAATGTACTCCGTAGCGAAGTGCGGGCTTTCAGCTAGTCTATATATATAAAACAGTTCCGTAACTGACTCATTCATTCACTGACTGACTGACTGACTGACATACAACGCACAGACCACACCGCTGGACCCAAAGGGCTGAAATTTTGCATGACGATTCTTCTAATAGTGTAGGGGTGCACTAAGAAAGATTTTTCAAAAATTCTTCTTAGATTTTTTTAAATTAAATTTTTAAGCTGTTTTTTAAACTTTTTTTACGTTTGCATTTAAAATAATACATTGAGGGTTATAAAATTTATATCACGAGAAAGATCATAAAAATTCCTTCAAAATGAAATTTTTTTCGAATTTTTACCTCCATTTCCTGATTTTTGGTGAATTTTTAAAGATTAATTTTTAGAATTTAATTTATTAAATGCTGATCACGTGATTTCTTTTTCTGGTACTTTCAATAAATTTATCGTCACGTGCGTAACAACTAAATAGACAAAAAAAAATATTTTTTTTTCTCTTTCTAATGCAGCAGACGATTGGATATTATCCCAAAAAAAATGCATATCCCTTACGATTTTTTTATAAATATATATATATAGATATATATATATATTTTACATCAATTGTATACATTGATCATCGCATTTATTATAAATATATACTAGCTGAGTGGCAACCCGATGTATTGCATTTTCGATTTAAAATGAAATGGTTTTATTTCTTAAAGATTAAAAGCTGTTTAATCACTCTTAAAAATATATTAGAATTTTTTTTAAATGAAATAATTATTTAAAATTCTCTTTTTCAAATTTCGGTTTCTGGCTTTTGAAATAATTCTTTCAAATTTCCATTTTCAAATTTTGCTTTTTAAATAAAAAATTTCATTCAATTAGAAAAAATTCTAAAGCTTTTAACTCCTCATTTCCTAAAACTAAAATTATTTGGAACAGCTTTCTCAGACGCACCGCCCTTGGCGACAAATTGGAGCCAAAAATATTTGACGCCAACTTGACGAAAAGTTGGCGTCAAAAGTTTTTGGCGCCAACCTGAAGAAAAATTGGCCTAATAAACTGTCCAGTACCTATATAAATAAATTCCCAATAAGAGTGGGCGGATTGGGGCCTCAGACTTTGTGAAGAAAAGTCATAAAAAATAAGCTCCTGATGTACGCATATTTCTTATAGAATCTGCCTGGAAATTGTTACACTTTTTCGGCATCGGTTATTCAACTTTTACGGCAATAGTTTCTGTATATATTTTTGCATGTTTCTCTGTCTCTATCCCTCTATCTATCCATATATATATACATACTAGTAGGTAACCCGCCATTTTGACGTCATAATGGAAAAAGTATATGAAAGTTAAAAAATATCCTGAATTATCTAAAATATTGCATTTAATCCACACCTTGTAAAAGCAATCCCTTTCATTATTTTTTTATTTATTTAGTTTTTCATGCGATTGGAGTAGTAGACTGCCATCCAACCCGTCATTTTGACGTCATAATACTAAAAATGACGTCATAATGAAAAATTTATATGAAAGTTAAAAAATTTTTTTACAGTTCACTACGCGATTCATTCACATTCAAGTTTGTTGTTTACTTTCAGAATTCATCGCAAAAGTAAACAGATTTTTAAAAACTGTTAAATATACAGCTAAAAGCATCCAATTTTTTTTAGTTCTGAATGTTTTATAGAAAAATAGGCTGAACAAACGTGATTTGATGGAGAAGATATTTGTTTTTAGGTAAGAAAAAATTCTGATCCAAATCTGAAATTGAAATTAAGCCTATCCGGCGGTTTGTTTACTGAGGGCTTCAATTGAAAGATGAGTACAGCCCGGTAGTGTCATACAGAGACAACGGCTATTATATATAGGATGCATATATAATTGTCAATTTGCTACACGAAAACCAAGACCCAAACCGTAAGCTTCTCTGCGCACCACACTCCTTCCCATCGATCTTATTTCTGCACACCCAAACATACCCATCAGAAACATTATTCTTTTTTCTTAATTTCATTTTTAAATCACATTTCATGCAAAATATATCAGGCTTTAAAAACTTCAAATCCCACAAGAATTCGAAAAATATCATTCGATCAGCATGAATAAACCCATGTACAAGTGACTCATTTACCACCCCTTCCGTATATCTATCACAAGAATAACGCCCTCTAACATTACCCAAAACTTTCGCCTGGTATTTACTAACAACATCCTTCACACTTAAAATGGTCGCCATCATAAATCTCGTAACAATTTACAATCAAAAAACTTTCAAACTAATCCAAGCAACAACAAAAAACGATTAAATACCCATAATTGGTCAAAATAAATCACGTGATACATCGAACACGAAATAATCACATGATAAAAACGTCACGAATTTACAAGAGCCAGAACGTTTGCGCCTTAACTGCCTCAACTTTTGCCAAATTTTGTCAAAATCGCACGGTTACCACGCCATACACAAAATCGCCAAACTTGGCAGGGCGGTGCGTCTGCAAAAGCTGTACCAATTAGTTCTGGTACTTTAAAATTATTTCTGGATTTCAGTTATTAAATGACTCGTGCTCAACTAATAATTTTTCCTTTCGGCAACATGGCCGAAGGTAAATATTAAATCTCATGGGGGGGAAAAGTGCTTAAAAAATAGAAAGACAGGGAAGAGTTCCGTATCCTGTGCCGCTTGGAGCTATTTGGCTCGGTTTCTGATTTGTTTTCGCGTTTGGCGAAAAACTCAGAATAATGCAACCTACCTAAGCGACGCCATTTTTTCGGCAGCACTTAGACTTACGGTATCCGACTATCTACGGAGCACTTAAAAAAATACTTCCGTCAATTTCTGTCTTATTTTTCGAAGGGGTATAAACACAAAAACACTAAAATGATGAAAAAATAGACCATGACTGTGCAACTTTTAACAAAATTTATGAATTTGCGTCGAAATTCATCAAATTTTTACAAAAACGGCTCTACCTCTGAAAGAAAAATTATGCATATAACAAATTCTTTTTGTAATATGTACATAAGTACCTCCTGAGTGTAAGGAACTAAAAGCTAATCGATATCGCGAAACCTAAAATAATTACAGATCATTATATGCAATTACATGTAAAATTTTAGTTATTTCTTATGAGATTTTCTATAAATGCAGCTATAAATCAACAAATAAAATACATAGAACTAAATCTGTAGTTCATTGAATTCTAAATATTAACAAAAACATACGTGAAAAATTTCATAGACATATCACAACATTTATTTGCATTTTTTATGAAAAATGAGTTCTTCAGAAAACATAATTAAATTTTTCAACTTGTATTGAAATTATAGCTGCTGCTGACCTTTAAATCACTCTCATTTCATTTTTAATGATCATTCAGAAAAAATAAAAGCAGATTTAGAAACACAAATTTACAATCTTTAAGAAAATTAATAAAATCACTTTCGGAATGTTCGTTAAAATCGACGTTTTCAAAGTAGTCGGATACCTAAGAACGGTACTTTTCCGTTATAAGCACTACAATCGTTTTGACGCCAATTTGGCGCATTTTTAAAAATCACCGCAGCGAGAGAAGAGTAACGCGATATAATGACACTAATGATTGGTAAATTACAATATTAAAATATGCAAATCTCGAGATTCAAGGATCACGAGACGATATAAGATATATTATTTTCGTGGTCATGGAGATAACGAAACTTCATGGAATGCCGTAATTTAATACGCTTACTTTAAATTGCAAAGAATTTAGAGTCCGTCAGAAAATCGGACCGTATTTTTACGTAATGGATTTTAAAATATGGAATTTGCCTAAAGATGAGCAGGCAGCTATTACATTACTTCAAGAATGGCAACCCGATGTGTTTCTTTTTCGATTTAAAATGAAATGGTTTTATTTCTTAAAGATTAAAAACTGTTTAATGACTTTTAAAAATATATTAGAATTTTTAAACAACGAAATAATTATTTAAAAGTCTCTATTTCAAATTTTGGTTTTTGGCTTTTGAAATAATTCTTTCAAATTTCCGTTCTCAAATTTTGTTTTTTAAACAAAAAAGTTCATTCAATTAGAAAAAATTCTAAAGGTTTTAACTTCTCCTTTCCTGAAACTAAAATTATTTCTGGTGCTTTAAAATTATTTCTGGATTTCAGTTATTAAATGACTCGTTCTCAACTAATACTTTTTCATTTTGGAAACATGGCGAATGTAAATAGAAAATCTCATGGGCGAAAAAGTGCTTAAAAAAATAGAAAGACAGTTATCAGGAATTCAAAATTGGTGGAAGAATCCTCATTAGTTGCTCATTAATTAGAAACAAATTTCACGAACTTGCTGGAATTATTAGTGAGTAAAATATTAAGTCGAAAAATTACAAACTCCCCATTCAGTTACATTAAGATACTATGGCGATGAGCGCGGGAAATTTCAAAAGTGAGTTTTGTAAGTACGCTTTTTTAGAATAACATTTTTTCTATTAAATGTATTTGGTATATTTTTGAAGCTGAACATCTAGGAAATGCTGATAAATTATAAAATTGACATTAATAGGTGCAGAAAACCGAAATATTTGTCCATCAAAATTGTCGTTTCGTGAAATTCGGAAAACTGCTTTGGGGAAAAAGCTTCGTTTGCAGTGAAAAACATTTTTAACTTTTTGAAAATGTGCATATGCTTAAAGATGAAGAGTTGTAGAACACATGGAAATAAAAAATTTGTCGACTGGTGGGCGGAAAAGTTTAATTTTGCATGCATGAAAATTGTGGAAATTTGCGAAACGGAAAGGAGCTGGCCCACCCGGAATGACATGTTTCTATTACCCGCTTCTTTCGAGTTCGGCGGTTTTAATGGAATAATTTAAAAAGTTTAAAGTTTTGAAAGTTGAGGATGGTATCAGTGCACGAGTCTCATCCGACCGCGTCCATCGGTACCAGTCGCGATATCTTGCTATGCTCGGTTCGCGAGATTAGCCCGTCCCCGTGCCTCTGCTAACTAACAAACAAACTAACATTTGTTTACCTTCAGGTGTCATTATATAGATATTTATTTTTTGGCATAAATTGCATACGTTGACCGTTGTATTTAATTTGAATGTACTCCGTAGCGAAGCGCGGGTTTTCAGCTAGTATATATATAAAACAGTTCCGTAACTGACTGACTGACTGACTGACTGACATACAACGCACAGACCAAACCGCTGGACATAAAGGTATGAAATTTGGCATGGCCATTCTTCTTATAGTGTAGGGGTGCACTAAGAAAGATTTTTGAAAAATTCTTCTTAGATTTTTTTTAAATTAAATTTTTAAGCTGTTTTAGTAACTTTTTTTAAGTTTGCATTTAAAATAATAATTTGGGGGTTATAAAATTTATATCAAAAGAAAGATCATAAAAATTCTTTTAAAATGAATCTTTTTCGAATCTTTACCTCCATTTTCGGAATTTCGGTGAATTTTTAAAGATTAATTTTTAGAATTTAATATTAAATGCTGATCACGTGATTTCTTTTTCTGTGAATTCTTATTTTTTTCCCTTTGTTGCGTACTTAAATATCAATCGGTTCGGGAAAGAAATACATCGATAGTCAAACACAACAACTAACTTTATTCGTATCTTACAGGCGACGGTAGAACACACACAGCTCTTCTATTTGGTTATGCGCAAGCACAATGCGCATTGCGTAAGGCGAGATCTCTTCTGTTGCCACATACACTCCCACCTTTTGAGTGGGTAACTATACACTCAAAATAAACATACACAGAATGATATATATAGCTTACAATACTTATACAAATAACATACATTTGAACACATAATAAAAAGAAGTGAAACCGAGTAAAGTGAATTTTGAAATAAAATAGTCTGAATACAAAATTACCTTAAAAGTGTTTTAACAATTCTGCCACTACTAGTTGTTAAAGACGTAGGCGTAGACGTCATAATCGTCTGTTATTGCATTTTCCAGTTCTAATCTGTACAATCTTTGAACCGGTCTTAATAATTCTGAATTATTAGTTTTTATAAGCGCTAGTCTTATTTTGCCATCTCGACCAGGTATAACCTTTAAAACACGAGCCAGGTTCCAAAAAGAACGTTTTTTAATAGTATCTTCAAGCAGGACAATTTCTCCCACTTTAAGTGGTTTGTTTTTATAGCATTTTAAGGCATGCTGCCGTAACTGCCCTAAATACTCTGAACGGAATCTAACTCTTAATGTTTCTCTTAGCCTTTGCAAATACTTTGTTCTTTTACTCAATTTCACTTTATCCACATTATCAATATCTGGTACACCTGAATGGGGAGTTTCGTGCAAGAATTTTTCAGGGGTTATAGGAAAGTCATCATCAATGTCTTCTGATACATAGGTAAGAGGTCTGGAGTTAACAACTCTCTCACAGTCGCACAGTACAGTAAGTAATTCCTCGTAATCAAGACAAGCTTGACCCAATATTTTTCTTAAGATTTGTTTTACAATTTGAATTAAGCGTTCCCACCATCCGCCCCACCAGGCTGCGGATGGAGGATTAAACTTCCATTCAATTTTTTGTTCTGCAGCCTTAAAACGGAGACCATCCCAGTCAATAGCTCGCAAAAATTTATCTGCACCTTTGAAATTTTTTCCATTATCTGAGTATATGGTCCTAGGTCGCCCTCGACGAGCGATAAAACGCCTTAAAGATTGAAAAAAGGTTTCAGTGGATAACGAAGTTATCAATTCTAAGTGGACGGCCCGATATACAGAACAAGTAAAAAGTGCAATATATGATTTTCGACCATCTTTCAAATACAATGGACCAGCAAGATCACATCCTACTATTTCAAACATACATGCATCGCGAACCCTATCACTTGGTAAAATTCCTGGGATTGTCTCACATTTTTTAGCTTTGAATTTTTGACATCTTACACATTTTCTTATGCAATTTCTTATTGTCTTACGTGATTTTAAAATCCAAAAATTTTCTCGTAACTTTGACATTAACAATGAAGTACCAGCATGTAATAAATCATTATGCACACTTATTATTAACAATTTTACAACAGGATGATCAGAAGGTAATATGATAGGAAACTTAAAATCATATTTATCATCTCTATAAGCAACCTTTGATTGAGCTCTTATAAGACCATGACAGTCAACTATTGGTCTAAGTTGTCTTAATTTGTCATCATTTTCTCCCTTAAAAGATTCCCTTTGAATCAGTAGCATTAACGCTTTCTCTCCTCTTTCCATTTCATGCACAGATAAGTCCTTTGAGAGATTTTTGTCAAATTTCCTTACATTGTTATAAAATCTAAAAATCCAAGATAACATTCTTACAATTTTCTTAAACGAAGAAAAATATTTATAATACCATTTATGATTTTCATCATTTTTCACCAATGTCACGAGAACAGTTTTACGAATTTCAGCATTAAGTCCTCATTTGGGTCCTCATACGACTTCGGCCAATCTCCTTCCCTTTCGCGCAACCAGTCCGGTCCCTCCCACCATTTTCGTTCAACTAAATGTTCTGCAGAACATCCTCTAGATAGTAAATCGGCGGGGTTAAGAGAACCTGAGATATGGTGCCACATTGCATTAGAGGTCAAAGAACGAATCTCTAGAACGCGATTATGAATAAATGTTGCCCAATTTTGATCTCGTTGAATCCAACATAAAGCCGTTGTCGAGTCAGTCCAGCAATAAATATTTACCCCCTCTAAATTAAGATCTTTGAGTACGGAAGATAACAACCTAGCCCCTATACTACAAGCTAAAAGTTCTAAGCGAGGTATGGTAATAGGTTTTAAAGGGGTTACTCTAGATCTTGCCTGCACTAAACTAATTCTGACCCCATTGTCATTTTCGACTCTTAAAAAAACACATGCATCATATGCCCTTTTACTGGGGTAGCAAAAAAGATGTAAGCTTATTGAGTCATCAGTGGATTGGAGACCGAACCATCTAGATATACTTATACTTGAAAGCAAATGCAATCTTTTATTCCATAATTTAAATTTTTGGGCTAAATCATCAGGAAGGACATCATCCCATTTAATTTTTAAGTTCCAGGTTTCCTGCAAAATAAATTTTGCAATTAACACCACTGGAGCCGTATAGCCTATAACATCAAATACTTGGTTGGTAACGGCTAAAACCAGTCTTTTTGTGATCGGGGTATCGATAGCCTCTTCCACTTTGCATGATAACGTATCAGTACATGTATTCCATACAAGGCCCAAGAGAGGTACACTTTCCTTTGTGGAGTAAACCTCTTCAAATATTTCACTACTTAAGTTCGAATTCCAACATCTTAGATTAAAATGACCTGAAGCCATAATTGCCTTTGATTCCAAGAAAAACTTTTTCATTTCGAGCTCAGACTTCAAACTTGTCACACAATTATCTACATAGAAAGCTGTTTTCAGTATATCTGCGGTGTGCTTTAAATTTTCCGGAACCTTACTCAAATGATACTGTAAAGTTGCGTTTAATAAATATGGGCTGCACGTAATGCCAAACACTACCCTTCGATGCCGATATCCCTCCACCAGTTCCCGATTTTCTCGACTGAACCAAAGAAACCATAAAAATCGCGATCCTTTTCTCTGATTGCGATCTGCAAGAACGCCTTCTCAATGTCAGAGGTAACACCTACGTAATTCATCCGAAAACGATTTAAAATTGATGAAATCGTTTCAATTAAATTTGGTCCAGTAGACAAACACTCGTTTAATGATGGGAAGCCTGGTAAATGGGAACTAGCATTAAAAACTGGCCTAATACTCGTAGTACTAGCTTCTTTAATCACTGCCCTATGCGGCAAATAATGAACACCCCTTAGTTTATCATTTGGTGCCTTTTCAATTATGCCAAGAGCTAACCAGTCCTCAAAAACATTACAGTAATCGTTAAATTTTCCAGAATTTGTTAATTTTCTTTTGGCACTTAACATAGATTTCTCAGCATTTATTTTGTTATAGGGTAAAAGTGAACTGTCATGAACCCAAGGCAATGCTACCTCGTATCGCCCCTCACTGTTTACACTAAGAGTCTCTTCAAAATATTTCTGCGTATCCTCCTGTAACTGAGCTTTAGTTTTGCTTAGCGAAGGTTCTGCAATCCCCAAAACATCCAGATTCCAAAGATTACTTATACAACGATCCTTTACAAGCAGAGACGAAATAAGGGAAGCTGAACTCGCAGAATTTGGCTCAGTGCCAGGATTCGCATTTAATTTTCCCATAACAGTCCATCCCAATTTTGTATTTATAGCCGTAATGCCACATTTGAGACTCACAATTTTTCCAGTTAACAATTTTCCAGCAATGTCTGCACCAATTAACAATTTTATTTCTTTATTAACCCCCAATTTATTATTTTCCAAATCATTTAATTTTATTCCGCGTAACTTTAGTTCATGCAACCAAGGACCACATGGAACCTGTTTAATTTCAGAACAAATACGGTTTTGACCAAGTACTTGTAATTTACACTTATTTCTACCATCAATATCACTTAATTCAATTAAATAATTTCTATATACGCTTTCAGGGGTTTCAACACCACCAAACAGAGATTGCTTAATTTTTGTTTCTGCAATGCACTTACATTTCATACTTTGAGCAACATCTTCACAAATATAAGATTTCATACTCCCACTATCATAAACAGCTCGAATAAGCATTTGCTTGGAACCATTCTGAATTCTTACAACAATAGTTTGTAAAAATACATCTGACATATCAACATGATTGTTAAGAGTGCTTGTTTTGTTTTCACTTCCCTCTACGTTAGAGACATTATCAACTTTGTTATTTGTTAAATCTGGACATAAAATCACGAAATGTCGATTTTTGCAAATGGGACACCTATGCTTTGACTTACACTGATTAGCCCTGTGATTTCTTTTCAAGCATACAAAACAAGCATTCTTTTTTCTAACAATATCTTTTTTACAATCCAAACTCATTGAAGATGCTTCATTACAATTTTCTGACGTATGTGATTTCTCACAAAAAATACACTCAAACTTTTTAAACTTATTTAAATTTTCACTAGCGTTACTACTACTCTTAATATTAGCATTAAGCAGTTCACATGTAGTCGGTATACCAAGATTTTGTTCAGAGTACTTATTTTTCTTAACATTAGTTTTTTCTGAACTAAAAGTATCATGAGTCATTTTAATTCTGAACTCCGTTTCCACCTCATTTTTTAGAAAATCCATTAATAAATCTAAATCACTCTTACCTGTTTCAATACAAGTGTTTCTCTGCCTTTCCCATATCTTTATTAAATCCGTGGGGAGTGCTGATTCGATGAGGGGAAAGAGCATATAAGCAAACTTATCTTGAGTGACGCCCAAGGACTCTAATGCACGTAACTGCGTTTGTAGTTTATCGTGTAGTTCCATCAAGTTCATTTGTGTTTTGTCCTTTATAACAAGCTTCAATAGTTCACGCACGTAAATCTGTATTAAAGTACTTTCATTGCCAAATCTCTCCTTTAAGTAGCTGACCGCTTTTCCGTAGTTTGTTTCAGTTGCAGGAAAACTCATGACAATTTGTCTTGCTATTGAATCGGGCTTTGTAGATTGCAATAGATACTGGAACTTGTCACGCACATCAATTCGTTTATCTTCATTAATTTTGCTGAATTGAGTCCAGAAGGTGAGCCAGTTTCTTGGATCTCCATCAAACTTCATAAGCTCAATTTCTGGTAATTTCTGTTTTGCAACAGTCCTTGCTTCTGAAGACTTATCACTTTCGGCGCACATATTTAGGTTTGCTTTAATTCTGTTGCACTTCACTTTGATCTCAGATACCTTTTCGTAATAATCCATGGCTGCTTCGTACTCCTTATCGTATTCATCTTGCGTGCAGCCTTTTAATTGCAATAATTCTAAAAACTTCTCTTGAGCACTTCTTAGCATTTTTTGTTTTTCCAATAATTGATCCAACAGCATTTCCATGTTATCTAAGTCAGGTTTATCTTCAGCAATCAATTCTGCTAACTTATTTACAGTTCTTGTAAATGATGCTCTATATGACTTTCGATGCTGTCTGGCGTTGTCAAAATTCTCATACGGTTTCGCTGGTTTTGACGTTTCCATTTCTTAATAAAACGTATTTTAGTTCGTATTTAAATTTAACTTAATTTGACTATCGGAATAATACTCATGTCCCGGCAGGGATGCCAAATGTTGCGTACTTAAATATCAATCGGTTCGGGAAAGAAATACATCGATAGTCAAACACAACAACTAACTTTATTCGTATCTTACAGGCGACGGTAGAACACACACAGCTCTTCTATTTGGTTATGCGCAAGCACAATGCGCATTGCGTAAGGCGAGATCTCTTCTGTTGCCACACCCTTCATCAACTTCGCTTCCTATAACTCCCTTATCCGGGATTCGAGCCCATGCCCATTAGCTAGTATTTTGTTCAAATTTAATATATATATATATATATATATATATATATATATATATATATATTCTGGAAAATAAAAGAAGTTTTGCAAGAAGAAGTAACCTTCTTCTTGCAAAACTTGGATATGCAGGAAGCAAGGAATCACTTGGAGTTCATAACAAACGAGCGCAATATGCTAGCTGTGGCTTTCCTGAAAGACATTCTGAAATATTTAAATGTGTTCAACACCGAGTTACAAGGAAATGGAAAATTAATATGTGATCTGATACAAAGTGTGTCTGCTTTCCGTCGCAAGCTGGATATCTTTGAAAAAGATATTGCGAGCCAAGAATTTATTCATTTCCCAACAATTCTTAAATATAAAAAGAACTCTGATGAAGGCATTGCAGTATTTTTAAGGTTTATATCAGATCTTGGGAAAGAATTTTCTGCAAGATTCCAAGACTTTGCAGAGATAGAGAAGCTGTCTCAATTCCTTATATCGCCTTAAGGAATTGCTGCAGCGGCAGAATGGACTAACGTGTCTGCGAAGTTGTTCAGTCTTTCAAAGCGTTTACTTCAAATGGAGATAACTGACTTGCAAGAAGATATTTCCTTGCGAATGTATAAAACTGCATCCACTGAAGAATTTTGGGGTAAACTTGTTTCAGAAAAGTATGAAAATTGCAAAAACTAGCTATCAAAATGGTTACTATGTTTGGCTCCACATATGTATGTGAATCATCTTTTTAAAAAATGAATTTTTTGAACAACAAATATCGTTTGAGATTAACGGACTCCCACCTTGAAGACACTCTTCGCATTAGCTTTTCCCCGCGTAAACCCAGTGGCGTACCCAGGATTTTTTTCTTCGGGGGGACCGAGGTGAACGGATATACTTATAATGCAAAATCAATATTCATAATGAAATTTCTATTTCTTTGGGGGGGGGGGGGCTCCTTAGTAAGTCTGCTTCTGTGTTTCCATTTACTCCATGGTTGCAAGTTTTGTGACGTCAGTCTTCTTGCGGTTTCCTATTCTTAACTTCCACTTTGTCTAGCGCCAGGCTTGGTGGTCTTTGATTAAGTAACTAGTTATTCAATTCTTCTGTTTCTAATGGATTGTACGGTGTCTAAGTAGGTTTATTGTTTAGATCATACTTCTCAGAAACAATCCATTGGTTTTTAGACAGTATCGGCACCGCTGATGACGAGATGCTGTCTAAAACATATTTAATACTTATCTTTTCATGTTTTTAGTTCCTGGCTGCAAGTAGCTTTAGAGCTCATACTGGTTTTTCACTTTCAACTTTGTCTTATGTAACATATATATATATATATATATATATATATATATATATATATATATATATATATATATATATATATATATATATATATATATATATATATATTTATTGACGATATAGAATAAATAAACTATAGATAATTTATAATATTAATTAACGTTATTAATTAATAACTTGTTTATTACTTTTTTTGTTATTAATATTTATAAGTTGTAATTTTTTTTATTCCACGTTGTTCCTAGAAAGTAGTACAGTTCATCTTCCTTAGAAAAATTTTCTATAGAATGCTGAACACTAGTTTCTCTAATTAAAAGATATGTAGTGATAAAAAAGTGTATACATATGAGAGTCTTGTAATTGGTGTCTACTTGTGAAAATTGATTTTCTTCACACTTATAAGTACCACTACAAAAATGTGAATAAAATTAAGTAAATATTTCCTAAATATTTATTAAGAAATATACATTATTAAATATGACTATTTTTGACAATTACAATTACCGTTTCATCCACATTTTTGGACTACAAGGACTTTTCTTTCTGGGTGAAAATCCTGTAATCGCTTTGAATAAAAATTCCATGACTGCATTACACGACATCTTTCCATAGCTCGGCAAGTTCAATGTTTCCCATCCTCTCTTTAAATTTCTTCTCCAATCTTGCATTTTGTTCAGGGGAAAAGTAGTTCTTCCAGTCACCAACTATACCTGACAGAAAAAAAGGGAAATTTAATCATCAAACTGTAGCAGAGTTTCGAAACCACATGTTATTCCTCTATACTTGTGAATCAATTCACAATGTTACAATCTGTAATTATCTTTTTCTCTTTACTCAGTATTCCTGTTAAACTACAGATTATCATAACGATTAGGCTATAACAACGTTAACACCAAAATTTTCAAAATTAAAATGCCACCTTTTTACACATGCATTTTCCCATAAAGAAACATAAATGATATCATGAGCAAAGTTAAGTCCATTCACAACCGCAGTCTTCGATTTATTACACTATTGAAAAGCCGGTTAGAAAATTACTGCTGATAAATGTCCTATAAATTTCAAAATACTGCACTCGCGAAATTAGATTATTTCGTTACATGTTAGATTCTATTTCAAACACTGAGTGTCGACATCTAGCCCTGACCATCATTTAGACATTTAGAGATTGATAACGCAATCATCTGAGGTCTTGGGATCAACCCATCTAGATGCTAAAATCTAGAGAAAAAGATGTGATTTTAATGTTAATTTTTACCACCTATCCCTCAGATAAGAAAATGCCATCACAAAAAATTAGAATCCCTCTATATGTGTATGTGTTTTGATATTGTTTTTCATATTTCATGACTGTAGTAACATCTGGCAGGTGAACAATAACCGAGATAGTTTTTACACTTAAAATATATATATATATATATATATATATATATATATTTATTGCTTTCCATAAATTTTAATCATTTTCAAAGCTTAAAATTCTATCCATATTTATTGTTTTATATTTCCTTCTATTCGAATATTCTTATCACTATGAGCGTAAAATCTTTAAGACTGTTTAAAAGTGTTCCAATTGAACACTTGACAGCTTAATATTCACCTCTGAGGAGACTCGTAGTGCTGCCATCTATTGTATCATTTGTAAAACGAAATCACTTTATGATTCATTTCTTATACATAACTTACGGAAAAGTTTAAAGAACTTAATTACAAAAACCTTGATTATAAAAACCTAGATATATTTTCCCTTAAACTGTAATATATTTTAATGTTATTCTCGTTCAGCGTTATGAATGTACCTCTGTGTTTATAGGTATTTAGAGAGATTTTAGACAGACATAACACAATCATTTAGGAGCTTGTGATCAACCCATCTAGAAGCTTAAATTTAGAGGAAAACGCGTTATTATAAAGTTAATTTTTATCGCCTATCTCTCTGCCTCGATAATGCCATCCCAAGAAATTAGTATTCGTTCCCCCGCCTATAAAGGGATCGGATGGATACACCACCTAGGGGAGTAGAGTATTTGCCCAAAGAATTCAGCTGTCTTCCTGCTTAAAACTATAACTTTGGAGATGAAATTCTCAACAATCGTTTTTTTCCGAAACTGTAACTTAGCATAAACATGTGGATTTTTTAAGTAGTTATTTAGATCAGGTTATTTTAACATTGTATGTATGTGTTTTGAAATTGTTGTTCATGCTTCATAACAGTGGTAACAACTGTCAGTAAAGCACTAACCGAGATAGTTTTACATTTAAAAAAATCATACTATTCTTCATGAATTATCATTTTCAAAGCTTAATATTCTATCCATTTCCATCTTGCTTGTATCTTTTTCATTCTATTCGGATATTCGTATCACTGTGAGTGAATAAAAATTTGAGACCATTTTAATGTCCTAGTTTAAGACTTGACAGCTAAACATTTACCACTTAATTCATTTTCGAAAAATTAATATTCTTGAATTTTTAAATCTATTTCACCGATAACTTAACTTTTTCCCAAGTTTCGGGCATCGTTTTTTGGTTCCCCTCGCTGTCGGTAGATGCTGGCAGGGGTACCCCCTCCCCGCAACACATTCGCGAGTAATTCGTCACGTTCCTGCATCGACGCGAGTGACCGTTCTCACATTCCCGCCTCTTGCTGTGAACAAGACTTCCCCTCGCCCGTACAGATGTAGTATACGCAACGGACGCCAACGGGCGATTTTTCGCCAAATCTGGTAGTTGTTTGGCGATTTTTGTTTTCTGGCAACCCTATTGGGTTTGGCAGTGTCGGTTTTACGCCAAATACGAAATCACGCCAAACTGCGCTCGATTTTACGCCAAATACGGAATCAAGCCAAATTTTGGGGTCATTCTTTTGTTTCTATGGTTAGTTAGGTTTTTTTGACGCCAATCAAACCATTTGCGTCTTGGGTTCACAGGTTGAAGGACGGGGGTCGCCGGTTTGTATTTTTGTCTATTTTTTTTTTGCACGTGGTTAAAAATATACCATTTTATATAACTTATTATATATCTTTATATTACTTTTTCAAAATTTATCTTTTTTTTAAATTTAATTTTTTATCTTTATATTACTTATTATTATAAATGCTTTTTAGCCTTTTTTTTGCACGTTTTTTTTTTGTTCTTGTGTTAGCTTTACATTTATATTAATTCTTTACTGATTTATATTTTTGATTTATACTAATTTATATCAATATTAATTTTTTGTTCTTATTGCTTTACATAGATATTAATTTTTTGTTCTCATTGCTTTAAATTTATATTAATTTTTTATTCTTTTTACTATTACATTCATATTAATTCTTTTTTGTATTGCTTTATTCTTTTTGATTCTATTTTTTAGCCAGGAGATTGCCGAATGGCTAAGGCACTGGCATTCGGTTCAGATCCTGTGGGTTCGCGTCCCACTCTTGGCATGGATGTTTGTAGCCGTTCGGAATCGGCTTTAAACTGTAGATCCCGGTCTAATTAGCCCTCGTGTAGCAAAAAGTTGACCGTAGCGCTTCAAACCAAACCAATCTTTTTTGATTTACAATGTCTAAAATGCTGGTGGTTAGTGATGTTGTTAGGAAATATCAGGGAAATATGGGTTCAAAATCTGGGTTCTCTTTTTCGAATGGTAGGCATACAATGGGACATCCAGGAATTGTGAATAGGTATTTTTTTTATTCATTTAGTGGACAATCAGGAAGTGTTTGTAAATTTTCTTAGGGAAGCGGGACAGTTGAAAGTTAATGTGTTATGCAAGGGGTGTTCGGAATTAATGAAGTTATCTGTTACATCATCAATTTCAGATGGGTATTCATATTCTTGCCGTAGGAATGTTAATGGGAAGACCTGCAATAATCACACTTCTATTTGGGTAGGATCCTGGTTTTCAAATAGTCGATTGAAATTGCAGGAAGTTATTTTTTTGACTTATGAGATTGTGGATGGGAGTAAGTCGGGCGAAATTTGGAAGCAGTATGGTTTTAATAGTCATACTGTCTGCGACTGGAGGCAGTTTGTCAACAAATGCATTTTGAATTTTATTGAGGTATCGTCGGAGAAAATTGGGGGGCCTGGCAAAATATAGTTGAAATTGACGAGTCCAAATTTGGAAAGAGGAAATATCAACGGGGACATGCAGTTGAGGGTCAATGAGTTTTTGGTGGAGTTGAGAGGGGCAGCGGGAAGCTTTTTTCGGTTGTTGTAGGTGATAGGAGTGCTAAGACGCTAGTGGGTGGGATTAATGAATGGATTTTGCCAGGTACAACTATTTATTCAGATTGTTGGAAGGCTTATGATAGTTTGGGCGAGGAGGGATACCAGCATTTAACTGTAAATCACAGTGTACATTTTGTGGATCCTAAAAGTGGATGCCACACAAATACTATAGAAAGCACGTGGAGACACGTTAAAAGCAGCTTGCCGGCATACAACCGACAAGCTGACTTCCAATTTTACTTAGCAATGTACATGTCTAGGCAAATTTGCGAAGAAACAAACGTTGATCCATTTAATAAGTTTCTGGAAATTGTGGTGGGTATTAACTGGGAGGAATTTAAAACTGTAACTGCAATGAAAAGAAAATAGTCTCCACTTGCTTTGTATGGTACTTTTTTTCTAGTCTAGAATTTATCATGCATATATATAGTCCAGATTTTCTTATTATAACAGAAAAATTTTTTTTAACCAAGATTATTTATTTATTTTTATTCTAGTCAAGATTTCCTTATTATAACTGAAACAATATTTTTAACCATGATTAATTATTAATTTTTATTCTAGTCAAGATTTTATTATTATAACAGAAAAGATTATTTTTAACCAAGATTATTTATTTATTTTTATTATATTTCTGTGGCGTTATGGCTCCAGTAGATGTTGATATGTTCGAAAAATTCAATTTTATGTTTTAAGCTGATATGTCGCACTAAAAATTGGTTCTTTAATGTGGCAAAAGCTGATAGTGGAATTATGAAATAATACTAAGTTATTCGTATCGTTCGCAAATGCTGTTATGTATAAAAGAGGTAATACCTGATCTCTAATTGAATATTTTAGTCCCAAGTTCAAAATTTTCATTGAAGACTAACCATATGCTGGGGGTTGAATATGAGTATTAACTAGAGAATATTTGGATTGAAAAACTCAATTGAGCGATTTTATATTTCACAACAAAAGTTAATTTTTGTAATTTGCCAAAAACATGAAAAAATGACATATCAACATCTGACCTAATGCCACAGATTTTTGTTGTTTTGTTTGTGGACTAGGCCCGGTTTATCTGGGGATACCACTAAAAAAACGAGCGTATGACACGTACCGTACCGGTACTTACGTATTATAGTTGAAACTTGGCAGCTTGTTACCCTTGGCGCAATATCCGCCCGCCAACACCTAATTTCACAGTGGCAACCCATTATCTAATCGGAAGTTATAAACAACATTTCCAGCAATAGCATGCTTAAAAATTACAAATGTGTGGAAAACGTGTCAGATGAAGAACAAGATTTCGATTATAAATAAGTTTAGCTTTAATTAAAAATTGCGTACTAATGACAAAACAGAAATGCACGAAAAATATTCAAAATGAGTATGTTAAAACAAACGCAAAACTTTCGAAGCTTAAGTCTTAGGATGCTAAAATTTTGCATGCTGGTTACTCCTAAGTCCTACATGCCCACTAAGAAATATTTTTAAAATATTACAAATTTTAAGGGTGTTAAAAGGGGTTTAAACCCACTCCCCCTTTAAAATACACCCAATGTATCTGTTGAACAAAAGGGAAGTTGAAATTTTGTATGGTGGTTCCTCTTAAGCCCTAGGTATACACCAATAAATCTTTTTTTTGTTGTTGTTCAAATTTTAAGGGGTTTAACCCCCCCCCCCCTAAAAAAACCAACTATATCTCTGGAACCATAAGGCCTGGGAAGCTAAAATTTTGTTGGTTGGTTTCCCTTAAGCCCTAGGTGCACACCAATAAATCTTTTTTTTAGTTCAAATTTTAAAGGGTTTAGCCTCCCCCCCCCCCCCTAAAAAAAAATAAATAAACCCACTATATCTCTGGAACCATAAGGCCTGGGAAGCTGAAATTTTCTTGGTTGGTTTCCCTTAAGCCCTAGGTGCACACCAATAAATCTTTTTTTTAAGTTCAAATTTTAAGGGGTTTATCCCCCCCCCCCGAAAAAAACCCCACTGTATCTCTGGAACCATAAGGCCTGAGAAGCTGAAATTTTGTTGGTTGGTTTCCCTTAAGCCCTAGGTGACCACCAATAAATCCTTTTTTTTAAGTTTAAATTTTAAGTGGTTTAGCCCCCCCCTCCAAAAAAAAGAAATAAACGCACTGTATCTCTGGAACAATAAGGCCTAAGAAATTGCAATTTTGCATGGCGGTTCCTCTTACGCTCTAGGTGCTGACCAAGAAAGATTTTTAAAAAGCAACTTTTAAGGAGGTTGTAAAGTGGTTTTAAATCCTCAAAATAAAAATGAAATATCCAAAACTCGTATTTAAAATCGGATCACTGTCATTAAATTAAGCGATGAACTCCTTCTGATAAATGACACCAGCTTACTGCTAAATTTAATTGAAATTAAATGAACCAAATAACATAACTCATGGCAATCATGTAATCTGTGGCGAAGCACGTGTATTCAGCTAGTATGAAATATACGAAAGCAGTCATTAAACATGAATCAATATTTTGAGCAGTAGCATGTTTAAAAAAGTATGTGGAAAACACATGGAAAAGTAAGAAAAAAATCGGCAGCTGAAGAACAAGATTTCGCTATAGACAATTTTAGATCTAATTAAAAATTTCATATTAAAGACAAAATTAAAATACACTCTTAGACAAAAAAAAAGCGCCGCGCAGAGAAGGGGTAATGCAAATTGGACACAAATTGATATGCATACAGGTTTCGACGGAAAATGCAAATAATTAAAGTTTGGCGGCCAATGAATGAGCATGTGACGCTGTAGAGCATCTTAACTGCGCAACTGGCAGGATATTAAAGAGGAGAAATTACGATTTCAGGTCATAAATTCTTTGCGAATTTCATTCCGTGTACTCAGGTAGACAGTAACTATGCCTCGCGTACAGGGGTGCAAACAATATGCGCAGATGTCAGCCTTTGAGACAGGACGTGTAGTTAGGCTCAAAGAAGCCGGTTGGTCTAATTGGCAAATCGCTCGACATTTGGATAGGAGCGATGCCACTATTATACGATGTTGGCAGAAATGGGTGAACCATGGGCAAACACAGCGTCAAGAAGGAAGCGGTCGGCCTAGAGACACGACAGAACGTGAAGACCGAGCAATCGTCAGAGCAGCACTCACAGCCCCAGATTCATCATTATCATCGATCGTACGTGTAACTGGTGCTTCTATCACCGTAAACATCCTTTATAGGCGGCTCAGAGAAAGGGGGCTGAACTCACGGTACCCCTTGAGCCGAGTACCATTGACCTCTGTACACCAACAAGACCGTTTGCCGTGGTGTCGGCCACATTCGACCTGAAATGTCGCTGACTGGAGTAGAATTGTCTTCAGTGATGAGTCCCGCTTCGAATTGAGCCCCGATAACCAGCCAATACGTGTCTGGAGACCCCCGGACAGCGGTGGGATACCAAGCTGACTGTCTTCCGCCATACGAGCCGACAACCAGGAGTGATGGTCTGGGGTGCCATTGCATTTCATAGCTGGACCCCTTTGGTTGTCATCCGCGGCACCCTTACAACACAGCGGTACGTAGACGATATTCTACTCCCCGTTGTGTTACCTTCCTATCACGGCATCCTGGGCTTACATTTCGGCAAGATAATGTCCGCCCGCACAGTTTCTAGTGCTTGTCTTCGTACTTGGCCAACGCTACCTTGGCAAGCAAGGTCGCCGGATCTCTCTCCCATTGAGCACGTTTGGGGCATTATCGACAGGTCCTTCCAACCAGCTCGGTATTCTGTTGATCTGACGTGGCAATTGGACAGAATTTGACATGATATCCCGCTGTAGGACATCTGCCACCTCTATCAATCAATGCCAAACCGAATAACTGCTTGCATAAGGGCCAGAGGTGTGTGGACCAACGCGTTATTGAGTTTTTCACTTTGAAGCTTTTTCTCTAGAATAAATCATCCATTTTTTCTCAATTTGTAATCATTTGTTTTACTGTACATGTTCATCACATCTACCGATTTTCGTCCCATTCGGATAACTCCTTCTTGTTGCATCTTTTTTCTTTTTTTTTCTTCTTTTTTTGTCTAAGAGTGTACACAAAAATATTCTAAATAAGGATGTAAAAAGAAAAATATATGTGAAATATAAATATGAATTAAAAGCTGTCATTAAACATGCATAACACTTTCTGGAGGCCGCAATTCTGCAATGGCAGATAAAATACTGGAAAATTTGTCTGCGCCCGCTACGTGTTCACGCCACAGGAATTCGGAGAAGTAAGAATCTAGATGGTGGTGGTAAACAGTCCCCCTATGTTGTTTGTTTCGCCACTTGGCAGATCCCCAAAGTCTTTCTATTGTTTGAGTATGCGCACCGGTCATCAGGTCGATGAAGTTGTATCTGTGGTTCACAATAAAGTGCCTAAAGCCAGCCTTCTCCAGTTCTTGCGTTTTATAGGCTTTCCAGCAGTCTGTATATACTGTGCTGCACTCCTCGACATGGTCGCGAATAGTCGGCATAAGCTTTGCAGTTAAGCACTTACACCAAAAAACCTCTCCCGACTCATGCCACACACCGCCGAAAATCCACTGTTGTAAAATTTGGCCTGCGTTAATTTTTCTCTTAGTGAAAAGACTCTCATCTACTTCCACAATTTTTGAGTGTCCGCCATGTGTAATAGTGCGTGAATTTAAAACACAAACACGAACTTCATGCATAAAAGTGAACCAATCAAACGTCGTTTTATCTGCCATGTCAATTTTCTGTTTGCACCATTGTATGGAGGTTAACTTCTCCGACCAGCTTTATATGAATTTTAAAGACGTTAAGAATGGCAATCGGGAACCGTAGAACCAGTTTTCCTTGTGAATTCTGAGTGTTTTGCCGCAATCTTTAATATTACATCTCCAGCTACTGGTCGATTAAAATAGGCACGCATGCTGTGAAAGTTCGGACATACACGCTGACTGGGCAAAATTCCACGGATCTGGAAAAAAGACACTGCATCTTCTTCCTTTTGGCCTATATTACACTATCAAAGTTCTTTGACAAAGATATTTTTTTAAAGTTATTTGCATCTTTTATAAAAGTTATATATAAAAGAAATGCTATGACTTCAATATACCCCTATTACACTATCAAAGTTCTTTGACAAAGATCTTTTATAAAAGTTATTTCTATCTAAGGGGGCTAAATCTCTTAAAATTCGAACTCTTAAAAATGATTTATTGGTGTCTACCTAGGGCTTAATGGAAAGTACCATACAAAATTTCAGCTTCCTAGACTCTATGGTTCCAGAGATACAGTGGGATTTTTTAGGGGGGAAGGGGCTAAACCCCTTAAAATTCGAGCTCATAAAAAAGATTAATTGGTGTGTACATAGGGCTTAAGGGGAACCACCATGCAAAATTTCAGCTTTCTAGGCCTTATGGTTCCAGAGATACAGTGGGTTTTTTAGAGCGTGTTTAAGCCCCTTTTAACCCCCTTAAAATTTGTATTTTTCAAAAAGATTTTTTAGTGGGCATATAGAGCTTAGGAGTAACCACCATGCAAAATTTCAGCATCCCAAGACTTTTTTCTTCGAAAGATTTGCGTATTTTTAACATACTCATTTTGAATATTTTTCGTGTATTTCTGTTTTGTCATTAATGCGCAATTTTTAATTAGAGCTAAAATTATTTCGAGTCGAAATCTTGTTCTTTATCTGACGCGTTTTCCACACATTTGTATTTTTTAAACATGCTATTGTTCGAAATGTTGTTTATAACATCCGGGCACCGAAATCTTTTATAAAACTTTGACGAAGAGCCCAACTTTTATAAAAGTTATCTTTTATTAAAGTTGAGGTATTACACTTTCATATTTCTCGTCAAACTTCTCTCATAAAAGATCTTTGTCAAATAACTTTTGTTATGTAGAAATTGGTTGTCCATATGGAGTACTAAAATGTCATAGGAAGAAAGGACTTCATATCTTAATATCTAGTGGCTATAGAACATGGCCAGTGCTGGTCATTCTGAAAAAAAAGATAAAAGGGTGACAGACACAAGTCTAATCATCTAGAAGTACTTCATAGTTTATTTTAAATTAAATTAGTTATAGGAGGCTTAAGGCCAGTGGCTTATTGCCATTTACAAAATGGTACATGGTAGAGCATGGTCTCCGGTCAGCAAGGATCAGGCGGGCGAGATCGAATACAGTAAGGGCATTGAAATCGCTTCTTCCAGGGCGTCGGAAACAGGAGTGCTAGAAACATCCTTAGTTGGCAGGGACTAGACGATATCTGTTTTTGCCATTCAAACCTTTGCTCCTGTGCTGGCCCCGTCACGTGACTTGAAGAGGAAAACATCTGGAATTTGGCGACCCAGCGGTAGCCAGCAGGCTCCTCCAAAGCTATAAGACAAAGGGTTATTTTGTGTGTTCTACGAGGGGAAAGGGGATAAATGGAGAATATTATCGCCAAGTGTTAGGCAACCCCTTTTAAGGGATTAACATTGGTATTTTCTGTTTCCACTGATAAGCGATGAAAGCAGAAAACATGACCAAAAGAGTGCACACTTTTTGAGAAAGAAGTGATTGTCTGGGGGACTATATACCCCTGTAAAATTATTGAGGAAACAGCTCCCTAATGAGTTTAAGTATTTGAAAGGCAAGGCAGGCTTTACTAATAATATTGTAGCAAACGTTAATAAGGGTTTCAAAACGTTACGACATTTACCCCCGCAAACACACAAAAAAATGTAGGGAACACATGATTACCAACCAAAAAAATGGCGTAACGCCAAAAAGTTATATCTATGTACCGATGCATAATCAAAACAAAAAAATTACCACCTTAGTGGAGCAAAAGTGGCCAACATACTGGACAACAAACTGGACAACATTTCCACTAAACATATTTAATGCAGTGGTTAAATGTATCTATATATATATATATATCATATGATAAGCAAGTAATAAAATAACATAAAAATAAATACACTGGTATCAATCATATTATAGCACTGGAATACATTTGAATAACACTTGAATGAGGGTGAATGAGGATGAGGATTTTATGATGTTGAGGGACTTGACAAACACCACTGCTTTGAGTGGTGAGTAGCTCCTATGTGAGGATAACTACAAAAGAAAAAAGGAAGAGTAGCTCGCTAGGATGACTACCTTACGTAAATTTTTAAATGCCACTACTTTAAGTGGACTTACATCGTAACAGTGCAGTTGCTCCTGGGATGACAACATGCACAAAAGATATATCGAATTGTGAGTACGCTCTGGTATCATCACAGACGAAAACAAAGACAAAAGAGGCTGCAGTCCTCAGAGTGAACACATGCTTGGTGTCACAAGAATGATTTACACTAGTGTATACAATTCACCTCAAAACAGTCCCATTGTACAGGATGCAAAGAAAATCACCTCACAATGTGTGCAAAAAGAACACATCCCTCACTTGTTACAAAATTTGAAGTAATTGATATATATATGCATATGTTACAGAAATCATGAGAAATAAAAATAAAAAAAAGTAAATAATATAATATATGTATATAATATGAGATGGGAAAATGTTGCCAGGGAGAGGTGAAATGTTCACCAAAAAAATTTTACATGATCGTAAGTGGGGTTCCTGACCAGTCCACAAGGTACCGTGTATAGTAAAATCAATGTGTGGACTAATTTAAAATTAACATTATGAGTTCTGGCACAAAAAAGTTAGTTAAATTCTAAACATACCTTTTAAACATCTGCTCATCATTTGACATCACAATTACTGTGCTATGAATGGTGTATTAACAAAAAGAAAAGATGTACATGACCAGTGGTGTAGTTGTTTACCTAATAAATTGCAATCAGCATCACTAGCATTATATGTGTAGTTGTTAAGATTATACTTATTAGTTGTACAGAAGATATGCTTTGACAGAGCAAAAGAAAACAAAAGATTTGAGAATTTGTTTACATATACACAAACATAACATACAAAAGGCCAATCTACGCCAGCGTAAAGAAAGGCTAGGACACAACAACACATACATTATAACTGTCTAGTGTCGCGACTCAACTAAACAATTATATATACAAAAATTTAAATTCTCGTTCTAAAATAGTATCTCGTGATGTGTTGGCGATTAGTAGGTTGTTCATTTAGAGAGGTATTGTTACATGTTTGTTTTAAGTAATCTTTACGTGGAGGAGCTAATAAAAGTCTATCAGTATGTATTTTAAATATATGAGCAGAAGGATAATTAAGTATCCTTATAGAATAAGTGACCAATGAGTGTCGAGTGACTATTTCATATGGTCCAGAAAACTTTTTATGGAACAAGTGTTTAGATTTTAAATAAACAACATCACCAATATGAAATTGACGTAGTTTAGCATGAGGAAGTTGCTTATCAGCTTGATTAATTTGTTTAACTTTAAGATTTTCAATTACTGACTGATAGATGTGTTTTAATGATGACAAAATGTTATGTAAGTAAACAGACTTATCTAATTGTTCAATATTAACACTGTTATTAAAGGTATCAAAAAGGAGGGAAAGTTCCCTGGCAAAATGTAACATGTTAGGAGCAAAGTTAGTGGAAGAATGAACAGAACCATTGTACAAATTTTGATGAATGAGTACAGCATGTTTGAAATTGACCTTAGATTCGAGTAATGAGTTGATAGTAGATTTGATAGAAGTATTTATACGTTCACAGATGCATTCGCCTGTGGATGTCCAGAAGACGCATGAGACAAATTTATACCCAATGAAGAAGAAAATTTATTGAAAACCGCAGAAGTGAACTGAGTTCCTAAATCAGTTAAAATAGTAGATGGACGACCAAACGTTGAAATGTAATTGAAAAGTAACAGCCTCAGAAGTAATTTTTGAAAGTGGATATAATTGCATGTGTCTGGAAAAATGATCAATTATAGTTAGGATATACTGAGAATTTTGTAAGGGACCTAAAATATCCATAGCAATAATTTGATTCGGAGAATTTGGAATAGGAATAGATTGAAAAGGAGCTTTTGGAATATTATGTTGTTTTTGTTTAATGCAAGTATGACAAGAATTAATGAAATTTACAGTATCAGCATACATACCTTTCCAATGGTAACGTAATTTAAGTAGCGAATAAATTTTGTCTATGCCAAAATGAGGTAAGTGCATTATATTTAAAATTTTTGCTTTTAGTGAATCAGGAACAACAATGATATTGTGGGGAGATGAATTATTAGAAAATTTGTTGTCCCAGCAAAGTAACTTAGTTTCAGGATGAATATAGAAAAATTGCAACTTTTTAGGAATATGTTTTCGTTTAGAATTTAAGGAATTTCGAATAATATTTAATTTAACATCATTAATTTGTTCATTTAGAAAAGTTTGAGTTGAAATTTCCAAACATGGATCATTATTATTATCATCAGCTTGATTGGCATTAATATTATGAGAAGTACAGATATTATTAACTTGATTATTAGAATTATTTGATTGAGACACAGCATTACAATTAGAAGTGGAAATTAGAGAAGTATCAAGAACATCATTACAAGTAGTATTATCAACATGAGGAATATTAGAATCAACATAGGAAACAATAGGGAGTACTTCTTCAGATTGAAGTAACGAAGGATTAGTAGACACAGTTTCACAAGGTGGATTTTCATCAAAACGAGAAAAAAAATCAGCAAGTACATTATGTTTACCAGGAAGATGGACAAAATTAAATGAATATTCACTAAGTTCCATGAGCCATCGAGTAGTTATATCAGTTGGTGAAGCAGTATGTTTGTAATTAATTAAGGATTTGCTATCAGTTAGTACAGTAAAGTTACGGTTAAATAAGTAATGTTTAAATGATATGACACTTTTGAATAATGCATAAAGTTCTAATTTAAGAGCAGGATATCTCTTTTCAGAGGGTTTTAATTGTTTACTAAAGTAAGATATTGGAGTGAAAGTATCATTAGATTTTTGTAACAAAATACCAGATATTCCATTAAGTGAAGCATCTGTGTTAAGGTAAAAAGGTTGATCCCAATTTGGAAGAGTGACAAAAGGATGATTGAAGAAAACATTTTGTAATTTAGTAAATGAATTTTGATGATTACTTTCCCACTTAAATTTAGCTTTTGGAGTAGTTAAGTCAATTAATGGTTGAATTAATGAAGCATATTTTGGAATTAGATTTCTATAATATCCACAAACGCCAATGAACCTTTTAAGCTGACGTTTAGTTGTAGGAATAGGAAAAGAGGTAATTTTGACAATATTAGATTCAATGGGAGTAATGGAATTTTGCTTGACATGGAAACCTAAGAAATTTATACTAGTAGTGTGGAAAGAACCTGGGTGGTTTGGAAGAGTGTCAATTTTTTTTAGGAGACAAAGTAATATTAAATTTAATTAAAGTAGACAAAACAGTAGTTAATTTGGACAAAGTTTCCTGAAAACTGTTTGAGCCAATGACAATGTCATCTTGATACTGTCATCTCTGATCTCTGATCTCTGTCATCTTGTTTTTCTGTTTCCGCTGATAAGCGATGAAAGCAGAAAACATGACCAAAAGAGTGCACATTTTTTTGAGAAAGAAGTGATTGTCTGGGGGACTATATACCCCTGTAAAATTATTGAGGGAACAGCTCCCTAATGCGTTTAAGTATTTGAAAGGCAAGGCATGCTTTACTAATAATATTGTAGCAAAAGTTAATAAGGGTTTCAAAACGTTACGACAACTTTCATAACCTAAAAAAAAAATAAAGAAAATCTTCAACGAAACTTAAAACGGGAAGCTCATGTAGCGAAAAGCAATGAATGGCGATAACAATACTATCAACAAGGATGGGGCGCATAATTGGCGCTTTGTTGCCGTTTTTTCGCCAAACCGCAAAGTTTCAGCTATAATACGTAAGTACCCACGTACCTCCTGGGTGGTTTGGAAAAGTGTCAATTTTTTTTTTTAATTTGTTCAAAATCATTTAAATTTGATTCCTAAAATTAGAAAAAAAATTTGGTTTGTTCCGTGTTTTAATTCAGCCGGGTTTTTGCCGGGAATTTCCGATAAACATGTGTTTTTTTTTTCAAGCTTTGTAGAAGCATTGGGGAAAAAAACGTGTTTGTAAGGATTTTCAAGATGGCGGCCAAACTTAGACCCCCGGAGACACACGGGGATCTGGCGAAAATTCGGATAAAGACATGGGTTTTTTTTTATTTCAAGCTTAGTTGAAGAATTGGAAAAAAACGTGTTTTTACGGATTTTCAAGATGGCCGCCAAACTTAGAATCCCGGAGACACACGGGGATTTGGCAACAAAAAAAGGCCCGTTGCGTATATTACATCTGTTCCGTATTATTTTATAAGATTTTTTGAAATTAATTTATAAACTAAAAATTATTTCAAAATATATAGAATTAGCATCTTACCTTCATATGATGCAGATTATATTTCCACCAGAAGAATCTTGCGTTTCATGCACTGTCTTCAGATGCTTGTTTAGAGTCTGCTTGTGTTTATAAATTTTGTCACAAAATTTACATTTATATGCGTTTTTATCAAGTACGCTATCCATTTTATAGTATTTAATAGAAAAGTAAATGTAAAGAATACGAAATTAAAAACGTTATGAAACGTAGCGAGAAATAACAGATTATTTTACAAAGGCACAAAGAACTCGTCTAACGGACACTGTTGAACAAAGAAATACCAGAACAGGTGGCTCTGTTGTAGATCACGTGGGGTCGTAATTAACAATTTCGGTATTCTGGTAATAAAAAGGAATTTGATTGTTTGGCTTTTAGAAAATAAGTAACATTGTAATAAAAGAACGCGTTTTCACAAATTTCCTGCTACACATTTCAAACTAGGATCTACGGTAATGGCTCTAAGCTAAATAATTTAATGCTTAGAGTATTTCCTCTACAAAACTTTTTAGAAAATGTTCATTGATCATTAATTAGCAAAATGTTTTCTTAATGGAATTACAACAATAAGATGAGCGAAACTTGAGTAAACAACTTGTGTTACAGCTTCTGAAGTAGAAAAACAGTATTTTTTTTCTTAGGTGCTAATTTTTCTCATTTAAAGTAATTGTTTAAAAACACACATGATTAAACATAAACAGAAATAACTGGAATTCCATGGTTAAGAACACACATGATTACACAAACAGAAATAACTGGAATTCCAATCTTTTGATATTATGTATGAAATAAACTTACAAACCTCACTGTTGAATTAGAGCTATCTTACGGTAATAGACAGTTTAAAATAAAAACTAAGAATAATTTCATAAAAATAACATTGACGAAGAATATTTAAAAATTTTAATAAACAAAGAGAATTTATATTAAATTTCAACTTGCCGATAACAAAAATGTAATTGCTATTATTTTCTTGTGGTGATCTGTAATGATTAATTTAAAAATTATTTATTGACTACACATAGTGAAATGTTTACAGATATGATAAGATCATAAATGGTTTTGACATATAATTATTAATTTTTGGTTTGAATACCAACAGATGAGCCCTTAATGATTGACTATAAATTAAATAAAAATCAAACAAAAAGAGAGCACCTATTAGTGGAGTCATATTTTATATGCTAATGTATGAATGTTTACCAAAGAATAAAAAGATAGGAACTAGAATGATTCATAAATAATTAACTACATATAATAATTAACTACATGATTTTGCTCCTTAACAATTTATGCATAAGTAATTTTCTTTAAATAATAAACGTCACATGTAAAAAATTTTGAGTATTTTTTGGCATGGAATGCATTATCGTATTTTACATTAATTTATACGGGAAAAATTATTTTGCTTAACGAGTGTTTCGCATTACGAGTACAATTCTAGAATGAATTATGCTCGTTATGCGAGGTTCCACTGTAGTATGTTATATTGTAGTACATGGCTATTCAAATCCAAAACGAAAAAATTATGTTTACTGTTTCATCCATTTGTTGCATATTTAAATATCATGACATAATTGTAAAGTAATCCAAATCCTGACAACATACTCGCCTATACATGATTTTTAATATTTTCTCCAAACCATATTTTATAAGACATGAAAAACCTCAGGTAATGTCTTAAAAGTCAGTGCAAACTGTTTAAAGAAATGTTGTAGCAAAAATATATAATTCATAATTATAATAAGCTGCTTGCTAAATGACACACAAAATTTTCTGAAAAAGATGTACTCAGAATGCTTAAATTACTATTTAATGCCATCAACGTTTTTAAAGCATTTAATGCAAAATAGGTAATAAATATGGTGATATAGAAGATAACAATTCATAAAATTGTTAAATTTGCAAAAGATTTAAGGGAGCAAGCAGTATTTGAGTTTCCATAACATCGAAAATGTAATGTTATTCTACATATTCTGGTTAAAGGGTGAAATATATATTAAGTCTTGAAAAGCAACATGATTTGCTAATTTCCTGTACAAAGACCTGACAAATTTATTATTTGTTCACTAAACGTTTAAAAACAAGTAATTACAGGAATTATAAACTACTCTAACTGCAAATAATAATTGATGCTGATAATCACTCCCATATGAATATCATAAGTTAGAAGCGTACAATGCAAACAGTACTAATCTATTTAAGAACAAAATAAACCAAGTTTTTCTTACAAAAATATAATTCGTTAATTAAATATAATTATAGTAAAAATTGTTAAAGCTGAGCAATTAATGGCGCCTTAAAATACAATATATAAACCAAAACAAGACTATAGCGATTGAAGTTTTACATAAACGTACTTAAATACTTCAGTCTTGGGGAAAAATGTAAATAAATATAAATATGTACCTCCAACACAGCAGATACAAAAAAGTATGCTTATGCGTCGTCGTGATTAGCATTTCAAATACGATGTTCAACAATACCTGTACAAATTTTCGTCGTCAATAGACACCAGCAGCCAGCAATTTTTCCAATGCCAAGCTTGGCAATTTGGTGAAAAACGGGTCTCAAATTGGCACAGAAGCAAGATATTGCCAAAAGGGTTTCCGTAATGTGAAAATTGTGCCAGGACGCTAAAACCAGGTTGCTGTACTCCAGGCATCCCCACTCCCTCAAATTTATTAGTTGGAACGCATGCGCAGTCGGAGCGCAGTCAGGCAATCTGAAATCCTCGCTCCCTTAAACTAATCGCTCCTTCTCGTAAGGGCTCTTTGGTCTCTGAGCATGCGCATTTGTGCACATTTCAAAGAGCCGTTACGCCAGACAGATGCTCGTCCACTCAACCAGCAAGTCCAGCTGATTGCAATTAGAGACTGTTGCGGTGAAATTTAACTGCTTGACATCTGAAATTATATATTCTCTCTTATAGTGATTAAGAAAAGGTAAGTAATTATTGTCTGTCTAATAGTCATTGTCAACTAAATTATGTAATCTCTTGATATTATTTATGGTGGATTTATATACTTGCATACTCACATACTGTGTAGGCACGTAAAATCGTGAGTAATGTCATGGTTTATAATGTAAAACTATTCATTATAGATTTATAAATGTAATAACTATGTAAAAGATGGCTAAACTCTAAATTTGTAACTTAAAAAATATGGAGAGATATCACTTTCATAGATAAGATCAAAATCCATGTATTTTAGTTATAGAAATTATTTCGAATTTTAACATATTATAAGATTTAATTTAAAAAAAAATAGATATCTAAAATGGTGACCGGTCTCTGGAAAATCAAGAGTCCTGTTAAAAACCATCTCCACAGGAATATATGTATATAGTTATAAATCTTTGCAGTTTATTAGATATCTACACCTTAGCATTTTTAAACCCGTTTACTTAACATTTAACTTTGTAAAATGAAATAGTTTTCTCATTTCATTCTTGTCTATTGAGTTGAAACGTGTTTTTTTTCCCTCCAAGCCATGGTAAGATACAACTTAATTTTTATAGAATAGCTATTTTTTAGTTAAAATGTTGTGTAAATGATAATACCGAGGAAACCATAATTAAATCACATAAGGTAGTCAATTTGTAGAAAAAATTAGCATAATAATACATAATCACATTCCATTTTATAGCAGTATTTCTGGTGTAGAACTCTCAGTTGCAGTGTACACCATTATTGCCTGTTTCAATAATAAGTATTCGACAGTTTCACTTTGCTTTAAAGTGATCAGTTAAAAGTTTATAGTATGTATAGTCCATTCCATGAGGAAACTGAAATTTAAAAAAATAATCAATGTGCATACCCCTAAATTGATTGAGTTATATTTTCCGCAGGATTTTATCTATGCTATATTATTATTATTTATTATTAAATCTGTTATTTTTTAATTTTAGAGTTGTCAGGGTCAGAGGTATAAGAGAAAAATATTGGCTTTAAGATTGTGAAGAACTTCGAAAAGAAAGACTTTGTGAGAAATATAACATGAAGAAAATAAAGCTAGATACAAGTTTAGGAAAAGAAGTCATGTTATTTATTAAATTTGTTTGTTGCAGATTGTACACTTAACTCCTGGTCATCTGTGTACCAAAAGATGCTAAATTTAAATACATGTTGACAGAAAGAAAAATGTCAATATGGTGTATAAATGGTTTAAAAACTGCACATTTTTCAGAGGAAAATTGAAATTTTATGCGTTTTATATTTTTTATCTTTTGTAATTCATTTAAGGCCTCAATAGCTTAATTTTGTAAGTACATAGGGTCATATTTGGATTTTTCTGCTTTTATGTGTGCACATTGCACTGATTGTACAAATAATTGGGAGTTCCAGGCATATTTATCCGTTTCATCTATTGATTTGAGATTACTGTCAAATTACTATATTTTACAGACTTTTATTTCTAATAATTCCTCTAATTCAATTATAATTTTATTACATTGCATTTAATCATAGTTCAACATCTTGCTTTCATCTAGTCCAAGTATGTCCAACCCGTGGGCTGCATACAGGCTTTGACATCTAGCAAAATGGCCCTACAAGATCATAAACTTTATAAGATCCATCTTCCCAAAGAAAAATAATCCCTCTTTTCATATGCACATCATTGCTCTTTGGCACTATCTACATTTGTGAAAAATTATTTTTGAACCATTTGAGAACAACTAGAACTCGAAGAGTAAAATTAGATTAAAAGTCACTGACAAGAAACCTTTAGGAATCAAGAAAAATTGCTTCTACCACTTTCATCGAATGAAACATTGAAGCATTTTTCAAACATACCGCTATTTTTAAGTTTATGTCATTCTTTTTTTTATGATATAATAAAAGGTAATCCAAAAATATTAACTACCCCAGCGTTAGCTTATGCGGCATTTGGGAACCTGAAGACCAGTCGCTACGTAATCCTGTATACGCAGCCCAGGGATCGACTGTTTCTTCAATTAGTATGGATATAGGTGTCGGATGGACAATACAGATCTCCGACCATAGAGGCAACCCCATATAAATTAACTGTATTATATTTTACATGCAGCCTAAGGCTATTCCTCCACCCTCAGTATGGTCCAGGCAAGCCAAAAGGTTAGGTATACCTGATCTAGTCATTCAATTTTTCATATCATGTTGCACTATGATAAAAAAAAAGTTATATTAAAATCCTTCCTATAAGCTCAGTTGAATATTTAACTATGAAAGAAAAAATATTCTTTAGGCTTAGCTTGTTTGTTAAATGATGTCATATTAGTTAGTTACGTTTCCCTCATCTTCAGTATTTATTGTTAAGAAGAAATGAATTTTTAATCCTCTTTTTATTTAAGAACGAGCATTTCTAGTAACGGCCGTTCAAATATGTAAAAAAAATTGCTTTGCTCAGGATTTTAAATATGTTTGACTTCAAAATTTTGCCAAATGCTGCTGATTTGATATACAGTGGAATCTCGATCTATCATTTTTCAAGGGACTGACTGAACTGAACGATAAATGCAGGAAAACGATAGATGTAGAACATAACAAAGCAATATGATTGTCGGGACTGGGTGAAATAAACAACACATACGGGAAAACGATGATTAGGAGAACGATCGCTCGAGATTCCGCTGTATATCCATAAGCATGTCTTATGCATAAATAATTAATACTAAATTAACCCTGCCTCCTCCCAAATGCTTAATTCTTCACCTGAGAATTATTTGACTTCCTTGGACCATTTATCTTACATAATCATGCTCTTAAAAATTCTCAATATAGTATAAAATTTAAAATTGTATAATAAATATATTTATTCTATAACCATGGAATTAAGCGTTCAGAATATCAGTTTAATGTAAATATTAATAGAATGGTTATACGTTTCATGGAAATTAATTCAGTTATAAAGAAAAATCTCTTTTTTTTCTTCTTTAATTTTCATAAGTAAATTATGAAAACTCCATTGAAATATCCATTTCTGAAATGATGTATTAACTCACATAGTTTGAAAATATTCAAATGGAATCTGAGTTTTTACAGCAAGGTGTTAATTTAATATTAGCTTTAAATTTTATATTGCCGAATTCTTTTGATACTGGCTCTAAATAATTAGAAAACAAGTAAGTTTTTACATTTAGGAGTTTAAAAATCATTTTATTTATCCTAATCTAAATTACATTATCTTGCAGAATCCAAGTATGGAAAATATATCGATAAAGGTAGTTGACCACGATAAAGTCAAAGAGGGTGTTCTTTTACAAGCTGTAAGGACAGGAGATTATAAGCAGCTTGATAAACTCCTTCGTTCAGGAATATCTATTAAAGCTGAAAACTTAAGACAAACCTTCCCTGGTTCTATTAAATATCCTGGGACACTTCTTCATGCCGCTGTTGCATCTGGATATGTTAAGTGTGTTAAAATCCTGATTAATTATGGAGTAAATTTGGAAGAAAAAAATAAATTTGGTTGCACTGCCCTACACTTGGCTTCTCAAAATGGCCGTTATCGATGTTTAAAAATGTTGCTTGAAGCTGGAGCAGATTGTTGTGTTCCTATTGATATGCCCATTTGTGATACAAAAACACCTTACGTTAAAGGTACAACTGCTCTTCATCTAGCTTCTAAATTTAATCACGTGACTTGTATGAAAGAATTAATACAACATGGGGCAAATTGTGATGCTGTTGACATGAATGGTTGTACAAGCCTCTACATTGCAGCCAAATCTGGTAACAGTGAATGTGTATTAACTCTTCTAAGATTTGCCGATAGTTCATTCTTCTTATCTTTCCCAAGTTATGATACATCTGATACCCCATTACATTTTGCAGTAAAAAATGGAATGCTAGAATGTGTAAAAGAACTGGTGCATTTAGGATCTGATGTGAACCATGTAAACAATCTGGGGTTTTCTCCACTGCATTTCATATGTTATAGTGGAGTTGATAAAGACATTGGGTTTTCTCCACTGTATTTCATATGTTATAGTGGAATTCATAAAGACATTAGAATGCAAATTTTGAAAATTCTTGTTTTAGAAGGTCATAATACTGATATACGAAATGCATCACGTGAGATTCTATTCCAGGACTGTGATGCAGAGGTGAAAGTATTTTTAATTGCCTATGGTGCCAATATAAACATTAAGAGTGATATGTATAACTTAACACTTCTTGAACATGAACTTGTTTGCCATAGAAATCTTGAACCTCTTTGCCATAGAAATCTTCATCTCCTAAAATGTATAGTAAATTGCATGCCACAGCTGCCTCATCTAAAATCTTTAAATCTGCATACCTCCTCACTTTCATTTCCCGAGGAAAACATGATTCAGGATAGTTTCGTTTTAAATGATTATGTGGCATTAAGACTTTTTCGAGGGAGGAGAGATATGTATATTGGAATAAATTATTCTAATGCACAAGTAATAAACTTCGAAGGGTTAACAAACCCATCACCCCATAATTTATACAATGAACAGCCTCCCAGTCAAGTCGTTTCTTTTTCGTACCCTTATCCAAGTCTTGCAAATGAACTTGTTAATGGTCCTGATCAAGTTTTTCCTTTACAGCAGCCTTATCTAAATCTTGCTTATGAACATGTTAATGGTGAGTTAAAAAAATTGGAACATATGAAAAACATTTGTGATGTAGGAACTTTAGTACATAAGGATCAACTTTTAAAGCTAAAACATAATTTATGGTATGAACGAATGGCTTCTACTCCACGTACTTTACAGCATTGGTGCAGATTTTCAATACGGGAATGTATGGGTCCTTCAAACCTGAAACATATTAAAAAATTACCACTTCCAGAAAAGTTACTATCTTACATATTATTTGAATGTGAGGAATAAAATACTACCTCTGATACTTTGTTTTGCTGGTTTATACTTCTGTTGTTGTAGTTGTTTTCCTTTGTTATAAGTTGAATAGGATGGGTTTTCTGCTAAGTAGTTTTGCTAATTAATCTCTTGACATTGATAATTATTATTCCGGATTAAAAATTTCCTATCTTCATTCATAATCATGAGCAATTCTTTTTCCTTTTAAAAATTCCACTATATAAAAAGATAATTTTAATATATTTAGTTTGCTGCTTCCCAAATTGAATTTGACCTGTTTCTTAAGTGTATGAAGCATATGTTTTTTTTTATTATTTTTCATGAATATTGATGACAGTTTATGGTAGGGATGGTGTATTAAATTAGAAGGATTTTTTTTCTTTCTGTGGTTTCCTTCTTCTAATTTATTTTAGTTCAGTATATATACAGTAAAAATTGCTTATAAGAACACCGGTTATAAAAACATATCGCTTAAAAGAACGGAATTATGAGTTCCCGGTCAATTCTTATGTGTAATGATGGATACAAAATCCGGTTATAATAACATCGTTAATAAGAACATATCGCTTTTAGTAACTTAAAATTAATTGGTTTCTGGGAAAATAAATCGCTTATAAGAACATGTTAATTGTGAACGGAATTTCCAGATTAGAAAACGCTGAAAAAAATGGAGCATTAGCCAACGAATTAATGGTTACTCATGCCACGATTTCAAATACATTTAAGAATAGAGAAAAATTAAAAGAAGATCGGACTAATATTAAGAAACTTCGAAAAATTCCACATTCTGACATAGAAGAAGCCCTTTTGCAATGGTTTAAGATTCAAAAGAGTGCCAACATTCTCCTAAGTGGATCGATTTTGCAAGCGAAAGCAAATGAATTTGCAAAGCTCTTTAAAAAATATGATTTCGTTTGTTCAACTTCGGGGATCCAGAGATTTCGGGAGAGGCATTCCATTGTGTTCGGGAGAATCACTGGAGAATTGAAGGCCGTGACACCAGAAGTTTCTGATAACTGGCTTAAAACCGTTTGGACCACATTAAGAGAAGGCTATGAAGATCATGAAATCTTCAACGCTGATGATTCTTCAAAACTGGCCTATTTTATAGGATGACCCCGGATAGGACGTTGCGTTTCAAACACGAACCTTTGATTGAACATGAACCTTTTAATCAATTTTTGAACATCATGTTTCAGGTGTAAATAGAAATTATGTGACAATGAATTTGGTATTTCCAGCAGTTTTAAGTTATCTATCGGATAAAAAAACTATCGATTATAAGAACTAGTTTTTAAAGTCCCCTGGATGTTCTTATAAACGATTTGTACTGTACTTCTAATCAGTCTAAATGAAAGTTCAATGAAAATCACAGAAAGTTATCTTAAAGTAATTTCTTTCTCTGTTAACACTTAAGAGCAATTATAATATATTGAGGTAATTTAAGTCTAAATAAAATTATACAGCAGTTATGTATGAAGGAATAATCCTACTTGATGATTATGCACTCAATAGTTTGAATTTAATGAAAAAAGAATCAAATTATTTTGCAAGGCCAAGAGTTTTAATACTAGAATGCCTGAACTTTTAAACTTACTTCAATGCCTGAACGGGATCATTTTGTCTCCTATTTCAAATTAGGATAATATTATTCAGCAATTAGCTTAAGTACTCGGCATTGCCTGTGATTTTAAGAATGTTTGTTAACAAAAATCAGTTTAAAAACTAAACACAGTATAAATAACATAGATAAAAAAGCATGCGAAATGTTAAACACATGAATAAAATGAAAACCCAATATAAAAATATATAAATTTATAATACTCCTCAGAATTCAACTAGATTTAGCCTTTCATCATAGGAGCAAAAACAGCTGAAATTACAGGTTTAGCAGAATTTTCCACTAGAACTGTTGTAATGATAATTAATAGTTTTATAAATAAATAACGTTTATTTTAATCTTGGGTTTTGAGGTAATTAAGTTTAAGTATAGTAAACAATTAAATTTTAGTAACGGTTATGCTTTGTTTTAAATCAATTTATTAAGCCTCTGCTAAATATACTTGATGGTTAAACTTGTGGTGATCAAATATTCATTTATTTGATTAATGTCATCGCATTTGGAGAATCATGCGCAAGTTTCTCGAAATGTTTTGACATTATGAAGAATTAAATTGAAGGCAGGGTTGGCAAGTTTCTTCCAAAGTGGAATAAACCATAGAAAAACCGGCTGGAAGAAATAGGTTTCTTCCACTAGTGGAAGAAATGGAAGAAACTGTTTTTCTTTAAGAATTTACTATATAAGTTGCAACTTTGAAGATACAATAAATGCATTTTTCTTATAAATAACCTTAAGTAAATTTAATTAATTATATATGCTAAATTAATAATTACATCAGTTTTTTAGCCAATATCAGATCACACACCCGAACAAAAGAAATTTTATCCAAAATACACAAAATCTATTAAAAGTTATCCATTTCAATTTAACCAGCATAATTTTTTATTATTTAAACTAATATACAATAATTATTGTATTAAAAAATGTCATCAACTTCCTCATTTTCCATACTACAGTGCAACATGGTATAACAAAACAAAAGTTTTTTAGCAGTAGGATGCTGCAATCGGTTTCTCAACTTAGAATGGATGAATGCTCAAGAAAAAAAAATTCTTTCAAGTCCTGCAGAACTTAAGGAGAGTTTAAAGCACTTTGAGATACCCGTAGAGCTCATTGGGTATGTCACTGCACTTTCAAATATTTTAAAATTTATTTGGTATGTCCATCTCATTTCTTGTTGTATTGGTGATGCAAACTTCAATGAAATAAAAAATGACTCGTTCCTACTCTCCTTTAGATGTCTAACACACAATATGGCACACAGGTGTACCATAGTCAGAGACACAATCAATGAGTATCTATGACTGACTGCATTCTTTCTAGCATTATGGGGCGACACTTGAATAATAGGAGAGAATAAAACATTGCAGGTGTGTAAGGTAAGTTAAATCAAATGAAATGGGGGAGAGAGAAATAAACTTGTCAGTACCAGCTCATACAAAGGATTGCATTTTTAAAAATATTAATATCTTTAATATTAATTAAGTTATGCATTTTAGATTTGATATATTATGCTTTGAGTTTAATTCTTTTATATAGTTAATATATTTTGATTTTGAGCATCTGTTTTGTTTTCTGTTCGGTTTTTTCATTTCTTCCAGTTTCTTCCGTTTTTTTTTCCAGTTTCTTCAGGAAGAAACCCAACCCTGATTGAAGGAGATCATGACATGTTTTGCTTCATTGTTAAAATTTTTATTATCTAATTAATCTTATTTATAAACCTTGTGAGTGGCTGGTACGGATTTTTAGCTGGTGAATTTTACTTCAAAGGTTGAAGAAATTTAGATAAATATCAAAAGTGTTTTTAGTATGCCTTGTTTTTCTTTCTTTCCCAAAAACTGAATCTGTGTTTAGCAACAGGATCCTATCGCTATCTTTTGCTGGCCGCTGTCCTTAGTAATTTAATATGCCCGGTCTCCGCCATTTCTTCGTGATGCACAACCAAGCCCCCGAGCCAGGGAGGAGAAAAGATCAGAATAGCAAGACTTTGGAATGTGCGCAAGACCACATCATCTTGTGGATGGCGGTGTCGAGGAGGAATTTTAATAGAGTGTTAGAACGAGTTCAAAATAAAAAATAAAAATGGACTACAGATGCAGAAGGTAGAATTTGTGGCCTGCAAACTTTTTTCCTCGAAGTTTGGGTCCCAAATCGTTGGCGCACCATCGGACTCTTTGTAATCAGACAGCGCTGCGCACGACTACAAGGAATGGAGCTGTGGGGAACTCTTTATTTTCAGCGCCGCCAGATGTCAGCGCTAGCGAACGTCGGCGTATAGATACATGCGCTGGCGTCTGCTCCGCGAACACTGCGCATTGGCAGATGCGCGCGAAGAAGCGAATGAAAAAGGACTCTGATCAGTTAGTTCAAGCGAGTTCAAGCGATAGCCAGTCCTGACAGCACACTGACACCTGTTGGTCAGATTCGGCTCGTAACTTGTGAATGTTAATCGTTCTTGAATTTTTCTTCTCTCCGTAATTATTTAACTACGTGAAAATAAATCGAATTTGTTAAGTTTAAAAAAAAACTTTCTGATATGACTCTTGTTGGAGTATAGTGTATTACAATCACAGAAAATCGTGATTTCTGCAAATGGTGACTGGTCCCTGCAACACGTGTTTCTAATTTCTTGGATACGATAATCCATGTTCATCATCATTCAGCGCAAGTATTTTCATTGTGAAGTGCTGCCTTCTGTGTTCAGGAAAGACCTAGTTTCTCTCCGCACCAGTTATTTCCTGCATTTTTAACTGTAGTGCAATGTATTTTCACAAAAACCCAAAACGTGATTTTTTTTCCCGTCGAACTCGTGCACGTGGTTTTTTCTCCATCACAGTGTTTCACGAATTTCTAATGATCCGTGCTGGTGAGTTATGATTTGTTTTACATTTGGATTACCTGACATAATCAACACGCAGGGTAAGCTAATTTTCTTACCCATTTTTTTCCCATTTCCTTAACGTTCACAAATTTTGTTGAAAGCGTAGGTAAAGAATCCATCTAACGGCATTTGACTGGGGTTTGCGCAGATTATTTAAAATATTGACTCAGTTTATCTTATACTTTATTGCATAATTACCGTTATATTATTTTGCATTTTTACTGTGTCAACTTTATTGCAAAATTTATAGTGTTATATCCTTATATAATTGTATAGTTTTGCATTTTTACTGTGTCATTCCATTTCAATATGTCTCTACCTATACCACAAGATACATCGTTGGCAGATCCCAGTGTCGCTCACGTTTCGGTAAAAACCCCGCCGTTTTGGAAGGTTAATCCAACAATATGGTTTGCGCAGCTTGAGGCACAGTTTGAGATATCCGGAATCACAGCGGACAAAATCATGTATCATCATGTGCTTTTCGCTGTTGATTCAGAAATCCTCAACACCGATAGTGACATCATTTTGAAACCCCCATCAGAGGAGAGATATAAGACCCTAAAGAATCGCTTAATTGAATTACATTCCGAGAGTCAAGAATCGAAAATTCGCCGTCTCTTAAAAGGAATAGAACTTGGCGATCAACGCCCGTCACAGTTGCTCACCCGTATGCGGTCTCTCGCCGGCAAGACGGTAGGTGAACCTCTCTTAAAGTCTCTTTGGCTTTAGCGGCTCCCTACTCAAACCCAAAGTATCTTAGCAGCGCTAAACGAGACTTTGCCCCAACTGGCAATAACTGCTGACAAAATAGCAGACATAGCTTATACTCGAAAGCGTAATAGTATAAATTCAGCTGGTTTCCCACAAAATTCCCACCTGGAGCTACAAATTGCTCAGTTAACCAAACAAGTCAGCGAACTTTACTCGCTCGTAGATCAGCTCGGACGTTCCCAAGATAGGCGCTCGAACGGGCAACACGGCAGAAGGCGTAGTCAGTCCCGCGGAAGAAATCGCCAGTATAAAGAACCGTATTATGAATAAATAATGTATTATTTATTACAAATAATGTATTATTTATGAATAAATAATGTATTATTTATTATTTATATTCTCTAGCGAAACTTTAGCCTTGAAAAGTTGTAAACCTTGCACATGTCATCTTAGGGAGAAAATATCCATTTATACTGATGTTTATCTGTTGTCTAGAGTTTGGTTTATGTCTACGCAACACTATGTAACAAACAAGAGATTAAAAAAATATATATATTTGCTAAAAAGTTTTGTTAAAATCAGAGCACATGGGGTCGATTAATTGGTAATTTTAATGTTATAGATTTAATGCTATAGTTTAATGGAATAGTTTCCATCAACTATCCAGTTTTCGTTTCTTTTTGACAAACGCCCAATGAAAATGTGGGATTTAATAATCAGTTTTCAGAACAAAAATAAAATTGAAAGTTTGCCATATCCCCAGCCTAAAGTTCATTGTTTACTCGTTAGTAGACCTAATAATCATTTACTCTACAGTCACAGTTACAGATTAACAGTAGCAAGCTACACATTCTAGTGTTGTGTCATTGGTGTTGTACACAGGGACGTAGCTACCGTGGAGCAGTTGGAGCGCAGTACCGGATTGAGGGGGGATGAACTAACAGTAGAACTAACAGTAGATGAACTAACAGTAGCAGAAGGTTCTACCCCAGAACCTGTCTCAAAAGAAGAACATTTTATAGAAGAACATGAAACTCCAACTCCAACTCCAACTCCAACTCCAACTCGTACAATGGATACCGAGATAGGGAGTATAATTACAAATTCAGACTTGGGGCCTCTAATAAACAAGGTGATAAACAGCAATATAATTGAGACTTTTGTGAAAATAGGCCCACCTGACATGACGCCAGACCTACCAAATGATGGGAAAAGGGCATTTCCAAAAACAGTTCATTTTTTTCTAAAAGAAGAAGGAACCGAACGGAGAGAGTGTTAGGAGGGATTGGCTTGTATGGAGTGATACCGCAGAGTCGTTGTTTTGTTTTCCGTGTAGGCTTTTTGATAGCGGTTGTCAGAGTGAGAAATCTGATTCAAACAAGTCTGTTTTATTGAGTAACGATGGATGGAAGAAAGAAGACGATTGGCGAAAGCTGTATGACAAACAACCAACGCTTGAAAGGAGCACCTCTCACAAGAATAGTTACATCCAATGGAGAGAGTTAGAAAGGCGGCTGAATGAAACTTCAGATATTCATTCGCAGCTTGATTCTGAATTGGCCTAAAGAACGAAATACTGGAAAGAAATATTTCAAAGATTGTTATCTGTAGTTATGTTTATTGGGGAGCGAGGCTTAGCTTTCAGAGGAACCTCCGAAAGGATAGGTGATCCAAAAAATGGCAACTTTTTGAGGCTGAAAGAGTTGTTATCTGAATTTGACCCATTACTAAGAAAACATATCTCAAAAATAAAAAGGCTCAAGAAGAGGGAAAACGGCCCCAAGCGCACTTCTTGTCTCAAGATTCCCAAAATGAATTTATTCAAACTTGTGCTAGATTTCGGCAGAAGGTGCTAGAAGAGAGGAAAAAATCCAAATATTTTTTCTATTATTGCTGACTCTACCCCAGATGTCTCCCACATGGAGCAAACAACATTGGTGTTAAGATACGTATTAGATTGCGAATCGGAATTTAAGGTTACTGAGAGGTTCTTAAGTTTTGTTGATTGCAACCAAAAAACAGGACAGGATGTTGATAACTTGATTATGAGTGAACTTGAAAAGAACTCATTTTCTTTGAAGGATTGTTGGGGGCAAGGTTATGACAACGGTGCAAATATGGCAGGAGTTTATAACGGTGCTCAAGCCGTTATAAGTAAACATAACAATTTTGCCTTTTACTCTAATTGTGCCGCACAGTGCCTGAACCTGTGCGGGGTTAATGCCGCAGATTGCTGTGAAGAAGTGATAACATTTTTTGGGATGTTACAAAAAAACATACAACTTTTTTTACAGAAGCCCACAGAGATGGGAATAATTAGAAAAACGGATAGGATACTCCTTGCATAACCTTTCTCAAACTAGATGGTCCGTCCGAGTAGATAGCGTTCTACCTTTTGTCAAGCACTTGCCACTCACAATTCATGCCCTAAATGACTGTAAAGAGCTTAATCTAACCGTAGAGTGTAAAACAGAGCTAAAAGGAGTTATGAAGTACTTAAGATCCTTTGAATGTAGTATCATGTCATAATATGGCTAAAAGTGATTGTCACTATTGATCACAAGAATAAAGTTTTACAAATCCGATCTGCAACTCTCGACATAGAGACGAAAAACATTGGTGATCTAATGGAGGAGCTGAAAGATCTGCGGAGTAAATGGTGCAATCTTTATGCTGTAGCAGAACTAGTGGCAGCGACCATGACAGAAAGTATAGAATGTGAAAAGGACTTCAAGGAGAAAAGACTTAAGAAAAGAAAAATATTCCTTGACGAGACCAGAGATTGTGAAATCTCATCAAGATGTGATGATCAAACGGGATTTTACGTAAAACATGAGGAGGAGAATTTCAGAATTAATGTTTTCTACAAACTTATTGACTCTATCATTGGAGGCCTTACTCAGAGATTTCAATTTTCCGAAAAGGTTAGTGACCTTTTTCAATGTCTTTGGACATATCATGATGAAGATGAAAATGAAATTGAAAAGCAGTGTTTGACTTTGTGTCAAACGTACAAAGAAGACATAGACACTGACAGTTTCAAGGAAATCAAACACTTGAAGTCAGTACATAAGACCAACTTAGGCGAAACGTCATTACAACCTTTACAACTTTTGAACGCACTAAGGAAGATAAAGTTGGACAGCTTGTTCCCAAATACATCTATAGCAATCAGATTGTTCTGCTGCATCCCTGTATCTGTACGTTACGGTGAGAGAAGTTTCAGTGTAATGAAAAGAATAAAAAGTGTCAATCGATCAACGATGAACCAAGACAGGATGAACGATCTCAGCATCTTGGTGATGGAACCTGGTTTGGCAAGAAGCTTGAAATATAATGATATTATTGGTGACTTTGCAAGAAAGAGGGCTAGAAGAGTTGTATTTTCATAAAGTAAAAAAGGAGAAAGTACGTTTTATTATGACTTTTATAAAATGTTCAAGTTCAATTAAGTCCGAGTTTTGATTACTGTATAATAAAATTGTAAAATGTGTTAAATCGCAAAAACTTTTTATTTCGCAAATGTTTCCCTATCCCTTTCCACTGACATGTGTTTATTTAACACAAAAAATTTATAAGTACAATTTATATTACATCAAAAGATAATGCATGACAGTGCACATTTCTTCTGCAGAAAAAGCTGATAATCAGGTAAGTCTTGGTTATAAAATAACCTGCAAGTTCGCAGTTCTAGTCTAATTAAGTGAGGGGTGGGTGGATGAGGTGTACCGGGATTTAGGAGCCCGGACCCCGCAGTTGCCCAGGGGCCCGAGAATACTGTCACCGGGCCTGGTGGATTCGATAATTCTAAATATGATATTTTATCAGACTTCAAGACCCATTTAACTATTTTTCCTCACTCTCCTGAGTGCGTAGAAAGGTTTTTCCTCCACAATAGAACCACAGCAAGAAGCCTGCGTTGAAATGGTTGTATTGGTGCAAAAATTTTAACGTAGGAATACGTTCCTCCATAAATTAAAGGCTAAAACCGTCCGTCCTTGCCAGGTATAATTTTGGCAGCGTGCCAAACCCAGTCTGTATCGCTTCGACAAGCAGAAAAAAGTTAAACAGAGGAGTACCAAAATGCGTTAAAATTTTGTATATATATATATATATATATACACACACGTATATATATATATATATATAAATACCATAAGTATATATATATATATATATATATATATATATATATATATATATATATATATATATATATATATATATATATATATATATATATATATGTGTGTGTGTGTGTGTGTATATATATATATGTGTGTGTGTATATATATATATATACACACACACACACACACTCTGTAACAAAAAAATATATGCACCCAGAAGGAAACGAGCTACTGTCACGAAACTTAACATGTACGTAGTGTATGAGGAGATAAGCAAATGATTACAAATTCAGAAAAGCAGACCGTTTTATTAAGAAGATATGGCATGAAAAAGGTTACAAATCAGTAATCAGTAAATACCACCTCTGGCAACTATACAAGCCGAAACACGGCGGGGCATCGAATCAGTGAGGTCACCTATGACCTCCAACTGAAGATCATGCCAAAATCTTTGCAACTGGGCAGTTAATTCACCGGTATTCCGGGATGGCTGCAGTTGCCTTCCATGCACGTCCCAGGCGTGCTCTATGGGCGAGAGGTCTGATGACCTAGCAGGCCATGGGAGTACGTCATATCCTTGTAGACATTGTTGGGAGAGTCGCGCAATATGTGGACGAGCGTTGTCTTGCTGATAAATGGCACCTGGGCGCCCTGATAGCATAGGCAGTACAACTGGCGTTAAAATCTCGTCCACGTAACTGCGTGCCGTCGAAGTGCGTTTAAGGACGACTAGAGGTGATTGTGTGTCCCAACAAATTGCTCCCCACACTGTCACACCTTGTGTAATCGCCGTATGCCTCTCAACAACAAATGCCGGATCGGACCGGTGGCCTGGCCGCCTCCACACGCGTATGCGATGGTCATCAGCATTGAGACTGAATCCGGATTCATCGCTGAAGATCACACGCCTCCAGTCGGTCACACTCCAGCTTGCCCGAGGTCGGCAAAAATCCAATCGACACTGCCTATGATGTGGGGTCAGTGGTAGGCGTCTTAATGGATTTCGGCTCCTTATACCTGCGTCGACCAGTCGTCTCCGAATGGTTTCCCTTGATACCACCGGATGTCTGGAAGGTGGTAAAGGGCATCGAACCGATTCTAGCGACGTTGTTGGTGCGGACGTGGCCGCTCTTATGATTGCGCGCGATCTTCGCGCGCATTTGTGTTCCTGGGACGCCCTGACCCTCCTCGACGTTAGACTATCCCTTCCGGGATCCATTGTTTCCAACACCGAGCAACTACCATATCGCTCCGACTGAGGTGTCGGCCGATACGCCTGTTCGACCAACCTGCTTCTCTGAGGCCTACTGTACGTCCCCTCTCAAAGTCCGACAATTGTTCGTACTTTCGCCGGTTACGTCTCAGAGGCATCTCTAGTCACAATACCGTCCATCCAAGTCGATAGATTTTTTGAATAACCCAATGGCACAAGCAATCATGCTTTTAAACTCTCCAAGCTGCGCATCTAATATGCGCATAGCGCGCTTACCCTTGTCTCATTGGCGTCGAAATTTTAATCATTTGCATATCTCTTACCAGACTACATTCCTGCCAAGTTTCGTGATAGTAGCTCAATTTCTTCTGGGTGCATATATTTTTTTGTGACAGAGTGTTATATATATATATATATTATTTATTATATTTATATTATTTATATATTTTTATATATATATATACATAGATAGATAGTTAGATTGATACATATATACACCACATACATACATATATACATACAAAAGAGGTAAACAACGATAAGTAATCATACGTTAATAAACAGTGGTAGTTTCGTTAGAAGCGACTACCTGAAATTTTTAACGTAGGATTACATTCCTCAATAACGGTTCTTCGGAGATAAAAATTGCCCTTCGTCGCGAGTTATAATTTTGGCAGCGCGCCAAACCCAGTATCAGTAAACAGTTAAACAGAAAAGTAACAAAATGCGTATATAAAAAAATAAAAAAGTAAAGGTAAGCAAACGATAAATAATTCTACGTTAATATCCCGCGGTAATTTCGTTAGAGGAGAGACTACCTGATTTTTTTTCTTTATTTCAAAGACCAACCTCTTAGAATTCTAAAACTGGTTTACTTTTATTCGTACGATCATTGGATGAGAACATAAGGCCCATTTAATAAACCGAAAGCGATATGAAAAGAGTGAAAGCATCTTTCAATGCATTTTCTAGAAAATGCATTTCTCAGTCACTTTTGTAAACGAGAAAGCTCATCATTTAAAAAGTTCAACATATGTGAATGAAATTTTGTAATAGTGTTTGACATATTACTGGCTACGTTTTAACCTAAAACCTACGCTGTATGTGTTCATTGAATCATCCTACAGGTACTTGTACTTATAAAAAGATATATCCGGCGTGGCAAGTTATAATTTTGGCAATACGCCAAACCCAGTAGCAGTAAACAGTTAAACAGAAAAGACCAAAATGCGTATATAAAAAAATGAAAAAGTAAAGGTAAGCAAACGATAAATAATCCTATGTATATATAATACGATAAATAATCAGCAGTAGTTTCGTTAGAGGAGACTACCTGATTTTTTTTCTTTATTTCAGAGACCAATCTTTTAGGATTCTAAAACTGGTTTACTTTTATTCGTACGATCATTGGATGAGAACATATGGCTCATTTAATAAACCGAAAGCGATATGAAAAGAGTGAAAGTAGCATATTTCAATGCATTTTCTACTGTTACAATTTGAAATTAACCGATTGCTGTAAAATAACACCAAGAAATTCGCCGAGGTGTGCTAGCGAACGAAATGCGTCCATAGGAACCATAGGAAATGGGTCGCAACTGCAATTCCTGGGTCACGCCCTCAATTGCAGACTTTCAGATAATAAGCTGAGGGGACCCAATTGAAACAGAGTATAGGAAAGGAGTGAAATGATTGGGCCGCTGCTAATCCGTGAGTTCATAGTATAAGAAAAGGTGAGTAAGCATCTTGCAGGGCAGTAGAAAAGAGGGTCTACAAACGATGCAAAGATGAATAAAATTAAAAGAGAAAGTTTAAGGATAGAAATACATTTTTATTTGTTTTTATAAAATTTTTTGCTGTTTTTTACCTTGGCAAGCCAAGTATTATTTTTTATTTTTTTATATGATAAGGACGAAGGACAAAACAATTAAGATAAAGACAGGATGGCTCTAGGCCGTTTCCTGTTAGAGGGGTCAGCATGATCATAATTTGCTAAATCTTTAAGTAAATCATTATCGATATTGTAGTGAAAGTTAATGGCTAGATTTTGAAGGTGTTTTTTAAGAGTGGGGATACCGAGTTCATTGTAGATGTCAACAGTACGGAAGTACCAAGGGGCATTTATTATTTGTCTGATCGTGCTGCTCTGCTGAGAAGCTAGTTTTTTAATATGCATTTCAGCACAGTATGACCATGCTGGCCCACCATAAGTTAGTATTGGACGAAGAAACGATTTATACATGAGCAATTTATTTTGAATGCTTAATTTGCTGTTCCGAGCAATTAAAGGGTATATTAGTCTGCGAGCTGCTCGAAACTTGTTCCTAACGCGTGTGATGTGATGTTTAAAAGTGATTATTTTTGTCGAGAACAATGCCAAGATATTTTACAGTTTCAGACCAGGGGAGATTTGTGTTTCCGATTTTAATTTGATGATTTAGGAAAGATTTTTTACGCTTTGAAGTGAACATAACTGGAATACATTTTTCATTGTTAATTTTAATTCTCCATTTGTCGAGCCACTGCTGAATGACAGTCATGTACTTATTAATGTTTTTGACCGCGTATTTAAAATTTCTACAAGAAGAATAAATGGTTGTGTCGTCCGCAAAGATAGCTAAGTTAACATTAGAGTGAATTGGAAAATCATTAACAAATAAATTAAAAAGAATGGGGGCGAGGACGCTACCTTGTGGCAGGCCGCTATAGATATTAAATTTGCTAGAAAGCTGACCATTAATTTTGACCTGAAAAGTTCTATTTTTTAAATAAGAAATGAGAATCCTGATGATTTGGGGGGGGGGGAAGTTATAGTTAATTAGTTTGTGGATGAGTCCATCGATCCAGACTTTATCGAAGGCTAAGGAAATGTCTACGAACAGGGCTGCAGTGGATTGCTTATTTTTCCTAGCATGTGTAAGATGTTCTGTTAGCCGATAAACTTTTGAGGGGCAGAGAGGGATTTTCTAAAGCCAAATTGATAAGGGATGAGAATGTTATTTTCTTGAAGGTGATCATTAATATATTTAACTATAAATTTTTCAGCTAATTTACTTATTGAATTTAGAAGACTAATGGGTCTGTAGCTGCTAGGGGAATTGCTGGGTTTGTTAGGTTTTTGAATAGGGACAATAATAGAATTTTTCCAACTATGGGGGAAATGCTCAAATTTAATGATGGAGATGATAGCAATAGTAATTTTAAAGATATACTAGCTGAAGTACCCTGCGATGCACGGAATTTTAAGAATGTTTGTTAACCAAAATCAATTTAAAAATTAACACAGTATAAATAACTTAGAAAAAATATATGTGAAATATTATACACATCTCAGAATTTCAGCCTTTCATCATTGTAGCACTAAAATCTAAAAAGTAAAAATGTCAAATTTACTTGGCCGTGCTTCGCCCGTCTAGCCGGTCGGTTTAGGGACCCGCTCCCATCATACGATTGCGTGAAGTTCGTCACGGTAGAAAAAATACCTAGAATTCTTAGAAAAGAGGTTTTAAATTAATAAATTGCTGATTTCCACACCACGCTTGGCGTACAGCAAAGGCGCCTTATCCTCCTTTTCCGAAATATGCAAGGCGAGGATTCCCCAGTAGGGATATGTTTCCTTGTTTAATTTTGTAGAATTTATGCAGACTCATTAACTTAAGGCAATTAGGTCTGACAAACGAAAAAATTAATAGAAATCTGCAATTAAGGGATCCACGCACCATAAATGCAAGATTCTGTAGCAATAAATATTCTGCATAATAAAAATCTCCATAATAAATGTCTCCATAAAAAAATATCTCCATAAATGCAAGATTCTGTAACAATAATAGAACCATTCTCTCCATAATAAACTCCATATAAATCTCTGTTCAGTTAATACATATTGCCTCAAAGAAGCTTCATAGACTATGTTTCTCGTTTCTTGATTTGGAGCAAATACATACAAATTTTTTTAAGATCCAACTCTAGAGCAAGCAACGTAAAACTGTTTATGAGAAAAGCAAGGTGATTCCAAGTTGACTCCAGCTACAGTGACTCCCAAAAGTGTTCGTACACTTACGATTTTCAATGAAATGTGTGTGCTACAGTGAGCATACAAAATCATTACAATGTACAAAAGGAGGATATGCAAAAATAAATAAATAATTAATTAAATGTAGTTAAAAATTTGTTATTATTATTGTTTATGGGCACCAAGCAGATGTACACAGTTCAGCTTGGTAGCTAGCTATGCATTTTTAATAATTAACATAATTACTGCTAAATTTGTTTCCCACTAGTAGCTTTATTTAAGTCATATTGAGCATTGACCAAGCCAGATCACAAAATTTCACAATAGTAGCAGACACCAGAGACAAACAAACAAAAATATTTTATTTCTTTGTTATGTTAACTAGCAATTAAATAGCATACTAGGCACCAGCCCACATTAGCAATATCACTAGACAATACAACAGCATGCCTCGACGACTCTACATGTAATGCAAACAACAGAATAAAAAAAAAATTCTTGTGATAGCTAAACAAAATTAAATTCGTTGAAATAGCTGTTAAATTTTCAAAGTCCATTATTATTAAATTCTTTATTTAATTAAAGCTTGTTGCAACGACCCATAGATAGACTTCAATAACTTAAAACAAACATGAGCCTTCGCATATGAATTCTGAGGCTGGAACAATAACTTCACCAATATAAACAAACACACATACATCTTAGGACATACATAATAAAACAGATACACTAGAATTTGCATGGAACCGAATCAATGCTGTTTCAAGACTATGAGATAATAAAATATATTTACAAAGTCGAATTCCATGTCACACATATGAAAAGCAAAAATACATAAATCAAAAAAGAATGCAAGAAAAAAATACAAATCTATAAAGATTCCAAACGGACTATTGCTTCTTTTAGGAAACAGCAAAACAATGTTTCAGATTCTACTGGCACTGTGTAACTACTGGCACTGAAAAACTGATTGTGTAACTACTGGCACTGAAAAAAATACAAATCTATTAATTACGATAATTAAACATACACAAATGTATAAATTAAATATAAAATAATTTAAAATTTTAATTTTGTCATCCTTAATTTTTGAAGCGTTGATCAAAATTATGTTAAAAAGATAATATGAAAAAGCATATGAAAATAACGCTGCTTCAAAACTTCCGATGAATAATGCTTAAATGAAATAGCATATGAAAAAAGCAAAAACAGCGTATGAAAACTAAGCATATGTAAAGCATAAATATATATAAATAAAAAGAATGCTAGAAAAATTATAAATCTATTAATTATAATAATTAAGCATACACAAATGTATATATAGCAGTATATATAACATCAAGTTATACATACACAAATGTATATCTATGTACAGTGGCTCCCCAAAGTGTTCGTACACTTACGAATTTCCATGAAATAGGGGTCTATCCATTAATTAAAATGAATATTTCAGAATGGGTATTTAATAATAAGATCTATAATTTATTCTTAACAAAACTACATGAAATATTTTGAAAACATAGTATAACTTTATTTTTAAGAAACCAGTAATCAAAAAGTAACAAAAGCTTTATCTCACAAAAGTCATCGTACACTGAAATATTTTCGGATTAATTCATAATTAAAATTATTGACTGGTGCTTTATTTTTATTTTTGAATTGTGGTGGCATTTAAAATATCGTTTGGCTTTAATTTTTGCTTGCCTACTCCGTAATATTCTATTTATTATTTAAAAATGGCTTGTAGTCGTAAAGAAACAACAAACAGCATTCGAAAATTGATTATTTTTCATCATTGTAGTGGTAAATCAGTTCGGAATATTGCTAAATTACTTAATTTATCCCATTCTACTGTGCAGTATGTGAAAAAATGCTTTAAAGAAGAAAATTGGCTCGAAAACAAGGTAAGAAAAGGCCGTCCGGCAAAGTTAACAAAACGTGATCAGAGATTTATAATTAGAAAATTTGTGAAAAATTCACGTTTGAGTGCTGTAAAAGTTTCTGCAGAATTCAATGAAACATTTTCTACTTCAATTTCCCCTGAAATGTTTTGACGAGTTCTAAGAACAGCTGGATTACATGGGCGTTCTGCCCATAGAAAATTTTTTGCGAGTCAGAAAAACAGAAAGTTTAGGCTTCCCTTCGCACTATCAATTATAAATAAGCCTCAAACCTATTGGAATAATGTCTTATTTGCCGATGAACATTTTTGGTGCTGATGGGCGTATAATTGTATGGAGAAGAAAAAAATTTGGAACTTAATCCCAAGAACTTAGTAGGAACAGTTAAGCATGCCGGTGGAGGTATCCTTGTGTGGGGGTGCATGTCAGCATCAGGACTATGAAATTTGATATATATTGATAGCATGATGAATGATGCTGTTTTAATAAGTATTTTAAGAGACAATTTAAAATTTTCAGCTCAAAATTTGGGTATTGGAGACAACTTTGTTTTTCATCAAGATAACGATCCTAAGCACACGGCTCTCAACGTTCGCATCTGGTGTCTCTATAATTGTCCACAAGTTTTGAAAGCACCATCTCAATCGCCAGATTTAAACCCAATAGAACATATTTGGAGAGAACTGGAGGTTCGAGAACGAAAACACGACATTCACACGAAAAGCGAACTAAATTCAATTATGATAGAAAAATGGATGAACTTTGATGCAAAAATTACAAAAGAACTAAAGCCCAGTCTATTCCCAGACGTTTAGAAGCTGTTATGGATGCTAAAGGATATCCTACTAAATATTAATTTAACGAAAAATTAGAATATTTACTAATATGTAGAGATTTTTTACAAGTGTACGATGACTTTTGTGAGATAAAGTTTTTGTTACTTTTGGATTATTGGTTTCTTAAAAATAAAGTTTTACTATGTTTTCAAAATATTTCATGTAGTTTTGTTAAGAATAGATTATAAATCTTATTATTAAATACCCATTCTGAAATATTCATTTTAATCAATGGATAGTCCCCTATTTCATTGAAAATCGTAAGTGTACGAACACTTTTGGGAGCCACTGTATATATAGCAGTACATATGACATTTAGATATACATACACAAATGTATATCTAAGTGTTATACAGATAAAATTAAAAAGCGTATGAAAATTAAGCATATAAAAAGTATGAATACTAAAAGCGTATGAAAATTAAGCATATGAAAAGCAAAAATACATAAATCGAAAAAGAATGCAAGAAAAAAATACAAATCTATAAAGATTCCAAACGGATTATTGCTTCTTTTAGGAAACAGCAAAACAATGTTTCAAATTCCAACTTCAATGTAACTACTGCCACTCGCTGCTACTGTCGTCTGATGAGGAAAAAAAATTAAATAATTCAATATTATTCTGATTTTTCACGCTAGTGGAAAAAATGCCACGCCCACTTTAGAGTCACTTGAAATAATTAAACACACACAAATATATAAATTACACAAAGGTTTTTTTTTAAATTCTGTAATGTGTCTAAATCTCCACTATGGAAATATATCGGAGAATTCCATCATTTTAATAAGAAATTTCTAAAATGAAAATAGCAACAAATAACGTCTGTTTATAATCTGAAGACGATGTTAATTTCACTGAAATGTTTTAAAATATAAATTTTAGATAAGAAATATTTAACGCATTTACTACGCATTACATCGTTTCAATAAGAAATGTCTGAAATGAAAATGGCTACAGTGAACGTTTGTTTACAAAATAACGCGGCGAAAATAAACGACGATCGTTAATCGAAATGTCTTAAAGTATAAAATCTGACTTGAAAGATTATTATTTTCATTTATTATTCTCATTTAATATATAACTTGAAACTAACCCTAACGTGGACGCCATATTCAGAGGGGTGATTCCACAAAGTGATTCAGAGGGGTGATTCCACAGCTTACAAATTGTTGGTTTTTTATTAATTAAAAATCAACGGTAATTAATTTCGATTTTTGAAGTTCTTCAGACCCTCGGCTGTTTTTAAAAGACGCCTGTATGTAAAATTTCACAATCGTTGCTCCTAAACTGTGGATTTCTATACAATTACAGAGAGACGAACATTCATTTTTATATATTAGATGTCATGAAGATAATATTTAAAGTCTTCCTGAGCTTGGTTCATTTTAGTTTTATTATCGGGTGTTCTGTTATGTTGCCAATTTTTACGGGCTCTATTTTTATTGTTGATTAATATTTTAAGGTGTTGGTCGTGTAAGGTGTTAGTTTTAGGGGGAATAAGTTTGGTACTATTATTTAGGCTGTTGTTAATGTCTGTGGTTATACTGGTAACTAAGTTTTCCAGATCGTTAATATTATTTACGATGGGGGGGATGTAAGGAGTACTTTCTAGGTTACTTTTAAATAAATTCTAATTAATGTGTTTGGTATAGTTAATAATGAGAAGGTTGTTATCAAGTGGGAGTTTAATTTCAACAGGATTATGGTCGGAGGAAAGTGCACATATAGTGTTAATGGTAAGGTCATGCGGACTACCTTTTACTAGGGCAAAGTCTATAATACTGCTATTGTGATTATTAAAGTGAGTAGGGGTAGAGGGGGCTATGATATCAAAATTGATGTTACTAGTGAAATTATAGATTAAGTTACCGTAGCAATTTTGTGAGGAACAGTTCCAAAGTCTATGCTGTGCATTTAAATCTCCAAAAATTAAGGTGTTAGCGTTTATGGTATTTAAAGTGTTTAAATCTGCCTTAACGTTAGTAATTCTGTGGTCAGGGGGGATATAAGTAGAGATCATAGTATAAAGTGGGAGATTTTGAAGTTTTAAGTTTATAGCTGTAGCGTTGATAATTTTTAGAGGAGGTAGAACAATTTCATGATGGGGTAGAGATTTTTTAACTAAAATAGCAGTGCCTCTCATGGGGATAGTGGAGCTTACGTAGTCAGTTCTATAAGTGGTGTAGTTTGGTACATTTAGATTATCCTCTGGTCTGAGATGTGTTTCTTGCAGAAGGATGATATCGGGGTTATGCTCATATATAAATTGTTTGAACTCACGGATTTTAACTCTGATTCCATTAGAATTCCATGCCAAAAGAGAGAGAGAAGGGGGGGGGGGGCATTAACCAAGAGGTTCAGTAACTAATCTCATACCGTTGACGAAGCAAAAAATTTTGTCCTCAACGGAATCTTTATTTTTCATATCAGCTTTTACGGTTCTTAATTGATTGAGTAATCCTGAAAAATCAGGAATACCAAGCTCTTCTATCATACTATTTATTATTTGCTGGATTTCTTGGAATTGTTTTAAAAGAGTGAATGTATTTTTATTGACTGGAGTTAGATTTGGGACTGAGGATGCTTCCTGTTCTGTTAAGGGGTTACTTTCTGAGGTTGTGGTGGGGTTAGGGTTTGCCATTTGCGTATAAGAGATACCAGCTGAGACTAATTTTGAAACTTTAACTTCCTGTTGTTTGGCTTCTTTTTCAGCCTTCTTCTTCGCTATAATATTATGAGGGAATTTGGGGCATCCACGACAATTTGCAGGGTGATCACCCTGACAGTTACAACATTTTGTAATTTGGGCTTTTTACCCATCGGGGCAATCTTTCGTATGGTGATCACCTGTGCATTTAACACAGCGAGGGTTCATATAGCAGTTTTTATAGTGGTGATGAAAATGTTGGCATTGGAAGCATTGATTTGATTTGAAGGGTGATTTGTAGGGTTCAATATTGATTCTTATATAAAATAAGGAATTTAGTTCGTAGATATTTTTTGCCTCGTCTGTTGGTGTGAGTTGTACTTGATATAGGGGCAGCTTGGTTTGGTCCTTTCTCTGCAATTGAGCGACTTTGATTACTGGGAATCCTAATTCATTTAATTTTTCATGGACTTCCTCTGGGGAATAGTCAATGGGTAGACCTCTTATGACAACTTTAAGGGGTTTAACTACTCCCAGAGGGAGAACGAAACTTTTGATGTTATTTGTTTTCATGCACTCAGTTATTCCTTTGTGATCTTCAGCAGTGAAAGGGTCAATTTTAATAAATTCCGCTCCTATCTTGGCATGGAATTTCCTTGAATCATCCTTACCAGCTAGTATAGAAAGAATTTCCCTATAGTTTTCTGTTTTTACTATTGTTAGGTGCTTGATTTTACTGGTTGCGTTATTGATACGAGGGCTTTTAGAAGTGCTAGCATTTAAATTTTGTTCAGGTAGAGCACTATATTTTTTAAGGGAGTTGGTTGGGATAATCCTCCAATAGATATGGATTTTTTAGCCGTAATACGGGCAGAAGGAAAACGAAAATCATTGGTCTTAGCCATAGGCTTGGTTGGGAGAGAGGGAAAATTATCATCAGATTCAGTCCTGGGTTTTTTGTTAGGGTTAGTTGAAGTAGATTGAAGATTAGTGTTTGTTAATTGAGCATAGAGCTCATTTAGATGGTTCCCATGCTTACCTAATCTGTTTATTTCGAAGGCAAGTTGATGAACCTTTTCCAGGATGTTTCGGAATTTGATGGGAATGCCGTCTTCAATAAGGTCTTTTAGGATGCTCTGGTCATCTTGGTTAAGGATATTGATGTCAGGCACTGGTGTGGTAACTTCTGAAGGTGGATTAGTTGAAGTTTCAGCAGTAGAAAGTTCCATAAACTCCTCCGGAGAGGAAGAAACGTTCGCCATCATGCAGCGGGAAAAAAACACGTCTGCACACAACGAAGACCCCGAGGGGAATGGATGAACACGAAATGCGTCTTAACTTATGCGCGCTTATAAAGCCTGTTTCTATACTGGCTCCGCCTACACACACGTGTACGGTTACGTATTTGACTTACAAGATTTGCATTTTTGTCTAGAAGCAGTGGTTTTACATTCAGTTCAGTTCTTTCCATGAAATTCGATAAAATATGCAAATTCTCTTAATTTATTTCACCAGTGTATATAAAAACAATTTTGACAAAGCAAATAACACACTAGGAAGACTGTAGCGCCTTGATTTCACATAGAACGTCGTATCAAAGTCAACTGATTTCTCCTGACGTTCTGATTGGCTAAGGGCCTGTTCACATAGGAGTCCGTAGCGTTGCGTTAAGGAAAAAATGACGTTGAGACGAAAATAAAACAATCATATGCCTCCAAACGATTAGCAATGAAATTTTTAACGTCTATGATTGGTTTATTTTCGTCTCAACGTCATCTTTTCCTTAACGCAACGCAACGGACTCCTGTGTGAACAGGCCCTTAGCTTTTCGCCTCATGTGAACGCGGGCTAGAAACTAGAAGTGTAAAAAGAAATGAAAAGAGGGAGTGTGATGCGCTCAATAATACGTGTCTCTGTCTAATTGGCCCAGAGACGAAAAACGGCTAGTGACAGTCGGTATTGATTCATGCAGAGTAGAATGGTTAAGTAAAATAAACACCACGTGCAACTCTCAACCGGGTCGGTATCCTTCGTTTTGCACCCTAAACCCAGTTGCGCCCATGGCGGTCGCCTCCTTCGCCACCCCCTCGTTACGGTACTGAATCTACTTACCAATTCATCTAAGATTACTATATTAGAATATCCGCATAAACAGGAACAACATAAAAAACTATTCACAAACACTAAATAAAAAATTTCAAGAATATCACTTCCTCTACGCCTATCTTTCACAGCGATAGGCTTAACAGGGAGGGAGGAGCAGGGGTCGGCAAGTAATTTTAAGTGGGGTCCGGATACAATTGAAAATTTTTATCAAGGTCCAGAAAAAAACTCATAATACTTACTAGTTTTAAATTTTTATTTTGACTCATTTACACTGGTGTAAGAAATTAAGATAATTTGCAGACTTGGTCGATTATCTCTAGAACTACTGTACCGATTTTAATGAAATTTGATATGTACATACATTGATACAATACAAAACAAATAACCATTCAAGAATTGTAATACACACGAATGATCGTGCGTAACACTCGTTGGAGTCGGAAGGTATGAAACAGCAGTTGCAGAATAAACAAAAAAATGGGTTAATAGATGGGTTAATAGGGGGTATGGTCCCCTCTTACAGATATACAGGTCTCGCAGCGGGATATCATACTTGAAATAAGGCAGTTTATTATTTCCTGTGACAATTGGTCCCACTCGTTCAGCAACGCTGTTTTCATTCCCTGAATGGTTCTCGGAGGGGGGGTTGCGAGTTGCAATTGCCCTCCCGAGCGTCCCAGGCATGCTCTATAGGGTTAAGGTCTGGAGACCTGGCTGGCCAATCCATCCGGCGAATATCCTCACTCTCTAGAAATTCGTCTACCAGAAGAGCTCTATGTGGCCTCGCGTTATCGTCCATTAAAATGAACTCAGGGCCAACTGCACCCCTGAAAAGGCGAACATAGGGCTCCATGATCTCATCCCTATACCTCCCATCAGTCACAGTGCCTCTTTCAAAGACATGGAAAGGTGTGCGGCCATCCACCATGATGCCTGCCCAGACCGTTAAACCTCCTCCGCCATAATGGTTGATTTCGCGGACATTGGAGGGTAGGTAGCGGGTCTCTGGTTCTCTCCATATGAACGTAAGGCGAGAATCGGTGTTTACGCTGAACCGGGACTCATCAGTGAAAAGAACGGTCACCCATTGATCCATACTCCAATTTCTATGCTCTCTACACCATGATAAATGGATTCTCCTGTTCGTAGAAGTGAGTGGGACGCAAACAGCAGGTCTTTTTGCAAACAACCCTCTCTCATGAAGTCTTTTGGAAACAATCACCCTTGATACATGGGTTCCTGTGGCTGCATACAAGTCACGAGAGAGCTGAGAATCTGTAGCACTCCTGTTACGCCTCGTTATAATCGACAAATGACGATCTTCTCTGACCGTCGTGGCTCTTGGACGACCTTGCCCAGGCTTTCTATCGGTGGATCCGGTATCCCGGAATTGTTTTTATAAGTTACACACGGCGCTGGGCGTTAAATTGAACTCTCTACAAATTTGGATTTGAGATTGGCCTGCTTCTAGCCTCCCCACAATTCGCCTCCTCATTCCATCATCTAAACGTTGGTGGTTACTCATTTTTACTGTTACAATTTGAAATTAACCGATTGCTGCAAAATAACACCATCTATTAACCCATTTTTTTTTGTTTATTCTGCAACCGCTGTTTCATACCTTCCGACTCCAACGAGTGTTACACACGATCATGCGTGTGTTTTACAATTATTGAATGGTTATTTGTTTTGCATTGTATCAATGTACGTACATATGAAATTTCATTAAAATCGGTACTGTAGTTCTAGAGATAATCGACCAAGTCTGCAAATTCTCTTAATTTCTTACACCAGTGTAAGAAATTATATAAAACACAATAGGTAGGTATTCTTAAAAATCAATGCGAGAAATTACACCTGCGGTCTTGAGCCAAATTTTTATAGTTTGGTTCACGCGGGGAAAAGCTAATGCGAAGAGTGCTTTAAAGGTGGGCATCCATCAATCTCGAACGATTTATTCTTCAAATTGTTCATTTTTGAAAAAGATTATTCACATACATATGTGGAACCAAACATAGTAACCAGGTTGATAGCTAGTTTTTTGCCATTTTCATGCTTTTCTGAAACATGCTTACCCCAAATTTTTTCAGTGGATGCAGTTTTATACCTTTGCAAGGAAATATCTTCTTGCTAATCAATTATCTCATTTTGAAGTAAAGGCTCTGAAAGACTGAATAACTTCGCAGCCACGTTAGTCCATTCTGCCGCTGCAGGAACTTTATAAGGCGATTTAAGGAATTGAGTCAGCTTCCCTATCTCTGCAAAGTCTTGGAATCTTGCAGCAAATTCCTTCCCGAGATCTTATATAAACCTTAAAATACTGCAATGTCTTCTTCAGAGTTCTTCTTTTTATATTAAAGAATTGTTAGGAAATGAATAAATTCTTGACTTGCAATATCTTTTTCAAAGATATCCAGCTTGCGACGGAAAGCAGACACACTTTGTATCAGATCACATATTAATTTTCCATTTCCTTGTAACTCGGTGTTGAACACATTTAAATATTTCAGAATGTCTTTCAGGAAAGCCACAGCTAGTATATTGCGCTCGTTTGTTATGAACTCTAAGTGATTCCTTGCTTCCTGCGTATTCAAGTTTTGCAAGAAGGTTATTTCTTCTTTTATTTGCCAGAAACGTTCAATAACTTGACCTTTACTTAGCCAACGAACATTGTTGTGCTGCAGTATGTCAGAATACGCCGAATCACATTCAGAAAGAAAGTACTTGAACTATAGGTGCTGAAGAGCAGAACGAGACCTCATAAAATTGATCAACTTAACCAAGCTGTCCATTACTTCTTTCAGAGTAGCACTAAGTTTTCCACAAAAGACTGTGTGGTGAATTATGCACTGATAAGATATTAGGCCTGCATTATTATCCCTGATTCTCTTTACTAATAATTTTTCTTTGCCAATCATCGCTGGGGCCCCGTAACTTGAAAGGGGCACCAATTTATCATAACTACTATTTAATTTTGTTATGAATTCATCAAAAATCTTGAATAAATCTTCTCCGCGAGTCTTACCTTTATACGGCAGTCTTCCTTGAACGCTTTACTTTCAGTGTCAAAAAATTTCACGCAATAGACATTTGTTCATCATCAACAATGTCACATGATTCATCAAGTGCTATGGCAAAGCAAGGTGTCTTCTGCAGAAGTTCGAGCAAGCAACTTTTGCTGTCAGCAGCTAAAATTTCGGTTCTTCTTGGTATTACTTCTTGCCGACAATAGAATACCTTGAATTGCGGCGACAATATCCCTTTTCTCTTCAAAAAGTGCCGTGTCCACTTTCAACATGCATTCTTTTACTATCTCAGAGTCTGAAAATGGCTTCTGTAGTTTACTAAGCGTACACACAATGCTGCTTTTGCGGATTTTTCTTGCTGATGCAGCGAACTAGTAAGACCATGCTTTTTTTGTAAGAAGTTAGATATGCTTGGAGTTTTTCTTTACGAGCTTCACTGCCAAGAGGAAAGTTTTTGTGGAACTGCTGATGAGTTGTTTCGTAGTGCCGCTTTAAATTGGCACTTTTAACAATAGCGACAGTTTTGTTGCATATGAGGCAAACTGGAACCGGTTTAGGCCTATCAGGCAGCGTAAAACAATATTGTTCAGTCCACTTCGTCAGAAATTTCCTATTTTCTCTGTCAACTTCTCGCTTTTTAGGATCCATATTAATGTCGGTACGAAACGTTTTAGTACACGACAAATTATAACACAAATGAACGAATGCTCCTCACAAGATCGCAACACAACTACCTAATAACTGACGACATGTCGAAACATGCCGGACAGTACGCTCCCTCCCGCCCGCACCCTCGCATTCCAACGCACTTTTTTGTGCTACGTAGCACAGCATAGCAACAGCTATATATCTACCTACTAAAACTAGTTATATAAAAATATTAATTAAATTGAATAGGTAAGTAAGTTATTTAACAATATTTGGCGGTCCAAGTTTCTACCTTCCGCGGTCCGGATACGGACCGCGGTCCGCCTGTTGCCGACCGCTGGCTTAGAGGAATGAAATTTTAAAACACCTTCTGCTCTTATTCTTGTACAAAATCACATTCCTCAATTTTTGTGGTAGGGTATTTTTTGCTCCTTTATCGATTTTAGGACGTGCAGGGAGATAATATTCATTAGTTTAAGAGATATTAATATTTGTTTTTCCGTCCTATGGGAGAACAACATGGTCCGCCATTGCGGAGGTGCCCAACATGGCGACCGTGACGTCATCACTTCGAACACGGCCTTTAGTTTAAGCAATGGCGTATTTCCATTTATCTTTAATGAATGGTCTCAACCAGGAGGATTTATGGGGACTTTTATCCGAACCAATGCATTGCACATCATGGAGGCTTCGGTGTGTACCAGAACCGTTCCTTCGGCAATTCATCGGAGTGCGAGTGTGGTAGTATTCGATCAGTAGATCATTGTCTCCTAGAATGTGTGCAATGGAAAGAGGCTAGAAGTAAACTCCCACGTGATATAGGGAATTGGTCAAAAGAGGAGTTCTTCCACAACTATTATTGTCGTAAATTTATTGGCTTGGTCGTTCTGGACCTTTTGGATCGTCACCTGCGCTTTATTCGCTAAATTTGTCTGAACTGTTTGTGTATGTTTATTTGTATGTGCATGTCTTTGTTTTATGTTTATTTTGTTCTGTGTTTGCGTGCTTATAATAAATAACATTATTTGCAGTCTTACATAATATCTCCCGTATTGTTCGGTATTGTGAATGCAATGTCAGAATGCTTTAAATGTTGATTGCACTTTGTTGTTTATTTTATTTGCGAAAGTAAATTGTTACGTACGTATTGTTCGTATCATGTATTTAATGTTGTAAACAGTGTTTGTGTATTGATCGCACTGTTTATGTAGTTTGACTTTGTTTATAGTATATGCAGAAAATTTGAATCGCAATGTGTATTATAATATTTAGATTATTTCGTATGTACTGCATGCATAGTTCATATTTATTATTTGTGGTTTGTATTGTACACAGTATAACTAATAGTGTATAATGTATAGTATAGTGTTTAATGTATGAATTAATGTAAAGTCTTTCATGATAATCTCATGGTGCACTGTGTATATACTGTACGCGCACCGCTGCATTTGGTAGCGTTTTGTGAGTGATAATTTGCAATGTGTATTTACGGTGTATGTATTGAATGTATTTATGTGTATGTTACTTGTTTATATATTAATGTGCATTGTACGTATGTAACTATAGTATGTGTAACATATTTATGCGAGTATAATATGAGTAACATATTAATGTACAGTATATGTACTATAGTTTGTGTACTAGTGTGTGCATGTCGGTATAGATTGTTCCATTTGTTTAATAATGTGCTGAGTACGTTTAGTAGACATATGTATATTTTTTGTAAAGCAATGGTATATTAATTATATATGTTTCGTAGATATCCTATGCATATTTATATTATATTTTGTCCGCTGGTGTATTTATCTATCCAAACAGATGTCTACATTTAGAATGTATTTAAGTCTGTGCACTGAGTGTGATGTATTTTGTGTTTCAATTGCGTAGGGCAACAAGGAACGGGCGCGGTGCTAGGCAGTGCTGCCCATCCAAATCGGATGAAAAGTCAATTTTTATTTGTAAAGGCTAGTCAGTTTGTTTTCCGGCTTGGTGGTGCGAGGATAATTCGTCCCCCTCCCCCGAGCTCGTGGGTCCCAGACGAGCAGATTGCGGTCGGAAGTTTCGCCATTAAAATTGCCGTATAAGCTTCGGCTGTTGCCGGCAAAAACCTTTGAATTATCTTTAATGATATCTAATACGCACTGCGATTTAACTGCTGCTTAGCAAAAGAACTTTCTTAATAGACGGTTCACGCTTGAAAACGATTTTAAAATGGCGGGTAATATCAGCATGAGTATAAAATATGCCATCGGAGAGAGGCGGAAATCATGGAGACATTTGGAGAACAAAACTAGGAAACCCTATGGAGATTTAGCATTGCCTCCTTTTTGCGGCGACTCTTGCTCGAAACCTATCCATACTTAAAGAAATTCCTATTATGTAAACCTTAGTTTATTTAAAATCTGCGATTTTTGATAAAAAATTACGCCTGGACACGCTGTTTTTAATGAGAAAAGCAATAAATATTATTCACTTTCGAATTTCACTTTGCCAAACACTGCCTAGTACGCTATAAGCGTATTGAAATAAAAAATTATGATAACCCTTCTATGGTAACCTTCTAAATAATGATGCCAAATCATTTTGAGATTGTTTAGATTAATTCATTGTTAGATTTTTTTAGATTGTTTCCGGTGTCTGTTAGCTGTGTGCGATGACGACAAGTTACGATATCTGTTCTTTTTCAGCGGGAATTTAAATTTAATAAAACCAGGGCAAGATGCTTTGAAGTCTTCCCACTTACAGTCGTTTTATTACGACCCGTGTAGGATTATATGTGCATGTGTTCATGCATCAATGAAAAATAAAACTTACGATGTTGAAGTAAGTTTAATTTGTGTTTTTTTTTCTTTCAGATCTCCTTTTGCCTATTTTGAAAAAATATATGCTCTTCTGATTGATTAATATTTATCTAGTATTTCAGTTATAAATCTGACTTTTTATAACTGAAACATATCAAATTCCTACACATATGATTACTTCTGAATAATTTTCCGGTTGGCTTTCGAAGTAGATAATGAGTTTATTTTAGTGTGAACGTCACCTCAACATAGTATTTATTGCCCTGGTGAGATATTTATCGCCAAACTAGAGATTAATCTGAAATGTACTAAAGCATCCGCACTTGGCGAAAATCGGCCAACTCTGTGCCAAATGTTTCCGCACAAAGCGTAAAACAGCCGATTCCCAAAGAAACCTTTCAATTTCCTTTAAATATTGCGTTTGGAACACTGTTAAAAGTATTTTTAAAATTAAGTTGACGTTCTTCGGTATACATTTCAATAGGTTTTAAGAATTAAAAAATTATAGCTTTGAAGTAAAAAATCCTCGAAATTTTCCTCTATGGACGTTAACATGGGAACGATTAGTTCTGGTCTCCAGAGCCGAAAATGGCGTCGCACTCCGATGGCGTATTTGGCGATAAAAACAATGTAGCATATTTGTCGCTAATTTCAATCCTTGGAACCGGAGATTCGCCAAATTGCCAGATAATGTCAGAAAGTTAGCGATTTTGGAAATACGCGGCATCAACCGCAAGCAGATTATGTAATCGATAACCTATTTTGAAAAATCAATCGATTATCATAATTTTTCGATTATTCCCAATACCTGTAATTAGCAGATGAAATCATCCACTCCACTGAACACGAGCGTCTGCCTGGCGTACCGGCTCTTTGAAATGGGCTTAAATGCGCATGCTCAGGAACTTTAACTTTATTTTCGAGCTGAAAACGGGGAATGCCAAGTTATCTCTAGTTTGTCATATTTGGCGTTTTCTCGCTTTTTTTCCCTCAAGCATCAAGATATGGGGTAACTATAATATGTGGTTTATCGCTTCATTTCCCCAAACTTTTACATCAAATATTTGTTTATGCTCGAAGCTATAGAAGTATAGCATCGTTCTTGACAATTAGAAAACTTCCGTGATCTTTTAAATATGACTTAAGTTCTTCTTTAAAATTTAAAAAGACGAATGGACGTGAGATGATGCAAAATTTTAACGTATAGTCCAGTCAACAAATGATTCTAGGTGGAAAGTCATAGGGCGGATGAGCTGACTTCAGAACTTTGTTTGGACTAGTTAGGAGGTAAACATACTAAGTCCCCGGTCCTAGGGGGAGGGGGCCTGCCATTCGCCCTTTTGACTCGTGCCAGAAAACCGCTCCCGAAGCGAGCGCCACGATTGACGAGGAGAAACGGCGAGCACACCGTTTACGCAATACCCCCCAAGAGCCTCGACTCGAAGCTAGCACGATTGTGTAAGGCCGTCCGCACACGGAGCAACTCAAAAGAAACTGATAACCGACTCCAATCACAAACCAGTCCGTGATGAGTCGTAACCTATGTAATTGAATGGAGCCACGCACACGACGCAACTGGTTACAAACCCGTCAGCAACGCGTTTGTAATCAGTCGCAGGCAACTCAACGTGTCGAGTTGCTAGCAACTTCAGTCGCCAGTTTCTCTGGCGTTGTGCGTGTTATTACACAATCTATGTTACAGCCGCTCTTTTGGCAAGCTGCCAAATGACGTACACGAGTCACGTGAATTCTGCCTGGCGATGAAATGAAATTCTAACGTTTTTTGTTGTATGAATATGTGCGCCCATACATACAGTCCATTTTTAAACGATTGATCAAAGACAATCTAGTGTGACGATTTTTTAAAATAAATTAATTTCTGATAATAATTTAACTAAAAATAATGCCCGGAATAATGATGTTCTTCCTTCCATGACAGGTCGCAAACTAATTGATTTGAATCACTGAGTCGGCCCGTGTGCGGAGTCGCATCACTAACAAGTTTGCAACCGATAAGCAATTTCAGTCGCTAACCAGTTCAGTTTCCTTTGAGTCGCTCCGTGTGCGGACGGCCTAAATGTGGTGTAAGTTGTAGTTTTCTGGAGCAGTGTGGTATCGATTATCTCCAACTTTGGCGGAGATGCGGAAATTTTCCATGACGACTCGGCAGAGCTGAAATATCCCAGACAGAGCTGGGATTCAGGCGGCTACCGTAGCGATATTCAAAATTTGTTACCACGGCATTTTTACTCCGAAAAACCACTAAATGTTTTAATGTTTCATTCCGTTCGCAAATGGAAAGCGGCGTTCCTCACCGCTGGGTACTTTGGAAATTCCACCCACCTTAGCCTTCAACTTCAACTCTGTGGAAATCGTAGTGCTGCCATCTATTGAATCATTTTAAAAACGAAAACACTTTAGGATTTTCTTTTCCCCATACAAACTGAAGAGTTTAAAGAACTTAAAAATAAATCACTTGATCTCGATTCTCTTTTATTAACTCTAGATTTGATATATTTTCCCTTAGACTGCAATAGGTTTTGATTGCGAATTTAGCATTACGAATATATTTCTATTTTTATATGTACGGATAAGCAAACCATTATAGATTAATAAATTATAAGAAACTGGGGTAACCACAAAAAAAGAACACGTAGCTTCTAAATGTCCCCAATAAAAATAAAGCGTGACAAACATTTTCGGACTAATAATTGTAGTTCTTCATCAGACCTTCATCATGTCATTGTATACGATTCCCAAATTGTGAACTGTTCGTTATTTCGAAACTCGTAGCCATTTTTAATTTTTACTTAGGATATTACCATGTTGCTTTTGCTCCAGTTATCTATGAAGTATGCAAATGATCCCACTTGAACATTATAATATAAGCACATTCTTTTCCTAATTTTCTTACGCGATGCTCATTTCGCCATTTCAGCACATCTTAATATTTTTAGCAGTTAGATTATAAAACCATTAAATTATAAAACTGTGCATTGAACCCGGTAAATCTATAAAATGTAGACTACACTGCTTCATATAAATTACACTTTTCTGCTCAGATTTACTAATAAAGGAAAATAAATATAACAGATCTACGATTTGCCACCTATGAAACCGATGGTTATTGTTAATTTATGAGCAGACTTCTAATAAAATTAGTCTTAAATAACAAATGTAGATTCTAAGATGTATGTAGATAGAAATATGGAAATGGGACTTTTCGATTAAGGAAAAAAAATTATATAACTAAAAAACTTTCTAAATTTCGAGGTTTCATTTTTTTTAATCTCCTTTTTACAAACTTAATCTAAACATTTATGTTTTAAATTCATCAAGAGAGTTATAACCAATAGAAATTTTTGAACACTCCTTTGATGATATCCCCTGAAGATTACATAAGATTATCTTCTAGTTTTTCTCTTCTAATTACCTTTCCTGACAAAAGTGACATCAGAGGGGGATTTCTTCATCACGTCGATGTCTTGGGAGAAGAGCTTCCTCATTCCCGGAGGCAAATCCGGATTGTTCCTAATCAGGTCCTTGGGCAAATTCTGTAGTTCAGCCATATGTTTGTTGAGGTGTTCTTTCATAAAAGCAAAACTGCTGTACATAATCACATTTTGAAGGAGTTCCTCGTTTTTCTCTAGGGCTTGCTAGAAAAAGTAAAACATCAGTTAAGTTGAATATCCCTTTAGTAAAAATGGAGCATCACAAAGATGATTAATCAGATTACACCTGTGCAAAAAATTTTATAGACATCTCAATGTACTTAGAATGAAAAAAACGCATTTTAACCATTCTATTCTTCGCATTAATGTCCACAAGGTGTCTTTTCTTACTTAATCGATGATGCTCTACAACTTTGTAAATCACTTTTTTCCCTATCTCGTTCCATTTTCGAGATAGGAATGCTAACTCCGCAGTTTTCCACCAGGTGGTGCTGTAGGTGGTTTCATTCAGTAGCGTATGGCTACTTTAATATTCCTTGACACCACTTTTATGAATTTAGCAGCAGCCGTTCCGAAGTTAAGAGTGTGGCAAGGGACTTTAGTGGGCATACTGTATAACATTTGTTAACCTAAAGGACGTAATGTTTACTAAAACTAATGAACAAATTCATAAAAATTTTTGATCAAACGGCACAAGAAACAAGTCAAGTAATATCTCTCATTTGCAGAAATCAAATGACGCCTTGTCCAAATCTGATGTTATAACTTCGTGCTTCGTGCGTACAAAATTATTTACACTGGGCACAAATCAGCAAATATATCCTTTAAATTCGCTTTAGAAAGTACTGTGTCAGCGACTGTTGAACCACAGAATGAATGTAAAAATATGTCCTGAAAACACGCGATACAAATCAGCAATTATATCCTATTTTCAAACCTAAAAGCTTTCAAAATAGCAAATATCTTCCACCTGCTGACTTAAATGGCATCGTCTGCACGACTTATGCATTAAGTGGTTACAAAATTACAATCTATATAAATACGAAACACGAGTTAGCAAATATATCACTTTACCTGAGTTGATGACGTCATGTCTACGTTTCATCACGACTTCATAGATAGCTCTGTTTAAAAACTTTGATGTAATTTAGAAAATAAGTCGGGGTTTTACTCGTATTCGCCAGTTGCTTTTTATCCATCCGAACACAGGTAAATACAGGTACGTTTTACAGGTCAACGATCGACTGAATAAATTATGATCAGTAGTATTGAGTTAATTATTACCTACACTGATAGTTCTTATTTATTTTTAATATGACTAAATGTATTATTCCTAAGTTTAGTATAATATGCCTAGGACTATAATGCTCTTATTGTTCAAAAAAAAATTTCCGATGCGGCAGGCACTTATCCTAGAGACATTCGGCCATTTTCACCCGAGCTATCCTGCACTCTTAATTATCGGACCATCCAGTAATTGAATCAAATTCGATCAATATGACTCTTTTAGCTGGAACTCGAATCCATGCCCATGATTTGGTATTTTATTTAAATTATATATATGAGGCGGTGAAAGGCAAAGTGGTGTAAGTCACATTTTCAACTTTTTTTAGTTGAGGGCAAAAATGTAATCTCCATGTTCAATTTATAATGGAACTGCAAGTAATTATTGTTTGCAATATTATAATAGTTGCGATGAATTATAATTTGTTCAATTTATAGTGGATTTTTTGTAGTTTTTTCAGTAAAACGCTTTGGACTTACACCACTTTGCCTTTCACCGCCTCATATTATATATATAATAGCCGTTGTCTCTGTATAACACTTCCGGGCTGTACTCATCTTTCAGTTGAAGCCCTCGGTAAACAAACAGCCGGTTAGGCTTAATTTCAATTTCAGAATGTGGATCAGAATTTTTTCTTACCTAAAAACTAATATCTTCTCCATCAAATCACGTTTGTTCAGCCTATTTTTCTATAAAACATTCAGAACTAAAATAATTGAATGTTTTTAGCTGAATATTTAACAGTTTTTAAAAATCTGTTTACTTTTGCGATGAATTCTGAAAGTAAACAAACTTGAATGTGAATGAATCAAGTAGCTCAAGTATTCATATTGCGTAGTGAGCTGTAAAAAACTGGATGACAGTCTACTACTCCAATCGTATGAAAACTAAATAAATAAAAAATAATGAAAGGGTTTGCTTTTACAAGGTGTGGATTAAATGCAATATTGTTAGATAATTCGGGATATTTTTTAACTTTCATATACTTTTTCCATTATGACGTCATTATTAGTATTATGACGTCAAAATGACGGGTTACCTTCTAGTATATATATATATATATATATATGCATACCAAGAGTGGGTCTCGAACCCGCAGACTCTGATACCGAAAGCCGTAGCGCCCTACTCATTCCACCATCGTAAGGCGCCATTGAGTAGGAAAGGAGGATGTGAAATCTATTTGGAACTACATCCGACAGAGAACGGCTGAAAGAGCAATGACTTGGTTCGGTTAGATTCCAGTTATTGAAGCTAAGCAAATCTTTCATAAATCTTTCATAATTGAGAGTCTTGTTTTGTCAGTTCATAAATAACTCAGCATATACTCAGAATTGCTGTCATTTTGAAATTGTATATCTTCTAATATGTAGATTAAATGACAATTATTAAGAATGATATTTAAAAATCAAAGCATTCCACATCGTCAAGATATATCAGTTGATTAAACACCGGTCTCAAAATGTACACACTAGAATTCCAATCACGGTTAGCAGAGACTTGCTTTATAACTATTTATAAACTTCTATTGTAACCACAATATACTATGATATGAACTAAGAAATTTGTGCTTTTATCTTCGTTTTCTAAAAACAATTAATGTCACACTGCGTTTAATCTTTAATAGATAATAATATATTTTTGAGCAAAACTGAATACAACAAAATTACTTATTTTCAGTTAGTGTCCTGAAAAATCACTTATTAAAAACAACAGAATTTTTCTCCTTTTGGCAGAAACCATATAATCTTACCTCTTTCCTGCGAATTATCCTTCAGAAATAAAGCCAAAAAATCACGGATCAGTTAGAGAACGTTCAGTTATTTATTCCTTACTTTGTAAATTTATAAATCGCATCTAGAAAATCAAGTTTATTATCTTCAAAACTTGTAATAAGAATACAAATGACATGAGAAAATTCTTAACAAACGAAATATCTAAATAAATTGTTTATTAATGTTTTTTGTTTTTAATATTAATTAGTTAAGTTGTAAATTTTTTAATCGATGTCATTCCTAGAAAATAGTACAGTTCATCTTCTTTAGGAAAAATTTCTATAGTGCGCTAAACATCCGATTCTCTAATTATTAAAGATATACAATGATGAAAAAAAAAGTGTATAGATATGAGACTCTTGTAATTTGTGTCTACTTGTGAAAATCGATTTTCTTCACACTTTACTACTACAAAAATGCGAATAAAAGGTACTACTACAAAAATGCGAATAAAATTAAGTAAATATTTAGTAAATATTTATTAGGAAATATACATTATAAAATATTACTATCTTTGACAGTTACAATTTCCGTTTTATCCACATTTTTGGAGAGCAAGGAATCTTATTTCTGGAAAAATCCTTTAAGCGCTTTGAATAAAAATTCCATGACTGCATTACATGACGTCTTTCCATAGTTTGGCAAGTTCAGTGCTTCCCATCCTCTCTTTAAATTTCTTCTCCAGTCTTGCATTTTGTTCAGGGGAAAAGTAGTTCTTCCAGTCACCAACTATACCTGATAGAAAAAGAAAGGAAATTTAATTATCAAAAGAGCAAACTCTGACAGAGCATTGGAACCACATTTTATTCCTCTATGCTTGGGAATCACTTCACAAAGTTACAATCTGTTGTTGTAATTTCCTCTTCAGTAAGTATTTCTGTCTGACTGTAGGCTTTAAAAACGGTTTGGATATAGTAAAGCAAACAACAAAATTTTGAAAATTAAAATTTGACCTTTTTACACGTACACTTTCCCACAAAGAAACATACATGATATCACGAGCAAAGGTAAGTCCAATCCCAACCAAAGTCTTCGATTTATTACACTAGTTAAAAGCCTGTTAGAAAATTACTGCAGATAAATATTCTATAAATTTCAAAATACTGCACTCGTGAAATTAGATTCTATTGTCACATGTTCGATTCTATTTCAATCATTGAGTGTCGACATCTAGTCCTGACCATCTTTTAGAGAGTGATAAGACAATCATCTAAAGTCTTCGCATCAACCCATCTAGACGCTGTAATCTAGAGGAAAAGAAGTAATTTTAATGTTAATTTTTATCACCTATCCCTCAGATAAGAAAATGGCATCCCAAAAAATTAGAATACCTCCCCCAGCCTCCCCAGCAAAAAGTGGTCATTTGGATGTATCACCTGGGAGGGTGGAGTATTTGTTCAAAGTGTTTATACACTATTTGAGAAAAAAACGACGCACCAAGGAGTTATCCGAATACGACAAAAATCGGTAGATGTGATGTACATGTACAGAAAAACGAATGATTACAATTTGAGAAAAATTGGATAATTTATTCAAGAGAAAGAGCTTCACAAAGTGAAAAAGTTAATAACGCGTTGGTCCACCTCTGGCCCTTATACAAGTAGTTATTTGGCTTGGCATTGATTGACAGAGGGGGCGGATGTCCTCCTGCGGGATATCGTGCCAAATTCTGTTCAATTGGCGCGTTAGATCGTCAAAATACCGATCTGGTTGGAGGGCCCTGCCCATAATGCTCTAAACGTGCTCAATGGGGGGGGGGGGATCTGTCGACCTTGCTGGCCAAGGCAGCGTTGGGAAAGCACGAAGACAAGCAGTAGAAACTCTCACCGTGTGCGGGTGAGCATTATCTTGCTGAAATGTAAGCCCATGATGGCGTGATACGAAGGGCAACACAACAAGGTAACAGAATATCGTCGACGTACCAAAGTACTGTGTGCCGCGGATGCCAACCAAAGGGGTCCTGTTATGAAATCAAATGGCACCCCAGACCATCACTCCTGTTTGTCGGTCCGTGTGGTAGAAGACAAGTCAGCTTGGTATCTCACCGCTGTCTGGAGCTTCTCCAGACACGTATTCCCTGGTCATTCGAACTCAGTTCGAAGCGGGACTCATCACAGAAGACAATTCTACTCCAGACATTGACATTCCAGGTCGAACGTGCCCGACACCACTGCAAACGGGCTTGTTGGTGTACCGAGGTCAATGGTAATCAGCGCGATAGGCGCCGTGAGCTCAGCCCCCTTTCTCTTCTTCAGCCGCCTATAAATGGCCCTTGCGGTCACTGAAGTAACAGTTTTACGTACGATCAATGATAAATCTGGGGCTGTAAGTGCCGCTCTGTCAATTGCTCGGTCCTCACGTTCTGTCGTTTCTCTAGGCCGACCGCTTCCTTCTTGACGCTCTGTTTGGCCATGGTTCACCCATTTCTGCCAACATCGTCTATTAGTGGCATCGCTCCTATCCAAATATAGATCGATACGCCGATTAGACCAACCGGCTTCTTTGAGCCCGACTACACGTCATTTCTCAGATGCTGACATCGGCGCATATTGTTCGCACACCTGTATGCGAGGTGCAGTTACTGTCTAACAGAGTACACGGAATGAAATTCGCAAAGAATTTATGACCAGGAATCGAAATTTTTCCTCTTTAATATAGTGCCAGTTGCGCTGTTAAGATGCGCTAAAGCGTCACATGTTCATTCTTTGGCCGCCAAGCTTTAAAATTTTGCATTTTCAGTCGAAATCTGTATGCATATCAATTTGTGTCCAATTTGCATTACCCACTCTTTGTACGTCGTTTTTTTTTTCTAAGAGTGTATGTCTTCCTACTGAAAACTATAAATTCGCAGGGATAATTCTCAATAACCGCATTATCGTAACCGTAACTTTGTTTGAACATGTTGATTTTTTAAGTAGTTATTTAGATCAGGTTATTTTAACATCTTATGTATATGTTTTGACATTGTTGTTTATGTTTCATATTGGTGGTAACTAACCTAGAGCACTAACCGAGATAGCTTTTACATTTGAAAAAAAAATTATATTGCTCTTCAAGAATTTTTATTATTTTCAAAGCTTAATATTCTATCCATTTCCATCTTGCTTTTTACTTTCATTCTATGCGGATATACGTATCACTGTGAGTGAATAAAAAATATCGGACCATTTTCATGCTATACGTAGTTGAAGACATGACAGCTTAACATTCACCTTTGTGTAAACTCATAGTGCTGCCATCTATTTTATCATTTAAAAACGAAAATACTTTAAGAATCTTTTGTTTTACATAGCAAACAGAAGCGGTTAAAGAACTAAAAAATAAATTCCTTGATCTCGATTCTCATTTATTATCGCTAGATAAGATATATTTCCCTTAGACTGTAATAGGTTTTATTGTTACTCCTGTTTAGCATTATGAATATATTTCTATTTTTGTACAAAAGGATAAGCAAACTATTACAGAATTATAACTTACAAGAAACTTGGAATAACTGCAAAAAAATAACACGTAGCTTCTAAATATCCACAATAAAAAGAAGGGGGGGGGGGCAAAAATATTCAAACTAATAATTGTAGTTCTTTATCAGTCAGAGGGACATCATGTCTTTGTATACCATTCCCAAATGGTGAACTGTTCGTTATTTCAAAACTCGTAGCCATTTTTAATTTTTACTTTGCATATTACGATGTTGTGTTCCTGTTATATCTGATGCAGGGGAATGAACGCATATGAACATTATAAATTAAGCGCATTCTTTTCCTAATTTTCTTACGCGATGCTAATATCGCCCTTTCAGCACAACTTCTTAATATATTTAGCCGAAACAACCATTAGATTATAAAATAGTGCCTTGAACCCGGTAAATATAGAAAAGTAGACCACAGTGTGTCATATTAATTACACTTTTTCAATCAGATTTACTAATAAAGGAAAATAATTATAACAGATCTACGATTTGTCACTATGAAATCGATGTTTATTGTTAATTCATGAACAGACTTCTAGTAAAATTAGCCCTAAATAACAAAAGTAGATTCTAATATCTATGGGGAAAGAAACATGTAAATGGAGTTTTTCTATTAAAGACACGAAAGGATATAATTAAAAAACTGAATTATTTTTCAAATATTCTTATTACCAACCTAATTTAAACATTTATATTTTAAATTCATTAAGAGAGTTAAAACAAATAGAAATTTTTTAACACTCTTTTCATGGTCTCCTCTGAAGATTACATAAGATTATCTTCTAGTTTTTCTCTTCTAATTACCTTTCCTGACAAAAGTGACATCAGAGGGGGATTTCTTCATCACGTCGATGTCTTGGGAGAAGAGCTTCCTCATTCCCGGAGGCAAATCCGGATTGTTCCTAATCAGGTCCTTGGGCAAATTCTGTAGTTCAGCCATATGTTTGTTGAGGTGTTCTTTCATAAAAGCAAAACTGCTGTACATAATCACATTTTGAAGGAGTTCCTCGTTTTTCTCTAGGGCTTGCTAGAAAAAGTAAAACATCAGTTAAGTTGAATATCCCTTTAGTAAAAATGGAGCATCACAAAGATGATTAATCAGATTACACCTGTGCAAAAAATTTTATAGACATCTCAATGTACTTAGAATGAAAAAAACGCATTTTAACCATTCTATTCTTCGCATTAATGTCCACAAGGTGTCTTTTCTTACTTAATCGATGATGCTCTACAACTTTGTAAATCACTTTTTTCCCTATCTCGTTCCATTTTCGAGATAGGAATGCTAACTCCGCAGTTTTCCACCAGGTGGTGCTGTAGGTGGTTTCATTCAGTAGCGTATGGCTACTTTAATATTCCTTGACACCACTTTTATGAATTTAGCAGCAGCCGTTCCGAAGTTAAGAGTGTGGCAAGGGACTTTAGTGGGCATACTGTATAACATTTGTTAACCTAAAGGACGTAATGTTTACTAAAACTAATGAACAAATTCATAAAAATTTTTGATCAAACGGCACAAGAAACAAGTCAAGTAATATCTCTCATTTGCAGAAATCAAATGACGCCTTGTCCAAATCTGATGTTATAACTTCGTGCTTCGTGCGTACAAAATTATTTACACTGGGCACAAATCAGCAAATATATCCTTTAAATTCGCTTTAGAAAGTACTGTGTCAGCGACTGTTGAACCACAGAATGAATGTAAAAATATGTCCTGAAAACACGCGATACAAATCAGCAATTATATCCTATTTTCAAACCTAAAAGCTTTCAAAATAGCAAATATCTTCCACCTGCTGACTTAAATGGCATCGTCTGCACGACTTATGCATTAAGTGGTTACAAAATTACAATCTATATAAATACGAAACACGAGTTAGCAAATATATCACTTTACCTGAGTTGATGACGTCATGTCTACGTTTCATCACGACTTCATAGATAGCTCTGTTTAAAAACTTTGATGTAATTTAGAAAATAAGTCGGGGTTTTACTCGTATTCGCCAGTTGCTTTTTATCCATCCGAACACAGGTAAATACAGGTACGTTTTACAGGTCAACGATCGACTGAATAAATTATGATCAGTAGTATTGAGTTAATTATTACCTACACTGATAGTTCTTATTTATTTTTAATATGACTAAATGTATTATTCCTAAGTTTAGTATAATATGCCTAGGACTATAATGCTCTTATTGTTCAAAAAAAAATTTCCGATGCGGCAGGCACTTATCCTAGAGACATTCGGCCATTTTCACCCGAGCTATCCTGCACTCTTAATTATCGGACCATCCAGTAATTGAATCAAATTCGATCAATATGACTCTTTTAGCTGGAACTCGAATCCATGCCCATGATTTGGTATTTTATTTAAATTATATATATGAGGCGGTGAAAGGCAAAGTGGTGTAAGTCACATTTTCAACTTTTTTTAGTTGAGGGCAAAAATGTAATCTCCATGTTCAATTTATAATGGAACTGCAAGTAATTATTGTTTGCAATATTATAATAGTTGCGATGAATTATAATTTGTTCAATTTATAGTGGATTTTTTGTAGTTTTTTCAGTAAAACGCTTTGGACTTACACCACTTTGCCTTTCACCGCCTCATATTATATATATAATAGCCGTTGTCTCTGTATAACACTTCCGGGCTGTACTCATCTTTCAGTTGAAGCCCTCGGTAAACAAACAGCCGGTTAGGCTTAATTTCAATTTCAGAATGTGGATCAGAATTTTTTCTTACCTAAAAACTAATATCTTCTCCATCAAATCACGTTTGTTCAGCCTATTTTTCTATAAAACATTCAGAACTAAAATAATTGGATGCTTTTAGCTGTATATTTAACAGTTTTTAAAAATCTGTTTACTTTTGCGATGAATTCTGAAAGTAAACAAACTTGAATGTGAATGAATCAAGTAGCTCAAGTATTCATATCGCGTAGTGAGCTGTAAAAAACTGGATGACAGTCTACTACTCCAATCGTATGAAAACTAAATAAATAAAAAATAATGAAAGGGTTTGCTTTTACAAGGTGTGGATTAAATGCAATATTGTTAGATAATTCGGGATATTTTTTAACTTTCATATACTTTTTCCATTATGACGTCATTATTAGTATTATGACGTCAAAATGACGGGTTACCTTCTAGTATATATATATATATATATATATGCATACCAAGAGTGGGTCTCGAACCCGCAGACTCTGATACCGAAAGCCGTAGCGCCCTACTCATTCCACCATCGTAAGGCGCCATTGAGTAGGAAAGGAGGATGTGAAATCTATTTGGAACTACATCCGACAGAGAACGGCTGAAAGAGCAATGACTTGGTTCGGTTAGATTCCAGTTATTGAAGCTAAGCAAATCTTTCATAAATCTTTCATAATTGAGAGTCTTGTTTTGTCAGTTCATAAATAACTCAGCATATACTCAGAATTGCTGTCATTTTGAAATTGTATATCTTCTAATATGTAGATTAAATGACAATTATTAAGAATGATATTTAAAAATCAAAGCATTCCACATCGTCAAGATATATCAGTTGATTAAACACCGGTCTCAAAATGTACACACTAGAATTCCAATCACGGTTAGCAGAGACTTGCTTTATAACTATTTATAAACTTCTATTGTAACCACAATATACTATGATATGAACTAAGAAATTTGTGCTTTTATCTTCGTTTTCTAAAAACAATTAATGTCACACTGCGTTTAATCTTTAATAGATAATAATATATTTTTGAGCAAAACTGAATACAACAAAATTACTTATTTTCAGTTAGTGTCCTGAAAAATCACTTATTAAAAACAACAGAATTTTTCTCCTTTTGGCAGAAACCATATAATCTTACCTCTTTCCTGCGAATTATCCTTCAGAAATAAAGCCAAAAAATCACGGATCAGTTAGAGAACGTTCAGTTATTTATTCCTTACTTTGTAAATTTATAAATCGCATCTAGAAAATCAAGTTTATTATCTTCAAAACTTGTAATAAGAATACAAATGACATGAGAAAATTCTTAACAAACGAAATATCTAAATAAATTGTTTATTAATGTTTTTTGTTTTTAATATTAATTAGTTAAGTTGTAAATTTTTTAATCGATGTCATTCCTAGAAAATAGTACAGTTCATCTTCTTTAGGAAAAATTTCTATAGTGCGCTAAACATCCGATTCTCTAATTATTAAAGATATACAATGATGAAAAAAAAAGTGTATAGATATGAGACTCTTGTAATTTGTGTCTACTTGTGAAAATCGATTTTCTTCACACTTTACTACTACAAAAATGCGAATAAAAGGTACTACTACAAAAATGCGAATAAAATTAAGTAAATATTTAGTAAATATTTATTAGGAAATATACATTATAAAATATTACTATCTTTGACAGTTACAATTTCCGTTTTATCCACATTTTTGGAGAGCAAGGAATCTTATTTCTGGAAAAATCCTTTAAGCGCTTTGAATAAAAATTCCATGACTGCATTACATGACGTCTTTCCATAGTTTGGCAAGTTCAGTGCTTCCCATCCTCTCTTTAAATTTCTTCTCCAGTCTTGCATTTTGTTCAGGGGAAAAGTAGTTCTTCCAGTCACCAACTATACCTGATAGAAAAAGAAAGGAAATTTAATTATCAAAAGAGCAAACTCTGACAGAGCATTGGAACCACATTTTATTCCTCTATGCTTGGGAATCACTTCACAAAGTTACAATCTGTTGTTGTAATTTCCTCTTCAGTAAGTATTTCTGTCTGACTGTAGGCTTTAAAAACGGTTTGGATATAGTAAAGCAAACAACAAAATTTTGAAAATTAAAATTTGACCTTTTTACACGTACACTTTCCCACAAAGAAACATACATGATATCACGAGCAAAGGTAAGTCCAATCCCAACCAAAGTCTTCGATTTATTACACTAGTTAAAAGCCTGTTAGAAAATTACTGCAGATAAATATTCTATAAATTTCAAAATACTGCACTCGTGAAATTAGATTCTATTGTCACATGTTCGATTCTATTTCAATCATTGAGTGTCGACATCTAGTCCTGACCATCTTTTAGAGAGTGATAAGACAATCATCTAAAGTCTTCGCATCAACCCATCTAGACGCTGTAATCTAGAGGAAAAGAAGTAATTTTAATGTTAATTTTTATCACCTATCCCTCAGATAAGAAAATGGCATCCCAAAAAATTAGAATACCTCCCCCAGCCTCCCCAGCAAAAAGTGGTCATTTGGATGTATCACCTGGGAGGGTGGAGTATTTGTTCAAAGTGTTTATACACTATTTGAGAAAAAAACGACGCCCCAAGGAGTTATCGGAATACGACAAAAATCGGTAGATGTGATGTACATGTACAGAAAAACGAATGATTACAATTTGAGAAAAATTGGATAATTTATTCAAGAGAAAGAGCTTCACAAAGTGAAAAAGTTAATAACGCGTTGGTCCACCTCTGGCCCTTATACAAGTAGTTATTTGGCTTGGCATTGATTGACAGAGGGGGCGGATGTCCTCCTGCGGGATATCGTGCCAAATTCTGTTCAATTGGCGCGTTAGATCGTCAAAATACCGATCTGGTTGGAGGGCCCTGCCCATAATGCTCTAAACGTGCTCAATGGGGGGGGGGATCTGTCGACCTTGGTGGCCAAGGCAGCGTTGGGAAAGCACGAAGACAAGCAGTAGAAACTCTCACCGTGTGCGGGTGAGCATTATCTTGCTGAAATGTAAGCCCATGATGGCGTGATACGAAGGGCAACACAACAAGGTAACAGAATATCGTCGACGTACCAAAGTACTGTGTGCCGCGGATGCCAACCAAAGGGGTCCTGCTATGAAATCAAATGGCACCCCAGACCATCACTCCTGTTTGTCGGTCCGTGTGGTAGAAGACAAGTCAGCTTGGTATCTCACCGCTGTCTGGAGCTTCTCCAGACACGTATTCCCTGGTCATTCGAACTCAGTTCGAAGCGGGACTCATCACAGAAGACAATTCTACTCCAGACATTGACATTCCAGGTCGAACGTGCCCGACACCACTGCAAACGGGCTTGTTGGTGTACCGAGGTCAATGGTAATCAGCGCGATAGGCGCCGTGAGCTCAGCCCCCTTTCTCTTCTTCAGCCGCCTATAAATGGCCCTTGCGGTCACTGAAGTAACAGTTTTACGTACGATCAATGATAAATCTGGGGCTGTAAGTGCCGCTCTGTCAATTGCTCGGTCCTCACGTTCTGTCGTTTCTCTAGGCCGACCGCTTCCTTCTTGACGCTCTGTTTGGCCATGGTTCACCCATTTCTGCCAACATCGTCTATTAGTGGCATCGCTCCTATCCAAATATAGATCGATACGCCGATTAGACCAACCGGCTTCTTTGAGCCCGACTACACGTCATTTCTCAGATGCTGACATCGGCGCATATTGTTCGCACACCTGTATGCGAGGTGCAGTTACTGTCTAACAGAGTACACGGAATGAAATTCGCAAAGAATTTATGACCAGGAATCGAAATTTTTCCTCTTTAATATAGTGCCAGTTGCGCTGTTAAGATGCGCTAAAGCGTCACATGTTCATTCTTTGGCCGCCAAGCTTTAAATTTTTGCATTTTCAGTCGAAATCTGTATGCATATCAATTTGTGTCCAATTTGCATTACCCACTCTTTGTACGTCGTTTTTTTTTTCTAAGAGTGTATGTCTTCCTACTGAAAACTATAAATTCGCAGGGATAATTCTCAATAACCGCATTATCGTAACCGTAACTTTGTTTGAACATGTTGATTTTTTAAGTAGTTATTTAGATCAGGTTATTTTAACATCTTATGTATATGTTTTGACATTGTTGTTTATGTTTCATATTGGTGGTAACTAACCTAGAGCACTAACCGAGATAGCTTTTACATTTGAAAAAAAAATTATATTGCTCTTCAAGAATTTTTATTATTTTCAAAGCTTAATATTCTATCCATTTCCATCTTGCTTTTTACTTTCATTCTATGCGGATATACGTATCACTGTGAGTGAATAAAAAATATCGGACCATTTTCATGCTATACGTAGTTGAAGACATGACAGCTTAACATTCACCTTTGTGTAAACTCATAGTGCTGCCATCTATTTTATCATTTAAAAACGAAAATACTTTAAGAATCTTTTGTTTTACATAGCAAACAGAAGCGGTTAAAGAACTAAAAAATAAATTCCTTGATCTCGATTCTCATTTATTATCGCTAGATAAGATATATTTCCCTTAGACTGTAATAGGTTTTATTGTTACTCCTGTTTAGCATTATGAATTTATTTCTATTTTTGTACAAAAGGATAAGCAAACTATTACAGAATTATAACTTACAAGAAACTTGGAATAACTGCAAAAAAATAACACGTAGCTTCTAAATATCCACAATAAAAAGAAGGGGGGGGGCAAAAATATTCAAACTAATAATTGTAGTTCTTTATCAGTCAGAGGGACATCATGTCTTTGTATACCATTCCCAAATGGTGAACTGTTCGTTATTTCAAAACTCGTAGCCATTTTTAATTTTTACTTTGCATATTACGATGTTGTGTTCCTGTTATATCTGATGCAGGGGAATGAACGCATATGAACATTATAAATTAAGCGCATTCTTTTCCTAATTTTCTTACGCGATGCTAATATCGCCCTTTCAGCACAACTTCTTAATATATTTAGCCGAAACAACCATTAGATTATAAAATAGTGCCTTGAACCCGGTAAATATAGAAAAGTAGACCACAGTGTGTCATATTAATTACACTTTTTCAATCAGATTTACTAATAAAGGAAAATAATTATAACAGATCTACGATTTGTCACTATGAAATCGATGTTTATTGTTAATTCATGAACAGACTTCTAGTAAAATTAGCCCTAAATAACAAAAGTAGATTCTAATATCTATGGGGAAAGAAACATGTAAATGGAGTTTTTCTATTAAAGACACGAAAGGATATAATTAAAAAACTGAATTATTTTTCAAATATTCTTATTACCAACCTAATTTAAACATTTATATTTTAAATTCATTAAGAGAGTTAAAACAAATAGAAATTTTTTAACACTCTTTTCATGGTCTCCTCTGAAGATTACATAAGATTATCTTCTAGTTTTTCTCTTCTAATTACCTTTCCTGACAAAAGTGACATCAGAGGGGGATTTCTTCATCACGTCGATGTCTTGGGAGAAGAGCTTCCTCATTCCCGGAGGCAAATCCGGATTGTTCCTAATCAGGTCCTTGGGCAAATTCTGTAGTTCAGCCATATGTTTGTTGAGGTGTTCTTTCATAAAAGCAAAACTGCTGTACATAATCACATTTTGAAGGAGTTCCTCGTTTTTCTCTAGGGCTTGCTAGAAAAAGTAAAACATCAGTTAAGTTGAATATCCCTTTAGTAAAAATGGAGCATCACAAAGATGATTAATCAGATTACACCTGTGCAAAAAATTTTATAGACATCTCAATGTACTTAGAATGAAAAAAACGCATTTTAACCATTCTATTCTTCGCATTAATGTCCACAAGGTGTCTTTTCTTACTTAATCGATGATGCTCTACAACTTTGTAAATCACTTTTTTCCCTATCTCGTTCCATTTTCGAGATAGGAATGCTAACTCCGCAGTTTTCCACCAGGTGGTGCTGTAGGTGGTTTCATTCAGTAGCGTATGGCTACTTTAATATTCCTTGACACCACTTTTATGAATTTAGCAGCAGCCGTTCCGAAGTTAAGAGTGTGGCAAGGGACTTTAGTGGGCATACTGTATAACATTTGTTAACCTAAAGGACGTAATGTTTACTAAAACTAATGAACAAATTCATAAAAATTTTTGATCAAACGGCACAAGAAACAAGTCAAGTAATATCTCTCATTTGCAGAAATCAAATGACGCCTTGTCCAAATCTGATGTTATAACTTCGTGCTTCGTGCGTACAAAATTATTTACACTGGGCACAAATCAGCAAATATATCCTTTAAATTCGCTTTAGAAAGTACTGTGTCAGCGACTGTTGAACCACAGAATGAATGTAAAAATATGTCCTGAAAACACGCGATACAAATCAGCAATTATATCCTATTTTCAAACCTAAAAGCTTTCAAAATAGCAAATATCTTCCACCTGCTGACTTAAATGGCATCGTCTGCACGACTTATGCATTAAGTGGTTACAAAATTACAATCTATATAAATACGAAACACGAGTTAGCAAATATATCACTTTACCTGAGTTGATGACGTCATGTCTACGTTTCATCACGACTTCATAGATAGCTCTGTTTAAAAACTTTGATGTAATCTAGAAAATAAGTCGGGGTTTTACTCGTATTCGCCAGTTGCTTTTTATCCATCCGAACACAGGTAAATACAGGTACGTTTTACAGGTCAACGATCGACTGAATAAATTATGATCAGTAGTATTGAGTTAATTATTACCTACACTGATAGTTCTTATTTATTTTTAATATGACTAAATGTATTATTCCTAAGTTTAGTATAATATGCCTAGGACTATAATGCTCTTATTGTTCAAAAAAAAATTTCCGATGCGGCAGGCACTTATCCTAGAGACATTCGGCCATTTTCACCCGAGCTATCCTGCACTCTTAATTATCGGACCATCCAGTAATTGAATCAAATTCGATCAATATGACTCTTTTAGCTGGAACTCGAATCCATGCCCATGATTTGGTATTTTATTTAAATTATATATATGAGGCGGTGAAAGGCAAAGTGGTGTAAGTCACATTTTCAACTTTTTTTAGTTGAGGGCAAAAATGTAATCTCCATGTTCAATTTATAATGGAACTGCAAGTAATTATTGTTTGCAATATTATAATAGTTGCGATGAATTATAATTTGTTCAATTTATAGTGGATTTTTTGTAGTTTTTTCAGTAAAACGCTTTGGACTTACACCACTTTGCCTTTCACCGCCTCATATTATATATATAATAGCCGTTGTCTCTGTATAACACTTCCGGGCTGTACTCATCTTTCAGTTGAAGCCCTCGGTAAACAAACAGCCGGTTAGGCTTAATTTCAATTTCAGAATGTGGATCAGAATTTTTTCTTACCTAAAAACTAATATCTTCTCCATCAAATCACGTTTGTTCAGCCTATTTTTCTATAAAACATTCAGAACTAAAATAATTGGATGCTTTTAGCTGTATATTTAACAGTTTTTAAAAATCTGTTTACTTTTGCGATGAATTCTGAAAGTAAACAAACTTGAATGTGAATGAATCAAGTAGCTCAAGTATTCATATCGCGTAGTGAGCTGTAAAAAACTGGATGACAGTCTACTACTCCAATCGTATGAAAACTAAATAAATAAAAAATAATGAAAGGGTTTGCTTTTACAAGGTGTGGATTAAATGCAATATTGTTAGATAATTCGGGATATTTTTTAACTTTCATATACTTTTTCCATTATGACGTCATTATTAGTATTATGACGTCAAAATGACGGGTTACCTTCTAGTATATATATATATATATATATGCATACCAAGAGTGGGTCTCGAACCCGCAGACTCTGATACCGAAAGCCGTAGCGCCCTACTCATTCCACCATCGTAAGGCGCCATTGAGTAGGAAAGGAGGATGTGAAATCTATTTGGAACTATATCCGACAGAGAACGGCTGAAAGAGCAATGACTTGGTTCGGTTAGATTCCAGTTATTGAAGCTAAGCAAATCTTTCATAAATCTTTCATAATTGAGAGTCTTGTTTTGTCAGTTCATAAATAACTCAGCATATACTCAGAATTGCTGTCATTTTGAAATTGTATATCTTCTAATATGTAGATTAAATGACAATTATTAAGAATGATATTTAAAAATCAAAGCATTCCACATCGTCAAGATATATCAGTTGATTAAACACCGGTCTCAAAATGTACACACTAGAATTCCAATCACGGTTAGCAGAGACTTGCTTTATAACTATTTATAAACTTCTATTGTAACCACAATATACTATGATATGAACTAAGAAATTTGTGCTTTTATCTTCGTTTTCTAAAAACAATTAATGTCACACTGCGTTTAATCTTTAATAGATAATAATATATTTTTGAGCAAAACTGAATACAACAAAATTACTTATTTTCAGTTAGTGTCCTGAAAAATCACTTATTAAAAACAACAGAATTTTTCTCCTTTTGGCAGAAACCATATAATCTTACCTCTTTCCTGCGAATTATCCTTCAGAAATAAAGCCAAAAAATCACGGATCAGTTAGAGAACGTTCAGTTATTTATTCCTTACTTTGTAAATTTATAAATCGCATCTAGAAAATCAAGTTTATTATCTTCAAAACTTGTAATAAGAATACAAATGACATGAGAAAATTCTTAACAAACGAAATATCTAAATAAATTGTTTATTAATGTTTTTTGTTTTTAATATTAATTAGTTAAGTTGTAAATTTTTTAATCGATGTCATTCCTAGAAAATAGTACAGTTCATCTTCTTTAGGAAAAATTTCTATAGTGCGCTAAACATCCGATTCTCTAATTATTAAAGATATACAATGATGAAAAAAAAAGTGTATAGATATGAGACTCTTGTAATTTGTGTCTACTTGTGAAAATCGATTTTCTTCACACTTTACTACTACAAAAATGCGAATAAAAGGTACTACTACAAAAATGCGAATAAAATTAAGTAAATATTTAGTAAATATTTATTAGGAAATATACATTATAAAATATTACTATCTTTGACAGTTACAATTTCCGTTTTATCCACATTTTTGGAGAGCAAGGAATCTTATTTCTGGAAAAATCCTTTAAGCGCTTTGAATAAAAATTCCATGACTGCATTACATGACGTCTTTCCATAGTTTGGCAAGTTCAGTGCTTCCCATCCTCTCTTTAAATTTCTTCTCCAGTCTTGCATTTTGTTCAGGGGAAAAGTAGTTCTTCCAGTCACCAACTATACCTGATAGAAAAAGAAAGGAAATTTAATTATCAAAAGAGCAAACTCTGACAGAGCATTGGAACCACATTTTATTCCTCTATGCTTGGGAATCACTTCACAAAGTTACAATCTGTTGTTGTAATTTCCTCTTCAGTAAGTATTTCTGTCTGACTGTAGGCTTTAAAAACGGTTTGGATATAGTAAAGCAAACAACAAAATTTTGAAAATTAAAATTTGACCTTTTTACACGTACACTTTCCCACAAAGAAACATACATGATATCACGAGCAAAGGTAAGTCCAATCCCAACCAAAGTCTTCGATTTATTACACTAGTTAAAAGCCTGTTAGAAAATTACAGCAGATAAATATTCTATAAATTTCAAAATACTGCACTCGTGAAATTAGATTCTATTGTCACATGTTCGATTCTATTTCAATCATTGAGTGTCGACATCTAGTCCTGACCATCTTTTAGAGAGTGATAAGACAATCATCTAAAGTCTTCGCATCAACCCATCTAGACGCTGTAATCTAGAGGAAAAGAAGTAATTTTAATGTTAATTTTTATCACCTATCCCTCAGATAAGAAAATGGCATCCCAAAAAATTAGAATACCTCCCCCAGCCTCCCCAGCAAAAAGTGGTCATTTGGATGTATCACCTGGGAGGGTGGAGTATTTGTTCAAAGTGTTTATACACTATTTGAGAAAAAAACGACGCACCAAGGAGTTATCCGAATACGACAAAAATCGGTAGATGTGATGTACATGTACAGAAAAACGAATGATTACAATTTGAGAAAAATTAGATAATTTATTCAAGAGAAAGAGCTTCACAAAGTGAAAAAGTTAATAACGCGTTGGTCCACCTCTGGCCCTTATACAAGTAGTTATTTGGCTTGGCATTGATTGACAGAGGGGGCGGATGTCCTCCTGCGGGATATCGTGCCAAATTCTGTTCAATTGGCGCGTTAGATCGTCAAAATACCGATCTGGTTGGAGGGCCCTGCCCATAATGCTCTAAACGTGCTCAATGGGGGGGGGGGGGGGGGATCTGTCGACCTTGCTGGCCAAGGCAGCGTTGGGAAAGCACGAAGACAAGCAGTAGAAACTCTCACCGTGTGCGGGTGAGCATTATCTTGCTGAAATGTAAGCCCATGATGGCGTGATACGAAGGGCAACACAACAAGGTAACAGAATATCGTCGACGTACCAAAGTACTGTGTGCCGCGGATGCCAACCAAAGGGGTCCTGCTATGAAATCAAATGGCACCCCAGACCATCACTCCTGTTTGTCGGTCCGTGTGGTAGAAGACAAGTCAGCTTGGTATCTCACCGCTGTCTGGAGCTTCTCCAGACACGTATTCCCTGGTCATTCGAACTCAGTTCGAAGCGGGACTCATCACAGAAGACAATTCTACTCCAGACATTGACATTCCAGGTCGAACGTGCCCGACACCACTGCAAACGGGCTTGTTGGTGTACCGAGGTCAATGGTAATCAGCGCGATAGGCGCCGTGAGCTCAGCCCCCTTTCTCTTCTTCAGCCGCCTATAAATGGCCCTTGCGGTCACTGAAGTAACAGTTTTACGTACGATCAATGATAAATCTGGGGCTGTAAGTGCCGCTCTGTCAATTGCTCGGTCCTCACGTTCTGTCGTTTCTCTAGGCCGACCGCTTCCTTCTTGACGCTCTGTTTGGCCATGGTTCACCCATTTCTGCCAACATCGTCTATTAGTGGCATCGCTCCTATCCAAATATAGATCGATACGCCGATTAGACCAACCGGCTTCTTTGAGCCCGACTACACGTCATTTCTCAGATGCTGACATCGGCGCATATTGTTCGCACACCTGTATGCGAGGTGCAGTTACTGTCTAACAGAGTACACGGAATGAAATTCGCAAAGAATTTATGACCAGGAATCGAAATTTTTCCTCTTTAATATAGTGCCAGTTGCGCTGTTAAGATGCGCTAAAGCGTCACATGTTCATTCTTTGGCCGCCAAGCTTTAAAATTTTGCATTTTCAGTCGAAATCTGTATGCATATCAATTTGTGTCCAATTTGCATTACCCACTCTTTGTACGTCGTTTTTTTTTTCTAAGAGTGTATGTCTTCCTACTGAAAACTATAAATTCGCAGGGATAATTCTCAATAACCGCATTATCGTAACCGTAACTTTGTTTGAACATGTTGATTTTTTAAGTAGTTATTTAGATCAGGTTATTTTAACATCTTATGTATATGTTTTGACATTGTTGTTTATGTTTCATATTGGTGGTAACTAACCTAGAGCACTAACCGAGATAGCTTTTACATTTGAAAAAAAAATTATATTGCTCTTCAAGAATTTTTATTATTTTCAAAGCTTAATATTCTATCCATTTCCATCTTGCTTTTTACTTTCATTCTATGCGGATATACGTATCACTGTGAGTGAATAAAAAATATCGGACCATTTTCATGCTATACGTAGTTGAAGACATGACAGCTTAACATTCACCTTTGTGTAAACTCATAGTGCTGCCATCTATTTTATCATTTAAAAACGAAAATACTTTAAGAATCTTTTGTTTTACATAGCAAACAGAAGCGGTTAAAGAACTAAAAAATAAATTCCTTGATCTCGATTCTCATTTATTATCGCTAGATAAGATATATTTCCCTTAGACTGTAATAGGTTTTATTGTTACTCCTGTTTAGCATTATGAATATATTTCTATTTTTGTACAAAAGGATAAGCAAACTATTACAGAATTATAACTTACAAGAAACTTGGAATAACTGCAAAAAAATAACACGTAGCTTCTAAATATCCACAATAAAAAGAAGGGGGGGGGGCAAAAATATTCAAACTAATAATTGTAGTTCTTTATCAGTCAGAGGGACATCATGTCTTTGTATACCATTCCCAAATGGTGAACTGTTCGTTATTTCAAAACTCGTAGCCATTTTTAATTTTTACTTTGCATATTACGATGTTGTGTTCCTGTTATATCTGATGCAGGGGAATGAACGCATATGAACATTATAAATTAAGCGCATTCTTTTCCTAATTTTCTTACGCGATGCTAATATCGCCCTTTCAGCACAACTTCTTAATATATTTAGCCGAAACAACCATTAGATTATAAAATAGTGCCTTGAACCCGGTAAATATAGAAAAGTAGACCACAGTGTGTCATATTAATTACACTTTTTCAATCAGATTTACTAATAAAGGAAAATAATTATAACAGATCTACGATTTGTCACTATGAAATCGATGTTTATTGTTAATTCATGAACAGACTTCTAGTAAAATTAGCCCTAAATAACAAAAGTAGATTCTAATATCTATGGGGAAAGAAACATGTAAATGGAGTTTTTCTATTAAAGACACGAAAGGATATAATTAAAAAACTGAATTATTTTTCAAATATTCTTATTACCAACCTAATTTAAACATTTATATTTTAAATTCATTAAGAGAGTTAAAACAAATAGAAATTTTTTAACACTCTTTTCATGGTCTCCTCTGAAGATTACATAAGATTATCTTCTAGTTTTTCTCTTCTAATTACCTTTCCTGACAAAAGTGACATCAGAGGGGGATTTCTTCATCACGTCGATGTCTTGGGAGAAGAGCTTCCTCATTCCCGGAGGCAAATCCGGATTGTTCCTAATCAGGTCCTTGGGCAAATTCTGTAGTTCAGCCATATGTTTGTTGAGGTGTTCTTTCATAAAAGCAAAACTGCTGTACATAATCACATTTTGAAGGAGTTCCTCGTTTTTCTCTAGGGCTTGCTAGAAAAAGTAAAACATCAGTTAAGTTGAATATCCCTTTAGTAAAAATGGAGCATCACAAAGATGATTAATCAGATTACACCTGTGCAAAAAATTTTATAGACATCTCAATGTACTTAGAATGAAAAAAACGCATTTTAACCATTCTATTCTTCGCATTAATGTCCACAAGGTGTCTTTTCTTACTTAATCGATGATGCTCTACAACTTTGTAAATCACTTTTTTCCCTATCTCGTTCCATTTTCGAGATAGGAATGCTAACTCCGCAGTTTTCCACCAGGTGGTGCTGTAGGTGGTTTCATTCAGTAGCGTATGGCTACTTTAATATTCCTTGACACCACTTTTATGAATTTAGCAGCAGCCGTTCCGAAGTTAAGAGTGTGGCAAGGGACTTTAGTGGGCATACTGTATAACATTTGTTAACCTAAAGGACGTAATGTTTACTAAAACTAATGAACAAATTCATAAAAATTTTTGATCAAACGGCACAAGAAACAAGTCAAGTAATATCTCTCATTTGCAGAAATCAAATGACGCCTTGTCCAAATCTGATGTTATAACTTCGTGCTTCGTGCGTACAAAATTATTTACACTGGGCACAAATCAGCAAATATATCCTTTAAATTCGCTTTAGAAAGTACTGTGTCAGCGACTGTTGAACCACAGAATGAATGTAAAAATATGTCCTGAAAACACGCGATACAAATCAGCAATTATATCCTATTTTCAAACCTAAAAGCTTTCAAAATAGCAAATATCTTCCACCTGCTGACTTAAATGGCATCGTCTGCACGACTTATGCATTAAGTGGTTACAAAATTACAATCTATATAAATACGAAACACGAGTTAGCAAATATATCACTTTACCTGAGTTGATGACGTCATGTCTACGTTTCATCACGACTTCATAGATAGCTCTGTTTAAAAACTTTGATGTAATCTAGAAAATAAGTCGGGGTTTTACTCGTATTCGCCAGTTGCTTTTTATCCATCCGAACACAGGTAAATACAGGTACGTTTTACAGGTCAACGATCGACTGAATAAATTATGATCAGTAGTATTGAGTTAATTATTACCTACACTGATAGTTCTTATTTATTTTTAATATGACTAAATGTATTATTCCTAAGTTTAGTATAATATGCCTAGGACTATAATGCTCTTATTGTTCAAAAAAAAATTTCCGATGCGGCAGGCACTTATCCTAGAGACATTCGGCCATTTTCACCCGAGCTATCCTGCACTCTTAATTATCGGACCATCCAGTAATTGAATCAAATTCGATCAATATGACTCTTTTAGCTGGAACTCGAATCCATGCCCATGATTTGGTATTTTATTTAAATTATATATATGAGGCGGTGAAAGGCAAAGTGGTGTAAGTCACATTTTCAACTTTTTTTAGTTGAGGGCAAAAATGTAATCTCCATGTTCAATTTATAATGGAACTGCAAGTAATTATTGTTTGCAATATTATAATAGTTGCGATGAATTATAATTTGTTCAATTTATAGTGGATTTTTTGTAGTTTTTTCAGTAAAACGCTTTGGACTTACACCACTTTGCCTTTCACCGCCTCATATTATATATATAATAGCCGTTGTCTCTGTATAACACTTCCGGGCTGTACTCATCTTTCAGTTGAAGCCCTCGGTAAACAAACAGCCGGTTAGGCTTAATTTCAATTTCAGAATGTGGATCAGAATTTTTTCTTACCTAAAAACTAATATCTTCTCCATCAAATCACGTTTGTTCAGCCTATTTTTCTATAAAACATTCAGAACTAAAATAATTGGATGCTTTTAGCTGTATATTTAACAGTTTTTAAAAATCTGTTTACTTTTGCGATGAATTCTGAAAGTAAACAAACTTGAATGTGAATGAATCAAGTAGCTCAAGTATTCATATCGCGTAGTGAGCTGTAAAAAACTGGATGACAGTCTACTACTCCAATCGTATGAAAACTAAATAAATAAAAATAATGAAAGGGTTTGCTTTTACAAGGTGTGGATTAAATGCAATATTGTTAGATAATTCGGGATATTTTTTAACTTTCATATACTTTTTCCATTATGACGTCATTATTAGTATTATGACGTCAAAATGACGGGTTACCTTCTAGTATATATATATATATATATATATATGCATACCAAGAGTGGGTCTCGAACCCGCAGACTCTGATACCGAAAGCCGTAGCGCCCTACTCATTCCACCATCGTAAGGCGCCATTGAGTAGGAAAGGAGGATGTGAAATCTATTTGGAACTACATCCGACAGAGAACGGCTGAAAGAGCAATGACTTGGTTCGGTTAGATTCCAGTTATTGAAGCTAAGCAAATCTTTCATAAATCTTTCATAATTGAGAGTCTTGTTTTGTCAGTTCATAAATAACTCAGCATATACTCAGAATTGCTGTCATTTTGAAATTGTATATCTTCTAATATGTAGATTAAATGACAATTATTAAGAATGATATTTAAAAATCAAAGCATTCCACATCGTCAAGATATATCAGTTGATTAAACACCGGTCTCAAAATGTACACACTAGAATTCCAATCACGGTTAGCAGAGACTTGCTTTATAACTATTTATAAACTTCTATTGTAACCACAATATACTATGATATGAACTAAGAAATTTGTGCTTTTATCTTCGTTTTCTAAAAACAATTAATGTCACACTGCGTTTAATCTTTAATAGATAATAATATATTTTTGAGCAAAACTGAATACAACAAAATTACTTATTTTCAGTTAGTGTCCTGAAAAATCACTTATTAAAAACAACAGAATTTTTCTCCTTTTGGCAGAAACCATATAATCTTACCTCTTTCCTGCGAATTATCCTTCAGAAATAAAGCCAAAAAATCACGGATCAGTTAGAGAACGTTCAGTTATTTATTCCTTACTTTGTAAATTTATAAATCGCATCTAGAAAATCAAGTTTATTATCTTCAAAACTTGTAATAAGAATACAAATGACATGAGAAAATTCTTAACAAACGAAATATCTAAATAAATTGTTTATTAATGTTTTTTGTTTTTAATATTAATTAGTTAAGTTGTAAATTTTTTAATCGATGTCATTCCTAGAAAATAGTACAGTTCATCTTCTTTAGGAAAAATTTCTATAGTGCGCTAAACATCCGATTCTCTAATTATTAAAGATATACAATGATGAAAAAAAAGTGTATAGATATGAGACTCTTGTAATTTGTGTCTACTTGTGAAAATCGATTTTCTTCACACTTTACTACTACAAAAATGCGAATAAAAGGTACTACTACAAAAATGCGAATAAAATTAAGTAAATATTTAGTAAATATTTATTAGGAAATATACATTATAAAATATTACTATCTTTGACAGTTACAATTTCCGTTTTATCCACATTTTTGGAGAGCAAGGAATCTTATTTCTGGAAAAATCCTTTAAGCGCTTTGAATAAAAATTCCATGACTGCATTACATGACGTCTTTCCATAGTTTGGCAAGTTCAGTGCTTCCCATCCTCTCTTTAAATTTCTTCTCCAGTCTTGCATTTTGTTCAGGGGAAAAGTAGTTCTTCCAGTCACCAACTATACCTGATAGAAAAAGAAAGGAAATTTAATTATCAAAAGAGCAAACTCTGACAGAGCATTGGAACCACATTTTATTCCTCTATGCTTGGGAATCACTTCACAAAGTTACAATCTGTTGTTGTAATTTCCTCTTCAGTAAGTATTTCTGTCTGACTGTAGGCTTTAAAAACGGTTTGGATATAGTAAAGCAAACAACAAAATTTTGAAAATTAAAATTTGACCTTTTTACACGTACACTTTCCCACAAAGAAACATACATGATATCACGAGCAAAGGTAAGTCCAATCCCAACCAAAGTCTTCGATTTATTACACTAGTTAAAAGCCTGTTAGAAAATTACTGCAGATAAATATTCTATAAATTTCAAAATACTGCACTCGTGAAATTAGATTCTATTGTCACATGTTCGATTCTATTTCAATCATTGAGTGTCGACATCTAGTCCTGACCATCTTTTAGAGAGTGATAAGACAATCATCTAAAGTCTTCGCATCAACCCATCTAGACGCTGTAATCTAGAGGAAAAGAAGTAATTTTAATGTTAATTTTTATCACCTATCCCTCAGATAAGAAAATGGCATCCCAAAAAATTAGAATACCTCCCCCAGCCTCCCCAGCAAAAAGTGGTCATTTGGATGTATCACCTGGGAGGGTGGAGTATTTGTTCAAAGTGTTTATACACTATTTGAGAAAAAAACGACGCCCCAAGGAGTTATCGGAATACGACAAAAATCGGTAGATGTGATGTACATGTACAGAAAAACGAATGATTACAATTTGAGAAAAATTGGATAATTTATTCAAGAGAAAGAGCTTCACAAAGTGAAAAAGTTAATAACGCGTTGGTCCACCTCTGGCCCTTATACAAGTAGTTATTTGGCTTGGCATTGATTGACAGAGGGGGCGGATGTCCTCCTGCGGGATATCGTGCCAAATTCTGTTCAATTGGCGCGTTAGATCGTCAAAATACCGATCTGGTTGGAGGGCCCTGCCCATAATGCTCTAAACGTGCTCAATGGGGGGGGGGGATCTGTCGACCTTGCTGGCCAAGGCAGCGTTGGGAAAGCACGAAGACAAGCAGTAGAAACTCTCACCGTGTGCGGGTGAGCATTATCTTGCTGAAATGTAAGCCCATGATGGCGTGATACGAAGGGCAACACAACAAGGTAACAGAATATCGTCGACGTACCAAAGTACTGTGTGCCGCGGATGCCAACCAAAGGGGTCCTGCTATGAAATCAAATGGCACCCCAGACCATCACTCCTGTTTGTCGGTCCGTGTGGTAGAAGACAAGTCAGCTTGGTATCTCACCGCTGTCTGGAGCTTCTCCAGACACGTATTCCCTGGTCATTCGAACTCAGTTCGAAGCGGGACTCATCACAGAAGACAATTCTACTCCAGACATTGACATTCCAGGTCGAACGTGCCCGACACCACTGCAAACGGGCTTGTTGGTGTACCGAGGTCAATGGTAATCAGCGCGATAGGCGCCGTGAGCTCAGCCCCCTTTCTCTTCTTCAGCCGCCTATAAATGGCCCTTGCGGTCACTGAAGTAACAGTTTTACGTACGATCAATGATAAATCTGGGGCTGTAAGTGCCGCTCTGTCAATTGCTCGGTCCTCACGTTCTGTCGTTTCTCTAGGCCGACCGCTTCCTTCTTGACGCTCTGTTTGGCCATGGTTCACCCATTTCTGCCAACATCGTCTATTAGTGGCATCGCTCCTATCCAAATATAGATCGATACGCCGATTAGACCAACCGGCTTCTTTGAGCCCGACTACACGTCATTTCTCAGATGCTGACATCGGCGCATATTGTTCGCACACCTGTATGCGAGGTGCAGTTACTGTCTAACAGAGTACACGGAATGAAATTCGCAAAGAATTTATGACCAGGAATCGAAATTTTTCCTCTTTAATATAGTGCCAGTTGCGCTGTTAAGATGCGCTAAAGCGTCACATGTTCATTCTTTGGCCGCCAAGCTTTAAAATTTTGCATTTTCAGTCGAAATCTGTATGCATATCAATTTGTGTCCAATTTGCATTACCCACTCTTTGTACGTCGTTTTTTTTTTCTAAGAGTGTATGTCTTCCTACTGAAAACTATAAATTCGCAGGGATAATTCTCAATAACCGCATTATCGTAACCGTAACTTTGTTTGAACATGTTGATTTTTTAAGTAGTTATTTAGATCAGGTTATTTTAACATCTTATGTATATGTTTTGACATTGTTGTTTATGTTTCATATTGGTGGTAACTAACCTAGAGCACTAACCGAGATAGCTTTTACATTTGAAAAAAAAATTATATTGCTCTTCAAGAATTTTTATTATTTTCAAAGCTTAATATTCTATCCATTTCCATCTTGCTTTTTACTTTCATTCTATGCGGATATACGTATCACTGTGAGTGAATAAAAAATATCGGACCATTTTCATGCTATACGTAGTTGAAGACATGACAGCTTAACATTCACCTTTGTGTAAACTCATAGTGCTGCCATCTATTTTATCATTTAAAAACGAAAATACTTTAAGAATCTTTTGTTTTACATAGCAAACAGAAGCGGTTAAAGAACTAAAAAATAAATTCCTTGATCTCGATTCTCATTTATTATCGCTAGATAAGATATATTTCCCTTAGACTGTAATAGGTTTTATTGTTACTCCTGTTTAGCATTATGAATATATTTCTATTTTTGTACAAAAGGATAAGCAAACTATTACAGAATTATAACTTACAAGAAACTTGGAATAACTGCAAAAAAATAACACGTAGCTTCTAAATATCCACAATAAAAAGAAGGGGGGGGGGGGCAAAAATATTCAAACTAATAATTGTAGTTCTTTATCAGTCAGAGGGACATCATGTCTTTGTATACCATTCCCAAATGGTGAACTGTTCGTTATTTCAAAACTCGTAGCCATTTTTAATTTTTACTTTGCATATTACGATGTTGTGTTCCTGTTATATCTGATGCAGGGGAATGAACGCATATGAACATTATAAATTAAGCGCATTCTTTTCCTAATTTTCTTACGCGATGCTAATATCGCCCTTTCAGCACAACTTCTTAATATATTTAGCCGAAACAACCATTAGATTATAAAATAGTGCCTTGAACCCGGTAAATATAGAAAAGTAGACCACAGTGTGTCATATTAATTACACTTTTTCAATCAGATTTACTAATAAAGGAAAATAATTATAACAGATCTACGATTTGTCACTATGAAATCGATGTTTATTGTTAATTCATGAACAGACTTCTAGTAAAATTAGCCCTAAATAACAAAAGTAGATTCTAATATCTATGGGGAAAGAAACATGTAAATGGAGTTTTTCTATTAAAGACACGAAAGGATATAATTAAAAAACTGAATTATTTTTCAAATATTCTTATTACCAACCTAATTTAAACATTTATATTTTAAATTCATTAAGAGAGTTAAAACAAATAGAAATTTTTTAACACTCTTTTCATGGTCTCCTCTGAAGATTACATAAGATTATCTTCTAGTTTTTCTCTTCTAATTACCTTTCCTGACAAAAGTGACATCAGAGGGGGATTTCTTCATCACGTCGATGTCTTGGGAGAAGAGCTTCCTCATTCCCGGAGGCAAATCCGGATTGTTCCTAATCAGGTCCTTGGGCAAATTCTGTAGTTCAGCCATATGTTTGTTGAGGTGTTCTTTCATAAAAGCAAAACTGCTGTACATAATCACATTTTGAAGGAGTTCCTCGTTTTTCTCTAGGGCTTGCTAGAAAAAGTAAAACATCAGTTAAGTTGAATATCCCTTTAGTAAAACTGGAGCATCACAAAGATGATTAATCAGATTACACCTGTGCAAAAAATTTTATAGACATCTCAATGTACTTAGAATGAAAAAAACGCATTTTAACCATTCTATTCTTCGCATTAATGTCCACAAGGTGTCTTTTCTTACTTAATCGATGATGCTCTACAACTTTGTAAATCACTTTTTTCCCTATCTCGTTCCATTTTCGAGATAGGAATGCTAACTCCGCAGTTTTCCACCAGGTGGTGCTGTAGGTGGTTTCATTCAGTAGCGTATGGCTACTTTAATATTCCTTGACACCACTTTTATGAATTTAGCAGCAGCCGTTCCGAAGTTAAGAGTGTGGCAAGGGATTTTAGTGGGCATACTGTATAACATTTGTTAACCTAAAGGACGTAATGTTTACTAAAACTAATGAACAAATTCATAAAAATTTTTGATCAAACGGCACAAGAAACAAGTCAAGTAATATCTCTCATTTGCAGAAATCAAATGACGCCTTGTCCAAATCTGATGTTATAACTTCGTGCTTCGTGCGTACAAAATTATTTACACTGGGCACAAATCAGCAAATATATCCTTTAAATTCGCTTTAGAAAGTACTGTGTCAGCGACTGTTGAACCACAGAATGAATGTAAAAATATGTCCTGAAAACACGCGATACAAATCAGCAATTATATCCTATTTTCAAACCTAAAAGCTTTCAAAATAGCAAATATCTTCCACCTGCTGACTTAAATGGCATCGTCTGCACGACTTATGCATTAAGTGGTTACAAAATTACAATCTATATAAATACGAAACACGAGTTAGCAAATATATCACTTTACCTGAGTTGATGACGTCATGTCTACGTTTCATCACGACTTCATAGATAGCTCTGTTTAAAAACTTTGATGTAATTTAGAAAATAAGTCGGGGTTTTACTCGTATTCGCCAGTTGCTTTTTATCCATCCGAACACAGGTAAATACAGGTACGTTTTACAGGTCAACGATCGACTGAATAAATTATGATCAGTAGTATTGAGTTAATTATTACCTACACTGATAGTTCTTATTTATTTTTAATATGACTAAATGTATTATTCCTAAGTTTAGTATAATATGCCTAGGACTATAATGCTCTTATTGTTCAAAAAAAAATTTCCGATGCGGCAGGCACTTATCCTAGAGACATTCGGCCATTTTCACCCGAGCTATCCTGCACTCTTAATTATCGGACCATCCAGTAATTGAATCAAATTCGATCAATATGACTCTTTTAGCTGGAACTCGAATCCATGCCCATGATTTGGTATTTTATTTAAATTATATATATGAGGCGGTGAAAGGCAAAGTGGTGTAAGTCACATTTTCAACTTTTTTTAGTTGAGGGCAAAAATGTAATCTCCATGTTCAATTTATAATGGAACTGCAAGTAATTATTGTTTGCAATATTATAATAGTTGCGATGAATTATAATTTGTTCAATTTATAGTGGATTTTTTGTAGTTTTTTCAGTAAAACGCTTTGGACTTACACCACTTTGCCTTTCACCGCCTCATATTATATATATAATAGCCGTTGTCTCTGTATAACACTTCCGGGCTGTACTCATCTTTCAGTTGAAGCCCTCGGTAAACAAACAGCCGGTTAGGCTTAATTTCAATTTCAGAATGTGGATCAGAATTTTTTCTTACCTAAAAACTAATATCTTCTCCATCAAATCACGTTTGTTCAGCCTATTTTTCTATAAAACATTCAGAACTAAAATAATTGGATGCTTTTAGCTGTATATTTAACAGTTTTTAAAAATCTGTTTACTTTTGCGATGAATTCTGAAAGTAAACAAACTTGAATGTGAATGAATCAAGTAGCTCAAGTATTCATATCGCGTAGTGAGCTGTAAAAAACTGGATGACAGTCTACTACTCCAATCGTATGAAAACTAAATAAATAAAAAATAATGAAAGGGTTTGCTTTTACAAGGTGTGGATTAAATGCAATATTGTTAGATAATTCGGGATATTTTTTAACTTTCATATACTTTTTCCATTATGACGTCATTATTAGTATTATGACGTCAAAATGACGGGTTACCTTCTAGTATATATATATATATATATATATGCATACCAAGAGTGGGTCTCGAACCCGCAGACTCTGATACCGAAAGCCGTAGCGCCCTACTCATTCCACCATCGTAAGGCGCCATTGAGTAGGAAAGGAGGATGTGAAATCTATTTGGAACTACATCCGACAGAGAACGGCTGAAAGAGCAATGACTTGGTTCGGTTAGATTCCAGTTATTGAAGCTAAGCAAATCTTTCATAAATCTTTCATAATTGAGAGTCTTGTTTTGTCAGTTCATAAATAACTCAGCATATACTCAGAATTGCTGTCATTTTGAAATTGTATATCTTCTAATATGTAGATTAAATGACAATTATTAAGAATGATATTTAAAAATCAAAGCATTCCACATCGTCAAGATATATCAGTTGATTAAACACCGGTCTCAAAATGTACACACTAGAATTCCAATCACGGTTAGCAGAGACTTGCTTTATAACTATTTATAAACTTCTATTGTAACCACAATATACTATGATATGAACTAAGAAATTTGTGCTTTTATCTTCGTTTTCTAAAAACAATTAATGTCACACTGCGTTTAATCTTTAATAGATAATAATATATTTTTGAGCAAAACTGAATACAACAAAATTACTTATTTTCAGTTAGTGTCCTGAAAAATCACTTATTAAAAACAACAGAATTTTTCTCCTTTTGGCAGAAACCATATAATCTTACCTCTTTCCTGCGAATTATCCTTCAGAAATAAAGCCAAAAAATCACGGATCAGTTAGAGAACGTTCAGTTATTTATTCCTTACTTTGTAAATTTATAAATCGCATCTAGAAAATCAAGTTTATTATCTTCAAAACTTGTAATAAGAATACAAATGACATGAGAAAATTCTTAACAAACGAAATATCTAAATAAATTGTTTATTAATGTTTTTTGTTTTTAATATTAATTAGTTAAGTTGTAAATTTTTTAATCGATGTCATTCCTAGAAAATAGTACAGTTCATCTTCTTTAGGAAAAATTTCTATAGTGCGCTAAACATCCGATTCTCTAATTATTAAAGATATACAATGATGAAAAAAAAAGTGTATAGATATGAGACTCTTGTAATTTGTGTCTACTTGTGAAAATCGATTTTCTTCACACTTTACTACTACAAAAATGCGAATAAAAGGTACTACTACAAAAATGCGAATAAAATTAAGTAAATATTTAGTAAATATTTATTAGGAAATATACATTATAAAATATTACTATCTTTGACAGTTACAATTTCCGTTTTATCCACATTTTTGGAGAGCAAGGAATCTTATTTCTGGAAAAATCCTTTAAGCGCTTTGAATAAAAATTCCATGACTGCATTACATGACGTCTTTCCATAGTTTGGCAAGTTCAGTGCTTCCCATCCTCTCTTTAAATTTCTTCTCCAGTCTTGCATTTTGTTCAGGGGAAAAGTAGTTCTTCCAGTCACCAACTATACCTGATAGAAAAAGAAAGGAAATTTAATTATCAAAAGAGCAAACTCTGACAGAGCATTGGAACCACATTTTATTCCTCTATGCTTGGGAATCACTTCACAAAGTTACAATCTGTTGTTGTAATTTCCTCTTCAGTAAGTATTTCTGTCTGACTGTAGGCTTTAAAAACGGTTTGGATATAGTAAAGCAAACAACAAAATTTTGAAAATTAAAATTTGACCTTTTTACACGTACACTTTCCCACAAAGAAACATACATGATATCACGAGCAAAGGTAAGTCCAATCCCAACCAAAGTCTTCGATTTATTACACTAGTTAAAAGCCTGTTAGAAAATTACTGCAGATAAATATTCTATAAATTTCAAAATACTGCACTCGTGAAATTAGATTCTATTGTCACATGTTCGATTCTATTTCAATCATTGAGTGTCGACATCTAGTCCTGACCATCTTTTAGAGAGTGATAAGACAATCATCTAAAGTCTTCGCATCAACCCATCTAGACGCTGTAATCTAGAGGAAAAGAAGTAATTTTAATGTTAATTTTTATAACCTATCCCTCAGATAAGAAAATGGCATCCCAAAAAATTAGAATACCTCCCCCAGCCTCCCCAGCAAAAAGTGGTCATTTGGATGTATCACCTGGGAGGGTGGAGTATTTGTTCAAAGTGTTTATACACTATTTGAGAAAAAAACGACGCACCAAGGAGTTATCCGAATACGACAAAAATCGGTAGATGTGATGTACATGTACAGAAAAACGAATGATTACAATTTGAGAAAAATTGGATAATTTATTCAAGAGAAAGAGCTTCACAAAGTGAAAAAGTTAATAACGCGTTGGTCCACCTCTGGCCCTTATACAAGTAGTTATTTGGCTTGGCATTGATTGACAGAGGGGGCGGATGTCCTCCTGCGGGATATCGTGCCAAATTCTGTTCAATTGGCACGTTAGATCGTCAAAATACCGATCTGGTTGGAGGGCCCTGCCCATAATGCTCTAAACGTGCTCAATGGGGGGGGGGGATCTGTCGACCTTGCTGGCCAAGGCAGCGTTGGGAAAGCACGAAGACAAGCAGTAGAAACTCTCACCGTGTGCGGGTGAGCATTATCTTGCTGAAATGTAAGCCCATGATGGCGTGATACGAAGGGCAACACAACAAGGTAACAGAATATCGTCGACGTACCAAAGTACTGTGTGCCGCGGATGCCAACCAAAGGGGTCCTGCTATGAAATCAAATGGCACCCCAGACCATCACTCCTGTTTGTCGGTCCGTGTGGTAGAAGACAAGTCAGCTTGGTATCTCACCGCTGTCTGGAGCTTCTCCAGACACGTATTCCCTGGTCATTCGAACTCAGTTCGAAGCGGGACTCATCACAGAAGACAATTCTACTCCAGACATTGACATTCCAGGTCGAACGTGCCCGACACCACTGCAAACGGGCTTGTTGGTGTACCGAGGTCAATGGTAATCAGCGCGATAGGCGCCGTGAGCTCAGCCCCCTTTCTCTTCTTCAGCCGCCTATAAATGGCCCTTGCGGTCACTGAAGTAACAGTTTTACGTACGATCAATGATAAATCTGGGGCTGTAAGTGCCGCTCTGTCAATTGCTCGGTCCTCACGTTCTGTCGTTTCTCTAGGCCGACCGCTTCCTTCTTGACGCTCTGTTTGGCCATGGTTCACCCATTTCTGCCAACATCGTCTATTAGTGGCATCGCTCCTATCCAAATATAGATCGATACGCCGATTAGACCAACCGGCTTCTTTGAGCCCGACTACACGTCATTTCTCAGATGCTGACATCGGCGCATATTGTTCGCACACCTGTATGCGAGGTGCAGTTACTGTCTAACAGAGTACACGGAATGAAATTCGCAAAGAATTTATGACCAGGAATCGAAATTTTTCCTCTTTAATATAGTGCCAGTTGCGCTGTTAAGATGCGCTAAAGCGTCACATGTTCATTCTTTGGCCGCCAAGCTTTAAAATTTTGCATTTTCAGTCGAAATCTGTATGCATATCAATTTGTGTCCAATTTGCATTACCCACTCTTTGTACGTCGTTTTTTTTTTCTAAGAGTGTATGTCTTCCTACTGAAAACTATAAATTCGCAGGGATAATTCTCAATAACCGCATTATCGTAACCGTAACTTTGTTTGAACATGTTGATTTTTTAAGTAGTTATTTAGATCAGGTTATTTTAACATCTTATGTATATGTTTTGACATTGTTGTTTATGTTTCATATTGGTGGTAACTAACCTAGAGCACTAACCGAGATAGCTTTTACATTTGAAAAAAAAATTATATTGCTCTTCAAGAATTTTTATTATTTTCAAAGCTTAATATTCTATCCATTTCCATCTTGCTTTTTATTTTCATTCTATGCGGATATACGTATCACTGTGAGTGAATAAAAAATATCGGACCATTTTCATGCTATACGTAGTTGAAGACATGACAGCTTAACATTCACCTTTGTGTAAACTCATAGTGCTGCCATCTATTTTATCATTTAAAAACGAAAATACTTTAAGAATCTTTTGTTTTACATAGCAAACAGAAGCGGTTAAAGAACTAAAAAATAAATTCCTTGATCTCGATTCTCATTTATTATCGCTAGATAAGATATATTTCCCTTAGACTGTAATAGGTTTTATTGTTACTCCTGTTTAGCATTATGAATATATTTCTATTTTTGTACAAAAGGATAAGCAAACTATTACAGAATTATAACTTACAAGAAACTTGGAATAACTGCAAAAAAATAACACGTAGCTTCTAAATATCCACAATAAAAAGAAGGGGGGGGGCAAAAATATTCAAACTAATAATTGTAGTTCTTTATCAGTCAGAGGGACATCATGTCTTTGTATACCATTCCCAAATGGTGAACTGTTCGTTATTTCAAAACTCGTAGCCATTTTTAATTTTTACTTTGCATATTACGATGTTGTGTTCCTGTTATATCTGATGCAGGGGAATGAACGCATATGAACATTATAAATTAAGCGCATTCTTTTCCTAATTTTCTTACGCGATGCTAATATCGCCCTTTCAGCACAACTTCTTAATATATTTAGCCGAAACAACCATTAGATTATAAAATAGTGCCTTGAACCCGGTAAATATAGAAAAGTAGACCACAGTGTGTCATATTAATTACACTTTTTCAATCAGATTTACTAATAAAGGAAAATAATTATAACAGATCTACGATTTGTCACTATGAAATCGATGTTTATTGTTAATTTATGAACAGACTTCTAGTAAAATTAGCCCTAAATAACAAAAGTAGATTCTAATATCTATGGGGAAAGAAACATGTAAATGGAGTTTTTCTATTAAAGACACGAAAGGATATAATTAAAAAACTGAATTATTTTTCAAATATTCTTATTACCAACCTAATTTAAACATTTATATTTTAAATTCATTAAGAGAGTTAAAACAAATAGAAATTTTTTAACACTCTTTTCATGGTCTCCTCTGAAGATTACATAAGATTATCTTCTAGTTTTTCTCTTCTAATTACCTTTCCTGACAAAAGTGACATCAGAGGGGGATTTCTTCATCACGTCGATGTCTTGGGAGAAGAGCTTCCTCATTCCCGGAGGCAAATCCGGATTGTTCCTAATCAGGTCCTTGGGCAAATTCTGTAGTTCAGCCATGTGTTTGTTGAGGTGTTCTTTCATAAAAGCAAAACTGCTGTGTTTAATCACATTTTGAAGGAATTCCTCGTTTTTCTCTAAGGCTTGCTAGAAAAAGTAAAACATCAGTTAAGTTAAATATCCCTTTAGTAAAAATGGAGCATCACAAAGGTGATTAATCAGATTACACCTGTGCAAAAAATTTTATAGCCTTCTCATTGTACCTAGAAAGCATGGACTAACTATTGGGTACTCAGATTGGCTTCTTGGAATAGCACGCTGTGGATAAAAAAAATGCTCAAACGTGATTTCTTTTAAATTTTACTGGTGGATGTCATAGTCCCAGCATCCACATTGGAAAGAACTAATCGTCTTCCATATGTAAGGGTAGATAACTTAAGTATCTTGAAGGTGATAAAATTGCAAGGAGCATACCCCCAGGAGAGTCGCTAAATAATTATAACTCAATTCAGAAAAAGAGGAAACAAATCGCTCGTTCTGTTGTTTATCATTACTGATATTAAGTCTGGGGTCGCAAAATGTTCGTTTTTCTGACGTCATGGGGACCGTGGAGCAAAAAAGTTTGAGAACCGCCTCCCTAGATAGAAGGTAAGGTGTAGTGATTCTTTATATTTGAGTTATATGTCTTATTGCTCGTCCAAAGTTATTTAATCGGGCGTGATTTAGTTGGGGTAGTACATTAATTATTTATTTTATAAAGTGGTAGTTGGGTGCGTTGTGTTTAAATTAGTTGTTAAAAACCCAAAGTTCAGGACGTAGTTAGCAATAACGAACAATTAAATTGTAAACCAATGAAAACAATTAAAACAGAGAACTAACTAAATTTAAATTTAACTTGATTTATTTACACTTTGTACATTTATACATTTTATGTTAATAAAACTTTCGTAAACACACCTAGCCATACACAAAATCAGTTTCTCATCCTTTAATATAAAATTTCAAAGATTACTTTTCAAAGGGAACAAGGGAGCACACAATAACTATCCAAAACGTAGAATACCAATTATATCTCCTATTAACTATCTCTACACCTATTCGTAAACCAAAAGCCAAATCAAATACAAACATCAACCAAAAGAAAAGGACTGATCTAAACAAATGAAATATTTTGACTCACTCGTTGAGTTGCGTTCCGGTATATTTGTAGTTCGACTTCCGTTTATATGCCGGGGAATTCTCTTGCTTCTATGTCGTTGAGCTTGCTGCTGTCTTCTAACATCACACACACACACAAAATATTTTATTTCACAATTATATTTGGGGAACTAAAATTCGACCCAATGCCGTAGAACACAAAAATCTTATGAGGCAACGGGGAACTGTAGTTCGACCCGATACGCCAAACTCAAGAAAGAAGTCTCTCCCTGAGAGATCTGAGAGCTTGCTATTTTAGATAGAAGGGGAGAGAGCTCTTAAATTTTCCAAACTCCCCAATTTATATTATTTCAAACCCCATTCTTCTTTCTTGACTCCTCCTTCTAATTTCTTTTATACCATTCCTGATACTGCCAAAATTTCATTTGCCTGCATCACCTCAACCTTCTTTAATTGGCCGCCCCTGCTTCACACACCGAAACCGTACGCAAAACCTCCCAAGTTGTTTGTGGTTTTCTCACGCCGCTGTCGAATGCCACTGTTGTAAATTCGAATACAAAGCCCTTTGTCGTATAATGTCACTTTTGGAGACTTCCCACTTATCTGCGTCTAGCGATCTAACTTTCCAAGCTGACCGCTTCTTCCTCCACATCAAAACACCGGACCGCTTCGCTCTTTAATTAGCATGCCGCTTCTAGCCATCGTTTCAAATTTTAACCATTTGTAATGATGAAAGCATTCGAATTAACTTACTCTTTTAATATTTTTATGATATCTTTACCTATTCGAAAGGCACATCATTACATTATATTCTTCTTTATAAATACTTTTCTCTGTACCAGACGATACCTTTTCTAGCTAGATAGACAGGCTACGGACCTACAATCTCGAATTCGACATGGGACTTTAGGATTCTTGTCTTTTCATTAATTGAACCCCCAAAACTAGGCCTTGCAACTTTATCAGACCTTCCTGTAACTAACCATATGGACTTTAAACAATCGACAGAAACTCGCTAACGTTAGTAACACAGTACACTGAAGATCCACAAAAAACTGGTACAGGAGTACGTATGCAAATAACGGAGGTATGCAACCAATCAGCGTAACGCGATTCGGTCGGCAGTGCCTATATAGGACAACAGGTGTCTGGTTAAGCTGTTAGATCAGTTCCTGCAGCTACAATAGTAGGTTATCATGATTTATGTAACTTTGAACGTGGCATTATAGTCGGCGCATGATATATGGGACATAGCATCCCCGAGGTAGCGATGAAATTTGTATTTTCCAGCACGACCATTTCCCGAGTGTACCGGGAATATCAGGTATCCGGTAAAACATCAAATCTCCGACAGCGGTGCAGCCGGAAAAAGACCTTAAAAGAACGGGACCGTCGACGACTGACGAGAATCCTTAAACGAGATAGACGTGCAACACTTCCTCAAATTGCTGCGTATTTCAGTGCTGGGGCATCAACAAGTGTCAGCGCGTGAACTGTCCAACAGACTGTCATTTATATAGACTTTCGGAGCTTCATGCCCCTTCGTGTATCGATGTTGACTGCACGGCACAAATCTTTACGACTTGTGTGGGCCCGCCAACACCTCTATTGGACTCTTTATGACTGGAAACGCATTGTCTGGTCTGACGAGCCTCGTTTCCAATTGTATCGTCGGATGGACGTGTACGGGTATGGAGATAGCATCATGAATCCATGTCATCCGGGGACGGTTTAATCTGGTGGCGCCTCTGCGATGGTATGGGCCGTGTGCAGTTGGCTTGATATGGGACCCCTGGTACGGCTAGAGACGACTCTGACAGGTGACGGGTACATAAGCATCCTCCTGTCCTACCATCTACACCCATTCATATCCATTGTGCATTCCGACGGACTTTGAAAATTCCAGAAAGACAATGCGACACCCTCTCCTCGTTGAGAGTTGTGCCCGAGTGGCTCCAGGATCACTCTTCTGACTTTAAACACTTCCATTGGCCACCTAAATCTCCATACATGAACATCATTGAGCATATCTGGGATGCCTTGCAACATGCTATTCAGAAGTGATCTCCAACCTCTCGTACTCCTATGCATTTGTGGACTTCCAAGCAGGATTCATAGTGTGAATTGCCGCCAGGATACCTTCAGACATTAGTCGAGTCCATGCGAGTCGGTTCCTGCACTTCTGCCTGCTCGTTGGGGTCCTACACGGTATTAGGCAAGTGTACCAGTTTTTTTTTACTCTTCAGTGTATATCCCCCAGATCCCTGAACCTGATTGGGAGATGCATTCTACAAACTTTTCATTAACTACTACTAAATGGGTAATACTTTCTTGATGAAGTTTGTTTTGGGAGGATTTAATTAAGAGATCATGTTAGATAAACTTCATCGATAAACTTGAATTCTTATGCTTACCATTTGTATTTGTAACGCTAAATTTCTCTAAACTGTTTCAATCGGACTTTTGTCTATGCTATTTATAGACTAAAAGTTGTATTATTACAAAATATAGGATTTTTCTTCGATTTATTGGCATACTTTCTTGAATAACTCAGAAATTGCAAATTAAAAGTGTTGAAAATTTTCATAAAATGCCATACGACAAACAGCTCAGTAACACGATCGCAAGATCTTGAGTTTCGACACGGGATCGTTGATGTACCCACACGAGAAAAGTAATTGGCATTCCGAATAAAGTTTGATGTGTCTAGAGTACACAGATCTGGTTAGAGATTTCTCTGATTTGACTCGCGAACGTATAGAATATTACAAACAGTAATAAAGTATTTTGTGTTTTTTTTTGCCACTCCTACATGCTAGGCAAAATAATAACTTTGTACTTGGTATCCAATTATAAGGCTTTATCTGTTAACGAATTTGGATAAACAATTTCTTTACGACTGCTATATAACAAACTAATATATAGCATTATTAAATATAAGAAAAGTACGAATGTTTTGCCAGAATTTAAAATACGTTACCCAAAAAAATATAATGGTGTACTTCTTTGCTGTTTAGTGGCAAATTTTGTCTGCATACGGTAATGTATCATTACTAGTATTAGACTTCAATAGGCATGTGTTTACAAATTAAAATAATGGACGGCAAGTAAATCTATTTCAAAATAAATTAGAAGAACGTATTGTAAATATTTTGTGCATATTCGTTCTTTTTTGAAATTAGAGATTCCAATTTTAATCCCTTCTTAGCAATTAGTCTCTCAAAATTTAAGAACTATCTTATAAATACATATCTTACAAATATCTCACCCATATATAAAATATTCTCTATGGTAAAAATGGATGTAACGTCATCACTATTAAAGTATCTGCACAGTAAATGGCACTTTTCGAAAACCATTACATTCTGAACAGTCAAACGGATCTCCTGAGAAAATTAAGGATAAACATTCTGCTAAATAAGGGATCACCATGGCAACACTTTGTACAGTTTTACAGATTTCACAGTTATATAAAAAAATACTCAGTTTTTCAAGTTCAGATTTCCCATGGCAGTTTCCAATATTTTTCCACTTCACACATTTCGACATACATGATCATTCATTCTTCTCACCTTGTATTGCGGTCCAAGGAATTCTGCTATTTTAAGAACGTTGGCAACAGTGTTTTTCTTCAGCTCCTCGTAGGTGAGGAAAAGGACGTTGGGATCGTTCTTGTGCTCATACCAAGACATTACGGTATCAAAGTAGTCTTCGAAATCCAGTTTGCCCTCAATGAAGAGCTCGAAGAAGTCGTCAAACGAGCCACCTTCAAAATTATAGCCAGCGATATTTTCGGTATGATGGTAAAAGGAAACACAACAGTCCTGTAAATATAGATATAAAAATAGTTCACATGAAACCTATGGAAAATACAAAATAGGAATACACAGTTCCTTAGTAATATTAAGAAGCTGCATGATCCAGACAAGACATTTTATAAGTAATTACAGACTACTGCAAATTAAATAAAGCTTTGAAGAACTGACTTAAAAATATGCGGTATATATTTTTTATGTGTTTGTTCCTTGTCCTACTTTGTAATTTCTGCTAAATTCTTCGTTTTCTGCCGCTGAAACAGGGTCCGTTGTATCTTTGATAGGATCTGCAAGCCTATACAATTAATTGTTAGGGAGCGTACTCGCACATTTTCGATTTGGAAATATCCCCATTATGGGATCTTCAACAGGAAGTGAAGATCCTTAGCGAATTTGCGCGAGAACTCGGACATGGGATTGCTTTTGAAACGGTGAAATATAAATGAAAGAAAACGTGATTAAAAGCAGCATGTTGTGGCCATGAGCTGATTTGGCGACGGGATACAGCGCCAACCAGTTTTGGGCACACCCCACGGTCGAGCGACATGAGTCAGTGGACGTGAGATGGTCAACCGGTGTGAGTACGATTTCTTTCCCTCTTCTCTCTCTCCATCATTGTATATAGGTTTAAGGAGCTTTTTATCTAAATTTTCCTAAGGACCACATTTAATCTAAATTTTCAGTAATTTTAATTAATTTTCGGGCTTCTTTTTCCATTTGTTATTAAACTTATGGGAAAATTTTCCTACATCTGCGAATTTTTAATCATCAATTTTCCTTCCTAATTCCCATTCATTTTTTATAACCGCTCACATTGTGGCCAGCAAACTTGTTTTAAAATATCAATAGTTTCATCATTATAAGTTTATGTTATAATTTCAGTTTATATTATAAGTGGAAAAATACGTTCACCTTTGGATTTCTTGCTACGAATATATACTTAGCTTCGGGCGACCATGGTGTGAGTCTGAAAGGAAGGTGAAGTTTGATGGCACCAGGTCTCTTCATAGTCTCCGCAGCATCAGCTCCCGTCATCTCCAGAAATGGAGTTTGAGTCAGAAACTCTATGGCAGATTCGAAGGGCTTCCCGTCTTTATAGATGCATGACACAATATTCTGAACCCAGGTTGTACCACACTTGGGATAAGTGACTATGAACAAGTCGTCCGGCCGAGGCTTGTAAGCTAATGCTGATCGAAAGGCTTCCGCGGAGAACATGCCAGGAAGACAGAAACCATCCACTACTTGGTAGAAGGGTGACTTGCGCTCTGGTTCAGAGCCATTGCCTACAGTGGTGGCCATTATTCTGAAAGAAAAATCCATGTGTTAGGCTATTTCAAAGAGAATTTTTTATTTCTTTTGCTTTTAAACACGTATAGTGCTAATATATAAAATTTATTGAGCTAAAGGACGTAATGTTTATTACGACTAATGGGCTCGAGATAGCCTAGTGGTAGCACGTTGGTTTTCGGCACCGAGAAGTTCGGATCGAATCCCGACAATTACCGTTAAATGCCTCCGTATCCAAGCCGGATATGAACATGTTAAATATGTAGACCAGAAAGTCCTTCTATGAGGTCGTCGGGGATGGGAGAGGGTACGGTCTCCCCAGATGCTGCCCCTTGTGGGATCTCGATCAAAATTGCAGTGGCACCTGGCTAAACTGGACTCCTACCCTTGTGGTGCCATTATAAACCGTAGCCGCACCCCTCAGCCCTCTAGCCTATATGGACCTGGTCTGGAATAAATTCTGGCCAGGGGTCATTAGAAACAACAACAACACTACGACTTATGGACATCTTCAAAAAAATTTAGGATCAAACATCACAAGAAACAAGTCAGTAAATATCTCTCATTTTCAAAAATTAAATGACATAACTAATTACATAACTTCCATAACTTGTTATAACTTCATACGTACAAAATTATGAACTAAAAACACTGGGCACAAATCAGCAAATATCTTCTATAAGCTCGCTTTAGAAAGTGCTATGTCAGAGACTGAAGGAAATACCACTGAATGTAAAAATATTCTGTAACACCAGATACAAATCAGCAAGTTTTTCCTACTTTCAAACCGAAAAGGCACCTTGACTATGAATTATGCATCATATAAGAATCAACATCTAAAACGACGACTCGCAAGATAGCAAATATCTCCCCACCTGCTGACTAAAAAGACACCCTGTGCACGACTGATGCATTAAGTGGTTACAATTACGATCTATATAAATACGTTAGCCAATATATCACATTTTCCGACTTAAAGACCTCATGTTTATGTTTGATGACGATTTCATAGATAATTATGCTCCGACGTTATTTAGAAAATGGGTCAAGGTTTTACTCGTATTCTCCAGTTGCTTTTTATGCACCCGAACACCAATAAATACAGGTACGTTTTACAGGTTAACGAGCGACTCAATACATTATGATCAGTAGTATTGATTTAATTATTACCTACACTGATAGTTTTTTTTTAAATTTTAATATGACTAAACGTATTATTCCTAGGTTTAGTATAATATGCCTAGGACCACTAACGCTCTAATTTGTTTACTGGAAACACCATGATTTTGGTGCTACATATTGTTTAAAAAAGAGACATTCGTCTATTTTCACCCCGAGCTATCCTGACCACTTAATTATCGGACCACCCCGTAGGTGAATCAACTCAGATCCCTATCATATCCTTAGCCGGGATTCGATCCCATGCCCATGAGCTGGTATTTTATTTAAATATATATATATATATATATATATATATATATATATATATATAATAAAAGGAAGCTTGACATGTTATGTAATGATAACTGAAGAAAAGTGATGCAATCTTGGGGATTCACGGGGAAGCTCATATTACTCCGTAATGTTGTAGTCGTAGAAATAGGGCAGGCGAATGGGGAGAATTGAGGACACTTTCATAATGACAAAAACACAGTCACATTCATTTAAATGGGTTTTATTAAGGAGCGGCCTTCTGCTGCACAAGATTCGCTGAGGATACATTTTATAAAACAGTTATTTCGGGGAAAAAGGCCCCGGCACCGCAACGCTACGGCGGTACGGACAGAGAGCTAAAATTCTACATGTGCATGGTTTCTAGTACGAACACAAAAAGCTGAAAAAGACGCTCGGATCTCGAAAGGTAGAGGCGAGCAAAACTTTTAATTGGCTTAAAGGTGACAGCTGACCTCATCACGCCTCACATCGGACGAGGTTGAGTCAGGTTCTCGAACTATTCACTTATATAACCTGTAGGCGCATGGCATGTTTAAGGGGAAAGCTAATAGATTACTTCGGAGTATCTAGATCCAAATCAAATTGAGGGATAATGTTCTGTTGCGGTAAGACAAAGTTAATGAAGGGAAGCGTTATTGTTTCATATATATATATATATATATATATATATATATATATTAAGCAGGGCGGTCGACCTGCAACGCCAAGTTAAAAAAAAAAAAATAGACGCCAAAAGAATAAACGCACCAAGTACAAAAATTCGTCAGACCACTTACTGCTTTTATACTCTGCTCCCTTTCCCCTATGCTTCCCATGTTAAAGCAGTGTGCGTAAATTATAAAATTCTGAATAAAACCCGCATCGTACAAAATTGAAACAAAAAGTAGAAGAATCTTATCAGCGAGTACTTTAAATTGAGATAAAAATGGACTTTCAAAGTTAAAAGTTAACCGAGATACGGAATTTTTAATTTTCCGTAGCGTTAGGGATTTTGCAAGAATCGAGTTTTCGCCAATATATATACATACACTTATATATATATATATATATATATATATATATATATATATATATATATATATATATATATATATATATGTGTGTGTGTGTGTGTGTGTGTGTAAGTAAGTGTAATATATCCATTACATCCTTAAATTATAATCTGAAAGAGAAACTAGCTCATATTTACATGGCTGTAGCTAGACTCAGCCTGAAAGGAATAAAATTTTGATGCAGTCTGGCCGAACCGTTTATTAGAGTGCCAGAAGTACATCCGTCTATTTCAGAAGACGGCTTGGAAGCGAATATCACCTTTCAACCTTACGCGCGAGAGGCGAGGTACATGTAACTATATTTTGAAGGGTCACCAGAATATTGGAGCTCGCGATGTGAACCCACGCCTTTCTCCAGACGTATACACGTGTAGAAATGCATAGGCATGCGATTCATGGTAAGTTCTGTTGCGAAGGGTTTGGTAGTGATAAATTGAGATTACTGTGGATTGGATTTAGGAAAGGGAATTTAAATGCTAGAATAGAGGGCATAATATTTAATATATTACATATATATATATTATTGGATCGAGATATCTGGTTGTTTGGTTGCGTATTTCTTCTCTAAGGTTCTCTGTTGCTACAAGAAGGGTAAACAGACCGTAACCTATAGTTACGGTCCCTACAGACCACAAAAGGATTCTGAACGGTTATAAACACCAACGACACGGTACACGCACAATCCTGCAGATTCTGGTACCGAAAATTTAGATGGTTGGACATCCATTTTTCGGCCATTGAGTAGGAAAGGAGGATGTGAAATCTATCTGAAACTGCATCCATCAGAGAACGGCCGAAAGAGCAATGACTTGGTTGGGTTCGATTCCAGTTACTGAAACAAAGCAAATATTTAATAAATGCCTCATATTGAGAGGCTTGGTGTGTCAGTTCATAAATAACTCCATATACTCAGAATTTCAGTCATTTTGAAATTGTATATCTTCTAATAGATTAAACGACAATTATATTAACAATTATTAAGAGTGGTATTTGAAAATCAAAGCATTCCACATCGTCAAGATATATCAGTTGGTTAAACACCGGTCCCGAAATTTGCACAATAGAGTTCCAATCACGGTTAGCAGAGACTCGCTTCATAACTATATATAAACTTCTATAGTAAGCTCAATATACTATGAAATGAACTAAGAAATTTGTCCTTTTTTCTTCGTTTTCTAAAAAAATTAATGTCACATTGCGTTCAATATTTAATCGATAAATAACATATTTTCTAACAAAACTGAACTGTACTGAAAACTCGTTTTTAAAAAACAACAGAATTTTTCTGCTTTTGGCAGAAACAATATAATCTTACCTCTTTCCAGCGAGTTATCCTTTAGAAATAAATCACAGATTAGAAGGAGAGCGTTCAGCTACTTATCATTTCCTTCGTAAATTTATAAACTGCGTGTAGACAATCAAGTTTTTTATCTTGAAAACGTGTGATAAGGATAAAAATGATATGAGAAAATTCTTAACAAACGTAATCAATATTTCAAGTCAACAAATAAAATGTTTTCGAGAGAATGAAGAGATTGGTTATCGCGATAGAAAAAACAAAAGAATTTAAATTTAAATTAAAGAGTCTACAACCTTCTTAACAATTAATTGAATAATAGAAACAGATAAACAAAGCTAGTGAAACAAGTCAGGATTTAGAATTTTTGAGTTAGCACTTTCACCCTTCTGTTGTATCATGCCATCTGAGTTTTTCTGTTGTAAAATGGCAACATTCTTTCAACGCCATTTTGCCTGCTTTGATCCGCAATGTAGGGTTTCTTTTGTTTTGCTCCTGGGGAAAGAGTCTAATTTGCTTTCACAGTTCGCGAATGAAGGATAATTTTCGGTTATTTTTAGTAAAAGATTTTTCTAAATCCTGAATTTGTAATACCACCAATAAATACTTCTTTGACAATTGTATTACGTTTTTCCAATAAAAAACCTCTTGATTCGTTTTGAAGAAAAAAAAATCTTTCTTTGCAGAAGCATAAATACATTTACGTTTTGTAATTGCGTAACCGTAATTTGCCCTTTTCAGTGTTAGTGAATTTCCTTTTCTAATGGCCTGCTCCGTCAGGCGGACTTGAAAATGAATAGCTCTGGGCTGAGAAATAAGCTGGTATTAAGTTTGGAAATAAAATTCTTACACTATTTACAAACTTGAATGTATTTATTCTTCTGCAAAAGAAGTTTTGATTTCTTCAAAACTAGTCAAGAGGTATTATATTGAGAAAACGCAATATTTATTGGTGGTAAAACTAATTCAGGATTTAGAAAAAAAATTTTACTAAAAATAACTGAAAATTATTCTCCATTCGCGAGCTGCGAAAGCAGATTTGACTCCATCCTCAGGAGCAAAACAAGAAAATTCCTTATTGGCCAAAATAGACATAATGACATCCAGGAAATGTTGCCATTTTACAACAGAAAAACTCTGATGGGTGAGACTGAAATGGAAAATTCTAATTCCTGTCTTTTGTAATAGATTTGCCTCACACGGGATACGCCTTTCCCTAAGAAAGTTTTACAAGGTGGGCATCCTTTTATGTGGCTTACTACCTTTGATATTAAAAACACGTTGCTAATATAATTACAGTGTAATTACAGTGGTTGGGAATTCGTAATCTGGAATAGAAAATGACATCAATAAAGGAAAAAACGGGGAATGACGACAAAAATTATGAACCATGGGACATTTATTTTAAGGGAATATGAAGAAAATGGATTAAGACCCCAAAAAATACAGAATGTTTGTCATTCTATGCAACTATGAAGACCGGTGGATGAGTCTTGTGTCCCCATGCGAACAGCATCATTTTCCAAGTCCAATTGTCTGACTTCATCTTAGACATCCTGAAAAGCACCCTCTCTGATCTCTGTCCTGTCCAACTGTCCAGGGAAGATGTCCCTTGCAGGTGGCTGATGAGTTTTGCATCTGTGCGAAAGTTCGCCAAATTTGGCGAAGAGCGTTCGCCAAGCGGCGAGAAAATCTGTGAACGGCAAAGACAAGGGAGAACGTGTGTGTGTCTGGGAAGGCGAAAAACCAACCAAGCTGGGTACTGCTGGGATACCAACCAATCCTTTCTCCCCTGCAGATCGAAATTTCACTGATAGCGAAAGGGAGCGCGTTCTTAGGGCTAAAAAATAGGTTTTCGTTGAATAAAGTGCCACAGTTATGGGGCAGTAACCACATTTATGTGATGAGAGCAGCACACAGGGGAAAAATCCCATATGAAAAAGATAGTTTTAAAGGGCGATACAAAACGTTACGACATTACCCTAATGGTACGATGCCGTAATCCGATACTCCGTTTCCCTCTGTACTCTTTAATTAGATGTACCATTGATAAATATATTTATACTTCATTCAAAATGCATTAATGGACAAATTAATGGCATATCGATGAAGAGCCCATTAAAAGAGCGGAACCTAGGTCCAAGGCTACTTGAACGTTGGAGATGTGAATTTTTGTTTTGGGCACAGCCCCTTTAACAGGCTTTGTGTATTTTGCCCCTTTTTGCCTTCTAAATGTTGCACCACAGTACATGATAGACGATGGATCTTTCCGAAGTGGACTGCACTGTAATCATACACTTTGGCAGCATATTTAATGCTGTACTGTCTCAGCACGCCTTACTTTATATCTGTATTTAAAGTCTATTTGTCTCGAAATGGAATTTTTCCACATACGATTTGCCATCTTTCAGAAGGTATATCTAATTTTTATTAAAGGTATAGCTACATTGTACAGCTACTTTGTACGCTGAATTTTGTACAGCATTCCTTTGTGTAGAAGCGCTGAATAATGTTATAATTCCCCGCGTTGTGTGGTCGAGAGATGGTCAATAATAAAACTCTCATAACAACTCCAGAGGCAAAAAAATAAATAAAGACTTGAGGAACTCTAAGGTGGCGTAATTCTAAACTCTACGGCCCCCTCCGCTTTCGCGTATCGGCCAAGTTTTAACTGGGAACCAACCTCGCCACAGAAATCCCGCCGGCCCGATAGGACCCACAGGACAAGGCACACAAGGAAACAAAAAGTAGAAAAATCCTCTAAGACGGAATACAAATTCCAAGTATGAAATAAAACATGGGAGAGTGGACAACGCGTGCAAAAGAAAAACCGCTCCAGGTTCCATTAGGACCTAGCCAGATTTTTTTTTTTTTTTTTTTAAATCAAACTTGTTACATAGCAAAACCTAATTATAAATAACCAAACAAACGGTCCATGGTTAACTACCAGGACCTAAAATGATAAAATTAACACAAGAAAAGAATTAATTAACCATGGCACTAACACCATCAGTTCATGGCTAACAGCCTGGACCTAAACAAATTATATTAGCATAAAAATTAAAATAGCTAACAATAACAAACTGCCAGTAATACCAGCAGCTATGCCTCAACCAGAAGAGAAACCCATGGCCACAATAGATCCTAGCTTGAACATCATTCACAATTACATTTACACAAAATCAAATAAATAACAATAGTTTACACCATATACATCTAAACATAATATAATTTACACAAATATACATTGTAATAATATATTCACTATTCAAAACAATAAATAACACAATATAGCACTAAATTAGAATATAAAATATATAAAGAAAGAATTGCGTTATTATTTATACAAACTACACAACAAACAGAAAACCCTAAGAAATAGTAAAGTGCACAAACAAGCAAAGTCAATAGCTTCCAAACTAAGCAATAGGAAGATGTTGATCCATTAAATCAGCTACCACTTTGGAAATAAATTTTTTGCAATAGAAATCACCGAAGAATTTCTCCTTCGACCAGTTCTCGTAGCCCATAGGTAAGTTAACCCTATATTTTGTAAAAATTGGACAATCGAATAAACAATGATCAGGGGTTTGAATAGCCTGGCAAGGACAAATATTAGTTTTATTGTGAAATTTATTCTGATAGCTCCCGAAAGCGCCGTGACCAGTTATAGCTTGATTCAAATAGAAGTCAGCGCTTATTCTATGTATTTTAACTTCTCTAAATATTTCCTGTACCCTTCTGCCTTTGGTACTCGTGTTCCAGATATGCTGCCATTCACTAATCTCTTCTTTATGGAGTAACTTTCTAATTTTATTCTTTGTCCATTTATATGAGAAGTTTATTGTATGTAATTCTGTAGCCTCCTTCGCAGTTCTGTCCGCTTCTTCGTTTTCCATAATACCAATGTGAGCCTTGACCCAGTGGAAGACCACTTCAATGTTATTGTCTTTAATTTTATGTTTAATATCATCGATTATTTCACCTTTAAAATTTAGTGCTTTCAAAGCTTCAAGGGCACTGCGTGAATCAGTGTATATATCACAATGTTTTATATTTTTACTAATCATACAATTGATTGCCACTTGTATCGCCCTGAGTTCGGCAGTATAAGAATTTGCTCTCTCTAATTTTTCCCTGATTTTCTCAATTTCTTTACCATCCTCATAAATAACTACCCCAGCCCCGGTTCTTTCATCCTTTTTAGAACCGTCCGTAAAAATTTTTATATTTGTTTTGGGGTCTAAATCATAAGTCCAATCATAACTTATTAAGTCATCCAAGGTTCTAATTTTCCATTCCCTGGTAATGCTGTTGTTTCCATTATATTTATTTCCATTTATTTCAATTTCTTCCTTATTATCGTATAGCCTGTATAATTGTTTCGCCGATTTGGCCTTCAGGTGTAAAGGAACGCATCCCGCCAAAATGTTAAGAGCGTCAGTCGAAGTAGTTCTATAACATTTCGTCATGAAAAGCATATATGGTCTTTGAATCTGCAAGAGCTTTCTTTTAATACTTTCTAAATCATTATACCAAACCTCGGCAGCATAGAGAATTATTTTTTCAACAACAATTTTGTACAATTCTTTAGTAATTTCCGGCTTTATGCCCCAGGTTTTTTTAGAAATTCCATTCAGTTTATAGAATAATTTTAATGCTTTCTCATTAACTTTCTCCAGGTGACCTATGAAATTAAGTTTAGTATCGATGTAAACTCCAAGATATTTTATTTCATTTTGATATTTAACATTTTCCTCACCAATTTTAATCGATGGTTTTGTAATAATTTGCCCTTTACAAGGCACAATCGTATAATTACATTTGTCTATACTTATTTTTAGACCATTCTTATGAATCCAATCGCTACAATAGTTTAGTATATCTTTAGCATAGGCGGTAAATTTGTAAGAAACTGGAGATTTTATTAATATTATAATATCGTCTGCGAATGCTTGAAGTTTGATTTTTTCATTGTAACAGTATGAAGTCAGTAAATCATTTATCACGATCAGCCATAGAATGGGCCCCAAAGAAGAGCCCTGCGGGACACCAGTATTATAATCTATTAGTCCTTTATTTGTCTTTATTTTCCTATCGGTGATATAGCTAATTAGAATACCCAATAAATAATTTTCCAGGTTAAGTTGTTTAAGTTTATTGATGAGAATATTTTTCTTGATGGAGTTGAAAGCATTTTGAATATCAATGGATACTATACATGTGTGTTCTTTATTACTCTTGTTTTCTCTGATGATACTTATAATATTATTCAAAGCCTGGAGAGTTCCTAAACCCCTTCTAAAACCATATTGGTTATTAGATAGTAGCCTCTTAGACTCCAAAAAGATCCTTAGCCTGTTTGTTATTAACTTATCCAATACTTTGCCCAAAACCGGCAGCAGGCAGATGGGTCTATAGGATCCTAATAATTTCAGATCTTTATTTTCCTTAGGAAAGAATATTACAACAGCCTTTTTCCATGCACTGGGGAAATATTTTTCTTTTAAGCATCTATTAAATAAACCTTTGATTAGTTGTTTATTACTGTTATAAATTTCTAAAATAATACTCAATGTAAAACCGTCATAACCAGGCGCTTTATCATTTGCTATTGTACTGATAATATAATCGATTTCCGTAAAAGTAATTTCTTGAAACTCATCCACAGTAATATTTATGTTTTCATTTTCCATTGCCGGATCAAATTTAAAGTGGTAATTTACAAGGGCTTCTTCAATATCATCGATATTTCCCAGAATCGTGCCATCATCAATTTGTAAACCTTCCAAAGCCTTTATTTTTCTCTCACTAACCATACCCTTCACTTTTCCAAAAGTGTCTTTTATCGTAAGTTTTTCAATGAAATTTTTAAATGAGTTTCTTCTGGCTAATTTAATAGCTCTCCTATAAATTGCTTTTTCCCTCTTGAACTCCAGTTTAAATTTATTTCTGCTTTGAAAATCTTCTTCTCTCTGGAATCTCTTACGCAGAGCTCTCAATTTTTTCCTTCTAATTTGTAGTTCTTTACTCCACCAAGGGGCGTTGTGATTCTTCTGCTTAATCTCTTTTTTACTATATTTTTTGCACAAATGTGTTGTGACTCTGTTAATCTCTTCTACAATGTCATCGATTTTCAAACTATTCATTTTATCAAAAATCATTTTTGTTCTCTTCACCAGTGCAGTTCTAAATTCTAGCCAGTAAAGTTGATTAATATTCCATCTGATATTTCTATTAATATTTCTATTCTTCTCTTTAAACGTAATTTCAAAAACTATTGCGTTATGGTCCGTATTTATATATTTATCATCCACCTTCCAGTTCTGTATTCTTTCCTCTTCAAGCCCAATAGTTATTGTCAAATCTGGCCATCCTTCACCAAATGGCCCGTTATAAGTAGGCAAGCTCATTGGGTCATTCCTTATATGTGCATTGTATTGGATCATATATTTAATTATTTCCTCTGCTCTTTTATCTGTAGGCCTACGGCCCCACAAGGTAGATCTAGCATTAAAATCGCCAAATATGATTATCTTATTGCTTTGATACTGCTCGGTTATATTGTTTAAGAGGGTCCATTGCGGATCCATACGTTCAGTAGTACCGCCCGCTGGAGGGATATATATTGTAATAAAAACATAATCTTCCTCGCCTGCATTTATTTTAATGGCAATAATATGGTCTGACACTAGCAATTTAATGAATTTAATATTGCTTTTAAGTATGAAGGCAACTTTTGGATTATTATTCAAGTATATCTTCTGATAAGCCGAATGAAAACCAATAATTTCATGTTTGTCTCCCCTTCTATAATATGGTTCGTTCAAAGAGATAATATCAGAATCAAGATCGGAAGCAAGTTCATACGTGGCAATTATAGAATTATTCAAATTTAAGTGAAGACAAGAAAACAAAACCCGACAAGAGGAAGAAGACGACAAACCCGCACCAAAGGGCTCAGGAACGTTCAGTACCACCATAATCAGTCCTGTTTCTAAGTTTTTCTATAGCTTTTATATAATTAGTACACTTGTTATCATACGGTAAGTGATTTGTCTCGTAATTGGTGTTAAAAGTTTCGTTAGTAAACTTACAATTATAACAGCAAACTTCTCTATTACAGTCTCCGTGTTCTTTCTGACCACAATTTCTGCAAACCTTCTCCCTATTGCAATATTTAGCAATATGACCCGTTCTGTAACAATTATAACAGATTTTTGGCTTGATGAATTCCTTTATATTATATTTTTGCCAACCAATCTTTATTTTATTATTTCGTATTATATTATTGAATGAGTTTCCGTCAGTGCTAATAACCCAATTAAAGCCGAATCTACCTTTAAATTTAAAAATTACTTTCGTTTGCTCTTTATTTAGCTCTTCGTTTTGAAATATTATTTTCTTCTCGATTTCCTCTTTGTCTAAGTCCTCCTCTACACTATAAATTATAATATGGGGATTCCTTTTTTTTGGTTTGTTAACAATATATTTATCTTGTAAGTTTTCTGCCTGTTGTATTTCAGTAATTAATTTGTCTATATCCTCCTCTTTATCAACACTGACTATCAATCCACCTTTACTTATTTTCCTTATTGTATTAATTCCTACACTTATATCCTCTGGCCTGATATTTTCCTGTAATTCCTTTCTAGTAATATCCGGATTTTGGTCTATTTTAGGGACTATTGTCAGTGAATGTAAAGTATTCTCTCTTCTCCCCTTAGATCTAGATCTAGCTCTAATCGCCGGAACTTTAGCTGCCTCAGCGTATGTACTCTTTATCTTTATCTCTTCCACTCTAGCCTCGTTAACGAGGTTTTTTAATTGTCTTTCTAAAGCCTTTACTTGACCTTTTAGATCCGTTATAAACGATCTTTGTAAATTTATGACAAATAAATTTTTGTCTATTTCAGTTGTGTAATATATTTTGTCTCCCTGGCTAATTCTAGTGGTATTACTAATTTTTTTATTTAGTTCCGCTACTCTTTCCTTAAGTTCATTTTCAAACCCAATCAACATTTCATCAGTACATGGATTATCCACGTCAAATACAATATCCTCAATGTCATCCAAGCTGTATTTCGACATTGTATTAATTATACTTCAAATTTGACTCTATGCACCACAATAAAACCATAACCACAATAGTAACCATAGGTTAGTATCGTGACCAAATCAATTAATTGTTCAAATGAAATCAATCACATTCACTATTACCAGAGCAATGAATCAATTACCGCAAATAAGCACTTCAAAAAATTAGAATATGCGAACTATACTGAATTATCTATGCACTACACAGCAAAATAACCTTAAGCATGCAGTGCGCTAACATGCAGTACTAAATAGAGATAAAACACTCACTCATTAAACAATGCAGAAGGCATATATTAACCACAGCAAAACACTTGATATTATAGAACAATTCGAATAGTCCTACCTTGGTTGTTAAAATATCATATATCCAACATGTATCAGACTTACAAGTTTCTTCACAAAGTTGAATCAAATTGAGTAATCTAAGGTGGCGTAAAAGAAAAGCTGTCTGTAGGGCCATTGATAGCGATCAAAACACTATAAATGTTACAAGATAGATGGTGGCGTTATTTTATGGCCCACAATAAAACTTTCAGATAATGGTCAAAGTGGTATCCCAAACGAAAATTATGTTGGGGAGGTACTTGGTAGACTGTGAACATCAGCAGTGAAATACTGGACCAATTGCGGCAGGAACTACTAAGAGAAAGGCACCCACTGTCCAATGAGAGAAAAAGGGGCGGGCCAAAATGGCTCCGGTAAACGGACAACAGCCCCTCCCAAAAAAAACGAGAGAAGGTCGACAGATTTCGCTTGCTGTTCCCTAAAGCTCTGATTGATCAAATGCATATATATAGAGAGCCGAATTAGCTGTCTCGGAGTCTAGCGAAAGTTCCTGGAATCTGACATGATGATGCTGAATATGATATGATGTGGGCACCTGTCAACAAAATCCTTCATCGCTGTATCCGTCAACAGTAGTAAGTGCCTCCCGAAAGATCCTAGAAATAATTTCTTTGACCGAATATTTTGTCTCTGCTTCTGATTCCTCATGTATTTAGTGATAATATGAAGCGGAACCTTATTCTATTATTAATTTCACTTTAAAAGAATTTTTAGTATTGTCGAATAAATGTATGATAAAGGCCAATTCTCTATGTTTCCTTGCTTGTCCCAACACATGCACGCATCAATTTATTAAGGTTCTATTACAATCTATACTTTGTTTTATTTTCCATAAACTGGACTGACAAAATGCATAAAGCCTGACACATAGGCAGAGCCTAAAGTAAAAATACACGTCTCCCACGTAAAGGTAACTTTGGTTCTGGGTTTGCCAATGTTTGTACTCACTTTCTTACAGATGAAGTGGACTGAATGACCCCACTTCGACAGTCACCATTAAAAATTTAGAGAAAAAACAAGTCCCCCCAAGGTCCAAGATTACCTGTACACAGGAATACAGAGGCTGTTCACACATTTTTTAGACGATGTATATTGTATTCACAAAACTAAATTACAAAAAATTCTTGTGTGTTAAATGTTCTATTTGACATCCCTTATTCTGAACTATCTTTCGACACCGCAATTTCCAGGATAATAATGCCTTTTGAAGTGTCAGAAGAGGTATTCTATCCCATTCCTCCTGAACAGCTTTCCAGAGTCCTGTAATGGTTTTGGGACGACGTTTGGATAATGCAGATTTTAAAAGTCCGAAAGCACAAAAATCCATAGGTGATACATCGGGAGATTTAGTAGGGATATCAGTGAAGGGTATGGCCTTGATACCAGTTTTTTGTTTCATTTCTTTTAGGAAATATACAGTGGATTTTGACGTGTGACTTCTAGCTTTGTCCTGATGGAGTCTCACAGATTGATGGCACTGTGGGTAAAGCGATGGTATTTCATTCAGAAAAATTGGCGATAAAATATCTTCCTAATAGTATTTGGAGTTAATCTTGACATTTTTTTCCACTCTCTTTATTTTTAACTTGCCATTATAAGAAAAACCACCAACAATCATGAATTCCTTAGAAAAACTTTCTTTCGATTCTTTGAACCATGTACTTAAATTTTTTTCTCCCTTCTTATGATAATAAATGGCTCTTTTTTTGTTGCATTCATTTAAATCCACCCATGATTCATCTATTGTGACAATTGTTTACTATTTTTCTTTGGATAAGTGTTTCTCATATAGAATTCTGCAGTGTGTCCTGCGTTCAGCGATATGATTTGGAAAAAGACGATGCACATTGCGTTTTTCGCTTTCTTAAGATTTAAATGAACGTTTATCATTTTGTTTACAGTGGACACCGAGCATTTTAATGATTTTGCAACTGTCCTTTGACTAGGGGGATTTTCTTTTAACATTAAACAACGTACCTTTGCAATAGTCGAAGATGTCCGTTTTTTCCTTGGATACTTGTTTGGAATTTTTGTCCCACTTGAGGCTTCAATTTGACGTTTTTTTTCCTTTCTTGTTGACGATATTACCTATCGACGCTTTAGATATCACAAAACCATGACTCTCACATCGTTTTTGGATAACGGAGTATGCATATTTCTCTTCGGAAAGAGCATAAATGCAGCCTTCGAACTACTGCTTTGTTAAAAACGCCATTTTGAATAAAAACAAAACTTTCAAGCCGCAGATGAGAATTTTGACTTTTAAAAACATAGTACAATTGCAATTATTTCTTTTGCAGCAAATGATTTTTTATTACCGCTTACCAAAATCGTCTAAAAAATGTGCGAACAGCCTCTGTACACCTTAGCCTTAAATGCCATATCATCTTAGAATGCAATTTTTTATTTTTGTACATCCATGCACCTGTTAGAAAAAATTAGATTAGTGGAAGAATTCTTGGAAATAAACCACGGTTAAAAGACGTTCATAATATAACTTTATTTGAATTCGTGACGCTCATTTAAATTTGCGATCTGATAAAAACAGATCAACATGCTGAATTAATAATATATTGATCGGAACATCTGTTCAGAAAGTAAATTCTCCGACTTGTATCAAATTCATTGAAATTGCTTGTATGTAAGTGAGCATTTGCCTACATTTTTTAATGACATAAACTCGTACTGTTCTTCTTTTCGCTGCAAATAGCAAATTTACACCTATTTATTTTAATGACTAGCTCTCAAGTGGCTCATATCTAAGCAAAATAAATGATTGGAAAACTACTCCTGTTTACTTTGAGGATTACCTCAAGATTTGCTGTCTATTCTTTCCGGTTATTCACCCACAATGACTATACATTGTACCTGTTCACGATGAATTCGGAGCGTTACGTTGCGTTACTCCGTTGGCTCCAAGACTGCTGGCATAGCCTGTGATTGGTTTGATATATCATGTGGTCAATCAATTGAGCTCTTTGATTGGTTAAAATTTTTAATGCTGGCGCTACGTAAGGCTCTGGATTCAGTGTGAACGGACCGTTTCGCTTGAGTCGCTCAAGAATGCTTTCCTAATAAAGAAAATATGGGACATTCAATTTAATGACTTTTTGATTTATTCGTCTATTCTTCCCTAAAACAGAAAATATACACCTATTCATTTTTATTACTTGAGCTGATCATATGTTCTTCTCTTAAAAACTATACGTCGATTGATTTTTATGGACATCAAAATCAATCGCTCGTCAATATGCTTTAAAGATAGAAAATATTAAAATTATAGCATATGCTCCATTTCGCAGTAAGCTTGTGTATATCTAAATCTTAAACGGGAAAACTTCTCTAGCCAGCCACCCCTGTAATTGGCCATACTTTGTTGAGAACCGATTAAAGTCTCTTCAGAGCCAATGTTATGGAAGATACCTATTTTCGACGGCAACCCCTCGAAACGGCCACTTTTTTTTTGGAACGGTAACTGGTTAATATGTTTAATGTGCTGTCTTTAGATGTCATAGGTATATTTTATGATGTAACATACGTTCTCTATTCGCTCATTCCTTCTCTTTTATGGCTCAAACTTTATTAAAGTTAATTAATTTATTACAGTTAAAAAAATTAAATACTTATGCGAATAGTAATGTGAGTGCAGTCGAACCCCGTTATAACGAACTTCAAGAGATCAAAGATTTTGTTCGCTTTATCAAGTGGTTCGCTATATGCGAACCGTTAAGAAAAATGCTAGAGTTCACAAAATGTATAACTCGTTGCAATGTGTATTCAATAATGATGTATTAGTGAAAACGATAAAATCTCTTTAAAATGATCATTAATGAATTAGATCGACCAAAATGATCCCATTAAACTGACACAATACAAATTAAATTACGTACAATAGGAAAACGGAAAGACAAAAATTTTCGTTCGTTATATCCGTGAGTTCGTTATATACCGGGTTCGCTATAACAGGGTTCGACTGTATAAACTATTGACATGGTGTTACTAGTATCGTAAACCGTAAGTTAGAATTTCGATGTAAAGTAATACCTCGACTTACGCTACCCCGACTTTTGATTTTACCCCAGTTTTTAAATTTACCCTTTTTCATCTTTTTAAGTCTTAGAATGAAATTTCCCCCAAAACTTTAAATGGTGTCTAGAAAAAACTTTGCCCAATATTTTTTTTAAAAAACGGGAAAGAGACAACGCATGAAACTGATCATATTGCTCAAGTAATATAAGAAGTTGTCAATCTTTCCAGGCTGTTATATATGGAAGTCGATGGAGATGATGTCAACGAGCTGTTGGATTCTCATCTTGAGGACCTGACAGTCTACGATCTCATAGAGATACGCGACCAAAGCGTCACTAAAGAATCCGACACTTCAGACATAATTCCACAAGAAAACCTAATGGCAGCTGTAAAGTTGAGAGAGGGTCTCAGCGCAATTAAGCAAGGGTCACAGATTTTAGAGAATATACGACTATAATAAAGATCTCAGGATCACTACAAAGCAGGGGGAAAGAAAAATGTTAGTCTCCTATGAAGAAATTCTTTGCAAAAACAAATACGGTAAGTCTACTTTATTGAATTTTTTAAAACCATCAACATCGTACTTTTTTTTAATATCTTGTACGTGTGTACACTGAAGAGCCAAAAAAACTGGTACAGACGTGCGTATGCAAATAACGGAGATGTGCAACCTATCAGCGTAACGCGATGCGATCGGCAGTGCCTAAATAAGACAAGAGGTGTCTCACGAAGCTTTTAGATCGGTTCATGCAGCTACAATGGCAGGTTATCACGATTTAAGTGACTTTGAACGTGGTGTTAAAGTCGGCGCACGAGAGATGGGACATAGCATCTACGAGGTAGTGATGCAATATGGATTTTCTCGCACGACCATTTCACGAGTGTACCATGAATATCAAGTATCCGGTAAAACCTCAAATCTCCGACAGCGGTGCGGCCGGATAAAGACCTTGAATGAACGGGAACGTCGACGACTGGCGGGAATCCTTAAACGAGATAGACGTGCAACACTTTCTCAAATTGTTGCGGATTTCAATGCTGGGGCATCAACAGGTATCAGCGTGAGAACTGTTCAAAGGAACATCATTGATATGGGTTTTTTTCACAGCCGCAGGCCCACTCGAGTATCGTTGCTGACTTCACGGCATAAAGCTTTACGCCTTGCCTGAGCTCTCCAATACCTCCATTGGACTATTGATGACTGGAAACCCGTTTCCTGGTCTGACCAGTCTCGTTTCCAGTTGTAATGGGTGGATGGACGTGTACGGGTATGGAGACAACATCATGAATCCATGGACCGTACATGTCAACAGGGGACAGTTCACGCTGGTAGAGCCTCTGTTATGGTATGGGGGGTGTACAGTTGGCGTGATATGGGACCTCTGATACGTCTATAGACAGCCATGACAGGTGACGGGTACATAAGAATTCTGTCCGATCATCTACAACCATTCATGTCCATTGTGCATTCCGACGTACTTGGACAATTCATGCAGGACAATGCAACACCCCAAACTTCGAGAGTTGCTACCGAGTGCCTCCAGGATCACTCGTCTGCTTTAGACACTTCCATTGGCTACCTAAATCCCCAGGCATGAACATTATTGAGCATATGTGGGATGTCTTGCAACGTGCTGTTCAGAGGAGATCTCCACCCCACGAACTTCTATGGATTTGTGGACTGCTCTGCAAGATTTATAGGGTGGATTGCCTCAAGGATACCCCTTCAGACATTAGAAGAGTCCATGCGACGTCGGGTTGCAGCATTTCTGCGTGCTCGTGAGGGCCCTACACGATATCAGACAGGTGTACCAGTTTTTCTGGTTCTTCAGTGTATAATATTAACATGTAATATAATATTTTAATTTTAATACAATATTTTTCTTTTAATCTGTCGTTTTTTGTAACTTCTTGTCCCAATTAGACAAAATTTATATGTATTTATATGCAAAGCTGTACCCCCGACTTACGCGAATTCGACTTATGCGTTCTTTCTTTAGTCCCACCTATCGAGTAATTTTCGGGGTATTTCTATTATCTTGATATCCAATATATTTTAAAAACTTACGTAGGACATGAAGTACACAATATTGATGTACCAGAAAATTATTCAGCTGGTAAAAAGCTTTCTCCTCCGCTATTTTGTTCATCATATTTAAAAATATAGAAGCATTAACTGTGTTTTCGGGTTAACTTTCGAAATATTCTTCTCTAGTGATTTCCTGTATAAATTCAGACAGCTAAGGAGATAATTGGAAAGAAGCAACAGTCACGGCAGAAAGGAAACGAATTACAGTGGTTGCAGGTGATAAGTATTTATTCAGACGCACAATGGTAGACGATTTATTACTGTTGTGTCAATTGTTAAGCAGCCCTATAGTAAATTGGGAGGGAAAGAGAGACGTAAAATCTCCTGCTTTCATGAATGTAAGAGCAAAATTAGTTGCATCATCAAACATATTTCTGAAATCAACAGCTGTGTTTTACGGCATCACTCAACAAGAGTAAATAAAAATCTAACGTTATCTTTCTGCCTACTTCACGATATATAGATAAAGTACATCATGTCTCTCGTTTCACTTTGTACAAATTACATCTGTGTATTGCAGTTATATTTACAAATATTTATTTAATATTTTACAAGTAGCGTATGTGTTTCTGAAATGAACATGTTAATAAGAATGGTTCATAAAACATCTGAAATAAACGAGGAACATGAAATCCTAAAATTTAAAAATATACAATATATAGCTTAGGTATACACTACTGGCCAAAAGTATAGCAAATTTGAGAAATCTAACATTTTTTCACGAATAAGCCCCCAAAATAATATTTTTTCGATGCAACTGATATTTTTTAATGACAATATGTAGAATTTGTTTAAAGACAAAATATGATTAAGTTATTGAACAAAAATAATTACTTAATTTTATAAAACATAGCATGCAAAAAATTTACAGGTTATCGGAAATCGGCACAAACTTTAGTTCCCCAGAATAAAATGAAATAAATAAACAATTTGAAGTTCTTCTGAGCAGAAAAGATAATAAATGAGTGCAATTGAACCGAAAAGCCTTTAATATGTTGTTGGGCCGCCTCTGGCTTTGATCACAACAGCCACTCTTTTAGGCATGGAATCCACAAGGTTTTTCAACACTAGGTTTTGCATGAGTCCAGACTGCCTGATTCGTACAGCTAAACACCCAAAAATCCAAATGGTGTGGGGCTGCATGTCATATAAGTCAAATGGACGACTCCATTTTCTACAGGGAACTATGAAAAGTGACCAGTATATTAGTGTGCTGAAGGATCGATTGCTTCCTAGTGCTCATGACATGTTCCCAAGTCAGAAATGGGTATTTCAGCAAGACCTAGCACCCTGCAATACATCGAAAAAGGCAAGAAAAACTTTGAAATTAAATTAAATTTCATTTGAGTTCAATTCTGAACTCTAAATCGAAACATTCCTTATTTTAGGTTAAGGCTGAATTTGCAAAACATATTATTAATGTTCTCCCATGGCCAGGAAACTTGTCAGACTTAAATTCTGTTGAGAATTTAAGGAGTATAATTGGAAGGAAAATATCTCAAAATCATCCCAGAACAAAACGAGAGATTCAGGAAACAATAATTAAAATTTGGCACCATGAAATACCGAAAGAAGTGTTGCAAAACCTTGTGGATTCCATGCCTGAAAGAGTGGATTTTCTGATCAAAATTTTCTGGACAAGAAATGAGTAAGTTTTTAAAAAGCCAGAGGTGGCCCAACAACATATTAAATGCTTTTCGGTTCACTTGCACTCATTTATTATCTTTTCTGCTCAGAAGAACTTGAAATTGTTTATTTATTTCATTTTATTCCGAGGAACCAAAATGGGTGCCGATATCTGATAACATGTACATTTTTTGTATGCTATTTTTTATAAAATTAAATAATTATTCTTGTTCAATAACTTAATCATATCTTATCTTTAAACTAATTTAACATATTGTCATTAAAAAATATCAGTTGTATTGAAAAAATATTTTGGGGGGCTTAATCTTGAAAAATTGTTAAATTTCTCAAATTTGCAATACTTTTGGCCAGTCTTGTATAACATGACATCTTAGATATCCTGACAATGGCAAGCATGTAACTGTCCATCGAAAGTACCGTGTTAACATAAAAGTAATATTTGCAAAGAATATATAGTGCCCTTTTTCGGTAACAAAATAACTTTAACTGCTTTCTAAATGCAGTTCCTTTCAGGTTCACATCTAACTGATGTCAAAGATTCATCGCTACGACTGAAGAATCAAACAGTAAACTTCATAAAGCACAAATTTATTGAACTATTTACATGATACAACAAGCCATTCAGTATAATCCTTCGGGACCTTCAGGAAGAGTAGTGGGAACTACAGTACATGGGCTGGGCCCTCCACTATAGGATGAAATAGCAATGCATAAAACTTCAGTGATCAGTCAAAAACGAAAGTAGGAAAGAAAATAGAAAGAGGGAGAAACAATAAAGCTTTGATAGTTCAAGAAAAAGTAATCTCTTTGACACCTCGGTCACCCCCTCTTTCGAGTATCGACCATTTGAACACTGAAGACCAGCCGCCACGTAGCAATACCTGAATACGCAGTCGAGAGTTAATTTCCCAGGTCCGGTGCTTTCCATTGCTGTGGGGCTCGAGGATGCCAGACAAACAGTATAGATCTGTCATCCATTCAAGGCACCCCAAGCCCCCTCAAGAAAAAGTAAAACATGGAGGGAAAATTTTTTTTAAAAAAATTAAAACGGAGCGAAGCTTCGAGCTAGAACGTGGTCATATAGACCTACGGGAAATGAGTAGCAATAAAGAGAGAAGTTGGGGAAGTGGAACTGATCAGATCCTTGAGCGGTTTCGGGAATGAATCAAAAATTATATACAATCCTAAAAATCTGCCATTTTTATACTCGTTTCATCAAATTCGCTTAATTTTATAACATGAAAAACAACTGCCAAAATACAAAATACAAACTTTATATAAGAAAATAAGAAGGAACCGTTGCCGGGGGAAGTTCACTTTGGTTACACCATAAGTAACTAAGAAGTTTTTGCAACAGCGCTCTTTAGTTCAAACCTCCTAGGTGCAAAATTTTCATTTCCATTTTTTTCAGCGTTTCACTTTTATGTGTTTTTCACCTTCTTCACTAAGTTATAAAGTCCTAACTGCTTTGGGAGGCACTTAAAACTATCTAACGTATTTATCCTAACTACTTTTCAATCTACGTCATAACCACGTAGCAATTTTACCGAAAAGTTAAAAATGTTAGTTATGGCACTTTAACTAAGGAGGATACTATATTTATCATTTTGAAACTCCTGTACCCCTAACCGACATACATTAGTGATATAGAAAGAGGAAATTGAAAGCTTACTTATTTAAGCACGCACTTAAAATGGGCATGGGAAAAATATGTCGATATCAGTTGCAATTTTTTAACAGATTTCCGCCATTCTCAATAACACTTAAAAACTAATAATACATTTGGTTTATCATGCTATCTTTTCTATTGATAACGTTCATAAAAAGTAAGGACATATTGTTGTTTTAAAACTCTTTTTTAATTGCATTGATAGATTCAGTCGAAACTACGTTATATTAATATACAGTTTAGATATATATGAATCCGATATGTTAATATAAGCACAATTAATCATTAGCAAAATTTGGGTGTTAATAATTCAAAAAATTTTCAGTCATTGAAATTTTAATATTTTAAAATTATGAATTACTTATTATTAACTTTACATGTTTCATAAGCATTTCTTTTCTAAGTAGGGCTGCAATTTTTATATATAAGCTTATATACGTTTTTATATCTAAACTAGTTTTTTCCTTCTAATTTTACTTATACTCTCACTACATAAAACTTTACTCTTACTCTTATAACTTTTGCTAATATTCCCCCGGTACTCTAATCTTTAGTCTTTGAAAGAAAAAATTCTCTCCTTCGATTTCTCTCTCTTCTCAGTGTCAAATCACTTTGCTCTAATGTCCCCATGGAGAGTTCTCTATTTAATATTAAAGTGAGATCATTATCCAGATGTTGACACACAGAACAGCTGGAATTTCTGAGGTTGCAGGATTTCTGAGGAACGCCCACTCGCGGGAATAGGATTTGACTTAGTGTCACCAAATATGCTAACATCTCAATTAGCGAGCAGGCGTTATTTTCGGTTACAGCTTTCGCATAAATGCACTTCTCTTTTTGAGGCCAGTGACATGGGATTCTGACCTCTAAATATTAATTTACATAATTTTTATTTAATCTATGAGCGATGCAATTTTTTTACGTTGAATTTTTGTTATATTTTTCTAAACGGTCCATCGCTGTTCCTTCCAACGGCAGAGATCTCCTATAACGTAGGTCTGTCTTAATCAGAATTCAAACCATTTTCTCCAAACACGATGCTGATATTCTACCAAATCAATCAGATCGGTGCTTTGAGAAAGTTTTATTTCCAACGACTTCCTTTAGATATTTTCAAATTAATTCCTTTTTTATTATTCCTTTTCTATTGTAAATATCAGTTAATCAATATTTATATAGTAAAGCTATTTCGCAAGTATTAACTCAATTATAGTTTAGCGGAATGGGGTACAGTTGATAGTCTCACCTCCTCGTGGTGTACCCTGGTAACGTCTTCGGACGGCTAAGTAGACTATCAAACTTACAGCCTACCAAACTGGCGGTTTACTTCCAATAATGATGCAGAAGAGGCGGGACTTCCCAGGATGGGACTATTTGTGACTGATGCAGTGGAATGCTGGCAGTCTGACAAAGACTAAAAGGACTGGACAAAATTGTGCATCAGATTATCACCAAAGATTTCTTTGGAAGATTGCATGACTGATATAAACTTAGTCAATGGATAAATCCCATCCAATCACGACCAAACTGGCCAAAAATGAAGGCAGTTGCTACTTTCCAACTGTCCATGGGACTCGACTGCCCTGCTGCACACTTGCATAGATTTGAGACAACCTGCAACTTTTTTTGTCTAATTTGCAATACGAACTCAATCATGGACTCTGATCGCCTACAAACATGCGTTGCTCTGCGGCAGTCGTCAATTTGGGACTGAAACTAGGAGGCAAGATTCCTAATGTTGGACTTTCAATGATTTATATGTTCGAGTGCTTTTGTGTTGTGTGGTATGTTACAGACGAATAACCACTTTTATAGTTAAATGTATTCTGCGTTTGCAATATAGTTTAGAGGAATACTAGTTATTCGTAGGTTTTTATTATTTTCGAGACACGCTAAGCAGAACTTCCAATTTTAAATATTTAAGAGAGAAACGTGACTTAGGTATTTCTCAGCTAAAAGACAATCGTTTGTTATCGGAGATAAAAATTTAAACTACTCGGTCAAAAATGTAGAAGGAAAATGCAGGCCATTTTTTTCTTATGTCAGTTTTCTGATGTAAGTCATCGATAAAGTTGTACCTTTTTTTCGTTCACAAGAAGCCTGCCGTTTACTGGAAAACTCCCACTTGGAGAATGCTTTATATCACGTGTTTAAAAGTGTATCTCCATTTAACTGGAGGAACAGGAGATAAGCTCTTTATTATCGATCAAGATAGGAAAGCAACGCTAGTAAAACTTTCTCTATCTTGAAATGTACTTTGGTCGGTATTGAATAAGCTAAGGAAAACATACAATGCAGTTTTAAAGAATGCACACAAACGCTTATCTATGCGAGAGAGCTGCCGATACTTTTGAAAGCTGCGTCCTTAAAGGTTGTTTTGACATCTCAAGGTAGGAAAATCAATTATTATAAATGTTTCACTGCGAAGAGTAAAAATTACTTTTCTTTCGCCTTTAAAAGGTAACTTCTCGAGGTCCCGTTGCTCGCAATCGAACAAAGACTTTAACCCTCTAACGGTATAGTGGTTTGAGACGAAATAGATGGTACGGTCGGGTCGAATCCGAACCGATGTCTTTTTTGATGAGGTTTTTGGTAGAAATAAGTACACAATAAGCATTTTTTGTATAATAACATTTATTGATAATATTTTACATGAAATAAAAACCTTTTTGTATAAAAAAGACCAACGAATTGTAATTTTGCTAAACAAAGAAAATCTCTCTGACATCTACATAGAATGTTGTATATATGAAGCCTAATATGTAATTTAATCTTGTACCTAGTTTTAGAAGTTACTTAACCAAATTTCCGAGCACAAAAAGGTAAAAAATAATATATACTGACATTTTTGGTCTTCAAAATCGAAATAAAAAAATTAAAAATCTAAAATTAGAAAAATGACTAGTGATCACTGATCAGGAATAACGTTTTTCAACAAAGACACTCATATTTACTGCAAACTTATAACTGAAAACTCTCTAACGCCTGTTTGAAGACTGCCTGGTAGGGTTTTTTTCCAACTCGATCTCTTGCAATGAGAGGGGGGAGTACGAGAAGGGGAAAACACACCCCTAGGTTGGATCCAACCCCCCCCCCGTACCGTTAGAGGTCACATTGCTTATTGAACTTTAACATTCCTGACTTTGTATCTCATTTATTAATTTTAACTGACGGTCAAACGAGGTGCCACGGACGGTCAAACTGAACAGCTAATCGAGATTCTTAGTGATGAGAAGTTATTCAACTTCGAAAGCAGATGCCTCCAAAACAGGTGCGATTGTCTCTGGTTGCTAACATTTTTATGTTCAGCCATTCTCTTAAACTAGGTCTCAAAGTAAAAAATCTTATAGAAATAATATATAGGTAACAAATGGTGTGTATTTAAAATTCAAAAGCTCAGTATACGAGAGATATCAGTAATGTAAGCAAAGATGCGAGCGTAAGCACAATTTCCCATTGACTTTACATGGGAACTTTGCCCATCCGCCATACCCGAATCGTTGTCCCAACCCCTTTTTTCTCTACGACTGGCTCATCTACACAATAAGACCTTTATTCTGATACCTCAACTATAATTTTACTTTCAGCCGTTTTCTCAGAAGAGATATCAAAGTAAAAAAAAAAACCTTCTAGATATAATATATAGATGATAGTAACAATTCGTACTCATGCAGTTATTTTTTTACATTATGTGTACGAGTCACCCATGATTTGTCATCGGAAAAAACACAGTTAGGCCGTCCGCACACGGAGCGACTCAAAAGAAACTGATAACCGACTCAAACTAGTCCGTGATGAGTCGTAACCTATGTAACTGAATGGAGCCACGCACACGGCGCAACTGGTTACAAACCCGTCGGACGGGTTTGTAACCAGTTGCGCCGTGTGCGTGGCTCCATTCAATTACATAGGTTGCGACTCATCACGGACTGGTTTGTGATTTGAGTCGGTTATCAGTTTCTTTTGAGTTGCTCCGTGTGCGGACGGCCTTAAGGTAACATAGACCAATGATCTTTTCTTGCGAGATCATTAACACATTTCGCTATTTCTTGACTTAAAACATTCTATACAGTGCCATTATTAACGTTTTATTAACAGTGGAATGTTAAATGCAATTGCTGAGTGACAACTAAAAGGAGGAAGTAAGTAATGAAGGATTTATAAAACTGCAAAATTGTATGAAGATATTAGAAACTATGCCTGGATGCTATTCTTCAAACTTTCCTGAAAAAAAAAATATATGTTTGGTCTCCTGAAAAGTAATTTTCTATTTACCATGATAGGCTTTTGCGAAGTACTATAACCAATCAAAAATTTTAGCCACTGTAAGATGCGCTGTAGTTTTGTACAGAGGTGGTCAACTTGTACACTGCTGTAATAGATTTTCATTACCTGAAAGCTTTTATGATTAAATAAAAGAAAACAAAATCGCCAGTTTCTAAAACTCTTATATTTGCACTATATAACGGACATAAAATGGTACATTTAAGTTTTAAAATTTCCATTAGTCATCACTGCAATATTTCTCATCACAAAAAAATGTATTTAGAAACTAATTGCCTAAAAACTGAGATTACAGTTATAACTTCAATTTCTAAGTTTCGCATTTGGATCGAAACTAGTTGCGAAAAAATTTTCAAGTATTCAATAATTTCATAATTTTTTAATCTTAATTTTTTAACTCTTAGCCATATGTTAGAGATACTGCTTATATGTTATACATGCTAATACCAAAATTGCATTGCTCAGTCTCAAAGTAACCAAAACTAGATGCAAATAATATTGAATCAAAATGATAAGTTATAAACAAACATTTTACAGACGGAGTGTAAAATAAATAAATATATATATATATATATATATATATATATATATATATATATATACAGTAAAACAAAACATCGTTTATCCGGACTAACTGGGACCATAGGCAATCCGGATAATTGAAAATCCGGGTAATAGGGGTGATAAGCAAAACAAAATCTTTAACAAATCAGACTTACCGTTTATTGCGATAAAAAACTATGTTTTTGTAACAAAATTACATAGTATTGTTTACAATACATTAAAAATATAAAAATAACTTTTCACATCATTTCTTAACAAAGAAATGGTAAGTCTAAGTAAAGCTTTCTCAAACTCGACAAAAAGGCTTTTATTACCGTAATTTATTGTACATTCTATGCAGGAACTGTACGTTGAATCATACTAAAAAGCAAATATTTGGCGTACTTGTAGTTACGTTCATGCTATCATAGTTAAAAATTATTATCTAATGTCATAATTAAATAAAAATAATGTCTACAAATCTGATCCGGATAAACGAGGTTTTACTGTATATAAAAAGAGGGAGAGACCGCTATATACCGGGTGGCCATAATTAAACTGACAGTGCTCACAGTGTTCTGTAGCGCGATCTATTTGCGAGAATGACGCCACATTTTGTAGGAAGATTAAACAAGACGGGGGACGAAGGATTCCGCGAAAAAATAAATTAGTTCCAAAAGTCACCGCTAGGAGAATATTTGGCGCTGTGTAATAGAAAATAGAGTGTTAATAAATGCAAATTAATACGGAATAAAATTACCTTTTATTATGCACATTTTCTTATTTAGTTCAAGTGCAATATGGCAAAACTTTTAAAAAAGCGTAAAATCTACATAAACACCGATAAAGTCTCGTGATCTGCAATATTACGTACGCTGAGCAGAAGAAGAAGTTCTTTATTCAAATTTCACGTTACATCCATTGGCACAGTGCCAGCTGCTTGGGTTTTAAAAGGCAATCTGTTACGTTTCGAATCAATCGGATTGAAAGTTTATGTGCAATGTCTCCTTCTTTAGTCGAGCGTGCGTTACTGGTCAAATTCTTTTACCTCAATCAGTGCAACGCTTCAGCCGCTCTTCGTGCTTTTAGAACGCACAAAAAAATGCGTAAATGTAACGGTCCTGTGTCAGTTAATGGGCTAAAAGCAATGGTTGCGACGTTTGAGAAAACAGGTTCTCTGAAGGTTCAGTCAGGCAGAGGACGAAAACCTGTACCACAGGATACAATCGAAGCAGTTGCCACGGCGATTGTCGACAGAGGATCAGACAATATTGCTGCCACCTCTAGCGCTCGTGGATTAGCTCGGAATATGGATATGCCTTACAGTACGGTATGGAACATCTTACGAAAGATTATCAACTTCTATCCGGACAAGATCAGCCGTGTACAGGAGTTACTGTACCCCGACCATAATAAGCGATTGACTTTTGCTCTCACCTTTCTTGCCAGAATGGAGGTGGATGATGCTTGGCCGTGGAAAATCTTATGGGGAGACGAGGCCCACTTTTACCTGCATGGAACTGTGAATACCCAGAACTGCCGAATTTGGGATGACAAATCACCACATGCAGTCACAGAATTCCCTTACATTCACCAAAGGTAACTGTTTGGTGAGGGTTCACAGCGGAATTTATCGTAGGTCTATTTTCTATTACACAGCGCCAAATATTCCCCTAGCGGTGACTTTTGGAACTAATTTATTTTTTCGCGGAATCCTTCGTCCCCCGTCTTGTTTAATCTTCCTACAAAATGTGGCGTCATTCTCGCAAATAGATCGCGCTACAGAACACTGTGAGCACTGTCAGTTTAATTATGGCCACCCGGCATATCACTACACAAACAAACAAACACACACCCACACACACACACATATATATATATATATATATATATATATATATATATATATATATATATATATCACTTTCACCAGTGCGGACAAAGATTTGGGTACTGAAAGAAAAGCTAATTTTCGAACTTAATTTCATTTACCATCACAGCCTACTAAAATAGCAAAAGCTAAGAGCAGTACCCGATAAGTAAACTGATCATTAGAAACGACTTCAACCAAACCCCCACCCCCAAAGGAAATTAAGCGAGAATAAGTATAAATCAAGAAAGTAGTCCTATTTATGTATCACATGATTCTCTCTGTTTGATTGATCTTCTGCAAAATTGAGAAGGGAAGATTTCTCTGAGATAGATGTGCTTTTCCTGAATTGTTGTGATCTACAAAAATGTATTATACTTCCCTATATATCTAAATTACATTTTTAAAAACTTCCCCCATCAAAAATACCAAAAAATCTTCACAAAATCTCTTTCAGAACCAGAATGTCTTCAAAAGTAGAAAAGAAGGTGCTTCCGTTCTACCAGGACACAGGCTATGGTTTCAACATCAGCGGGAACTTCGATATGGACGCCTTCAAGTCCGCCTTGAACTATGAGCCTCGACCTGATGACCTCTTTATCGTGACGTACCCTAAATGCGGAACAACCTGGATGCAGAACATCGTCGCCTGCATCTACAAGAAAGGACAACCTTTCACCTCTGCCCTGGAGTTCCTCAGCAATACCCCATTCCTCGAAATGGCGGGAGCCGAGGCGGCTAAGACGATGAAGAGACCTGGCGCTATTAAGCTCCATCTGCCTTTCCATCTGACGCCCTGGTCTTCTAAGGCAAAATACATTTTCGTTGCGAGAAATCCCAAGGTATATAAAAGGATATTCTTTTGTTCGCGCTATGGTTTAATTAATAGCCCTTAAACCCGTAATCAAACTTGCTCCAAGTCGTCCACGTAGTATAGTGATTAATGAAGCATGCTGGTAATGTGTGTACCTGGGTTCGAATCCTGATCAAAGCATGTATTTTTTTTCACTGTTTTCTGGTAGAAGTACGTTGGTTACCCAACTGGATGCAAGTCACCAACGACTCTTGATGTGCATATGGACGAAAGTCCTCCGGATAAGTGTTGACCCCTTGTAGAAAAAGAAGAAAAAAATTTCAGGTAGTCTCTTCTAACGAACTACAGCGGGTTATTAAAGTAGAATGAATTATCGTTGCTTACCTCTTTTGTATGTATACACTGAAGTGCCAGTGAATTAGGGATACCTACCTAGTAACGAATTGGGCCTCCTCTGGCCTTGATAACGGCTGCCACACGACGAGGAATAGATTCAACAAGTTTCTGGAAACGTTCTACGGGAATGGCTTGCCAAATATTGGCTAAAGCTGTCCATAATTCAGTAAGGTTCTTTGGTGCTGTATGATGACCTTTCACGCCTTGTTCCAAAACATCCCAAAGATGCTCAATAGGATTTAAGTCTGGGCTTCTAGGTGGCCAATTCATGACAGAGAAGTCAGAGGAATGCTCATCCAACCAGCCAGTAGCCAACCGGGACTTGTGAGAGGTACAGTTGTCTTGCTGGAAAACTCATTACCGTGCGGATAACAGAACAGCATAAACGGATGGAGGTGATCACCCAGCAACTCTACGTACCGAATTGCATTGAGGGAGGTTGGTACACGCACCAAACATCCCAAACTGTGCCACGAAAAACACCCCAGACCATGATTGAGCCACCATGCCCTTGTACAGTTCCAGCCAGGCATGCAGGATCCATGGCTTCATGAGCCTGACGCCATATTCTCAGCCTCCCGTCGGCGTTGAGTAGTCGTAATCGAGACTCATGCTACTCGTTTCCAGTCCTCTACACTCCAGTCTCTGTGCTCTCTTGCCCAGGCAAGACGTGCAGCCCGATGGCGAGTATAGAGCAATGGTACTCTCGTAGGTCGACGGCTCCCGAAACCCATACGGTGAAGCGAGCGTTGCACAGTCCGTTTACTGACTGTACGACTGGCACCGTCATTAAACTGGGTGGTAATTTGAGCTAATGTTTGGCTTCGCTGACTACGTACAATACGCCTGAGCCGTCTCTCACCACGCACTGTCAAGGCTAATTGCCCTTTGCAGTTTGCCAGATCGCTAGTTTTTTTTCCACCATCCATGTATTCTTGGTATACTCTTGACACTGTCGACCTTGAAAATCCTAGCTGTCTGACGATTTCGGAAAGTGAATGGCCCATGCGTCGCGCACCTACGATTTGTCCGCGATCGAAGGCGTCTATATCAGGCAGTTTACCCATACTGGCAATTCCGACAACTAATTCAGAACAACCACAGTACGCGCTATATATGCAGTTACCACAGCGCCCTCACTTGCGCATACATACTCACTTGCTTGTGTTGCCTGGCGCAGCGCTACACAATTTGCATAGGCTTTGCTATCCCTAATTCAGTGACACTTCAGTGTATGTATCTATATATATATGTAGTTATATATATATATTGTCACATCGTGGACATCGGCACTCCTTATTTCGACTCAGCAGGTGGAATTGATGAGTTTTCCACATGTGTTGCAGGCACATCAAAAGGAACGCTAATGTGCAAAAGTCGCCAAATAACCATTCTTTTCTTCTTCCCGCAGTCAGCACATATGTTGCCGATCAGCGGCGGCATCCATTAAACTAACAATGAAGTATGTCCCGGGCCCAAATGGATTTCAGGTTTCCTTGAAAGGGTCGGCACGAGCGGAAGTGACCTCCATCGGCCCGGAAGTCCAGGTTGTTCCAGCAATTTGTGGAGTCTTCTGGATTCTTCTAGAAAATTGGAAGAAAAGGATAAAAGGACTCCCCTTCTTTGTCTGGGGGGCTTTTTAGCTGATCGACTGGTGTGAGACCGACAGCGCTGGAGTGCGCCGGGTCTGTGATTAATCTTATGAGAGACTGCACGGGTTTGCTCGGAACAGAGACCGTGGATAAGGATATTTGGCTTGTGTTAGCCAGGGAAATTCTTGTAATAAATGATGTTTTGTAAATATATTAAGGTTTAATAAAACCTTTGTACATATGTAAACAAGTTTCCTTCTCAAATTATTCCGTTTCGTGTTTTAACTTGTTTCACGAAGTTGGTTATGGATCGCTATGGGCCACATTACCATAGCTGGTGGCAGTCCGTTGGGAGTATTCCACAATAAATTGGAATTTGAGTCCACGTAGGACGGTGCGTCTGCAGTTCCAGAGGATCGAGAAGTGGAGTCTTCACTGGTCGGGGAGCAGCACGGAGACTAGGATAGAAGCAAGACCGAGCAGCCTAAAAAGAGGACACCTTGGAGAGAAAGTCAATCAGCGGGTCGAGCTGGATGCAACGAATAAGAAGGTGAGTCCATTCGAAAATCTTTTTAGAGAGGTCTGAGTTTAAGTCGCCAGGCGCGTGAAATAAAAATTAGTTTGGGAAAACTAAAAATCCCTTAGGGGAAGATAGAATTTTGATTAGTGGTAATCAAGGTATGTGTGAGTAATCCATACGGAATCTCACAGCACGTTTGTGCAGAAAGAGAAAAACGGTACTCAGTTTGGGAGACGTTGTCTGAATTGTGCTATAAAAATATTTATAGGTGTATAGTGTAATATATGTTCTAGTGTGACATACGTTCTAGAGTGATATATGTTCTAGTGTGATTTTGGTTCTATATTTTAGACGTATTGGTAGAAGGTGATATATGCCTAAATTTTTTAAAGTGCTAGGATATTGTATATGTGTAGCTAGTGTATTCTAGACCGGGAAAATTGTGTTACGGTACTAGGGGTGACCGGTTAGGTTAATACAAAAAAAATGGGGAATATTATAATACAAGGTGTATTATTATATTAATATCTGTTTTAAATTTGAGCAGTTGGCTCAGGGTACTTGAGATTTTAACTTGAAATTTAATATTTTGCTGTTTGTTTTGTACATTAATATTAAGTTTGGTTTAAAGTTAATACGGAGTGTATTTTCTTTGTATGTTAATATCTTTTTGGAAATGTGATATAATACAGAGTGTACTCTTTGTGTGCTGATATCATTGTATCTGTTTAGAAATTGTGTTTTCTGTGAACAGAGTGTTTAATATTTTAGTTTAAAAAATGGAAGCTTATTTGGGTAGACAAACCAAAGATATCCTGCTGACATTGGCAGATGATCTCGCCCTAAATGTATCAGAATCAGAAGGAAAGTGGCAGATTATTAAGAGCATTGTGGAAGCGCCAAATTGCGCCGAGGGCACAGTTAGAGCATGTTTAGAATGCATTTTGGAAGAGGCTAAATTAGAACAGGAGGATAAACTGGAAAAGGCTAAATTAGAACAGGAGGATAAACTGGAAAAGGCTAGAAGGGAAGAGGAGTTTAAGCAGATGGATAGGGCTCAGGAATTAGGATGGATAAGATGGAGAGATCGTCTAGACGCTAGTCAGAAAGCCTTAATTGATAATATTTTCGAGGTTTTCGAGTCGAATAAAGAATTCTTTGTGAGACACGATAAAGGAATGCTTGAGAAGTTAGAATATGACCTCAATTGCGAAGCGAATTATAGTTTATATCCATCAATTAGAATTATCAAAGCTAAGGAATTGGAGTACCTGAGAGAAAAATTACAGGCTGTAAATTCCTACAGAGAAAGCAGAGAATTGACAAGGGAAGCTGGGAATTTCGAAAGGGCGAACTTTTCCGTTTGCGACAACAAAGGGGACCTTGCAGTTAGTTTGCCTGAGAGTAACTCCGAAACCGGAAACCTTAATAGTTCAGGATCCACTTTGCCCCAGAGCATAGAAAGATTTTCGCTCGCTCATTTGCAAGAGGGGAAAACTGGATGGTTGTGTCCAGAGAAGGGGGAAAACGAGGTTCAGATAATGACCACGGGCTATTATGCGGAGACAGGGGACGCGAGTGAGGTAAATATCAACGACCATTATGTTGAGTCCAGAGATAAGACTTTCTTATCTGTAGGAGGCGTTCCGTGCAAATTTCGTGGGAAAATTAAAAGCAGTAAAGAGAAGGGTTTCCCGACTCGTGCCTTAAAGAATAGGTACTCTGGAAAAAAGGGATTTCTACTGAGGAGTCCGAAACGACTCACGGGTACACCGGGAAAGTTACGGAGCCGAATGGTGAGCCCTTGTAGTGGGAGAAATTTAAAGTTTGCGGAGAATAGCTGCGGAAGGAATAAACTGCGAAACTATCCTATTGTTTTACGGAGGTACCTATTGGGTTACGGAGAATGGGGAATTTGGATGAGGAGACGGACGCGACGTAGGGCCCTAGGAAAGAAATGGGTTGAGTCTCCGGGAAAATTGCGAAACCGATTAATGGTCCCTGGTAGTAGGAGAAATTTAAATTTTGGTCAGTTTTCGCTAACTCCTATAAAATGGGAAAAAATCTGGCAGTTTGGTCTGGTTAAAATGAATGGAATTTCGGATTATCAGGCACCAAAAGAGAAAAAATTTAAGAGGAAATTTAGGGGAAGAAAGTATCCCGTTAAATTCAAAATAAAAATGGGTAAGAAATACTCAGGAAGGCAACCTAGAAATTTCGGAAGACTGAGACAAAACCGAAAATTGAAAATTTTTGCGAGGGCGAAGATTATTAGGCAGGTTGATTTTAGGAGGCCGAATGAAACGGTTTCCATGAAAATACAGTGTAAGCGAGATGCTTCGAGGAGGATTAATTCCAAAATTAAAGGAATAAAATTGTGTGAAAATGATGAACCGAGTCAGTCATCTCGGGAAATCGAACGTTAAGTTCAGAGAGTTATCTGAATATTATGTATGTACATATTTTTGATATGAAATGTGAGTTATAATTGTATGAAATTTGGTATTGTTGTAGTTGCATAATTTAGAAAATTAAGGTTATTAAATTATAGTGATGAAATGTATTAAATTGGTTGTGAGTGTGAATACCTAGTTAAGAATTGAATGTGTTCTATTGTAATGAAGTGTATTACGTTAGGTATGATGGTAAATTCGTAACCTAAGAATGGAGAAATTAATCCATTGTGATGAAATCTTAGTAATTAATTTTTAATTTGTTTGTGCATCCATAAGTAAGTGGACCAATTAATTTTGATTATTTGATTATGGAAATTATTTAAAGATTTGTATTGCGTTTCACAGTGAAAATTAGTTAAGGTTTTTTTTATTTGTTAGTATTTTAGGTCTAATAGTATGATTGTTTCTGTTCCGTGAATAGAATGTGAGGCGGTTTTGCCTATTGTCATGTCTGGTTCAGGTTGAACGGACAAAGGAAAGTCCAAATGAATTGTGTAAATTCTAGTGGTTGAGTCAGTTGTGAACCAACGACTAAATGGAAAAATTTAAGAAAACTGTGAGTCGTTTGACGAGCAGGTTGTAAGTTATCATTGTGTTGAATTCTTAGGGTGAAGTTTTAAGTACTATTGTTAAAGGTGCTAAGTTGTAAACTGATTATGTGTAAAATGAATGGAATTTTTAGCATGTCAATAAGTATAAAGTGACTGTATGTTTTTATATAAGTATGGTAGCGGTGTTTTAATCTTATGTATTAAGAAGTTGTGAGTAGAAGTTATTTCAGTGTATAATTGTGTTTATTCTTTTTGTAACCGCTATAAAATGTTTCTGATGTGTCAACATAATGTGTAGAGACGAAGGTTTGACTGGTAGGCTCTCGAACTGAGTACTAAGAAGGGGTTGGTGTTAGAGTTTCGAGTGCGCGGTAGGTCTGGTATTAAGCCATTAAGATAGGGCTCAAATAAGCCATTGTGTGAAAGACCTCTCCGAAGGATTACCTCGTTTGGACGTACACCTGTGACTTTAGTCTTTTTAAAATATAAAAAGACTTGATGGGAGGAGGAGCTGTCACATCGTGGACATCGGCACTCCTTATTTCGACTCAGCAGGTGGAATTGATGAGTTTTCCACATGTGTTGCAGGCACATCAAAAGGAACGCTAATGTGCAAAAGTCGCCAAATAACCATTCTTTTCTTCTTCCCGCAGTCAGCACATATGTTGCCGATCAGCGGCGGCATCCATTAAACTAACAATGAAGTATGTCCCGGGCCCAAATGGATTTCAGGTTTCCTTGAAAGGGTCGGCACGAGCGGAAGTGACCTCCATCGGCCCGGAAGTCCAGGTTGTTCCAGCAATTTGTGGAGTCTTCTGGATTCTTCTAGAAAATTGGAAGAAAAGGATAAAAGGACTCCCCTTCTTTGTCTGGGGGGCTTTTTAGCTGATCGACTGGTGTGAGACCGACAGCGCTGGAGTGCGCCGGGTCTGTGATTAATCTTATGAGAGATTGCACGGGTTTGCTCGGAACAGAGACCGTGGATAAGGATATTTGGCTTGTGTTAGCCAGGGAAATTCTTGTAATAAATGATGTTTTGTAAATATATTAAGGTTTAATAAAACCTTTGTACATATGTAAACAAGTTTCCTTCTCAAATTATTCCGTTTCGTGTTTTAACTTGTTTCACGAAGTTGGTTATGGATCGCTATGGGCCACATTACCATAATATATATATATATATATATATATATATATATAACGCATTTTGGCACTTTTCAGTTTAACTGTTTACTGCTTGCCCAAGCGATACAGACTGGGTGTGGCGCGCTGCCAAAATTATAAATCGTGACGATGGACGATTTTAGCGTCTGAAATTTTGCTTTCCAGAGGACCGTTATGCATGGACGTAATCGTACGTTAAAAATAATTTTTCAATAAGTTGAAAGTTCAAGGAGTTGAAAACCACTGTTCTAGAGAACAGTCAGAATTTTGGTTGTTAGATCTGCTTCCTAATTAAACGACCGTACGTAAAATAGAGTTTAATTTAATGTTGACTATCGGAGATATTTTATCCCATAGTTGTCTTTGTTGGTCGTAAAATAATCCAACTAAATTACTATTTCCAATCGATCTTTGCAAATTTGATGAAAAATTTAGATATTTTAGTGAGGAAAAAACAATTTATGTTTACAAATTACTTGAATGTAATAAAATTGCCAACAGAGAAATCTCTATAAAAGCCGATGTGTACATCTGCATGTACACCGAGAATTAAAATCTATCATTAGACCGATGGAATTTTCAAACAACCTTTTAAAACACGATAAACTGCTTTAAAAAGAAAGAAACTTACCTTTTATTCAATTTTCTAGGACTGCTGCGTGTCTTTTTATCACCACACGAAAAACATAGTGGGCTACAAGTTCAAAAACGGCAGCTTCGACGATTACTTTGAGCTCTTCATGGACGGGAAAGTGGATTTCGGAGATTATTTCGACACCTTGATCTCCTGGTACGAGCACAGAAATGACCCGAATGTGCTTTTCGTCACCTACGAGGATCTCAAGAAAAACACACAGGCCAACGTCTTGAGAATTGCTGAGTTCATGGGACAAGAGTACAAGGTGAATAAGCCGTGTTCTGTTCTCCTAGATTAAGGCCGCTGTGTACTAACCTTACTGAATTCGTTCACCTAAATGTTTACCTATGGAGAAAGTGTGTCTACTATTTACAGCTACATAAATGCTGCTAATAAAATAAAAATGGTGTTTTCAGATGGCCTGAACATTTCTATACCTTGCAACAGGATTCATTTTATAAATTTCGTCCACCAAAGGAATGGAGGAGAGTTTAAAACACACTAGACCAGACTTTTTCTCCAAATAATTTAAATTTTAAAATATTATTTGAATTTTTTTTAAACGAAAAATTTCCCAAGGTGTAAAATTTCTTTTTCTATTATGGAGTACAATTTTTTTTAATATTATAAGTTGGCAATCCTTAGACACATTTTCTTCATAGTTTGACCTTGAGGTGAGCGAATCCAATAGGGTTAGCACACAACAGCCTTGACGTGTGATAGGGCCTTAAGTGTTATGTGTGATAGGGCCTTAAATCTATGTGTTCTTAAGAACACAGAGATTCTCCCGGTCATTGTACACTCAGTCTACAACCAATATGTTAGACGTAGTATTCTGATAAGGGATAACATTAGGTCTAGAAAATATGACGTAATATCAGAGGCGATTCTTCCTATTATGAATACATGAATGGAAAATTTTGCAATAAAAGATGTTTAAGCAGTCATTAACTCATTGTTATGGAAAGATTAACGATTATACATAATTTTTGCCAAGATTTGAATTTTTATGAATCAAAAGTTTTCTTTAGTATTTCGCCAATCCTTTCGTATTAATATTTCCAGAAGTATTGCTCTTAAATTTTGTTTAGAACTAAATACGAAATTAGGTATTAATGTTATGGTGATTCACTTTCCAGTTTATTAATTTACTAATATTATTTCTCAACAAACTTTTAAACTTTCAAAGTAGAAAATTTGGATTTAAGGGGGGCTGTGGAAAAAGTTAAACTTTTTTTAAAAAATTTGAATGTGAACCTAGCTTTATATGAAGAGTCCAGTATAGTGTTTTACAACCTTTTCTAGCTATGGCTGTTTCAACTTCCCAGCCTTTGATAAGATAGCAAATTTAAGTCGACAATGGACATTCAGATTGACAAAAATATGTCCCCAAAACGATTTTTTTTTCTTTCAGAAAATGATTCTGCAACTCATCAGCTTTAAATTTTAAAAAAAGTATGTTGATCCGATCATTATTAACCGCGTTATAAGTATTTTTTCAAACGTAAACAATGGAAATGTTAGTCAAATTAAAACTTTAAATGCTATTTTCGCAGAACAAGTTTTCATGTCGTTTCAGTAAGTTCAAAATGTTCTATGTGTCATAATTTTTCTTGAATTTTCATAAAATTTCATAAAATGATTATTTATATATGTTAGAATAAAACTTACTAATAAATTCATTATACTATTTTAAAACAACTTAAAATTTTTACAATAAAGAAATTTTTTTGATAAAATTTTGCATAAAATGACCTATTTTTATCGATTTCTTTTCTAGTTTTTATATATCTGACTGTAAATCAAATATTGCTAGTAACTTTTAAAATAACTATATAAAGCCAGCTTAAGAGAGAAAATTAGATATCTGAGATACAAAAATTGATTCCCGTGGAGCATTTTTAAATAGAGTAATTAACAAATTGGTTTTAATTAATATCCTAATTAATTACGTACTGATTTATTTATTTTTTTAGAATTTTAATCTCTAAACAACACTGTTTATGTATGCAAAATTTCATAGCAATTGGTTCATAAATTTAAAAAAAAAGTTTTTCATGGCCCATTGTCACCTTAAACAAGCAAAAAAATCATATTAAATATGAATAACCGAGGGTCCCCCCTCCCAGGGCTCAAAAAACACCCCTTGGGGGTAAAGACATCAAGATTGGGTTCTTTCTCTCTTATATAAAGCTTTATATAATAGCATGTATGCTTTTATATAGCAGGAGAAAAAGCATTACAAAAATCAGGGAAAGTAAACGTTATGCTGTATCTACTATATTCTGATTAAAATGTAAGTGGTGATGTAAATAAATAATTAATGAGAATTATTAAAATACAATTAAAATGAAGTGATTTCTAACTTTGTCAGAATCCGTACCACAATTTTTCCTATGAATAACATCTTGGGGCATAAAGTCAGCACTAGAACTACTGACATTCAAGATATACTGGATTCTATCGACGTTAAAACCACTCAGTTTTCCTGCCTACCTATTTCTAGAGTTAATTCTCAATGGAAGAAAATTAAAAATATAAGTAACCATCTTCATTAAGCGACCATAGTCACAAATTTTAGCTCCGGGAATTACGATTTGTTTCAAGAACCTAGAAGCCAATAACCAAATCTAAAACGTTATTTCAGAGCTTACTTCTTTATACCCCTGCCTTGATTGTAGGCCTTGCTCTTTTAAGTGATAAGGCAGAAGAGTGATAGATGATTAGAACAATTCTTGAAAGGTGAGAAATGATGACATTTCAGAATGGACAGAAAATGGAATCTAGTTCAACCTGTAAACGGAGTGGATTACAACCGCATTCATTTTTTGTCTTGAGAATTACAGTTAAACGGTAATTCTCATAATAGAAATGTAAAAAAATATGCAAAAATAACCTATGTAAATAGTATTAATAATATACATGTATTCATAATACATATGTCTTACATAATATTGTTCCGTTTTCCTGGGTTCGATAGGATTGAATAAAATCTCTTCAGAAAGTGCACACAAAATAAAATTTATTATTCTGTAAATTCTTCAGGCACATACACAAATTCAAACAGAAAACACGTAACAACTGTCTTCTGTACAGCAAAAAACTCTAAAAATGCAAGTCAGCATAACAGAGTCTTCAATACAATTCACACCTAACGCACTTTCAATACATTCAATTCTCAGCAGAAAAGAACACTGAGTTCCAATGCCAATGTCAGGTATATTTATAGACTTCCAAAGTGCCCTCTATCGATCAACCAGCTAGATATCAGTAGAAGATTCCAGAAAGGTCTAGAACAGGGGTAGGCAACCCTTGGCACGCGTGCCAAACGATGACTTGTTTCTGGCACACGAAACAAGTCCTTGCCCGAAGTATTAAGGACTTGGAATACTATTCCAGAAAAGTATGTTGGTTTGATAAACCTTGCAGCAGCATATTCATATTTTCGTCCACGTATGCTTGGGAATCTTTGCTCTCATTTTTGAACTTGTTGGACTTAACTTTCGTAACAGGAGTAGTCTGACGGTTGAAACTAGTAGTGCATCATATCATCTCTCAAGGTTACTAAATATAAACCCAATCTAGAATTTCTGCCATCAGTTCTGGCAGCAGAAGTCCCACTGATAATATATAAAAAGAGCCAATAAGTTTTCTGTCTCTAGTATTATCTGATGTTTTCTTTTGAAAATTTCAAAGGTTCTGGGTTGTTTAAATATAGTTTTGAATGTAAATAAACATATTTTCTTTTTTATACATCATTTATCAGGGATTTAAAATCCGCAAAAGATTATACGTTATATCCTTTTACTGTGTTTTATTCATACAACTGCATAACTGGAAAACAAATTAATGACTGCTTAGTTGAAAAGATAACAGTTAGTGTTAAACTTTTGTGTTGATGCTAATAATGTCTTTAAATTATGTGAATATGTATGGTAGTTAAAGTTATAGAAGTTAATAAAAAATATCCACAAAAAACTCTTTCGTGAAAATCTGTCATAATTATTTTCATTCAATCAGTTTTACATGATTTACATTATCACTTGCAAATCAAATATTAAGATATCAAATATGTTCTCAAGAAATTTCGGTTGGCACTTGTTGGAGATTTGGTTAGAGATTTTGTTAGAGATTTGGCCGATTTTGGCACGTGCTCTCAAAAAGATTGCCCACCCCTGGTCTAGAAGGTTGGAGACCAAAATAAGTCACCAAATCCATCGCCAATTTGGCGATAACTCTCATATTTGGCGAGATTACCTTAGACTCGTAAAATTCGTAACAATATATATGTAAAAATTTTAATAAATATTATTTTTTAATACATATATTTAAGTAATCCTTTCGAGGGTTGCAAAGGAAGAAATAATCTGTAATAAGGTTATAAGGGTATATCAAATGTTTTTATCATAAAGAAAGGTTTTTTGCTAAAGATATATAATATATCCTTATTACCCAATTCAAAGAGGAAATATTTCTATCTTAAAGATAGAAATTTTCCCTCTTTGAATTGTTTATAAAAGTAACAGAAATCCGATGTCTAAAATCTTCCACTAAGATTATCTGAAGATCCAATATATGATTATTTAGTACATACATTAAATAGAACATATATTGCTCACTCCTTTCAACAACGTCATATCTCAAAAATCGGCGATTTTTAGTTATGCTTGTTTACAGAATGCCATGAAAGAGTAGTATATCCCTGCATGATCGTCATATCTCACCATTTAGCCGCTAGAGAGCAGAATTAAAATTTATTTTCAATACATTTCAATGTACCTTTAAACTTTCAAATCACTCCTGAAAAATCACGTTTTCTGGAGATATGATGTTGTTGAAAGGAGGGAGCGATATATGTAATAAGGATATGCAATATATCTTTAGAAAAATAACCTTTCTTTTTGTTAAAACACTTTATATATCCTTATAACCTGTATTACAGATTATTTCTTTCTGGACAACCCTCAAAAAGCCAAATGATTGCTTAAATATATGTAAAATAATGTAAATATTTAATCAGACTTTTTTCCAGGACATGCTAACAGAAGATGAGAGCATTTTAAATGATGTAATCAAGCACAGTAGTTTCGACTTCATGAAACAACACCTGAATCGTCAGGTCGCAGAGCTCGCATCGCTGCCCAGGGATTTCGTCCTCAACCACCCTGATGTTCCTCAGGGTATTAAGACCCTCCTGACGGTTGGTGACGGCTTCTTCGATTCGGATCCGAACAGTATTACATTTGTGAGAAAAGGTAATAGGAAGAAATATCTCGGGTAATTTACTATGGATAACCTATTGGTGGCAATAGCAGTTTAAAAAGGAGAGATGTCGTTCCATTAATTTAAATTTAAAATGTGCTGCAGGCTGCTATGTACTAACCCTATTGGATTATCTCACCTCAATGTTAACATATGGATAAAATGTGTCTACTATTGACAGCTACATAAATGCTGATAATCCAATAAAAATGGTATTTTCAGATAGCCTGAATTTTTCTACACCTTGCGACAGGATTCATTTTACAAATTTCGTCCACCAAAGGAATTAAGGAGCGTTTAAAACACACTACACCAGATTTTTCCTCGAATTATTTAAATTTTAAAATATTATTTGCATATTTTTTAAAAATGAAAAATGGTCCAAGGTGTAAATTTCTTTCTCTATTAAGGAGTACAATATTTTTTTTTTTAAATCTTTAAATCCAAGTCCTTGGAAACATTTTCTCCATAGGTTAACACTGATGTGAGAGAATCCAATAGGGTTAGTACACAGCAGCCTTAAGGGTATTCAAGATGTTAGAATAGCAATTATAAACATTAACAGTAATTAAAAACATGTTTTTTTAATGGAGTTTGGGGCATTTTTTTATTTGATGTATTCCGTTTTTCCCTCATATATCATCATCATATTTGGCACGACAGCCCAGGGTGGGACAGGGCCTTCAGTTGAAGATTCCTTCAGGACAACCTATTTCTAGACCTGGTCTGCCAGTTCCCCACTCCAATCACTCTAAAATCTGATTCAACAAAGTCGAGATATCTTAGGTTTGGCCTTCCTCTTTTCCGACTACTAAAGGGTTTTGCAACAAAAATCTTCTTTACTGGATTTTTTTTATCCATTCTAGCAATATGATAGGCCCAGTTCATTGTTTTAATTTTAAAACTTTTAATAATATCTGGCTCTTTAAAAAATCTATAGATTTCTGAATTAAAACGTCTCCGCCATAGGCTATTTTCTTTGACACCACCAAGGATACTTCTGAGAACCCTTCTCTCGAAGATTGCAATTCTGTATTCTCCATTTTTTGTTAGAGATCAAGTTTCCTAACCATACATTAGGACCGGCCTAATGCTAGCTTTATAGGTAAGAAGCTTTGTTTTTCTGGAAAAAAATGAGACTTCAATAAAGAGCGAAGTCCAAAGAAGGTTTTGTTGGCCTATGAGATACGATTTTGAACTTCAGAGATGATATCTTTTTTTGCATTAACAAAAGATCCCTCATATATAGCTTTACATAAACATCATTATGCATATGAAAAATACTTGAACTGTTTGAAATTCTGTCTTTAACGAATTTGTTCTGTGGATATTTTTATCCTTTCTTATGCATAGGGAAAGTTTAAAATAATTATTCTACAGGATTCGTAAAAATTTTATTTGCAAAATTTTTAATCACTCTAAAGGGCAAAAAAAAAATAAATTTTATAAACAAATTTTTTGAATTACACAACTTTTCAGATTTATTACCCCGAGTCAAAAATCCCGAAGACCGTTTATTGAAAGTAGATCAAAGGAAAGTCATATAAAAGTTCATAGAGGTACCTTCCAAGATATATCATTGTTTAGGTGGTAAGCCATGAAGAAAAACTCTAATCCGTCATAAACAGGACTTAAAGTTCAGATATACAGGAAGGTACACGTTGACGGTAGAGCACAAAATTGTTGTACCTGGCAATGTTGGTAGAATTATGCGATTTGTGTCCTGTTATTGTAAAAGATCTGTAATTTGTTTTGAACATGGAAAATAAAAATATGCTATATCAAGGAATTTTTTCCCCGGGTCCCGGAAATCTTTAAAGATTTCTTATTAAAAGGATATCACAATAAATTAAATATGATTAATAACATGATACGAACCATAAAAAAGCTAATAATTTAAAAGTTAATTTGTTATCTATTGATCTAAGGGGAAAACTTCTATCTAACGAGCCATTAGATTTTAGGATGGATTAATTTATAAAAATATTTCTCTTTAGCGTTTTTAAAAAAATTCAATTTCTCTTCTTAGTTGCAATGATTCTATATATAGCTAAATAAAAAAAAACTCTGCTGATAACACTAGCCAACAAAATTTAACTTTTTTTCTGTAACTTTAATGAAATCAGTTAATTTTTATGTTTTCGAGGGTGCTGAACACGAAAGCGATCAAGAACATGAAAATGCAAGTTTTTCTCTAGTTTTTTAGTTATTTCAACTTTTTAGAATTGCCCTTAAAAGCGTAAGCATGTATTTACCTTGTTCTCCCACGAAGCAAGGTCAGTGAAGGATCAATCGTTTTGCCTGCCGTTTATATTCGGTTGCTGGTGATCCTCTGATGAGTGTCCATCAGTAATTGGCTAGCACTGATTTACTCCACTTTCCCTGATATCTTTCCACCATGTCCGAATTTTGTTGGTGGAAGCATTCCCCATGTTCATTGCTGACAGCACCACAGTTTTTGGAGAAGTCCAAGTGTGAATGTAAGAAGTTTCACTCTAAGGGAATGTTACACCCCAGTCTGTCATAGCACTGCAGAAGGTTTTCCACAAGATCTTTATAGTTTCCTTCCTTTTCATTTCAAAGGAAATTGGTGGACACTTGAACAAAGCCATCCCAGGCTAACTTCTCCTCACCTGTGAGAATATTATTGAAATGTTCATATTGGAACAGCTCGCGTATTTGTGGACCAACGAAAACCCCCTCCTTTATTTTTGTTTCACTGAGACATGGAAACGTCTTACGCAAATACAAAAATTGTTTCCCCAGTCTTGTCCATGGTCTTTACAAAGTTTTTCATCAGGCCCAATTTTACAAGAAGAGCAGGGAGTACTACTTTGCTAGATTCGACAGAGCATAGTTCTCTAAGGTCGTCTGCACACGGAGCAACTCAAAAAAACTGATAACTGACTCAAATCACAAACCAGTCCGTGATGAGTCGCAACCTATGTAATTGAATGGAGCCACGCACACGGCGCAACTGGTTACAAACCCGTCCGACGGGTTTTGTTGAGTCAGTTATCAGTTTCTTTTGAGTTGCCCCGTGTGCAGACGGGCTTAGACTGAAAAAAACTTTAGGAAGGACTTTCGTGAAGTCTTCAGCGGTATGACGGCATATGGCGAGATCGCAGGCTTCGCGGACGTGCAAGAGAACGTATCGCCGCGTTTGCCTCGGTATTTTACAATTATCGCAAATGTCGCGACTCTGCAACACCCGATGCGTGAGGAGCACATGGTATTGTCTCGAAAGCTTCGGGTTTCTTTGATCGGTAGCGGGAAAATAGGTAATTTCTATAATCTGATCTCACCGCTTTTACGATTATTTGCGCCAGAATCGGCGCAATGCTGTATTCTGGGCTCTCTGGGAAGAGAATTTGTGGAGTACGGCGGTTTCGCTGACATCATCGCTTTCTCTCACATAATGTTATTAACAAGTGCATCGTTAATATCATTATGTGTTCAAGGTTGAATTAATTGGCGCATAGACCAATCTTTCTGTTTGTAGTGACGTGCCTTGGCACGGCTGTCCCACAGACACAAGAAGCAACAGAATTTCGTGTAACATTGTTGTAGTCCAAGTAATATGGCAATGACTTTTAGATCATCGGAAATCTGCCATTTAAACTTGTCATAGTTTACTCTCCGTAACAGTTAATTCATGTTCAGATACGTTTCTTTCGTGTAAGCTAAATAACCAATCGGAACCGGTGGAAACAAGTTAGTTTTAATGCAGAAGGACGGCCTTTAGATTTAATTTTGAAGTATCTATGAATAACTCCAATCATCAGTTTTGTAGTCAATTTTCAGAGCTGCCATGAGACCCTCTGTATTACTGCAAACTATCAAGTTACTATCGCTTCTGAAAAACTGAAGGAAGTGAGTATGGCTGTTACGGAACGCAGTCACATTTACCGTCTGGTCAAGACAATTCCACTGCTGCAGTCGAGACGCCAACAGTTCTGTTTTACCTTTAAGTAATTCTAGATCTCTTACTATATCAGTCAGCTCACGCTGTGGGATTTTATGTTGCTGTGTAGACTCTTCGTTACATTGAAAATCAGTATCTTCCGATGTACTTGGTTTTGAAGGTGAGGGAGTAGCACTAGATTCACTACCGCCCTCGTCACTTACTGCATAAGACTGAGATCGGAACACGCAGTCCGACTCCGGGAGGCACTGGTCGGTTAGCCGACTATATGGTAGGATATGTCAAGGATGACTCTTTCTTCTTTGAAATACCACGCGTTAATGGAGTTGTCGTACGGAAATGACAATCCTTTACGTGGTTTGGTGGTTCTCTCCAGAACATGGGGATAGAAAAGCGTGCTGATGATCTTTTATGATTCAACCAGGTATCAAGACTCGAGACATAAGATGTACAACATGTATGAGCAGCCCATGGCTTGTCCTGATCTCCGATTTTACAACCAAAGTACAGACTGTAAGCCATCTTAAGGAATGACGTTATTGGTCACTTTTATGATTTCAAAGTTACATTCCATAAATACAGCAAAAATTGTCGGCAGAGTTTGCGCATTTGCGAGACATTTTGAATCACATGAATTAAACTTAACTGAAGCACTATTACGACACTGTCATAATAGCGCCCCTACCCCTTATTTTCGAAACTAGAGCTAATCGCAGATTTTAATGGACGTTTCCGTGATCAGAGTGGTCGATTTAGTAGAGAACAACTGGTGTCGTTCTAGTTGCACTTTAAGTGTTGGATAGAGTAATTCATCGCTGCCTACACAAAGATTATGAATGAGATCGCTGCCCACACTTAATTATGAATGAGAATTCTTTAGCTATCTTTTATTATATTTGCATGTCTAACTACAAGTATATACACTTTAGCCTTCTCAATAACTTCTCTATTACTACATATGCCAGAAAATGTCCATCTTTAACAACCGTCGCTTTAGCAACGATTATCTTTAGAAACGATTCTTACTTCTGACAATAATTTATTACGTTCAAAAACACTAATTTTGTTTCATACAAAAATTTCCCATTGCTCGAGACATATCAACTATTAAGCGAACGGATGGTTTGATTTTTCAGCGCTGTGGTCAAATTTTGCTACATAAGAACTAAAGGGAACGTACAGTTTAAATCTAAGTGCGGAAACCAATAATTACACCAACCTCGATACTGGGAGCCACTGAATCTGGTACCGAAATCAGCGATTCGGCCATTCATCCATTGTTGACCGTTCTATTTATAGGACATTTTTGCACTCATCGTACATATAAAATAAGGGGGAAATCCGACTCAAGTTTTGCATTGTTTGCAGTTTCAATCAAATTGTAAGGAAACAAAACTAAATTGTACCGTTTGCTTAATTTTTAAGGTATCGTAGGTGATTACAAGAACCATCTCTCCCCGGAACAAAACAAAAGACTGGAGGAAAGATTCAGAGAAAGGACAAAAGGAACCGACATCCCAGAACTTTGGAAAGATGTAATGTAAGATCAATAAAAATTAATTTTTTCATTCTTGCGTGTTTTTTAATACCTTCATTAAACAATTCATACTTTCATCACCTCATCCGTAGCATTTTAACGGCGGTCACTACACTTAACACTCATCATGCTTATAATAACAAGCGATCCAAATCGTTAGTTTTAGTTTAACATGGTGTGAAAGTTTTTGCAAACAATATCCATCAGAAGAAAACTGTTCCTTCTTCCCGAATTCTGGTAAAATACGTTAAAAACCTTCTATAATTCTTTTTATACATTAGGGTATGACCTTTCTGGCCCTTCATTTAAAAATTCTTTTAATGATGTTCCTGTGTACTGAAACCCTTTCAAATGATCGACGGACATCCATAGAATTGTTTAAACATTCTGTTGTTATAATCCCATTGTTATATCAGAGTATTGAACTAATAGTAAGCATAAATAACATGAAGACTTTAAGTATTTGGTTTGGGTGAGAAAATACTTTTGGTGATTAATTGATTTATTTTCATTTGTATGTATAATAAAATATATTCTGAACTCTAAAGTATTTTTTTTATATTGGGGGCCTTTTTTTTACATTTTAGCATAATATACGTATTTCGTCTGGGCGAGTCAAACGCAGTGATATATTAAATAAACTGTTTTAAATTAAAACCGAAAATATGAATTTAAAATTAACATATTTTGATAACAATTAATACCGTCAATTAATACTTTGCCCAATTTTAAATTTCTAGTAAAAAATCCGTGAACCTCTCTATCAGTTGGAGAGGGGAAAAATTTTCTAGGCTTGGTGGAAGGCTTATATAGTTGATTTATGGTGTTTAAATATATTTTCATTGCTTTCCCTTTCAGTAAAAATTCAAAAACCCAGTGGGCAAAGTTACCTAGACAACAGGGGTAACTTTGCCCACCAGATGTTTTCTGTTGAAAACTGCCTCTAAAATCACTTCTTGGCAATATTACCTTTGCCGGCGGTAAAATGAACCAAAATAAACATGAGAACAGTTGAAAAAAAAATTATTTATTATTTTTATAAATTATATTTATACTAGGCATTCTTTAAATTGTTAGATTCTCGTTATAAAATTTTAGTAGATAACTGTTAGCATACTTATCAGAAAAAAAATAACATATGTAGGTAATATGACTCATACTGTTGAAATCTTCTTCAAAAAAGAATTTGCCTCGTCGTTCCCTTGGACCTGGAGTTTTGAAAACAACGTCGATCAGAGAAATGCTGGATTCATCCACTTTTTCAGGAAATGTGAACGACTTCCCTTTGTCTTTGGTTCTCAGATAGGAAACTTCCAAGTCACCATCGTCCCAAATGTTTAGAATTTTCGCCAGGAAACGCTTCAAAGTTTTTTTCCCGTGCAATTTCACAACTACAAAATCTCCTGCTTGCAAGTATAGGGACCTTTCATCAATTTGAATGTTTAGTTCCGTTCCCATCGTTCTTTCTTCAAAAGAACTGTTTGACTCATGAGTAGAAATGTCAGCATCCTCCTCGCTGCTCAAGTCAGTCTACACAGCTAATGAGAGGTAGGTAAAATAACCCCAATTTTCCTATGGATCATGGGGTAACTTTGCCCATCAAAACAATGACAGGAAAATTAGGATATAAAAATTCCACAATCATATCCCTCCAATGGTTATTACATATATGCAACGCAAATAGAAATAATTTGAAAATTTTATCAGCTATCCCTATGGGCTTCACGGATCAAAGTTGCTAAGGTACTCAAATTGCTTGCTTACAGTCACTTTACAAAATGATTAGTTTCACACTGATAAGCTATCACTAAATGGAAAAACTCCTGTCTCACTTTTGCCAACATTGAAACTAACAGTGCTGATTATTTGCAGAGCACTAAATGCCATTTGAGGAACAGCTGTTTGGAGCGCAAACTTTTTTTTTAAATGAGCAAAGTTACCCAGGTGAGCAAAGTAACCTCAGTTGACAGTATATATTTAAAGCGTATAAAACTGTTACATTTTCTGGTGTATAGTAGATTTTACAATAAATCGTCAAAAGAAAAAGTCCTTTATTAATCTATATATATAAAACAGTTCCGTAACTGACTGACTCACTGACTGACTAACACAGACCAAACCGCTGGACCTAAAGGGCTGAAATTTTGCATGGTGATTTTTCTTATAGTGTAGGGGTGCACTAGAAAGATTTTTGAAAAATTCTTCTTAGATATTTTAAATTAAATTTTTAAGCTGTTTTAGTAACTTTTTTTAAGTTTGCATTTAAAATAATAATTTGAGGGTTATAAAATTTATATCACAAGAAAGATCATACAAATTCCTTTAAAATGAGATCTTTTTCGAATCTTTATCTTCACTTTCTGATTTTTGGGGAATTTTTAAAGATTAATTTTAAGAATTTAATTTATTAAATGATGATCACGTGATTTCTTTTTCTGGTACTTTAAATAAATTTATCGTCACGTCATAACAACGAAATAGACAAAAAAATATTTTTCTTTTCTTGCTAATGCGGCAGACGATTGGACATTATCTAAAAAAATATTAAAATACAATAAAAGATATTATGTTCCTCAAACTGTGCTATATTAACTGTTTTATATTCTTTAGTATGTCCTATTAGATTTAATTTGAATATTTTCTTCTACATTATTTTGTCTATAAAAATATCCCTACGATTTTTTATAAATATATATATTTTTTTTTTACATCAATTGCATACTTTGATCGTCGTATTTATTATAAATATATATATATATATATATATATATATATATATATTAGGGTGGAGCGTAAAAAAAAAGTTTTCGATTTTGTTTTTGCCCTAGTGCTGAAAAGTTGGGTACTGGTGGGTAGGTCACGTATGCAAAGTTTTGGGAAAAACAAAAAATATCTTCCGTCTCTATTTCGGCCGTCATTTTTAGCAGATTTTTACCATACAGTTATAAATGCGTATTTCCACTGTTTTGTATGCAACTCGTCATTTTGTTCTTAAATAAAATACATAGGTAATTCGAAACTTAATACAGAAAGGCAGCAGCTGACACACTGCGTTCAGAAAGGTAAAGAAATATTTTGGCATGAAAACATTGTCAACAACAACTTTACCAACGAAGCTTAAAACCTTCGTGAAAGACTCGCGGAAATTGTTCGACATTTCTTCATGTAAGTGTGTTTCTTTTAACAAATGTTCTTGCCCAAAGCATAATAGGATCCCTGAAATGGAAAGAAATTTTCTTATAGACCAACGGGCACTTAGGCAAATGTCCATAGGCGCAGTTGACTTAAAAGAAACTGAAAGCTGAGGAAATGAGCCGATAGCAAGCAGAAAGAGACAGAAGCATTAAGTCTTAAAATAAACGTTTCGCCATCTGTTACTGCATGTAGGCTCATATTTCTTGATCCAGATTCTGACGTGGATCCACATAACTCCGATAGTGACATAGATTACTTGAAGCATTCCCCATCCACATCCAGGATGACTCAATCTGAAGGGTAAAAGACGTTGCGAACAAGTCGATACCAAGCAGTAGCTATAGCTTGTGACAGAACCTGAGTTTCAGATCGGGCTGGAGCCATCATTGCAAGCACTGTTTTGGAAGATTTGGGGGTGATTACCGAAACAGACACTTTAATTGTAATTGATAGACATAAAATAAGAAGAGAGAGGGAAAAAATTTGGAAAGAATATCAGCAAGGAAATGAAAGACAGCTGGAACCACTGAAGAGACTTTATTTTGACGGAAGGAAGGACAAAACTATAATGCAAGAGAGCGTAGGGGGAAAGATGTACCAGAAAAGAGTCCTGGAAGAACACGTTACAATGATTAAGGAACCTGGAAGCAAGTACCTCGGACACATAGCACTAACCTCTTCATCAGCTTTGAGTATTTCTCAAATGATGCTGCAATTTATGGAGAATAAGAATATTGACATTCATCAACTAGTAGCAATAGGGTGCTATGGAACAGTCAGTAATACTGGCTATAAAATCGGCGTGATTCGCCTTTCTGGGGAAGCCATTGGGAAACCCTTGCACTGGTTTATCTGCCACTCCGACATTTAGTGCAGCATTTGGATGGTGGTACGAGTGGCCCAAATGCATTCTCTGGTCCTACTGGGAAAGCATTGGTAAATTGTAAAAACCTCCCATTTGAGAGATTTGTAGAGATTTCGAGCGGATTTCCGAAAATCGGCATAAAGTATCTTAGCACACGCAAGCGATAGCTTTGGGATATTTGTCGAGCTGTCACAAATAGAAAATGCTCATCAAGTTTGTCCCAAAAGCACCCTGGGAAAATGTCTCATGCACGTTGGCTAACAACTGCAAATCGAATAAAGCGTTTATACATTAGCTCGTCAGAGCCTTCAAACCAACTTCAAACCCTGGCAGAGTTCTTCATGAAAGTGTACCCATCTATGTGGTTTATAGTTAAATTAAATTCATATTGCACTTATGGTCCACGAAATTTGTGGAAGACAATAAACGTCTCACGCTATCTTAAAAACGATTTAAAGACTGTGGTCGATCCCATTATCCAGAGAAAGGGCTATTTCGGCCAGCCCGAAGCAATAATCTTGTCAATGATCACAGACGACAGACAGTCCATTCGAGAACTTGGACTGAGTAGGATTTTACGAGCAAGAAAGGAAAAAAATGAAGGAATCAGACACTACAACATTCCGTCACTCAACTTCGAGGAAGTTTCATATATAAACCTTACTGATTGGCAGAAATGTAACTTGGCGGAATCCCCAATAACATCTTACTTGACAGAAGATGATTTGAGAAATTTGATTTCCAGTGGAGAATCTGTAGCTCAACACCTGGGAAGCCTAAAATTTCCTTGCCACACCCAAAGTGTTGAACGTTTCGTGAAACTAGTAACAGAGTTTTCTGCGGCTGTGTGTGGAGAAAATAAGCGTGACGGTTTAGTTAGAACCCGAACAGAGTCGAGAAAAGCTATGCTATCATTTGAAACCAAATCCGAGTACCGAGTAAATCCGGAATAACTGCAAGGGCAAAGGAGTTAAGTGCCGATATGGTTGGGTGGATGGATGGGCACGGGTGGAACTCTCAATGCAGCCACCTCCTCGTGGTGAGTTCTGGGTTTTTTTTCTGAATTTTATTTCAGAAAAAGCGAAAAGCTGCATACAAAACAATGGAAATACACATTTTTAACTCTATGTTAAAAATCTGCTAAAAAACACGGCCAAAATGGAGACGGAAGATATTTTTTGTTTTTCCCAAAACTTTGCATACGTGACCTACCCATCAGTACCCAACTTTTCCGCACTAGGGCAAAAACAAAATCGAAAATTTTTTTTTACGCTCCGCCCTAATATATATATATATATATATATATATATATATATTTGGCATTAATTCCATACATTGACCGTTATATTTAATCTGAATGTACTCCGTAGCAAAGTGCGGGTTTTCAGCTAGTATATTCATATACTGATAAAAATACTGTTGCGTAATGCAAAATAAAATTTTATAATTTGTAATGATGTTTGTGGATGCTCTGAATATCGAGTTTCGTAACAACTTATTCAATCTTACAACGCTTGGCACATAATACAGCTACGTAAGAAAAATTCTTAAATTTTCCATAAATCAGTCTCAGCTGGGTGAAATTATGAAAAAAATCAGTCAAGGGTTTACTAGAAAAACGTTACTAACTGACAAAATCACCAGTTAAAACATTTCCTGCTCTCAACGTAAAATTCATATATTAAAGTTGATATGTGGTAACAAATATTTGTTCTCAACACAGATGTCATGTTGAGGTTTTTCTAGCACAAGTCCGTCCATTTATACTGATAACCTTTATGTACATTCCATATTAAGATGCTAAAAGTTCATGAGGTATCGAAAAACCTAAGATGGAGAATAAGGGTCGACCTTCCCACTCTGAACAGAAGCTTCTCTAATTGAACAAATAATTACAAGATTGTGATAGAGTTAATTGGGGTGGTCGAGATTTAGTATAGTGGTAGCAAAGATACCATTACTCTGAATTCTAAATAATACAGTGATTTATTAACATAAACACATATATGATTACGCATCCAATTATATTACTGATAATTATTAACATAAAGAAACACTCATTATATCAAGGGATTATTCAATTATACTATTTCACTCATTTGAATTGATTTCATTCTCAGTACGCAATATATATTATTTCTTAACTTCAGCCTGTATTATATGACTCGGGGATTTATTGACTCTTTGGCAATAGGTAGTTAAAGGTTACCACCATTTTTGCAGATTGTAGAGGGAACACTTGCTGGCATATCATCTAGCATCGGTTAGGGTATCTTTTTCGGATGTTATTCACTCCGGTGATGCATTCATCAATTTTCGCTGGACGACGAGGGACGAGGTCGGGCGATTAGCGGGCTGTGAAGACAGGGCAGGTTTTCCTCCGGTCAATTATCGTCACGGGTTTGCAGAGGGCAGGGAACCTTTTTGGCTCGGGCGTCATCTATCTCCGCTCATTGTTGGCTGGCCGGCTTATAGCGATGCGCTAAGTCTGGGCGCAGTCTCGCCTATATTCTTTTGAAAACTTCTCTCTTAGGAGGCTATTACTTCATATCAGAGTGCTGAGTCTCAGCGCCAAATCTAATCATAGATTCCCTAAATATTCTCACTCTCTCTATTTTTTATCTTCTCAACGCTCCGCCCTTTTCATTTCATTCGTCACTCATGTTCAATCTTTTCTCTCACTTCCACTTCGATTCGCTAATTTCCCCCCCCCCTCCTAAATCTTTTCTCTAGACCATTCAGAGTGAGGGGCGTTTCATATTAAAATAATTCAGCCTTCGACTCTCCCCTGCCTTTCTAGGGATCATGTTTTCCCAGAACATCTCCTCTTTGCCAACAATCCCCTTTTCATCTCAATGTCTCCTTCATGTAGCCCCATCGCTGTTTCGTCTTTTAACTGTTCCTTTTCAATTCCTTATCTTTCATCCGGTTTTTTTTTATCGGCTGGCGTCATTTCACTTTTTCATTTTACCCCCGTTTGTTCGATTTAATTGGCTTGTCTGCAATTTTCGAACTTCTAACATATCGTATCCCCACGACATTTTTCTTGTATCGGCTGGCGTCATTTCACTCTTTCATTTAAGATCCCGTTTGTTCGCCTTAATTGGTTTGTCTGCTCTTTTCTACCTTTTGATATGTCGTAATCCACGACAAAGATAAAAATAACTTTTTATATACCATGTTTTTAAATTTTCTGCTGAATCATATAAACTTGACAATTCTATGTATTAATAAATACTTTTTAAAATTTTCTTTGATGAATTATCCCATCAACTTGAAAGAAAATTAAGTTAATTGGATATAACTTTTTGTTCCCGTTCCCGCCAATAGATGGCTGCACCAGTCTACAAAACAAAATTACCTGAAAATAACTGAAAATTAATTTAATTCTGCTTAAAGAGGGCTAAAAGTATTAAAAATGCATTGTCATCGTGTTCTGAGCTATTCTAAAAGTTTCAAACGTCTAGCTAGTCGGGATGTTAGTTAAAAATCGATTGCAAGATTTGTACTGGACAAACACAGAAACACACACACAAACAAGAAAGCAAGTTAATAAAAACATGGTAAAAATAGGGCTTATATTACTCTCTCGCCTTTGCAGTGTACTGCAATTAATTTGTAAACATTCAAATGTTGTAGTAGTATGTTGTTTTAAATTAATCATAGTAAGGATATTTTACTTTGTAACATTTTAGATGTCATTTTGAACAAGCATATACAAAAAATGGATGTCCTCAGTTTACTGGAAGCTAGGTTCCTTTTTCTATCGCCCTGAAGCTTGATTGTTTTTCCACATGTTTTGGTATTTAGGTTAATATAATTTTCTTCGAACCTGAATTAGTGCTGCTTTATACAGATCATTGTGTCATCCATAACACAGGTATCACATTCTCTTGATCAAAGATGTTACTAAATTTTTGCATATCACACACACATTCACACAAAAATAAAAAGAATAGTTGGAGTATTAAATGCTGGATATTTTATTAAAAGTCACTTTTAAATCCAGGATTCAGAAAAAAATGTGTCAAAATATGATTTTAACAGAGTTTTATTGATTTTTTTATGAATATAATTGCTATGAATGAACCAAATAAATGTAAAATAATAAATTTTTAGAACAGTTAGTGTTAATTATTTCATTAAATACACTGCTGGCCATTAAAATTGCAACCCCATGAAGGAGAGATGATACAAACGTCAAATTCGCATGAAAGGAAGATGCTGGGATATGCAAATGATTATCATTTAAGCGCAATCGAACGACACAGGAGGGAGAAACGGCTTCTCAAACTCCGTGTAAAAGGAAAGTTATGCTGCGGGTTTTTCATTCGGAAATCGTATTTAAATGTTGGTTGTTTGTGAGAAGATCGTGTTATGTTTCGTATAAGAAGGAGAAATGGTACCAGCACGTGTAGGAATTCGATAGCGGCAAGATCGTGTCCTATCGAGAGTGTGGTTTATCTTTCCGCGATATTGCTACTCGCATTGGTCGGAATCCAACTACTATCATGCGAATATGGAATTGATGGGATCAGAAGGGTCAGACTGAAGGCCACGCAGGATCTCAACGGCCTCCCGCTTCCAAGAGAACAGACATGTTGTCTGGTCGACCTTGTAGGATCGTACAGCCACATCAAGGACCTTGAGTCATGAAATAGGCTTGCTTGCAGCACGACAAGTATCCGCACGAACCGTTCAACGACATCGGAAGCAGCACGGACTGTCTGCTCGGCGACCATTATTGTGGCTTCCCTTAACACTGCAGCATAGAGACATACGGCGACAGTGGTGCGCCCAACGACAAAACTGGATGCAGGACTGGCACCACGTCATCTTTTCAGACGAGTCCCGGTTCTGCATGAAGCATCATGATGGACGTATCCGTGTCTGGAGGCACCGACGAGAACGCACGTAGCCTGCTTGCTTTCGATATCGTCATACGGGCCCTGCACCTAGTGTGATGGTATGAGGAGCCATTGGGTACACGATGCGAACACTTCTTGTTCGCGTCGTCGGTAATCTGAACAGCCAGCGTTACATTTCTCAGATCTTAAGGCCGGTGGTTGTGCCCTATCTTCGAGGCATTGGAGATGTCATCTTTCAACAAGATAACGCAAGACCGCATGTTGCCCGTCGTGTCTTGACCTACCTCGACAGTTGCTCTGACCAGCACGTTCTCCAGACCCATTGAAAACATCTGGTTGTGAGTTCCTGAGAGACTGGGCCTCCACCGCTCTCCAGCCACTACGATTGATGAAGTGTAGCATATACTTGGAGCAGCATGGAATGACTTGCCCGTATATGTCATCCAAACCCAGTTCGACTCGATGCCTACCCGGGTTAGAGCCGTTTTAGCTGCTAGAATCGACAGCTGTGTGTACTAACTTCGGACCCTGTATACCCCCAAATGGCCTGCAAATTTAACCATGTTTTCTTCCTACTGTGCTGTATACGTATAATAAGTAAAGTTAATTTGCTTTCCTTCGTGGTGTTAGTTTTAATGGCCAGCAGTGTATATTCGCCAGTCATCACAGCTATAATTTGGCTTTTATGATTTTATCCTTATGTATAAATACAATTAAAGGATTAAGATGACCATTAATTGTATTTATATGTAATCATAAATTGCGTTACTGTAACTTTGACTACGGACGAATATATCATGTAATATTAGTGCAAAAGAATTTTAAAATAAAATACTTTATTTCATTGTTCATTTTCAAAATTCATAGTCAGTTATAACCATGAAAAATCAATAAAACTCTTGCATACTAATGCAAACTTCTGCGACAAAACATAATAACAATTATGCTTTGATGCGTATGGTCTTCTATTAATGCCTCCCTGTATTGTAAAGTGGCTTATATTATTGATTCATTATCACGACGGACAGATGTCAAATTTGTTTCACTACAGGTTTCTCGAAATTGAAAGTGTCTTGTCAAAACTGTCAATAACCAACGACCCCAAATCTCAATTTGTCAATTGTCTTGATATAGCAAATTTTAGCCCTGCAGAATAAGAAATTATTAAGTCATAGTGTAGATTAATTCAGAGAGATTTGGTATTATTGCCAAAGAGAGAGAGAGAGAGAGAGAGAGAATCTGGAAACGATCTCAATCGAATAGTCCCAACAAGCTGAAAAAAAATATCGATATCATCAATGAACGTTGATGACAGGCATTGTTCTCCACTCACAAGTAGCTTGACGTCAATCAGAATGTCCGCATTTGGAATATTTTTTATATCTTTAGATTTTAACAGATATTTCCTCACGATAGGGGATTAACAAAAGAATTCCAGATAAGCCCTTCAGTATCCGTCATCAAATCGAAGAGTCGCTCGAGAAGATATCAGCATCATAAACGCAGGATGGCAATGAATACGCAAAAGATAACATCCTACGATACTTCAACTAATGTACACAACTGCTTATCTGTGAGGGAAAAAGGCGTCTTAGAAAGCTGTGTCCGTAAAGGCTGCCTTGACATCTCCAGGTAGGAAAATCAATCACTATTGTTGTTTTGACACGAAAGATTACTATTCTTGTTTTGACACGGATTTTTTTATGTTCAACATGTTTTCATTGCGTTAAAAATGTTCTGAATCGTAAAATTTTTTGTATGTCACCTAACCCTAGATTCGCTATCTGCACATCAGTTAGTAACATTTTTCGAGACTGATATTATCTGCATACTCATGATTGTATAGGGATTGCATGACTTATATTAATTTCTATGAACGTACCCGATAATTTCCTACCAGCTATCGAATACAAACGTCGTATGTGTGTGTGTGCGCGTGTGAAGGGGAAGGGAGGGGGAAGCTGCACATTGTAATAGAGCGCCATTTGACGGTTTGTAGTTTAGCTGCATACAGAAATATGTGAGCTTGAGCCCGTCTGCACAAGGAGCAACTCAAAAGAAACTGATAACCGACTCAAATCACAAACCAGTCCGTGATGAGTCGCAACCTATGCGCCGTGTTCGTGGCTCCATTCAATTACATAGGTTGCGACTCATCACGGACTGGTTTGTGATTTGAGTCGGTTATCAGTTTCTTTTGAGTTGCTCCTTGTGCAGACGGCCTGATTGAAACCTTTTGAGGGACTAAACTAATATTTAAACCAAGGGTTTTGCAAGTATTACGATAGTAACTACTCTGATAATTGATGTTTGTTTGTTTGTTTTGTCTCAGTCCACAGACTCATACGATTGATATGACTCAATTCCGAGTGTATTTGTATTGTGTGTTCTGTATCCTATATATCACCTTTAATATAAAAAGTATAGTCCAATAAATCAACAGTCACAATGTCAAAAAAAATCAGAAATTACGCAAAAACATCCTCTCTTTATACGAAAGTTATTTTTTGGTTCTTTTTGTTTTTGTTTTTTTTTTAATGCGGAGGAACTTGTCGCGAAGACATTTGCCTTTAATTCACCGCAGTTTTGCTGACCACTTTATTATGGGGGCGCCATATAGGCGGACCAGCATTGCCCCCTATGAAGGGACGACTCAAACGGAGGCATTTTAGTGGCGCTTCGCCAGGATTCGATCCGAGCACCCTCAGCACCGAAAACCAGAGCGCTGTACCACAAGGCCGCCCCGGCCCCTTTGTACGAAATTAAATGATACGATTACGAAACGAACTCTTAATACGAAAGTAAACGTTTATACCAAAGTAAACTAGAATAATGATGCTCCTATTCCAACACTTGTGCCGGACGATGGCTGAATGACTAGGGCGCTGGCATTCGGTACCAGAGTCTGTGGGTTCGAGTCCCAATGTTTGTATGTAGCCGTTCGGAATCGGCATTAAGTAGTTGGTCCCGGTCTAATTAGACCTCGTGTAGTAAAAACTGAATTTTTCCAGTTAATACTGTTTCTGGCGTAACACATTTGAAACACGTCTAGTTATTTTATTAGAGAAATTGTATTTCAGGAGAAAAGCAAAAAATTAACCGGAGAAAAGTAAATCCACATGGTTGAAAATAAACAAATGTAATATATATATATATATATATATATATATATATATATACATATATACATATCCACTCCAAGGTACCGTGTCAGTCACCTCAAAAAGAAAGGCGATATGTATAAAACATATTAATTTGAGATAACACTTCCTTAAAAAGGTTGAGGTATCTCTAAAAGGAGAATGCTGGAGGGGTGAAGGGGTTTGGAGGGGTGAGTTGAATCCTAGCCTTGTCAGATTACATATTCTGGAAACACCTCTGCCGTCAAATAAATAGTAACAGCCAACAGATAGTAACAGTTTTCGCTAAAAACAGAATCTAAATCTTAAATAAATCCTCATACTAAATATAATCCTCAAACTAAATATATCCTCATTTAGAGTTTAGATCGTTTTTTCATATCTGTGCCCATACTTACGTGCTAAAAATGCTCATAATAATAAACTTATAAATGTTATAATAAGCAGTTAAAAAAGCTACACTGTTGTTGAGCCACCTCTCTTTTTAAGCTATTGTCAACAACACTGAATCATCACTCCTTTGTAATGTTAAAAGTGTTTCTAATTTGCTGCTGTTCGGATAAGATTAAGTTTTATGTAACCATAATTTCATTCTCTTTTGTAAAGACTCCTTATCTGCAACTCTAACAATTAAATATTGCTAGTTTGTTTCTTACATATCAGATGCCGTATTTTTTATCAGTTCTTACAATTTGATATCTTTACTCTTCACATTCGACTCCTTTCACAAGTTAAAACAAGCTTCATTTTCAAAACATTATTTCCACCGTTATCCATAGTTCCCCAACGTCCCAATCAAATACACCTATACCTCGCTATACGGCCGCTCTTTATACGGCATTTCGCTATAACGACCTTTATTAATTATGGCACTTTTTCGATTTACGGCCCACAATGTTTCGTTATACAGCTACAACAGCAGAAAGTGATGATGGCAGCATATTATAGCTTAGTGATTCTTCATGTTAATGTTCGTCATCACATTAAAACTGCTTTTAAAAAGTTATTTTATGTTTTTTATTATATGTATACATATGTGCAGATGATTTCTTTTGTTTTTTGTTTAAATGTTTATTTTTTGAATTTCTGTTTATTATTACATTGTTTTGTATTTTTATTTTTATGTAAGCGGGCTTGTGGTGTCCCAGTGGTACAGCGCGCTGGTTTTCGGTGCTGAGGGTGCTCGGATCGAATCCTGGCGTCGCGCCACGAAAAATGCCTCCGTTCGTGTCGTCCCTTCATAGGGGGTAACGATGTCCGCCTATATGGTGCCGCCACAATAAAATGGGCGGTAAAACTGCGACGTAGTATAGGCGAATGTTTGACGACAAGTGCCTCCGCATTGGAAAAAAAAATAATTTATGTAAGCATTTTTATTGTAAATGAAAAGAATAAAATGCTTTATGAACTAAAAACTATATTATTTATAAAAAATTGGAACAGATGCAATTAAATTTGTATGGGTTTGTATAAAAATAGTTAATTCGTTTTACGGCTTTTCGCTTTACGACCAACTTTTCCGGAACTTATCTAGGCGGTAAAGCGAGGTATGGGTGTACTGGCTGGCCTACAATAAATTTTTATCACATTAATGGAGTACAATTACCTGGCATGCTCCCGCCAACAACTTAATATTAGAGTAAAAGTCCGAGTTTAGGTGGAAATGGGCGATTCTTTCAACAAAAATCAAAGTCAGCTGTATTAAACATGATCAAACAACGATCATTTATTAAAATCAAAATTCACGAGAATTTGCTTTATTTCTTTTGAATGGACTAGCTGTTTGCCCTGCGTTGCTCGACTATTTGGGTCATCTAGGTTTACCTCGGTCATTTTTACATTTTATTTTTCACCCCTTCTCACCCACCCCCCCATGCCGATAGAGCTAAACTTGGGTTTATACGGCATAGGGAGTGTCAACATTTATCTCAGCATAGGGAGTGTCAACTATGGATTTGACCCTAATCTCGATTTTCTTAAATGTCTCCCCCTTACCACCCCCACCCCTAAGGTTGGACAAAACTGTCGGGGATTGTTACCAATCATTTCAGCGATCCCGAAAACTATGGATTCGACACTGTTCTCAGTCATTTTGGACTTTTTATTTTCCCCCCTCCCACCCCCCACCCCTCCATTCCGATGGGGCTGAACTTGTACTTAAATGGCATCGGTAGTGTCACTATTCATCTCAATGACCCCGAAAAGTACGGATTTGATACTAATATCTGTCGCTTTCAAGTATTTTTACATTTAACCCCCACCCCCCACCCCTAGGGAGTGCTAGGGAAGTCTTACCCCCACAGTATTTTCTCCCAGATTGTAAGTTATGTGTGTACCAAGTTTGGTTGAAATTGGTTCAGGTGTTCCAGAGTTATGCTGGAACATACATTTATATATATATATATATATATATATATATATATATATATATATATATATATATATATGTGTGTGTGTGTGTGTGTGTGATACGAACGTTTCTTCACGCCCTTCCTTAAAACATCCATTTCCCCAAGTTACTCCATCATATGAGGCGGTGAAAGGCAAAGTGGTGTAAGTCACATTTTCAACTTTTTTTATTTGAGGGCAAAAATTTAATCTCCATGTTCAGTTTATAGTGGAATTGCAAATAATTATTATTTTCAATATCATAATAATTATTATGAATTATAATTTGTTCATTTTATAGTGGAATTATTGTAGTTTTTGCAGTAAAACGCTTTTGACTTACATCACTTGACTTACTGACTTACACTACTTTGCCTTTCACCGCCTCATATAGTCGTCGAAGTCGGAATACTAATTTTTCAAGGTGCAGTCGGTTACTGTATAAAATCCTTCTTTCATCTCAGCAATTCAATCAGTGACACACGAGGGGAAATAAACATTGTCTCTTTAATTTAACATCATTTAATTAATCCACGTTGAAAAACACTCGACTCCATTATTTAGATTTAACTATTCCTATTTATTTCTAAAGCCTAAAGATCTTAATTAAACTCCATCATCGCTCATTTCATCTCTCATTTCATCGCTTATTCATCGCTTATTCCGTTCCTTTCAATTTTCTTAGCCCGCCGGAGCGGCGATCTTGACTCATCGAAGTCTACATTGTCTCTGCCTAATCTTTGACCGCGGGCGCGCCCAGAATAAAATCTGTTTACGTTGCATAGAAACTTCTAGAATCCTCTCCTGAAGTTTGCAGTAATTTTCGCACGAAACTCTAAAAATAGACTTTTGACGTCAACACCGGTGATGAGGCCTGTAATTCTCCCCACTGTTTTCCGTTTTCATTCCCGCACTGCGTTATCAAATGTGAATAATCTGGCATTTAACGAAAACTAGAAAAAGCATTGCTCTTCAATGGATTCCGAGCCATTGTGATATTTTTGTAAATGGGCAGGCTGATAAACTAGCCAAGACTGGATCTCTTATGGCCCAGCCTGATTCTCCTCTGTCTCTGCCAAATATGAAAAGAATTATTCACAATAAAATGAAAGCTATTAGAATATCCTTATATGTTGATACGGCTGTGGATAAGAGGTGGAAAATCATTCTCAACAAGAGAAATAATATCCCTAGTTCCTTGCCTCGGTCTGTTGGAGTTGCTTGCTTTCGAATGACAACTGGACATGATTATCTACAAAAACATCTACATCGGATAGGCATCAGCGATTCAGCTTGTTGCCCTCTGTGCCGCCAGGGTGATATGGATGGTGACCACCTCAAGAACTGCCCGCTTGTTTTTAAGTTTATTACAGACAACTCTGTGGAGGCTAATTTTATCTCTCGCTTTTATTCATCTTCATCTCTATGATAACTTCAGAAAATTTGAACGTAACGTCATAATCTTCGGAGAAATATGAAAAGTTTTTACAATGTTGCCATGACATACGAGACGTTAATAAATTTATGTATTTACTTATTGTCTTACTTTACTTAATTTATGTATTTACTTATAATTAATTGTCTTTTTATATTAACAATGGAAAATCCTTCTTCGTAAATTTGAATATACAATCTCTGAAATTTAATTTTACGGTTAACTCTACATTTAACTCTAAAATTATATTTGTGATGTAATGATTGAGAAATGGTTTTTAAAATAATCTCATCCAAACCTAGAATGTCTTCTCAGGAGGAAAAGAAGGTGCTTCCGTTCTACCAGGATAGCGGCTATGGGTTCAACATCTGCGGGTTCTTCGATATGGACGTCTACAGGTCCGCCCTGAAGTACAAGCCTCGACCTGATGATCTCTTTATCGTGACGTACCCCAAATGCGGAACTACCTGGGTGCAGAACATCGTTGCCTGCATCTACAAGGAAGGGAAACCTTTCACTTCTGCCCTGGAGTTCCTCACCAACACTCCATTCCTCGAAATGGCGGGAGTCGAAGCGGCTGAGACCATGAAGAGACCTGGAGCTATCAAGCTACACCTGCCTTTCCATCTGACGCCTTGGTCGCCAAAGGCAAAATACATTTTTATTGCAAGAAATCCTAAGGTACCTTGAAAAAGAAGGATTTTACCCGTATTACTTTTCAAATGCATTAAAAGAAACTAAAATGTATGAGCTGAAAAGGCTGATTTTTTTGTATCGCAATCGGATGATAATTATAATACATAATTTATAATTTTTAATGTATGTATTCTCGCAAACATATATATACAGGGTGTTCATAATTAAACTTCCCTACTTTAAAGTTGTCTACAGTCGAAACTATTGTTCAGAAAGTTATGAAATTTTGTGTAGGACATATTGAAGGGATGGGAATTTGCTTGAGAGAATAAAAAATTAGTTCAAAATTTCACCACCAGAAGGCGTTTTTTATGAATTACACATTTATCCAACATTTACTACAATTAAAAAATGTATTACAACAAGACGTTGGAAGCTTTGTCCTCTTCCACCCGAAGCGCAACCTTCTCTACAGCTTCTTTGGAAACAGGTTTCCTTCCTCTTCCAGAACGAATGTTAAAAGAACCAGTTTCTTCAAATTTGGCCACCATTAATCGAAGACCTTTAACAGTTAATGAACCTCTCCGTATCCCCTTCAAACTTCGAAATTTTCGTAGAGCAGCTAGTGCTGAATTATCGTTTTGGTAAAACAATTTTACTAACAAAGCTCGATCTGGTAATCGTAACGATGACATTCTGATTAGCAATAGCAAGCACGCTGAAAATAAAATCTCCATGAAAGTTTTTAGGTTTTATAACAGCTTCTGCTCTACGTTGACAAAAATTAATTTACATATTTGTTTCTTCTTCGTTCCTTCAAATCTTTGTTCCGAAAATTAGTTATCGAACAAGTTTCCGATCGACTTTGCAATCACTTTAAAGATTGTAAAATTTAATGAGTATGAGTTATTGTGTTAGGGTGACCTATGGATAAAAAGATGGTGAAATCTTAAGTAAAGAACCAGTTGTAAATGTGTAATTCATCAAAAAACGCCCTCTGGTGGGGAAATTTTGAACTAATTTTTTTATTCGCTCAAACAAATTCCCATCCTTTCAATATGTCCTACACAAAATTTTATAACTTTCTGAGCAATATTTTCGACTGTAGACAACTTTAAAGTATGGAAGTTTAATTATAGACACCCTGTACTATATAAATGTATGTGTTCATGCTAATTCATACATTTGATGTCATAAAAATATGCATGTTAGTTCGAGTTAGTAGAGCTGTTTCTTGATGAATATTAATGATTACATATGGTACAACTAAAAGTAATTCCTGAAGTAGCGAGATGAGCGAAATGAAATCACTGGCTTTCAGGAGATTTTATGTTAATTCCCCTTCAAACGCTTCACGGGATATCAAAATTTTGATATTTTTCTAGGATTATCATACGATACAACTTCCAACTTATCGTAATATTACAGCAGAATAATCTACCAAAGCGCCTGACATCGCTGACTTAGTCTATCAGCTACCGTGTGCTAGAACGTATAGAAAAATCCAGTAAATTGAAATCTATTTTATTTTATGAAATTCTATTTTGTGAAATTCCTCTATCTGAATGATGATTGCTAATAAAATTCGCTTATATTGGAGTTAGTGGCATGCCTCAAATAATTCCGGCCTGGTTAGAGCTCGAGAAATAGATACATACAGCAAAGCAATCGCCAGCCAAAATCCTTTAGAGGTTGAATTTTTTGGTTGGTAGGCATATCATCTTGTAAAAAAAGAGCTCATGTTGAAAACAAATTGTACTGTAACAAACTGAGTACTATCGAAATATATAGGAATACATTTCTTCTGGGCTCGAGGTATCCTAGTGGTAGCGTGTCGGCTTTCGGTGCTCAGGGTGCTCGGATCGAAAACCGACAAGCGCCATTAAAAATCTCCGTGTCTAGGCCAGGCACGTTAAATCCGTAGACAGGAAAGTGCATCTATGATGTCAGAGAAGGTGGGAGAGGATACGACCCCCCCCCCCCAAGATGCCGCTCTTGGGGGGGCTCGGGGGGTTGCTCGGTCAAAATTGAGGTGGCAAGAGGCTAAATCAGACTCCAGTCTTTGTAGCGCCATTATAAACCGGAGTCACACCCCTCGCTAGCCTATATAGACCTGGTTTGGAATACTTACGGCCAGGGGGCATTAGAAACAACAACAACAACAACAATCAATAAAATTCTTCTGTCGCCTTTTTGAGGCCACAATTAAAATAATCCTATCCACAACGACTAGATATACTTTCCTTTTCCGTATTAGGATCGTCTGAGGTGACAAATGCATTGTTGCTGGAGTAAAGCTGAGATTATGCGAATATACTATTTCCATGGAATAAAACTGTAGAGGAAGATTGGTCTGTACTCTTCTAGATAATTTAGGAGCTCGTTTTTTTTTCAAATTCAGAATTAATTCCCCTGTCTACAAAAAAAATTAACACCGAGAGCTAAATTTGATGTGAGAATTTAAGAAATAAAAAACTTTTTGAAAGACAGAGAACTCTATCTTTTATTTTAATTGAACCTTCTAGGATTGCTGCGTGTCCTTTTATCATCACACGAAAAACGTCGTAGGCTACAAGTTTGAAGATGGCAGCTTTGACGATTTCTTCGAACTCTTCATGGATGGGAAAGTCGACTTTGGAGACTACTACGACACTCTTATCTCGTGGTACGAACATAGAAATGATCCCAATGTGCTTTTCCTGACCTACGAAGATCTCAAGAAGGACACGAGAGCCAACGTTCTGAAAATTGCTGAGTTCATGGGAGAAAAGTATAAGGTAATAAAAAGGGCTCTGCTTTCATTAAATTTGATTGCACTCGAACAAAAAAAAACTATGTCTGTTTAAAATCGGTGTTCAACCAAACTATAAAACATATGGACTAATCCAGATAATAAGATCTGGACCTACATATAGCTACAAATGTAACGTCAGTTTAATAGCAGTCTTTTAGGCAATAAGTAGATGAAAGGAAGATCGTTTCATATCTAGGCCGAATATGGGCACGCAAAAACTGTAGACAGAACTGTAAAGTCATTCTATGAGGTCAGAGTGGGTGTGAGAAAGTATGAGCCCACCACATGTCCTTCCCCCTGGTCTAAATTACGTTGTAAATTGTGGTGGCACCCTGTTCACCGGCAGGGCTTCAATCCCGGAAGGTCTTGGTTGCTATGGCGGGCCTTGTCTGGTGCATTGGAGATTGGAAAGGAAGATCCTTGCATGAAAATGCGATTAAACACGTTTTAATGTAATAGTATTATGATTGTAATATATATTATAGCTGAATATTCATTCGGCTGTAATTATAATCATGTGAAAAATATTATAGTCGAATTTTTCACGTTTTGAATTTTTGTTAAATGTTTGGATTTTCTAAATATATTTTTCTAAATATTTCCCACATTTTGTTTTAATTCCTTGGTTACAAAATTTCTCACAACCTCTAATCACATCTAAATGCAAAATTAGTACCAAATCACTCACATTAAATTAAAAAGCCCCCGAAGAATTTAGCCGATAAAATTAAATGTCAAAAACAATTTCAGGATACATTTCAATTACCCAGGATTTTATTCAAAAGTAAATGTTCAGCGATCACTTTCCTTTATCTTCAGTATGCGTCGTTTTAAAGCCTAGAATCATTGATAAATGAGACTATTTGCTTTGTAGCTGTTAGCAGTGCTTGCCTTTCATAGTCAATAAAAATATCTCTCTGGATATTTTAAAAAGTTATATGTAATGAATTTTTTTCAGGATATGCTGGCCAAAAATGAAAATATTCTTGATGATGTAATCAAGCACAGCAGTTTTGACTTCATGAAACAGAGCCTGAATCGACAGGTGGCAGAGATGGCCGCACTGCCGAAAGATTTCGTGCTGAACCACCCCGACATACCCCCGGGTATTAAGACCCTTCTAACCTCTAAAGACAACGTCTTCGATTCGGATCCTAACAGCGTTACATATGTGAGAAAAGGTAAAAGGATGAGATATTTCAGAGAAATCTAGTATGAGTAAAAAAGTACTAATCGTTCGGAGGGTTGAAAAGTTTATGTTTTAAATTAACCCTACAAAACTCTTTCTTAGCAAGCTAAAAAATTTAAATTTACAGTCCTCATAAAAGGGTATTTGGAACTTTCCTATTAGTTACACTCTTGGAGAAAGCACCAATACGAACGTGTGTATAATGCATATACAGTGAAACTTTTGTAGGCGGCCACCCTTATTCGACGTTCACCTCTCTAAAAGGACATATTTTGTTCAGAACCATAGGCGTAGCGTCGGGGGGGGAGAGAAACGTGCCCCCCCCCCCAACTTAACTTGAAATAAATTAAAACGTCAATAGAAGTTCAGTTAAAATCGGAAAATTGTAGAAAACTTTTATGAAAGTTGGTTTTTCCCTGCTTTTTTAAACTGTGAAACTGAAGATTCCGATTATGTCTTTAGCCTTAACATAGTTTTAAACAATGATATGATGCATAACAAAAATTCGATGCTATAATGTTTTCTCATTTTATTTATATTATATTTATTTTTTTATTGTATAACTTTTGAATACTACTCAAACGCCAATTCTATTGTTATTTAATTTTTAAAAAATCATTCATATTTTAATTATTATTTTCATTCATATTTCATATATAATCATTCATATTTTAATCATTCATATTTTAAAATATTTCATATTTTAAGGACCGTCCGGCAGTCAATGCGCAGAGGAGGGTCCTAACTGAATTCAATTCATGCCCCCCCCCCTCCCAAAAAGAAAAAAAAAGTTAGAAGCACTCTACGCCTATGTTCAGAACCGATTAAAGACTCCATAAAATGAATGTTATTTTCCCCTCTATTCAGCGGCCACCCCGCTTCTGGACAACACGAATACCTTTGAAATTCGTTGAAACCCCCTTTTCCAGGCCCCTTTCTCAGAAATTTTTCCGTCCGAATTCTTAAATTACCTTTTTTTTATTATTCTTTTTTAGTAAAAAAACAAACCTGTTGAAACGGAAAGAATCAATCCATATGCAAAAAGCTTTGTTTCCAAACGCTTGCTAATCGGTACTCCCCTGGAAGAATGGGTAGTGATAGAACAGGTTCGTTCTGTTCTTAAAATGTTATAGTTAGATAGTTTTGCTCCAACCTAGGTTGGTGTTTTGCAATTTATATTTTTTAGGAGGTAGTACGAGACACAGAAAGTATAAGGAAAAAGGGTTTAGGGAAAATGGGAGATAATAAAATTGTGTTTGTTAATAGTATTATTAACGAATTTTTCGGATTAAGCGAAATCATTCTTAAAATAAACTTAAATTACATAATAACGTGTGATTTCATAAATATTACATATTACGTGTGATTGCACAGTTTATTTTATTAGGTCTATCTAAACATAACCAAATCTCGGGACGAAATGTGTGATAAGAGAGCGGAAGCTGCCTAGTACAGTACAGTAGAGTGTACTAGGTAAGTTGTTCTAACAATACGTCACAGTGCTCGACAGTTGGAGAGGTGCGGCCGCTTGGAGGAAGGGGGGTGCAGTTGAAACACCCTTTCTCACAGACAGCCACAGCATCGGTACTGTTAATGTCAGTTTAGCATTAGCATAAACACGTGTTGTTTATTCTACTGTGTCCTACTTTATTATACTGTTGTCTAACTTTGAATTTTCTTGTAATTTTCAGAAATGTACTTTATATTACTTAGTATCACTGTGGTTTTATTGTAGACTTAGTTCTTTTTTCCCTTTTGTTTCGGATTAAGCGAACTTTCGAATTACCGAAGTTCGGATTATAGGGACTCCACTGTAGTACGAGAAACAGAAAGTAGAAGGAAGGATAAACGGAAAATAGGAGAGAATAAACGTGTGTTTACTATTAGTATTTGTATATAACGATCGGTCGACATTTTCAATGGCACGAGTTTATAAAATAACATAAAAAGTGTGGAGAATTAATTTTACAGTAAGAGGTACAAATCTGAAGATCGACGCATTTACTACATTAATTGCAGTATGCAACAAAATAGGAAAAATTCAATTAAACTATGCTTTTCTTCCTTATTTTTAAGGTATCGTGGGTGATTTCAAGAACCATCTCTCTCCGGAGCAAAATCGAAGAATGGAGGAGAAGTTCAGGGAGAGAACCAAAGGAACCGACATACCGGAACTGTGGAAAGCTATCATGTAAGATCAACAAGTCCCAGGAGGTGTTCTTTCTTTCTTTATATTTATCAAAATATATGGTATCTCATCATCAAATATTCTTATCTGGATTTTATGAGTTTTACTGAACTTCATATAATATCCCCTGTTGCTCAAACACTAATGCTTACTCCATACCAATGGCGACGGAGACGAAAATCATGTATCTTCGCTGTTGCGCATGCGTATTACTAAAAGATTTTTTCACGTCCCCGGTTTGTCTCCGTCTCTGGTTTCTACGGTTTCAAGTTGCAAAAATTTCAACTTTTGTCTCTGCCGCCATGCTCGATATCCAATCAGAATAAAAAGAGAAGATTATGCGCATGCGCAAATAAATTGCCTCTTCTCCCTGTCTCCTAGCGGTGTGAAGGCTTTTATGACAGCCACAGAGACAGGTGGCAAAATGTGTCTGTCTTTCGTTGCTGTCGCTGTTGGTATGAAGTAAGCATAAGATAATAAACTATTATTTAATAAAATTTTGGGATGCATTGAATTCGCTAATCCTCCAGCTTTTTGAAATCATAAAAAATCGTTCTAATAAATTCATGAAGTTTCTCCAAACACGTTAGGACTTTAGACTACTGTACTTCATCTTTTGGATTTTTAATATTATCCCCATGAGATAAAGATCAGCTCGAGTAGTTTAAGATGATATTTGGATGTTCAAAGAATGATTTGTGCATGTCCCATATGAGAGAAGATGTCGGAAAATTTACCTGTAAGCTATCCATGTACGTTAAAATGCTGTACATGGATAGACCGTGTTTTCAATGGAGAAGAGTGTTCCTCTATTGGCAACAGCGAAGTAGAAATCAATATCTTAATTACCTCAATTTACAAGGAGGTCAAGTGTTCCGGTCTCGTCACTTGACTCGGTTGAAAATTACGGGACCAATATTCTTCGAAGTCAAATCAAACTTCAGCCCTAGTGGTACCTCGCTTTAAAGTGAAACTGCTTACTACCCTTCGCCAAGGACCTAGCATTTGAGAACCTAGGTTCCTTTGGATTTGGTGTAGGCTTTCCTACATCAAAGGTGTAACGAGGAATTCGTTCCAGAAATAATTAATTGGTTGAGCTAATAACGCACGTTAAATTAATATAAAATCTCTAATACTGAATAGTTGTTCCATAAAATAAAATAGTGTGATTTCTATATCGTTCCCTCGACGTGTGTGTTCCTGAGAATTTAGCCTTTGCTCATTTCTCTTAAACCGTAAAAGCTTCAACAGTAAATTGCTTAGCCAGGTGTTAGTCTCCGTATTCCCTTGTTAAGTTTGTCTAAAATGCACATTTTATGGCTGGTAATTGCAGGGTGTTTCTTGTGAACATCCAACTAGCCTTTGTCCACGTCATGCCGTTAACGTTCGTCCCCTAAATTGGACCATAAAATCTGTTTAAAGTTGTGATATAAGTGTTGTCTGTCGCCCTTCCCTTGTCCGCAAGATTACGATCTAGGAATTTTCCCACGAATGAACTTGGCGTCAGCTTGGCGATAAAACGCTTTCCGAGTAAAGTCTTTCTCCCCTGGTTCAACCAATCGAGCAGAGGCGCTAAGTACGGAATATCTGGTCTAAACCATTCACGGGCCCCGATTTTTGCGGCGCTCTCAAAAGTTCTCCTCTTGGCGAGGTATCGGCAAGGCCGGGTTCCTTTTGTTGGCTATCAAGCGCTCGCGTTGTTATTTACCGTCTATTTTCGTCCACGCTGAGGTAATATATTGCGTACGCCTTGCACGGCTGGTCCGCTCTTTGTTGGGTTTGACGTATTTCTTGCTATTGTAACCCTCGCTCTCCTTGTTTGCACTTCTGTCCAGCGATGAGAAAAAAATATCAGTGAGCCATATTTTCCTAAGAGAGAAGTTTCTCTTTAAATTGTATACGTTTAAGCACCCCTTCAGTTCTTGGCCCTGGCCTCGACTGTATCGGGGGGGCTATTTTTATCATGCCATGTTAGTTATATAACCGTCTGACTTTGGACCTGAACGGTCATTCTGTTTGTTAAGCTCAAGTTGAACCGAGCTCATTTCTTACTTTGTATATATTTCTTGTAATCAAGACTGGCTAAATGTTTGCTAACGCAGAATAAATATTTTTGTGAGTTTAAACTATGCCTTGGCAGATTTTTTAGTTCACCAGCTAATCTACGTATTCATCCGATGTTGCTAGTGAGGTTCCTGTGGCTATTGTAGGTCAACGCAAATTCTATACGAACGATTCTGTCTGATTCGGCCGATATGATGGTAGCTTCCGGTGGTTCGTTGAGACATCTACATTGCTGACCATCTTTCTACTTTCCTGTACTCTTGTTGGTCTCCCATTCCTCCAGATAGTCTTCAATTCTACAAGATTCTACTAGACTGATTGATATCCTCTTCGTCATCTCTCAATAGAGACTTGTGCCGTTAATCGCCTCCATTATTCTATTATGTAGACTAATCCCGCTTCAACATCGTTTCTTCAAAATAGACTGGTCCATTTTCTCCTTTAAGACTCATTCTTCAATTAAGGCTCTTCCATTCCTCACCACCATTATATTTTCCACGTAACAGACTGATGCCGTCGTTTTTCATCATTACAAAGGGGAGTGGAAACAACAACAACCTCAAACCATAATTTTGTTTTCACCAGGGTAACTTAAATATATTTGTACTTCTGGCCTACACCATGTAACGTACAACTTGAAAATATTAACTCATAAAAAATGATGTTATAACTTAAATTTATATTTCCGGATTATAAACTGACTGTAATAATGTTCACTAAAGAATGATTACAACTATAGTTTCTAAATATATCTAGATTTGTTTAAATAAGTTCAGATCACAAAACGCCAGGTTTCAAATTTAATTATGTACTTTGTATAAAATCTGGCGGGTAAATTGAGGATAATTACAAGATAAAAAGAACTTTTTATATACCATGTTTTTAAATTTTCTGTTGAATCATATAAATTTGACAATTCTATGTATTAATAAACAGTGGCGTAACGCAGGGGGGGGGGGGGCAGAGGGGACCATCGCCCCGGGCGGCACAGATGAGGAGGGGTGGCAGGGAGTGGCCGAGCTGGCTAATCCTGTCTGCAGCATTAGGCCATAGATAGGTACTTATGCAGAATTTCAAGGCAATTAGACAAGTGGAAGTAGTTCAAAATAGAGGTGTAAGATTTGACCTAAAGAAATATACTTACATTTATGTGGAGTTAATTAAAAGTTTGTCAAATATTTTATTCAAAGTAAGAAAATAAATTTCACTTTTTGAATTTCGAAAGGGACGCGGCCGGCTGGGATCCGATGTTGCCACGCAACAAGTGCAATTAGTGAGTCCGTTTTGATTTTTGAATTATTGTCTTATTGTCCTTGAACAACTCATAGACGTGACAATGAACAGGTGACATTACTTTCTTCCACTTTTTTGTTATTTAGAAGAGCTGTGCAGCGTGATATTATTTATTTTATACTTTGATAAAGTTTCACGTGTACCTAAATTTGTTAGTTATTGTAAAATCAAGTCTATTTATTTTATACGATTCGTCGAATATATAGAAGTGTTAAGGTAAATGTTTTTTTTTTTCGGTTTTACCCACGTGGAATGTTATTTATGCGTTTGAACCTATTAAACTATAAGTAATCTAATCTTACGCGCACGCAATGCATTCGTGATATTATTATTTTCTATTTCTATCATGATTTTGTGTTGTTATAGCCCACCTAACCATAAAACGGGCAAGATAAAGTGGAGCATCGTATCGAAATAAGAAGAAAGACAAGGAGGAAAGTATCAGAAAAAATAAAGGGGCTATACTAAAGTTTGTGAAAGTTTCTTCGCAGACCCCAGAATCTACGCCAGGGCCATCAGGTGTGAGTTCTTCAGATGCTAGTGCTGCTCAAAACCAAGAAGAAGCTGAAGTAGTACAAGTACCCGACACTGATGACTTGCTAGGACCTATAATTGATACTACGAATTTATCAGCTTCCCGTGCTTCCGATGCAATTGTTGAAATTGCGACACCAGAACAAACTGTAACCACATCAGCTGGGACAGACTTTGGCGGAAACGAATAAGGGGATTTAAAAAAGGTTAATAAGTTTAATACGGCGAGATCCCGAAGTGTTTCAGCACATTAATACAGACTTACGCTGAAGAGCCAACAGTACCACGCACGGTTCAATCAGAGTCAGACACGGACTCTATCACACTGAAAGTATTGCCAAGGAGGCGGCTAAAGTGAGAATGGCTATGGCGCACATTGACAAATGGCGAAAAAAGCATCATTGTTCTAAAGCATTGATTCAAAAGCATTGTTGTTTTGCTTCTGTTGTCATTTGTTTGAGAACGCAAACTCACCGAACGCATCGAAGTTTCACTCCTCCGACGGGTTTAATAATTGATGGAAATTTAACCCCAAAGTCGCCAACCATGAATCAAATGCAACACACAACCAACATTTTTGCAAATGGAAGGAGTGTTAAACAAGATTTCAAAAAGGACAGACTATTGATAAGAAATAGAAATAAGTCGTGGCAAAAGAAATATAAAAATGGCATGAAATCCTAACCAAAATATTTTATATAATAAGATTCCTTGCAAAACAAAATTTGGTGTTACGTGACCACAGGGAAAAGTACACCAGTGCCAATGGAGGCAACTTCTTAGAACTGGTGCATCTACTGGCAAAGTACGATCCTGTTCTTCGAGAACATTTAGTAAGGATAAAAATGGGCCAAAATATTTCACTTATATGTCACCATAAATTCATATCGAGTTTAATGAAATTTTAGGGAATAAAGTTTGCCAAAAAATGATAGGCCAGGTTCAAAAGGCCAAGTATTATTCCATGATATTCGACAGTACCCCGGATATTTCCCACAATTATCAAACAAGCCAAGTATTACGATACGTGATGATTGGGAATCGGGAAGTACGAGTAGTGGAATATTTTATAGTTTTCATTGAAACGAAAAACAAAATAGCCGAAGGTATTAGTGAGATGATACTCAGTAAGCTCCACGCTGATGGGCTCGACATGATGAATTGTATAGGGCAAGCTTACGATAATGCTGCTACAATAGCTGGAAGACAGGTGTGCAGTAGCGAATAAAATATATCAATCCTAATGCCGAATTTGTGCCCTGTTCAAACCACTCATTGAACCTAGTTTGCTTGCATGCGGATTCGGTGGAGGTGAATTATGTGACTTTCTTCAGTACATTGGAATGTTGTTATGCTTTCTTTTCTGTGTCCACACACCGATGGGAGGTTTTGATTGCTGCTATAGGCAAGAGTTTGAAGAGGGTTCAGGGCACACGTTGGAGCGCAAAAGGCGGTGCAGTAAACATGACACGAAATCATTACAAAGAAATTTTGACAATGGTAGAGAAGCTAACAGAAATAGACAAAAGTTTGAACACACGAATGGACGCAGGAACTTCGTTAGTTGCGATGCAATCGTTTTCGTTTCTATGTTTCTTGGGTATTTGGCAACCGTTGCTGCTTGAAGCGAATGATGCCCAAAATTATGTGCAAACGGAGGGACTTTACGTACATCAGTGTGCTCAGAGAAGAAGCGCCTTACAGACGGTATTGGAAGAGAAACGAGAGGAATCCGTAGACGAGGCTTTAAGTTACGCTAAAAGCTTATGTGAAGAACTTGGCATTTCTATTGAACCTCCAAGACGAATTAGCAGAAGGCACATTTTTGGCGACGGAAGTGGAGATGCCGGCTTATCGCCCGAAGACGATTTAAAACGAAAAATGTTTTCTTCATTAGATAGAGTAACTGTAGAAATTCAAGAATGGTTCCAGCAGCTTCAGAATTTGGCCGAAAAATATGCCTTCCTAAGGCCTGCAATAATGTTGGGCGTCGATGATGAGGAATGTAACCTCGACCAAGCTCCTCAAGATATTGACATGGAAGAGTTTAAGCTTGAGTGCGTGCGTCTACGGGCTTTCGTAGCTACAACAGACTGTAAGAAAGAACTTATTGATTCCGGCCCACTGGGTATATTAAAGTTTATTTTTGAGTCCAAACTTGAAGGAGGGTTACCTAATATAGTTATAATGCTGAAAATATTCCTCACAGCTGCCATAAGAAATGCCAGTAGTGAGAGAAACTTCTCTAAATTGAAACTGATTAAAAATTATTTAAGATCTACAATGTCCACGTTGAGATTAACAAATCTAGCTATTTTGGCAATCGAACAAGAGGTACAAATTAACATTGACGAATGCATTAAAGAGTTTGCATTGCAAAAAACACGCAGAATAAAATTTTAATTTAAGAAAGACGTTTTATTTTAAATCCATTTGAAATAGTGATAGAGTATCACATATTTTTTACAAATTATTTTTGCTTAATTGCGAAAATAGGGGGGGAGGCGGCAAATTTAGGGTTCGCACTGGGTGGCAGAAATTCACTCTACGCCACTGTTAATAAATACATTTTAAAATCATTTTGATGAATTATCCCATGAACTTGAAAGAAAATGAAGTTAATTGGAAGTTAACTTGCGTTAAACTTTTCGTTCCCGTCCCGTCCCGTCCGATAGATGGCTGCACCAGTCTACAAAACAAAATTAACTGAAAATGAATCCAATTTTGCTTAAAGAGGGCTAAAAAGTATCAAAAGAATGCATTGTCATCGTGTTCTGTGCTATTCTAAAAGTTTCAAATGTCTAGCTAGTCGGGAAGTTAGTTAAAAATCGATTGCAAGATTTGTACTGGACAAACACACAAACAAACAAGAAAGCGAGTAAATAAAAACATGTAAAAAAATGGCTTAATTTAAGAATGACCCAAATTTTTTATGGGCTGAAAATCAGTCGGTGTTCTTAAACAGTAAAAAGATGTTTTATAAAATTTTCTTATATACAGAGGTTGATATACAGAGGAACCATAAACGTAAAGTAACTCAACGTAACGTAAATTTAATGTATCTTAAAATCATTTAGATACCTAAAGTTTACGTTACGTTAAGAATACTAGGGATAGTTATAAAGTTATTAACATCTCTATTTCAATGAAACAAGAATCAGTCGTGCGACATAATTATTTATCTTTTCCATGTATGAATGAACGAAATTATGCAAATGCGTAAAAATTATATGCAGTTTCTGGGCGCAATTTCTTACTTTAGTTAGGGTGATCGATTATTCAAATATCTATCAACTAACGCACAAGCACACAAAACTTCCTCATGGAATTTTAAAACTTATATAAAATGTATAGTTATATTATGAACGAAGTTATGCAAATCCGTTTAAAATTACATGCAGTTTCTGGACGGAAATTCTTACTTCAGTTAGGGGGATCGATTATTCAAATATCTATCAACTAACGTACAAGCACACAAAACTTGCTCATGGAATTTTAAAACTTATATAAAATTTATAGATATATTATGAACGAAGTTATGTGAATCCGTAAAAATTATATGCAGTTTCTGGACGGAAATTCTTACTTTAGTTAGGGTGATCGGTTATTCAAATATCTATCAACTAACGTACAAGCACACAAAACTTGCTCATGGAATTTTAAAACTTAAATAAAATTTATAGATATATTATTCACGTTGAATGCAAAAGAAATCCCGATTCTGCTTGTTTAGGATTACTTCTATTGATTGTTCCATGTTCAGTGTATAGAATTGCCTCAGAATAATGAAACTTCTTTTTTAATGCTAATTACTCATAGGCTTTGCCATTAAACCTAACATCCGCACATTTTATCTGGATTTCTTGAGGCTAACTGTTTATTTCATTAAAATGGATCAATGAAAAAAAAAGTTGAACTTTTTTTCGTTAAGATCAGATTTGAAACCCTAAAATTGGATTTTTTTTCTTTATTTCAAAAGTACTGTTAGCTTATCGAGTAGTGTACGAACACCTTGTTATTATTCTTTGCCTTTTGAAAAAATTGCATTAAAAATGTATCTGAATGAATATAAATAATTTACAATAATTATTTAATAATTATTAATTCAAAGGAAAATTAATGTCTCATAATTTTACTTCATAACCGTATTCATCAGAAAATTTCAACCTTCGTGTCATTCAGATAATGATAAAACTTAATATTTTACTGTAATTATTAATAAAAAATTATTCTTATTTGATTCTAATTCGATTCTTATGCCTTTTAATGTAAAAGGCATAAGGATCGAGTCTTTTGCGGTTTATTACAGTGAAATATAAAAGTTTTTCCTATTCTCTGATTGGCTTTAGTCGTTTACAGTGTGTTGCAAAATTTCTTATAATATCGTACCATTTAGGGTTAACGCCGTAAAGAATAAGTTCATTTTAGAGGATGTGTACTCTTTGATAATTTTCAGAGCAAAGAAATCTTTTCGAACATCTGGTATACCTATACTACTGTAATCTATATATATATATATATAAAACAGTTCCATAACTGACTGACTGACATATAACGTACAGACCAAACCGCTGGACGTAAAGGACTAAAATTTTGCATGGAGATTCTTCTTATACTGTAGGGGTGCACTACGAAAGATTTTTGAAAAATTCATAAATTTTTTTTAATTAAATTTTCAAGCTGTTTTTGTAACTTTTTTAAATTTTGCATTTTTTACTACTTTTTTAAAGTTTTTTTACTACTTTTAAAAGTAACTTTTTTAAAGTTTGCGAGAAATTTTATATCCCTCAGATTAATATTTTAAATGCAAACTTTAAAAAAGTTACAAAAACAGCTTAAAAATTTAATTTTTAAAAAATCTAAGAAGAATTTTTCAAAAATCTTTCTTACTGCACCCCTACACTATAAGAAGAATCGCCATGAAAATTCCTTTAAAATGAAATTTTTTCGAATCTTTACCTCCATTTTCTGATTTTTCGTGAATTTTTAAAGATTCATTTTTAGAATTTAATTTATTAAATGCTGATCACGTGGTTTCATTTCTTTTGTGTGATACTTTAAATTAATTTTGCGTCACGTGCATAACAACGAAATAAATAAAATAAAATATTAAAATACGGTAGAATATAAAATTTAACCACTTGACTAATTGAGATTGAAGTTTTTTAAGAATTTAATTTAAATTAGTATGTTTTATGGATATTAAACATACAAATTAATTGCATACAGTGACCGTTGTATTTAATTTGAATTCTTTCTTCTACATTATTTTGTCTATAAAAATATCCGTTACGATTGTTTTATAAATATAAATATATATATATATATATATATATATATATTACATTAATTGCATACAATGACCGTTATATTTAATTTAAATGTACTCCATAGCGAAGTACGGGTATTCAGCTAGCCAGTTTAAAATTTTCTTCCGATCCAGATTAGCAATATAAATAAGCTTATACATATATACATATCTGAGGAACAAACACTTAAAGGATATAGGATAAAGATAAGTAAAGGATGTAGAATTAGTCCCTTGTTGCTAATGGGTGTAGGGTTACCTCCTTATTTCCTTTTCTGGGGTTCACTTTACATCCCCTGAAATAATAGAGTGACAGAAAAATTGTAATTCGTTTCGTGTGATTTTCTTAATAAGAATTCCTCCCGAAACAAATTATGATACCACCACTCTTTAGCATTTGAAGTTTGATAAGATACTCAGTCTGCTACTTGAACTACAATCAGGACTAGGGTTTCTGAAAATCCGAGCTTTTTAAAACCTGCGGTTTTCAGTTTCTAATTTCCTAAAACCCGCGATTTTTCCGGTTATTCGTGGTTTCCATGTAAAATTAAAAAATAAAATATGTTGTTGATATAAAGTTTTACTACGTGTTTTTGAATTGAAATAAAATGAATTTACTAAAAAAATAAAAGGGCAATAATTAATATTCTCCGTTATTCTTCAAATAATGGAACTTCAAAAACACCAATGCGCGTAATGAATCGTGTTCGTATTTTTGTGCAGAAATTAGATGCGAGGGAAAACGCTCGTTCACTTTCTGTGGATGTCTGTTGAATTAATGTTGCTGTTGTTTCTATTACTTTGTTATTGAAAGGCATTTTTTGTATTAATATGTTGAGAAATACATGCATTACATAATTTCTGTGCATCTATATTTTTACATAACTTATAGATTTATAGAGATACATCTATATGTTATGTCTATGTACCTGGGTAACATCTGGTGGGAACATTCAATACTTTTTATATCTTTGATTTATAAATAATTTTTATTATTTAATTTGACATTAAAGGCGTAGAGAAATAACAAATAAACATAAAGCGAGTAAAATTTGGGATTCCCAGAAAAACAAAAATTTGTATAAACAAAACGCTCAGCACGAGCTTTAGTTTCAGCTTTAATACTTTTTTTTTATAAACTACTAGCTGAATACCCGTGCTTCGCTACGGAGTACATTCAAATTAAATATATCGGTCAATGTATGCAATTAATGCCAAAAAAATATAGAAGAAAATATTCAAATTAAATCTAATAGAGCATACTATAGAATATAGTACAGTTGATATAGTACAGTTTAAGGAACATTTCTTTTACTGTATTTTAATATTTTTTAATAATGTCCAATCGTCTGCCGCATTAGCCAGAAAATTTTTTTTTGTCTATTTCGTTGTTATGCACGTGACGCAAAATTAGTTTAAAGTATCACAAAAAGAAGAGAAACCACGTAATCAGCATTTCATAAATTGAATTCAAAAAATTAATTTTTAAAAATTCACCAAAATTCAGAAAATGGAGGCAAGGACTCCAAAAAGATTTCATTTTAAAGAAATTTTTATGATCTTTCTCGTGATATAAATTTTATGACCTTCATATTATTATTTTAAATGCAAACTTAAAAAAATGTTACAAAAACAGCTTAAAAATTTAATTTTAAAAAATCCAAGAAGAATTTTTCAAAAATCTTTCTTAGTGCACCCCTACGCAATAAGAAGAATCGTCATGCAAAATTTCAGCCCTTTAGGTCCAGCGGTTTGGTATGTGCGTTATCTGTCAGTCAGTCAGTCAGTTACGGAACTGTTTTATATATATAGATTAGAGGTTTGCTCTGAAAACAAATTATGTAAAAAAACGAATAACCGAACTAGTTTTCGGTTTCGGATAATTGGAGTTCAAAACCGAGATAACCGAAACCCTAGTCATAACCTCAATAACGATGTACTCCCTACAGGACTCTTTCGGATCATCAGTTGCCCACTTCGTCTGCTAGACCATTTACCCAACTCGTTGACGGTTTCCCTATTCCTGGCTTTTTTTCTGTGGATCTTTTTCGATCTGCTCTCGGCTATAAGCCCCGACCAGATGACGTCTTCATTGTCACCTATCCCAAATGCGGAACGACTTGGGCTCAGCACATTCTAATGCTCATTTTCAAGCAAGGAGAACCGCCGGCTTCCTTTCTCAAATTTTTCTCTGAAGCTCCATTCTTAGAGATGGCAGGTAAACATTCTTTTTAGCTAAATCTCTCTTTCAAGCGACTGCATCGTACAGTCATGATATCGAAACTCGTTCAACGATTATGAAGCTTAAGTACATTTTCAACATTTTATATTCTCGACAAATTTAATATATTAAAAGGGGAAATAAAACTTGAAATAAAAAAGAATTTTTCTAAATATTTACTTGCATAAAAAATGTTTAAAACTATAGCAATATCAGACTTCTTTATATGCCTTTTAATGTCTGTTTATCTTGAGAGTTTCTTTTTAAAAAAGAAACTCCCAAGATAAACAGCTATTAAAAGGCATATAAAGAAGTCTGATATTGTTATAGTTTTAAATATTTTCTATGCGTCATAAACACGTGTTACTTCCCTTCAAATTACCCCCAGTATAAAGGCCGCTGTGTTTTTACCCTATTGGATTGGCGCACCTCATGTTAACCTATGGAGAAAATGTGTCTACTATTGACAGCTACATAAATGCTGATGATGCAATAAAAATGGTATTTTCAGATAGCCTGAACTTTTCTGCACCTTTCAACAGGATTCATTTTATAAATTTCGTCCAACAAAGGAATTGAGGAGCGTTTAAAACACGCTATACCATATTTTTCCCCGCATAATTTAAATTTAAAAATATTGTTTCATTTTTTTAAACAAAAAAATGCCTCAAGGTGTAAAATATCTTTCTGTATTACGGAGAACAATTTTTTACAAAAACCTTTCAATCCAAGTCGGCAATCCTTGGACACATTTTCTCCATAAGTTAACATTGAGGAAAGCGAATCCAATAGGGTTAGTACACAACAGTCTTAATTACCCTATCAGTTCGGCAAATCAGCCGGCTTATAATTTGCTCAGTTCTTCCTATGTTCTTGAATACAAATAAACCGCAAGATAATGCTTTTTTCCTCTTCGTCTGTGAGTTTTCTGTTTGTAAGAGATTTACGAAGCGGCAATAAGGGGATGAGGAACTGAGCTTAAACTCCTTAAATTACTTCTTATTGACTTAGAAGAATAATTCAAAATCGGGTCCTTTCCTTTCAGGTGCAGGGTTAGGTGAGAAAATGCCCCGACCCGGGGCCATCAAGGTTCATCTTCCTTACCACCTTACCCCTCGGTCCAACAAGGCCAAGTACATCTACCTCACCCGGAATCCGAAAGACTGCTGCGTCTCCTACTTCCACCATATTCTGAATTCGCCTGCCCATGGCTTCAGCGGAACTTTCGATGAGTTCTTTGAGTTCTTCATGTCTGGAGAAATAGACTACGGGGACTACTTTGATCACTTACTCGGATGGTATGCCCACAGGTGAGATGTCCTTATATTTAGAAATGTAGAAATTTATAGAAAAACGGGTTTATCCCTGTAATCCTTGCAAACATCCTCTTGACTTAGGAAATGAGGCTGAAGTTTACGCCTATCCGTTATGGTTCTAATTTCCTCAGGGTACATTTCGACAAATTTCGAAATATTGCCAAATTTGGCGACAAAAATAAGTCACAAAATCCATCGCCAATTTGGCGATAACTCTCATATTTGGCGAGATTACCATAGACTCGTAAAATTCGTAACAATATATATGTAAAAAATATATAAATATATGTAAAAAATTTTAATAAATATTACTTTTTAATACATATATTTAAGTAATCCTTTTGAGGGTTGCAAAGGAAGAAATAATCTGTAATAAGGTTATAAGGATATATCTGTTTTTATCATAAAGAAAGGTTTTTTGCTAAAGATATATAATATATCCTTATTACCCAATTCAAAGAGGGAATATTTCTATCCTAAAGATAGAATTTTTCCCTCTTTGAATTGTTTATAAAAGTAAGAGAAATCCGATGTCTAAAATCGTCCACTAAGATTATCTAAAGATCAAATATATGATCATTTAGTACATACATTAAATAGAACATATATCGCTCACTCCTTTCAACAACGTCATATCTCAAAAATCGGCGATTTTTAGTTATGTCTGGTTTCAGAATGCCCTGAAAGAGTAGTATATTCCTCAAGATTGTCATATCTCACCGCTCAATATTTAGCCGCTAGGGAGCAGAACTAATATTTATTTTTAACACCAGAAAAACGGGAAATTTTTCTTACTGAAAAGACTGAACGCCGTCATTTTGACGTTTAAAAATAAAATCAAGAATATAAAATATTTAATTTCTTTTAATATGGTTAAATACGTTAAATTTTGAACTATTTCATGTCAATATATAATAAATTAGTATATATTTGATATATATTTATTTAGGTATGCCGAGCTGATAACCTGGTATGGTTTATCCGTAAAAATATATGCATGGTTTGTGTAGTCCTTATTTTTCAAAACCAATATTTCCGAAGAGCCAATATTTCTGTAATTTGCAAAAGAGGGAAGACACGAAAATTAACTAACATTTTTCCGGTATTATTTTAAAGATTTCTGCCTGTTTTCTATATTGTCGTCAAATCGACGGCTTTCAGTCTTAGTAAGTGTTCAACACATTTTCTTCCCCCTTTACTATCGAATATAATTTTGCAAATGAGTGTGCATATTTCACTTAAAATTAGAAAAAGTCATAAAATTTCAGAAGCCTGAGGACAAAAATACAGACATAGCACTCAATAGTATGTCCAAACCATCAAAATGACGGCAGCCGTCTTTCTAGGCCTCTCTTAATACATTTTGTTCTACTTTTAAACTTTAAAATCACTCTGCTGAAAAATCATGTTTTTTGAGATATGACGTTGATGAAAGGAGTGAGCGATTTGTTAGAGCTTTTCGCACTAATGATAGGATCCCTGATAGTCCTAAATCACTCTTATTTAGTTCATAAAAGACAGTCCTTTTTTTAATGCTACGCACATTAAATCGAAGAATTTTAATCTTCTTGGATGTCAGGCAATTCTTCTTACCTTGTACTAGAAATCCAAGCACTCGAGTCTTCGATAATCATGGTTATGTGAATCATTCCTTGGAAAATTGTTTAAAATGTCATTTAAATAGTTGCTATTTTAAACTCTTCTGGAGAAATATGTCAGAATGCCCATTTTGTCCTTAATCTCCCTCGGTAAAAACTCTTGTGCTGTCTTCCACCGCATGCAGGCAAAATTCTAGAGTAAAATTCGAAAGTAATGAAGCAGGTAGAAATAACAGCTTTCGCAAAAAGATGTCTCTTTTTAAAAAAACAGAACAGGTTTGAGAATATGCGCTCAATTTTTCTGTAATCTCTATATATAAAACAGTTCCGTAACTAACCGACTGACTGACTGACAGATAACGCACAGACCAAACCGCTGGACCTAAGGGCTGAAATTTTACATGGTGATTCTTCTTATAGTGTAGGGGTGCACTAAGAAAGATTTTTGAAAAATTCTTCTTAGATTTTTTTAAATTAAATGTTTACGCTGTTTTTGTAAGTTTTTTTAGGTTTGCATTTAAAATAATAATGAGGGTTATAAAATTTAAATCACGAGAAAGATCATAAAAATTCCTTTAAAATGAAATCTTTTTTTAATCTTTGCCTCCAGTTTCTGATTTTTGGTGAATTTCTAAAGATTAATTTTTAGAGTTTAATTTATTAAATGCTGATCACATGGTTTCTTTTCTTTTTGTGATACTTTAAATTAATTTTGCGTCACGTGCATAACCACGAAATAAATTGACAAAATAAATATTAAAATACGGTAAAAGATACAATTTAACCACCAGACTAATTGAGATGGAAGTTTTTTTAAGAATTTAATTCAAATTGGTATGTTTTATGGATATTAAACATACAAATTAATTGCATACATTGACTGTTGTATTTAATTTGAATGTACTCCGTAGCGAAGCACGGGTATTCAGCTAGTTAGATGCATATAAAAACAAATAAATTCACTTCAAATACATGCGAAACAAATTTGGCATTTTTCTACAGTAATAGTTGTCCCATCAGTTCGACAGGTAGCCGTCTTATCCTTTGCTCTCCGTTCTTCAATTATCCTGGCAGATATATAGCCTGTAAGCTATTTTGCATTTCTCTAAAATTTAATGAATTTTAGATAAAGTAGCCCAAAAAGAGAGAGTCTCTGATGTCCCATTTTTAAGATAGTTGCCTACTGACAAAAATCGGCGTTTGTAATGTACATAAAGATTTCACTCACTCTTATGAAGAACTATTTAATAGAAGAAACAGGGATAACACTTAGTTTGAACTGTTTAAAGATATGAAACTGAGGATTACTGATTAATTTCTTAATTTTTATCTTCACAGATATCGTAAGTTATGGCATAACCATTGTTTATCGATTTATTGTAAAACAACAGTTTTTGATGGTCACTTGAATCTAAGCAGTTGTAGAAGAAACTGAAATTATATTTGTTATTTTGACTAGCAGTTTGTATCTAATATCTTAATTTTTAGTTTAATTTGTTTAGTTTGTTTGTTTAGTATGTTTCTAATATATATAAATATTTAATTCAATTTTTATAGCTCAATTGTATGTGATTAGCGATACATTATTTAATATTAATCTTTCATTATTATGGAAAGAGCTTAAATGTTAATTTTTTAATGCATACCATGTGCTGCAAATGGAATGATTTTACGTCTATTAGTTTGGTACAAAAATGACATGGTATTTTATTAAAAACGTGATATTAATTTATTACACATATCAAACCATAGCACTAGGTCCGAAAAATAATTATTTCCTTCTAGTACAATATGCCCTCTAGTACAATACATAAAACGTAGATAGGACATAAAATCTTAAGTAGTGTTTTTTACTTATTTTTTAGCCTAGTAAAAGAGCAGACTTTTCACAGTACAATATCTATGCTGCCCGGTATAAAGGGCTTAAGCCAAAAACAGTGATTTAAATATAGCAAGTTATTGGCTTTTATCAATCGCAGAAATATAATTTCGACTTGAGTCTTTTGTACAAAGAAATGTATTTTTGTATACCAAATTGATAGACTTGAACCTTTTATACAAGTCAAAAGATTTTTTTTTATCAGTACTTACAAATATCTAAAAATCACTTTTTTTACTAAAGCCCTTTATACCGGGCACCACAGATATATTAACAATGATAAACATGCTTATTTGGTTTTAAGACAACTGAATGAGAATAAAATAACACTGATTAATTTTCCAAGTCAAAATTTTAAATTTTATAAAATACTCTAATAAATAATAATGATAATATTTAGGTATAGAAATTTTCTTTATTAATGACTTTTTTTTCGGGAGTAAGGACCTGTTCACATAGGAGTCTAGTAGTGGAAGCGTTAAAGTATTGAAATACAGTGATTTCCGCTTATAAGAATCACGTTTGTTATTACTGTTTTTGATTCTTATAAGCGGTTGATTCTTATAGCCGAAATTTAGGTTTTTGGACAGCCACACTCACACCTATATATACATATATTAGATAATTTACCATAAAATAACCTTTAATTTACGTTAATTATCTTTTATTAAAATTATTTTTTATAATTTTAAAAATACAACTTAATTTTTAGACCTATAAGTAGATACACATGATTATAGTAAGAGAAGAAAATATTTGTTCCAATATTTCTTACAACATATCTGCTTAACAGTTTTAACATTTCAACTACAGGAAGGGAGCAAGAAAAAGTTTTCTATGGTAGTTTGACTTAATGAAGTTTGCAGGAAGCTGTTTATACCTCTTTCAATACTAATAGTCTCAGACGAAGATTCACCTTCTACTTACGTTTCACGGTTTGATAACGTGCTGAATCTACAAATGTCACGTTTGCCTAAGTGATAGTGGACACTTCGCCGAAGATTTATGTATTTCAGGGTCCAGGAAGCCGCAACCAGGATATGGGAGGTGGGAAAAAAGAGTGCCTATTTTTGTTTGTCAGTGGAGAAAAGTGGAATCGGACCCGGACGGGTAAAGATGTCCTATTACCCGGACGGTTAATAAGACAGTGTTGTGCTAAAGCGTTAAAGGGGAAACTATTATGTTATGTATAATAAAGAAAGGGATGAATTTTATGACTATATTAAATCCCATCTTATATATCTTTCTTTAAAAAAAAGAAAGAATTTCGTGCCTTTTGAGGGTGTAAGTGGCTTTTTGGGAAAAATGAAAGGAAAGCGAAGATTGTAAACTGATTCTTAAAACCGGTGGATTGATTCTTTAAAGCGAAAATTTTAACATGGAAATAATACATTTGTTTTTGTTTTCGCGATATTGATTCTTATAAACGGTTGATTCTTATAACCACTGATCACTATAAGCGGTGGTTACTGTATATTCAACCAATGACAAGCCTCCAAACGATTAACGGCGAAATTTTTAACGCCTGTGATTGGTTTATTTCCGTCTCGGCGCCATCTTTCCTTTTACGCTTCCGCTACCGGACTCTTATGTGAACAGTCCTAATTTGAATTGTCCTAAGTTGTTCAGATAATTGAAGGGTCCAGAGGTAAAACCACTTTACAGCCATAATTACGAAAATGAGTTAGCAGTGCCATCTTATAGCTTTCAAGGAGTACTAACGCCTCGTGCATTCATATCTGGGGCAGAACCACTTTAAAGCCGTTAAAAATAGCGATAAATTTTCGGCGTGCCGTAGAAAAACCGCATTACTCCAACTTTCAAATTCGTTTTTCTCAAAACGAAGTTTTGGGAGTAAAGTGGTTTTATCCCTGGACCCTTCAATTTGTGTTGTCAGATTAGGGATATGGAAGCAACAGTAATTAACTTTGTATTGTAGTCAGTTACTTAGTCCAGCATCCTTCCATCAATTATTTTGTAATCTTATTCACACTACTCTAAGTATACAATTGTCTTTAATCAACATATTATTTCCAGAAATGATCCAAACGTTCTCTTCTTGACATACGAACAGATGAAAGAGAACCCTGAAGAGGCTGTCCTGAGACTAGCTTCATTCATCGACGATAAGCTATATGCTGAGCCTCTTCGAAGCGACCCAGAAAAGTTGAAAAACGTCCTCCGGTACAGCAGCTTCAAACACATGAAGGAAGTGGTTAATAAGGCCATGGATGATATGTTTCAGATGTCTATGGAAAAGATAATGGAGACTGAACTACCGGATGAGATGAAAAAGATATTCAGTAGCCTGCCACCCCCTCCAACAACGCCGGAAGGACCTAAGAAGTCTGAGTTTATCCGGAAGGGAATCGTCGGAGACTGGAAGAACCATTTTACGGAAGAGCAGAGTAAGAGACTTGAAGCTAAATTCGCAGAGAGAACAAAGGGCACAGATCTTCCAGATCTCCTCGGGAAGTATATGTGAAACAGAATTCATCAAATTAACAGAAAGAAATCTCCAGTTAAATGCAAATAAAATTATACGAGTTGAAGGAGACTCACGACCCTTAAGTCGAGGAAATAAGGCATATTTTCATACTTTTTGACTCTTTGTAACTATTTCAATTTACTCCCAATTTTTCCAAATTTTATGTATATGATAAATTGATATATTCATTTTAATAAAAAAAATTTCAACTCTAAAAATAACTTTAAACAATTTTTTTTAAATGCTTTAGGTATACATTGTTTTTTAAGTATTTTTATTGTATACTGGCTTGCGCGCAGAACTAGGAAATTAATTTTACACTTAAATGTATAATTCCTGTTTTATATTTAAAATAAATAATTCAAAATACAATTGAACATAAAACATTCAACATTAAAATATTTTTTCAATTTTTTTAAAACTGCTGAAAATATACTTAAAATTTCCTTAAATTTTAGCATTAATTTACCCCTGAAAAAATTACAAAATGTGCAGTGATTGCAATAATTCTAGTTCAGACGCAATAAAATAACATGATTATGTAATGATAAAAATTTTATGGCATTATGTTTCATAGTTTTTCAGATATCAGTTGCGGAATGATGCAAAATTACATTTTGAGAAAAATAAGTTTAAAATTTTTCTTACCATAAACTTCATCAGTAATTGAAAATTTAGAGTATCAATATCTCCGGAACTAAGCGGAATACTTTCATGTAGTTTGCTTTATTTTGTTCAGAATGATCAGGCTTTAACATATATATATTTTTAAAAAATTGAATGTTTTAAAGATTTAAGAGTATTGAGTCCCCTTAATAAAGTATTTACCGTAATTTTGTAAATAAAATCATAAGTATTTAACATTTTCAACGTGTAGTGATCAAAGAGTTTCATAGAATGAATAATTACATTCAGCATTTTAATTGTGCATCCGTGATAACTCTCTGAATGAGTACTTGAGGGAACAGAGTTTTTGTTCCTGTTAAAATCTCTAGCTTTGAAAACTCTAAATTTTCTGCAATCTTTGGGATGAAAAATTCTAATTCATTAAATATAAAATTATTTATGAGCGCTATTGCTAAATTTCCTTTTGTTCTGGAGGACCATGAGACGTTCTAGTTGTTAAATGTGGCACATAAGAGGAAAATTTTACTGTTTCTCCAAGAAAGCGTCTGCGTCCAAATACCCTGTTATGATGTTTACGTGGAAATCCTTCAGTTTTCTGGCATCCAGCTAACAACTTTGCTTCGCTTTGAATACGCGTCAACGAACATCGTTTGCGAAATCGTAACCAATCTTTCTTTCCACCCTCTTTCGAATACTTTTACTAAAACGTTACTTTAGATTCAGAATTTTATTTTTATGATTTTAACTCCCTTACAGATGTAGAGACATCGATGCGGATTTTCTCCGTTCTGAAAACAAGAGAAATTCCTAGCAGTTATTTGTGATATTAGGTTTTTCAGTAGCCTACAGTCACGACATGAACTTATTTTAAACAATGCATCTTTGCTATGTGAAGTAATGTGCTATAGATATGATTTTCCTCTCTAATTATAAATGGCAACAGTGTTCCTAAAATTCATTTTCCTTATTTTGATTTGTCAGTATTATGCACAGACATACTTCAAAATATTTTTTCTTTTTGTATAAATAAATGTGTTACCTCTTTTTTCACAAATTCAAAAAAAAATAGGATGACAATTTTTAAAACTTATTCAGGTAAAAACGAATCCAGTTTTCGAAGCCATTTTCATGACTTCCTTTCAAACAAAAGTTTCAGTGAAAACAGTTGAAAAAATCTAAGTCAAATCCTCGCTTTAAGCTTTCAAAGATATTTTGTTGTTATAAAACTCAAGGAATATTTTTTTTCACGACTGAATGTCCGAGAAGTTGGTTTTGATTGTGTTGGATATCAGTTGACCTCCCACATCTGGAGTCACTATGTCAAACTGGGAGGAATTTCTCTGTCAGTATCTATTTAATAACAGATTAGCAAATTCATACTTTTAAATTATGCAATTGGGGCTTGAGGCATCCCTGTGGTACAGCAAGCTGGTTTTCAGTTCTGAGGGTGCTCGGATCGAATCCCGGCGTTGCGCCACGAAGAATGCCTCCGTCTGTGTCGTCCCTTCATAGGGGGCAATGCTGTGTGCCTATATGGTGCCCCCATAAAAAAATGAACAGTAAACTGCGGCGTAGTAGAGGAGAATGTTTGACGACAAGTACCTCCGCTTAAAAAGAAAAGATTCTGAAATTTGCATGTGAAGGCAAACCGTTCAAATAAAGAGCGCGAGAATTTTTTTAAAGTTTTTCGAATCTAAATTTTGTAAGGCATTGAATTATTTACTTCTACCTCTAAAATATCAAAATTGCTTGTTTGAAAATGTATTATTAGAATCAAAACATTTTTAACGTAGGATCACATTCCTCCATAACGGTTCTCCGGAAATCAAAATTTCAGATCCTAAAACCGTCCGTCATCGCGAGTAACAATTTTGGCAGCGCGCCAAACCCAGTCTGTATCGCTTAGGCAAGCAGTAGACAGTTAAACAGAAAAGTACCAAAATGCTCCAAAATGTTGAGATATACCGGGTGGTTATAATTAAACTTCCCCAATAAACGGCATCCTACAGCGCAAACGGGTGAACGGAATGCAACGAAATTTTGCATATGGGCTATTCACGAGGTGCGCTCACGGAATTTCGAAAAAAAAATTTCGTTCCAAAATGTCCACCAGAAGGCGCCTTTTCGGGAAAAACATGAAATTTAACACAATAAACGACAAAAACGGAATACAATAACAATATTAACATTTATTGACTAGTTTCTGATCACCTTGTCATCGAACCACATTAAGTAAAGATAAGGGAGAAACAAAAACTGTTCAGTTTGCAGAAACAAGAACAGATTAGGACGAAATTTCACAAGAGGAGCAGTTGTTAATCTCTTAATCATGGCCCGGATACCTTTAGTAGACATCGGTCCACGCCGTAAGTTCTTTCTACTACGAAATTCACGAACTGCAGCAGAAGCATTCTCCTTGTTTTCGTAAAACAGCTTCACCAATAACGCACGTTCAACTAAAGCGACGGTCATTAGTACAGCCGGAAACATCTACTTAAACATGACCATCGGACCATCGGATCAAATGTCTAACTGTGTTGCCTAGGCCAGTGCCTTCTAACACAGATATTTCGTAGTTGTGCCATCGGAGAGCTGAAATACCACAGAAAATGAAAAGAAAGTTCGTCGGGAATAGTCAAAAGTTCAGGGAAATGCAACACAAAAAGTGAAGCAGTGAGTCTTCTGGTCAGAACTTTGGATGGTGAGAAGAACAGTTCTGATTGGATGTCTCCTGGATCTTCAAGTTATTCGCTGGTGGGGGTGGAGTTAACGGCAGTCTGTAAGCTGGATTTCAATTGGCACTTAAACATGACAACGTCTGCAAACGTTTTTATACCCAAACGTGGTTTGCATAAAGCTTCCTCTTCTTCCCAAGCATGCAAATCTCGACATTTTTCTTCTACAACTGACAGCTTTTCCCGGTTTTACATTTTATTACTCATAATTCTTGTTCTGGATTGTTAATATTGTTTCTGTATTTCGTTTTGGTCGTTTATTGTGTTAAATTTCCTGTTTTTCCCGAAAAGGCGCCCTCTAGTGGACATTTTGGAACTAATTCTTTGTTTTCGAAATTCCGTGAGCACATCTCGTGTATAGCCCATATACGAAATTTCGTTGCATTCCGTTCACCCGTTTGCGCTGTAGGATGTCGTTTATTGGGGAAGTTTAATTATAACCACCCGGTATATATATATATATATATATATATATGTGTGTGTGTGTGTGTGTGTGTGTGTGTGGAACAGGATAGCCGTGCGGGGTTTCAAATAACTAAACTATTATAATCTATACAAACATCTAATGAATACTACTTATTTACGAATATTATTATTTACAAGGCTACGTCATCAATTAATAGCACAATAAGCTAATGAACATTATACAGCAATCGTCTACTGCTATCAGACAAACGCATCATAGATCGTCTACGTCCATCCGCTGACGGGGGTTGCCAGATCTCTTCTTTTTTGGTTAGGCTGAAGCGGCGCAAACGGATGTGTAAGGCTGCTGTGTACTAACCCCATTGGATTCGCTCACTTCAATGTTAACCTATGGAGAAAATTTGTCCACGGATTGCCGAGTTGGATTCAAAGATTTTTTTTTTAATTGTACTCCGTCATAGAGAAAGAAATTTTACGTTTGTGTACATTTTTCGTTTTTTTAAATGCAATTAATATTTTAAAATTTAAATTATTCGAGGGAAAATTTGGTATAGTGTGTTTTAAACGCTCATAAATTCCTTCGGGGGACGAAATTTATAAAATGAATCCTGTAGCGCTTTGCAAAAAATTCAGGCTATGTGACAATACCAATTTTATTTGATTATCCGCATTTATGTACCTGTAAATAGTTGACAAAAATATATTTTAAATAAAAATTTGGGGGCAGCGCTTAACCCCCTATAGAGAGAGAGTCATTACAATCCCTCAAAATGTCAATCCTAAGGGGGGTGGAATTCTCGAACTGTCAACTGGACTCCTCCCACCACAAGAGTCTGCAAGAAGAGGAAAAGGGAAATACGATTTTTTTTCTTAGTACATAGCAGCCTTAATGTCATCTTCTGGCGTATTCAGATACCACAGTCCGATGTAGGCTCAATCACTACATATATATACATACATACGTGCATACATATAGATACACATATATATAACACATACACATTTACATACAAAAGAGGTAAGCAACGATAAGTAATCCGACGTTAATAACCCGCAGTAGTTTAGTTAGAAGAAACTACCTGAATTTTTTTTTTAAACACGTGCGGTACATTTAAATATCTATTATCAAATGCAGGAAAACGAGATTTAATAATTACAAGACAAAAAGAACTTTTATATACCATGTTTTTAAATTTTCTGTTGAATCATATAAACTTGACAATTCTATGTATTAATAAATACTTTTTAAAATTTTTTGATGAATTATCCCATCAACTTGAAAGAAAATGAAGTTAATTGGAAGTGAACTTGCGCTTAACTTTTCGTTCCCGTCCCGGCCGACAGATGGCTACATCAGGCTACAAAACAAAATTAACTGAAAATGAATTCAAAATCGGCTTAAAGATGGCTAAAAGTATTAAAATAATGCATTGTCATCATGTTCTGAGCTATTTTAAAAGTTTCAAATGTCTAGCTAGTCGGGAAGTTAGTTAAAAATCGATTGCAAGATTTGTACCGACAAACACACACACACAAACAAACAAACAAACAAACAAATAAGAAAGCGAGTTAATAAAAACATGGTAAAAATGTGCTTTTGCTTATGTATCAGTAGAAAAATAGAGAGGAAAACTCCTTACAGCTTAATATTAGAGTGTAATATGTGCGAGATCAGTTGACGCACCTACAGGTGAGAGAGGCCTGAAAAGCTGCCCGCAGCACACAGGTTTGCCGTAGCAAGGTAAATGCGCTATTCACGCTCTTCAAAATTAATTCACTAGGTTACACCGGCCCAATCCGAAGGTATTCGGCACTTGCATACTGAAGACCGCCCGCCATAACAGAAACCAAGCCGTCCCCCGGGGCTAAAAATCGACAAACTCATACAATTTAGCTCCCCCCGGGAATTAACTTCCGAAACGAGCTGCCACCATACTACCTTCCACTGTCCAACAAAAGAACCTTTATTTCCAAAAATAAACATTACAATAAATTTCAATATCCAACTATTCAATACAAGGCGACAAAATAACAATATTACAATAAACTTCAGTAAATTCACAATATACTCTACGCTCCAATTATACATTAAATATACAATTTCAAATTATTTACAAACTTAAGTGCAATATTCACAAATCACAATATTGCCTACATAAATGTGACGAACCAACTCATAACACAATTCCACACAATAGTATAATAATTCCAATATTTACAGTAAATACACCATATATCGCACCTCTGCTAGAAGAGTGTTACATCTCAAAATAGCCATATTTTCAGTAAGAGCTAAAGAAGATATAAGTCGAAATTACATTTCTTTTTTTAATAATGCCTATGATAATTTGGGGGAAACTTATTGTTCGAATCACTTCAGAAGGCAAAAACTATATGCTATTAAAGTTGTTTTCAATATTTAAAGTATGATTTTGAATTTTAATTCCAAGATATAACTCTCTTCTAGTACCCTCATTTTGTCAACATGGACTGAAAAGCTTGAGGGAATACTGTCATATCCCTATGATAATGCACAATCTATCTAAACTTTTCACAATACAAAGAAAAAACCTTGATAACATGAACAGCAAGTTAGAAGAAAAATACAAATTTATTCTCCAAATAAAATTTAATGAACATTTTTATTACAGGAACATTTTAATACAACAACATTAGGCACTGACCAAAATTTTGGTTTCATTCTTCGCGCATGAGCAAGTTCCCCCTCCTAGTTGTGAAAGAGGGTAATAAGCTCCACCTAGGAGATTGTGTTGGTACTAGGCTTATAACATTTTTACATGAACTAAAATTGAGACAGATACAGTAGGCGTACAAAATATTCTGTTTAAAAATTTAGAATTGTTAATAAAAACATAACTCTGGCAGATATAGTCTTTTACACCTTTTTCCTAGTTCGCTTATAGAAGACTAGTTGTTTGCTCGGCGTTGCCCGGGTATTTGGGACATCTCGATTTATCTCGGTCATTTTGGACATTTTATTCCCCCCTTCTCACACACACACCCTACGCTGATGGCGTCTTAACTGGGCTTAAACGGTATCGGGAGTGTCTCTATTTATCTCATCGACACCGAAAACTATGGATTTGACACTAATATCAGTCATTCTCCATTATTTTTGCATGTCAAATCTTCATAACCCCCATCCCTAGGTGTGCTAGGTGTGTCTTATCCCCACAGTATTTTTCCCCAGATTGTTAAGTCATATGTATACCAAGTTTGGTTGAAATTGCTCCAGGTGTTCCAGAGTTATGCTGGAAATACATACATACATACATACTTATATAGAGAGAGATAGATAAATAGATAGAAAGATATATTTTGATATAGATAGATAGATATAGATAGATATAAATAGATATAGATAGATAGATAGATAGATAGATATAGATAGATAGATATATATAGATATAATAGATAGATGTAGGTAGATATAGATATAGATAGATAGATATAGATAGATTATATATATAGATAGATATAGATATAGATATAGATATAGAAAGATATATAGATAGATAGATAGATATAGATAGATAGATATGGATATAGATCGGTATAGATAGATATAGATAGATAGATAGAGATAGAAACACACAGATAGATATGGATATAGATCGATATAGATAGATAGATATAGATAGATATAGTTAGATAGAAATAGACAGATATAGATAGATATAGATATAGATAGATAGATTCCTGACACAAATACTGGCACATCAACCTTCCAAACAAGAATCTCAGATAACATTTGTCTTAAAGATAAGATCTGTTTTCAGACAACACGGATAAAAATTATTTCTTCAAACTTCAGCTAAGCGAATATCTTTCAAGAGCAGATTGTTTTTATTTGAAATGTTATCGCACATTGTCAGCAAAATTTTGTTATCGTCAAAGAACTCTGACAGTATGACTTTACAAACATATTGTTTCAGTCAACAAGAACTGATAAATAGTTCTAACGATAGAATAATCTAAATAAATTTTAATTGCTGTTTCAGTGCTCTCGAGAAAGGTAAGTTTTTAAAAATATTCTAAATACCTTCCAACCAATTTCAAAAATTTTACTACTCGTGTATAATGAAGTGGTGTCTGGGGACCGAAAATTTACTTTTTTTCACATATTTTATACTATTTTTTTTTCATTGTATGTGTTTTTGTATAACGATCACTACGCATATAAAAATTGCTCGACCAATTTGATATTTTGTCCCGAAAAAAAATTTAAAACTAGTTTAGTGTTTGATATATCTGCAGAACCAATTTCTCTATTTGCATAATTTATTTACTTTTGCTCGAATGAAAGGTTTCATAATAATTTTATTGAGGATTTATAACAGATTTTTTTTGTCATTTTAAAGGGAAAAGATTTTTTTAATTTATTTTTTACTTATATTTTTTTTTATTATTTATTTTTTTAAGGCTGGATTTTTTTTTAACTCGGGGGGGTGGGGTGGGGGATGTTTTTAGCATTTTTTCTTTAACTAAAAAATTCAGAGAATTAATGAAAATTGAACAACGAAACGCCGTATGAAATTTCATTGATACCTTTCAAGAATTTTTTTATTAAAAAAGGCAAATCATCAAAAATTCCCTTCGGAAATAAACAGACTGGAAGCACAGATGTACAGCCAGATCCGCGTAGACGGTGCAGCGTAAAAATGGTTTATCTGGTAAATTAATCGTCATAGAAACGTACGGTTTGTATTTTTTGTTACTCTGAAATCTCTGTCGCAAGTCAAGAGAGTAAAAATGTGTTTTTGTGAGACTTTTATGTCCAGACACCCTTTAACACTTCCAACATGTTATACAAACTGTAGAAAATGCAGAAGCTGGAAGTGCTTATAAGTATTCGGAAATTACAGCGACCATAGCTTTCGCCTATACACCTTGTCAAACTACTGACCGGTCACTACGGAGCAAAACCTGTATACGCAGTCGAGGGTTGATTTCCCAAGTTCGGAACAGCTCATTTTTATAGGCCTGGGCGCCGGACGGACAGTACAGATCTGCTGACCAATTTGGGCAATCCTGGGCCCCTGGAAGTGCTTATAAAAAAATCTTTTAATTGGAAGAAAACGGTTGTAACTGCCAACAGATACACTACAGGCGACTTTTAGATGATTGAACAAAACTACGTAAACTTCCTCAAGAGTAAACACAGCAAAACTTTTATGTTTTATAAAAAAAAAAACTACATGCTTGCAAATATCAATTTACGAAATCAACAGGGTGCACTCTTTCTTGTTCCTTCGTTTTCGGTCTGGAAAAGGCAGAATCATATAAAACGTTATACAAGAAAGAAAAATCAAAAATAAAAAGACATCTTCAGATATTTAATCCTTAAACGGTACAGTGGTTTGAGACGAAATAGCTAAGTTTTTGTTTGTTTGTTTGTTTGTTTGTTTTAGGTTTTTGGTAGAAATAAGTACACAATATGCATTTTTGTTGTATAATAACATTTATTGATAATATTTTACAAGAAATAAAACCCTTTTTGAAGAAAAAATTACCAACGAATTCTAATTTTGCTAAACAAAGAAATGCTCTTTGGCAGTTACATAGAATGTTGTATATATTAGGTAATTTAGTCTACCTAGTTTTGGTAGCTAGTGAAACCAACTATCCGAGCACAAAAGTGTAAAAAATAATATATGACATTTTTGGCCTTCAAAATCGAAATAAAATATTAAAAAATCTAAAATTGAAAAATTTTAAAAAGGACTAGTGATCATGAATAATGTTTTTCAACAAAGACACTCGCATTTACTTATTCTTATACAGCTCAGATTCAAAAAAATAGAATAATCGAGAAAAAGTAATAAGAAAGAAATTATTTTCCATTTATTTATTTTTGATACTAAGTATATGCAATTAAATTTCTTATAAATTAAATCTGGAATGTTTAGATAAGATTTTAACATTTACAAAATATAAAATACAATAAATTAGGCATACAACAGCTTTCTGAAACACATCAAAATATTAGAATAAAATTTAGATTGGTTCAAAATTTTAGAATATTTTGTTTTACGCAAAAATATTACCTTATGAATATGAAGTAAATGGTAGTTAATATTTTGTAGCATCCCCTTTAGCTTTAATAACAGAGTACAATCGATCTTGCATACTATATACAAGGTGTTTACAAACATTTCTATCAATATTAACCCAAATAGACTTTATGCGTGCCACTAACTCAGTTTTACTTGAAGGAGGATTTTCTTGAAGTTTTTTCTTCATTATACCCCATAAGTTTTCGATGGGATTAATGTCTGGTGAGTTTGGTGGCCAAGGAAGTACCTTGATTTTACGTTGGAGGAACCAATTCTTAGTTGACACCGAGGTATACGGTGACGCTAAATCTTGTTGAAAGATGAAATCATCTTCAAATAAATTTTCTGATGATGGAATCATGTAATATTCCAAAATTTCTCGATATATCTGAGAGTTAACCTTTTCGTACACGATGCATAACTTTCCAGGTCCTTCTGCGCTCATGCAACCTCAAACCATTACACTAGTAGCAAATTTTACCGAACGTTTAAGGCATTCTTTATCAAATGGTTCTTGCTTCATTCTCCAAACTCGAATACCTTGATTACCATATGAAACACAAACATACTTTCATCACTAAATAATATTTTTTTTCCAATCTTCTTCGCTTCATAAACGTCTTGATTTACACCAATTCAATCTTATACGCTTTTGTTTTGCAGTCATGAGAGGTTTTGTGTTTGGTACACGAGATTCAAACTTAAATTTATGGAGACGTCTTAAAGTTGTCGATTTAGAAACTTCAACACCTTCTTCTTTCCATTTTTGGTGCAAGAATCGCACACTTTTAAAACGGTTTTTCTTAACTATACGCTTCAGTTTCCTGTCATCTCTAGCAGATGTTTTCGGTTTTCGGCAGCCATTTTGGAGATTATTTTGAAATTTTCCATTTTTTAAATATTGTGTTAGTATTTTACTAACGCTTGATTGCGAACAATGTAAATAATTCGCTATATAACATTGATTTTTACCGTGCCGATACAAATCAACCATACGAAGTTTAATAGATTCAGGAATATCACTCACACGACCCATTTTAAGACGAAAAAGCAAACAAACTGCAAAAAGAATACTGATTTTAAATAAAATCGTCTGAATTTAATCAATTATGCCACCAGTTATGAATTGGTGATAATTAAAGGAGAATTAATGTGGAATATTCTAATATTTTGAACCACTTGAATAAATATTCTAATATTTTGACTTTTCAAAATAATTTTTTTTTCAATTAATCTTTTCAAAAATGATATTAATTTTAAGATAATAAATAAGTTTAGTCAACAATAAGTTCTTAATAAAAATATCGTTTGCATATTTGCATTAAAAGACATTAAATTACCAAACTATATTTCAATTTGTAAAAAACTGTAATTATTCTAATATTTTGAATATGAGCTGCATTTAGTAGGGTGGTCTAGTAGGTCTATCTGGTAGGGTTCCTTGTCAACTCGATCTCTTGCAATAAGAGGGGAGAGTACGAGAGGGGAAAGACACACCCTTGGGTTCGGATCCGGCTCCCTCTGCACCGTTTGAGGGTTCAATTTATTTGTCTCTCTAAATGTCTTTTAATTACCTGAATGCATTTTTTCCAATGCGGAGGCACTTGTCGTCAAACCTGAATACATAATAAAGTCAAAATTTTAACCAGTCTTATTTAATACAATTGAGTATGATCAACAAGTTTGTCGCATCCACCCTATGATTTTATATTTTTCAATGTAAGATCTACAACATTCCATCTATAACAAAAATTTTCCAAACTTTCCTGCTTCATATTTTTGAAACTTATTTGGACACTGTAAACGGGAACATAAGTAATAACTTTTCTCTGGGGACGGAGGAAAAGACAATTTTCTGACATCCCTGAGCAAAATTTCTACCTCCTCACTACCCCAAAAATAAAAGACTGAAAGAGAAAAAAAACGAATAGTGAACGGAAGACCTTTACAGAGGAAACCTCAAAATTGTTAATATCCAACAAAATATTTAGATAAATTCTAAAATATTCTGAGAGAAAAAAAAAACCTCAAAATTCCAAACTAAATTTAAAAAATTTCAAGAAAACCTCAATTTTCCAAAGGTAGTATCTAAAATTTACCGATTAAACACCCAGAAGGTTCAGATTTAATCCTAAAATTTCCTATAGGGCAATGTCTCGCAGCATGTCACATCTCAACTCTTGCAGATTTTACTTCTTGTTTGGCGAGGAGTGGCAAAAAATGGCATAATTTAACATGGCGTTCAATGAGCATTCTTACAGCTTGTTGAATAAAATGCTCTCAGATTACGCAAAGTCTTTAGATACGGTATCTAAACAAAGGTATATCACTAAATTAAACATTCAGGTACAGCCCGGAAAGGTTTATTTAGTATGTGACCCGTATTTATTGACAGAGGAAGACTGGAGTTACGATGCAAAACGCTGGCCTGAAGTAACTTATCCTGATATCTATACATATCTTAACATAATAATAATCATTCTCAACGAAAGAATGATTATATTCCCTTAAACCTTGCGAAATATTAAAAAAAAAGTGTTAAAATACCTGTTACATACAACTAATATGAGGAATTTTATAAATAAACTTAAATTATTTAACTCAAAATGAAGGTATCGTCCAAAAACACATGCAAAAGCATAGGAACTGCTTCTGTTTTCTGCCACCCGATAATGACGTCATCTATAGCAGACGAAAACTGACGTAGCCAGTGACGTTGCGACGTTTCGCCTTATTGAACCTTAAATTTTCCGATTAAACTTGACATATCCTGTCCAAATTTTCATACCAATTGTAAAATTTTTCACGGAAACTTCTAAACTCTCCAACTGGACCGAAAATTTCCAACTAAATACTCTGACTTAGGACCTGTTCACATAGGATTCCAATACCGCAAGCGTTAAAGGATTGAAATATATTCAACCAATGACAAACCTCCAAACGATTAGCAACGAAATTTTTAATGCCTATGATTGGTTTATTTACGTCTCAGAGCCATCTTTCCTTTTACGGAATTCATATGTGAACAGGCCCTTAGGAACTAAAGTTTCCGAATAAACCTCATATTTTTTTCAACTAAACCCAAGATTATCAAAGAAACCCCTAAAATAACAAAGGCTAAAATTTTCACGGATGATTCACAATATATTTTTCTCGTGATAAGTTCCTATCGAATTTAATAATAGCTAATCAACTACATGTTTGTACTACGTTGAATAACATTTTCATAGAATAACCAGAAGTATACTACATTAGAAATAAAAAATAAAAATTGAAAGAGCCTTCATATCATTCGATATGGCATGAAAAAGGACTAGGAGGTAAAGTTTGATAATACGTGAAACTTTAGACAAAATGAGCTTCGTAAGTTTCATGCATTCAGCTCTGCGCTTTGTTTAATCTTCATGCTTTTCGTACAACAGACTTACTTTTCACATGCAAGTTATAATTTAAATTTGGAAATAATTGTTTTCTACACAGTCTCCTTTGAAAACATTATATTTCTATGATTTTCACAGAATTTATTTGCACTTTTTGGTTTCCAACTGTTCTATATGCCTCTAGCTTTTCGGTGGAAAATAATATTTGACTAGTTGGTACCCGTCAAAACATGACGGCTAGATAGTAAATAAATGTACTAATACACAAATTATAAGTAAAAAAATGTACTAATACACAAATTATAGTCAACACATCATTGCCAAATGCTGAAAATCACAATAATGCGCAGAAACTAAGTTGTTTAAGCGGCCTCGTGCTTAGTGAGTATCTACAGCCAGATTTAAAAATGTCACTGAGCATGCGTACAAAGCAATTTTTTAACTATAAATTATCGCCAATTAAGCAGCGAGAAATAAACAATTTCCACCAGGCTTAATCTTATATTTCACAAACATAATTATCATAAAAATAAAAATGTTAAAGAGATCTAGAGAGACTCCTCAGAATAAACGTGCTTATCATTAAACCATGTCCCTGAGCATGCGCAGAAACAGGGAGTTTCAAAATCCAGATTTAAACATGCCTCTGAGCATGCTCAGAAATCAATTTTTCAATTGTAAATTATCACTAATTAATAAAAAATTGCTATTACAAAAACCAAATTTGACAAATCTACAAATTACAATCTTTCGTTTAAGACCAAAATGAAGTAAATTGATGCAGTAGTTTTCTCTCACGGACTGCCCAAAAAAGTCGGCTTAGCAACTTAAATATATAGATTTTTTTTTCAAAGTAGGGGCTGTCTGGGGTCACCTAAAACAGGCGTAGTTTTTACTTTAAAGGTGCAATTAGATAAGAATTTTCTTCTGATATTTTTGGTTTCATTAACTGTCAGAAAAACTATAAAGGTTTTTCTCTGTACTGGAAAAATTCTGTTTTATACTATAATTAGCTGAAGTACTCGGCGTTGCCCGGGATTTTAAGAATTTTTTTTTTAACCAAAATTAATTTAAAAACTAAACACAGTATAAATAACATAAAAAAAACATGCGAAATGTTATACACATCAATAAAATGAAAACCCTATATAAAAATATATAAATTTATAATAAACTCCTCAGAATTCAGCTAGATTCAGCCTTTCATCATTGGAGCAAAAATATTTCTGTGTTCCTGATAACCGTTTTTAAGTGCTTTCAAGTAGACATGAGAGATGTTTACAAAAAGAAACAAGGGGTAAAAGTCATTTTACGAATTCTGACTAATCCTAAATATTTACTAACTATTCATGAAAAAAAGAACAGAAATCCTTTGTTTTCATGTACTGACGAAGAAATTAAAGAAAAAAAATTCGATATTAACCCACAGTATTTTATTAGTAATAAAGTTTCCTAGTAGCTCATATACGAAAAAAATTAAATAACTCAACTATTTTAAAAAAATAAAAAATTTCAGGTGGTCTCTTCTAACGAAAGTACCGCTGGTTATTAACGTGGGATTACTTATCATTGCTTACCTCTTTTGTATGTATATATGTATCTATATATATGTACGTATATATATTTATATTTATATATATATATATATATATATATATATATATATATATATATATACAGGGTGTGTCACAATTCCCTCCGGGGTTTGGAAGGCTTATAAAAAAAACATATTACCATTAGCAACAAAGTTGACTTTACTGGAGAAAGAAACATTACAAGTTTTGTTTCACAAATGCGTTAGTAGATGGCGGCACTAGGTCTGATAGCATTAACAAATAACGGAAAACAGACTTTTGAAAATTTTACACATAAGACAATGGCGTTTACAGGTTCACAGAAAGCTTACCGCGTGTTAGAATTTGCGAAAAGTGAATTTGTTTTGACAGTTCAAAGACAATTTCGTACAAAATATGGATTTCAACCGTGGTTTCGGAAATTTCAGGAAAGTGGTTGCTTGTGTGATGGAAAACAAACTGGTCGTCCAGGCCCTTCGGAGGAAAAGGTTACTCGTGTACGAAATGCGTTTGTGCGAAGCCCGAGAAAGTCAATTCGTCAATCGAGTGCGGAATAACAGATCCCGGGAAAAAGAGAGTGAAACAAGAATTTGACTTTAGACTTGATATCTGCCGCATCACGAAAGGTTCACATATTGAACATTTGTGAAACAAAACTTGTGAGGTTTCTTGTGAGGTAATATGTTTCTTCTTATAATCCTTCCAAACCCCGAAGGGAATTGTGACACACCCTGTATATATATATATATATATATATATATATATATATATATATATATATATATATATATATATATATATATATATATATATATATATATATATATATATAATATATATATATATATATATATATATATATATATATAATATATATATATATATATATATATATATATATATATATATATATATATATATATATATATATATATACATATATACATATATGTATGTCAAAATTTTGACGCATCTTAGTACCTTTCTGTTTAACTTCTCCAAGCGATATACACTGCTGGCCACCCAAATTGCAACACCAAGAAAGACAAGAGATATCACAACAAAATTTATTTTGTAGATAACATGTTGACCAAGTATCAAATGATTAAATTACAGACTTCTGTGAAGTGTGGTTCCTGCCAAAATCAGTAGCCAGAGTAGCCGCCATTGTTGGAGATCACCGCTGCCACACGCCTCGGCATTGATTCAAAGAGACTTTGGATAAGTTCTTGGGGTACAGCAGACCAAGCATCTTCCACACGATGCCAAAGTTGATCTGCTGTGGCAGCTGGGGATGGAATCTGGGTCAATCGTAGAGCAACCATGGACCACATGTTTTCTATCGGCGAAAGATCCGGAGAGCGAGGCGGTCAGGGAAGCAATTCAATCTGGCGATTGACGAAGAACCGTTGGACAATGCGTGCCACGTGTGGTCGCGCATTATCCTGTTGAAATATGGCTGTGGGTAAGCCCTGAAGGTAAGGAAGGACAACTGGCTCCAACACCTCGGAGATGTAGTGCTGGCTGTTTAAAGTACCGGCAATGCGTACTAGAGGTGTGCGAGAGTGATATCCAATACCGCCCCATACCATAATACCCGGTGCAGGACCAGTGTGGCGGTGCATAACACAGCTGTTCAGCATCCTCTCTTCACGGTGTCTCCAGACTCGAATGCGACCATCGTGGTGTTGCAGACAGAAGCGAGACTCGTCAGTAAAGACAATTTCATTCCATTCTGCCGTCCACGTCCTTCTGTCATCGCACCATTGGCGGCGGAGACGTCTGTGGTTCTGCGTCAAGGGTAGACAAAGCAATCAACGTCTTGCGGACAGACCACTCTGCTGTAAACGGCGTCGAATGGTACACGCAGACACTGGATGATGCGTTACAGACTGCATGTGCTGTGCTATGGTTCGTGATATGACTGAGCGATCCGTCACTGCCATGCGCACAATTTGCCTGTCATCACGTGAAGTGATGCGCTGAGGTGGATGCGATCGAACACGCCGGTCCGTCGTACCCTCCTGCATCCAACGATCACATATTCGCATTACAGTTGTTTGGTTTCGTCCAACACGACTACCGATTTCCCTGAAAGATAATCCACAATCTCGGTAGGCCACTATCCTTCCTCTGTCGAACTCGGATACTTGATTAAAAGATGATCGCTGTTTTCGACGAGGCATAATTGATCGTTTTTTTGAAAAAACCACAAGAAAAACACAATTGCCGAACTTGAAATCGTCGAAATCTCCAAGCCTTAAATAGCTCTTTGAAGTGGCGCCACAGGCGCGCGTGATGTGCGTCTGCGCTGAAATTCTAATCATTTGCATATCTCACCTCCGCTAATGCATGTTGTAAATTTCATGTTATTTGCATGTTTCCTTCAGGGTGTTGCATTTACAGTGGCCAGCAGTGTACTAGGCACGCTGCCAAAATTATAACTCGCGAGGACAGATGGACGGACGGTTTTAGCGCCTGAAATTTTCCTTTCCCCTGGACCGTTATGGAGGAACGTAATCCTACGTTAAAATAAATAACCTGGTGGGAAATGTCGGCTATATTAGCTATGACTTTTACTTTTTAATGGAAGATTAAAATAGAAAGATACATTTCGGAATTCTAATACCACATCCAAAATAAGCTCTGATTCGTCTTCTTTACAGGATTATGTCATCTGAAGCTAAAGAAACAGAGAAATCGGAGTGTAGAACTCCATACTACCAAATCATTGATGGCTTCTGCATCCCCGGCTTCTTTTCTCCTGAGGCCTTTAAGTCAGCCCTTGCCTACAAACCCCGTCCAGATGATTTGATCATAGTCACCTATCCCAAATGCGGAACAACCTGGGTACAGAATATAGTAGCGTCCATTTTTAAAAATGGTAGACCGATCGAGTCGGCTTTTGAGTTTTTTAGCGGGACGCCATTCTTAGAGATGGCTGGAGCAGAAGGAGTCGAGAGCATGGAAAGACCAGGTGCTATAAAAAGCCATCTTCCCCTCCACCTGATGCCATGGTCTCTAGAAGCTAAGTACATATTCGTAGTAAGGAATCCAAAGGTAAATATCTCAAAGTTAGGTATTTTCTTTTTAATTATACAGTGGCTAAACTCATTTAAGATTTTTCATGTAGACAAATAGTTATTGACGTTGTTTTAGGAAGAAGTTTCTCGTAAATTAACGACATGGAACCAAAATAAGGTTAGGCCAATGAAATTTTACATGTTCATGATAAATAAAATATCTGAACAGATATTCATATAATAAAATATATGAATAACAGAATGATCATATGGCTAACCTAGAACGTTGCAGTTGAAGTGGAAAAAAATGAAATTAATGATCATCAAAGCTAAGATAGAAACAATTGCATTTGCAATCAGGAGAAATACGACATATTTGCATGTCTTGAACGCGACTGGTGTATACAGGAAGAGAAGGCTTATCTATCGTTTAAAAGCAAAGTTGCTCATCTATGAATTTCTTAATATTTAAACGTTATTTTTTATAGGACTGCTGTGTATCTTACTATCATCACACTGAAGGTATCGCAGGCTATCGCTTTGAAGGAGGCTCGTTTGATGACTACTTTGAACTTTTTTTAAACGGCCAAGTAGATTTCGGAGACTACTTTGACATGACTATGTCTATGTATGACCACAGAAATGACCCCAATGTTCTCTTCCTCACTTACGAAGAACTGAAAAAAGACACGGAAACAAATGTTCAAAAAATTGCTGAGTTCATGGGACCAAAATATAAAGTAAGACAATAACAACTTCCTTAGTTTATCATTTAACAAGCCAAATATTAGAGGCAATTTAGGTTTTCTTTCTTGACTTATTATTGATAAAATATACATTGATAAGTCATATCAATGATAAAATTAAAATATCTCTAAAGAACTGAAATTCTAGATATTAAATATGCTTTAAGGTAAAGTTATAAGAATAGGTGATAAAAAGGGATTATTTTCATATTATAGCTTGACCAGTTCGTAAAATGGAGTACTACGGAGTAATAACTAAACTTTCTGTTAAAGTCAAATTGTTGCTGTTACCTAGGGATAGGAATTTACCGTCCATATTAAAAGCATTCATCTAGTAATAAATACACTTCATTTACGTTCACTAAATGTTACTTTTTCTTTCTACAACTTTAAAACTAATCTCAGTTTTTAAATGGAGGGTTAATTCAACTCGCTTAAATTCTAAGCAGGAATAAATCCTTGTTTAACATTTTGACATACCCTTAAAACATTTACCACTTTTTTGCCACACTTCTTGAATTTAAAAATAATCCAATGGGAGATGTCGATTTGGATACGTTCGTGTGATGGGTACTCTATTGTGTTCGATTAAAAATGTTGTTGTTGTTGTTACATATGACCGACTGGAACTTAATCCATACAAATCTTTCCACTCATCCAGCATTCAAAAAATAATGAAACACGGGACAACGAAAAAGAAACCACAAGATACGATAAAAAAAGACCGAAAGGCCTTAAAACCAGTTCGATTAAAAATTATTTAATCAAATGTGATGTTCGGGGCAATAATTAATTTGTATACTTGAAATATTTACGTTGTTTAGCTAGGACTAAAGCGCTAGCCTTCAGTACCAAAATCTGCAGGTTCCAGTCCCGTGGTTGACATGGATGTTTTGAACTGATCGGAATCGACTTTATCCTCTCGGTTCTGGACTATTTAGCCATAGTGGAGTGAAAGATGTCCGTGGCGCTCCAAAATCCAAACAACCAACCTACACTGTTTTAGGGTACTTAACTATTCGTTAGCCTCAGTGTGATTCATAATAATCTTAGTCAGATTTGCATGGATTTACTTCTGTTAACATTTAACGTTTCGCTTTTTTACGAGATATAAATTTGGTTTTAAGGCTATTGGATTCACTCACCTCAATGTTAAAGCATGGAGAAAATTTTTCTACTATTTACTGCTACATAAATGCTAACAATCCAATAAAAATGGTATTTTCAGATAGCCTGAACTTTTCTGCACCTTGCAACAGTATTCCTTTTATGAATTTCGTCCACCAAAGTAATTTAGGATAGTTTAAAACACACTATACCAGATTTTTCCCCAAAAAAGTTTAAATTTTAAAATATTATTTGCAATTTGTTTAAAAAACGAAAAATATCCCATGGTGTAAAATTTTTTCTCTATTACGGAGTACAAGTTTTAAAAATCTTCAAATCCGAGTCGGCAATCTTGGACGCATTTTCTCCATAGGTTAACATTGAGGTGAGCTAATCCAATGGGGTTAGTGCACAGCAGTGTTGCGAGACCAAAGGTGTAGCGCAGGGGTGTCAAACTCAAAAGGCTACCTTGGGCCAAACAAACAAGGTTTAACTATAGGTGGGCCGCAAAAAAAATCAATATTAATAGAAACGTAGGTTTATTTACCTAATTACAGTATATTCAACATAAATATATGCATTTTGTTTAATAATAGCAAAAAAAAGAGTATCATTAAAAAAAAATTTGGCGAATTCTTCCTATCTTATTCTAATTTTGCATCGGTTATTTTATTATATATTATTGTGTGCCAATATATTGGCCGGGCCGCAAAAATGTTCGTCGCGGGCCGCGAGTTTGACACCCCTGGTGTAGCGCAAAGTTACGTAATCCAAAAAGTTGTTATACTGACGGGTTTCATATCGTGACAGAAATTAGATTCATATCTCGTCTGGTGTTCACTCGAAATCAGCAGTAATGTCGTGGAAAGAGGATTGTTTCTATTAATCTTATCATTGTTATTTGTACATTTCAGGAAGCCGTAAAAGGCAAAGTGCTTCAAGACGTCATCCATCACAGCAGTTTCGCTTACATGAAAGAGGCTTTGAAAGGTTTCATGACGGAACTGCATAATTTACCCAAAGAGTTGATCCAGAATAATCCCGATATCCCTCAAGGTTTGAGGGCATTAGTTTCTGGAGACGCTGACGTCTTTCATAAAGATCCGTCAAATGCTGTCTTCGTTAGAAAAGGTGAAAATGTGCATTTCGATGCTTTATTTTGAACATTTTGTTCTATACCCGACTTCATAAACATCTTTTTAACCCTTCAGCGGGCGCGCCAATTTTTGGAACACCAGCATGCGCTTGTGGCACAAAGTCACAAAGCACACTCTTTCAACCTCGATTATTCCTTTTGTAATAAACTTTTTTTTTCAAATTGAAAATAATAATTCTGCGTTTTATGACAAGATATAAAATTTTGATAATATTGGGATATATTTATAATTAAAGGCCAAAGAATTCAGATACAATCGTCTTATTTCAAAACTGGCCGGTTTATTGGATCTAAGGACAACTTGCGAATTGATTCGTAAAACCAGTGACGCGCCAAGCATCTGCGCCGTCGTGCGAAATACTGATAAGCGCCTTTATTGAGCCAAAAGTACGATTACGTTAAATTTTAACCTCCGTTAAGTTTTTGTCTTCGTTAGCCCTTTGACTTTTTACATAATTTGAAAAAAGACAATAATTTGATGATCGTTAAAATTTAAAGTAGGTAATCGTTACAGAATTAACACTTCAGACTTGTTGCTCGTATGTATTTTTTATTTGAGGCAAACAGTAAGTACACACACAAAAAAGTATTATTAAAATTTTTATTGCACAGTAACAAAAGAACAGTGTTAAAGTTATAAAATATGTATTCCAAATTATTAAAAAACAAAAGGTCAAGTAAAATATATTTAGATTGCCCGCTTTTTTAAATAGACATATTTGATGGAAAAAGACGGAAATATCTTATAGAAATTGCACTTTTCTAGCTTTACTTTTGGCAAATTCGTTAATAAGATTTTCAATATCTAGCTGCTTTAAAAAGTCAGACTCTATAGAAATGATAACAAGATTTTCTAACCGCTCCTGGCCCATTCTAGATCGTAAGTAATCCTTAATTAATTTTAATTTAGAGAATGATCTCTCAGCTGTAGCTACAGAAATTGGTATAGTTAATAATATACGTAATGCAATAGTAATGTTTGGGAATGAATGAGTTAAATTATTTATCATAATGTAATTGAGTGTTTCTACTACAGACGACGTCACATTTTTATCGCAATTTTGCAGAAATTGCAATTCATGTAAAAGTTCTTTGGCATCTACGAGCATGTTACTAAACCCTTTATCTGAACGATAATCCTTTATAAAGGCATTCAGGTTGTTCAAACTTTCGCAAGCCTGCGAAATATTAGATTTTTTTGTTTGCAGAATCTTGGTAACAATATCAACTTTACTTAGTATTCTGTACCACAAGACTAACATACACATAAACTCATAATTTTTAATTTTTTTAACTAGAGCAATGGCCAAATGTTTTGTACTGTTATCAAAATTTGTTCCAGACAAAATTTCGTAAAGAGCATCGTAAATTTCGCCCAACTGGAATCATAGGGGTTATTGCATCAATTATGCTAGACTATCTGGTATCCGACAAAGGTTTTAACGTTAAAGTTGAAACATTACTTTTCAAAACAGACCACCGATTGGTTGAGGCAGAAAAAAAATTATATAACTCTTGAACAAGTGAGAAAAAATTTATACTGAACATATTGGATTTTACAGCATCGTTTATAACAAGGTTCAAACTGTGGTTACAGCAAGGTATAAATATTGCTCGTGAATTAATGTCTAAAATTCTTTTTTGTACACCTTGTTGTTTACTCTTCATATTCGAACCATTGTCGTATCCTTGTCCGTGCATATTATAAATGTCTAAACTACTCTAAACTATAATCTTCTAAAGTTTTGAGTAAAAAGTTGGTTAAACCTTCACCTGTTGTATCACTTACAGGACGAAATGTTAAAAAACGCCCTTCAACACTAAATTCATTGTTTTTTAAATTAACATATCTAATGCAAACAGAAATTTGCTCCTGGTTGCTTACATCCGGAGTACAATCAAGTAATATAGAAAAGTACTTTGCTTTCTTAACTTCATTTAAAATATTATTTCTTATATTATCACCTAATAATTTTATCGTTTCATTTTGAATTTTATCTCCAAGATACAGTGGCATACTTTTTTGAGATCTATTAATAGGTACAGACATAACTGGATCAAATTTTGCTATCATTTGTACACATTTTAGGAAATTTCCATTATTTCTTTCAAATAATTTATTACTAGGATCACGAAAAGCCAAGTTTTGTTCAGCTAAAAATTTAATTGTATAAATTATTCTTTCAATGACACTCCGCCAGTGTTTAGTTTCACTTTTTAAAAAAATTTTGCACTTCGGAATCTACAGTTCGATTCTCTTTTAATCTTTCCAGTAAGTCTGACCAGAAACGTAAATTTTGAAAATGAGATTTACTTTTTTTCGTGAATTTTCAAATGTTCACTTAAGTGATGCCAATCATTAAAACCGTCTTGATTACTTAATTTAGTATTTTTAAAGGTCAATGGATTACTGGTGTCATCGAATATTTTACAACAGAAACAAAAAAACTACATTTTTCTTGATAGAGTACAGTAACCAATCTCGCTGAACCTTTTCACCATTTGACAGAATTCGAGTGAAATATACATCCGAAAAGTTAGTCCACTTTTGTCTTTAGAATACGTAGTTTTATTTTGAAAATACATAGGACCTTTTTTGACTAGTTCTTACACCTGGGCTCGGCCAAAAACCTGGATCGTTAGAGAGAGGCGAATACGTGTCTTTGGATAATTCGTCTTGCTTACTCGAACATGATGGTACCGAGTAAAACGTATCAGAACTTGAATCTATTGGATCGTCATTGGCTTGTTTTCCTAATTCGGATGGCAACTTCGATATTGATGGAGTTGTAAAACCACTGTTATACTTCTAAGTAGCAGTGCTGTCTTGAAAATCTGTGGGCTTCCGAAAAAAGTTGGTAATTTTTAAATTGTTCTTCTCCAAGTCTTCTTCCCGTTTTCGCTTGTTAAGCAAGTTTTGATAACCAAACAATTTCTTTTTTTCTTCTCTGGCCATCTAAATAAAATCAATAAAAAGTTAAGAAACACAAAGTTTTTTTTTGTTTTGTATAAAAAAAATATTAAAGAAAATTCAAAATATAAAATTTTGTAATTCAGTTGTTATTTATAGCAAAACATGTTATCTGCCTTTTTTACAAAATGTACTTATAAGTATTTTGCCATTTTAATTTAAAACGTCGCGTAAATAGTACATAGTGATTTTTAATTTTCATTATTTACAACTAAATTCACTATAACAACTTACCCTATTTGTGATTATTTAATGTGAAAAAGTACCTACATTTTGTAAAAAAAGCAAATAGCGTGTTTTGCCATAACAGTACTGAAATATTATAACGCCAGATTTCGTTAAGTATTTAAAATTAGAAAAACTTAATGTATAATTAAAACTGTGTAATTTTTTAAAAGCATTATTATTAAAAACTACAGGGGGAAAAGACGTAATGTCACATAATATCAATTACGAGAAACATCCATTTTAAAGTTTAGAACTTCCAAGGATTCTTAAACACTATATGTATCAACACAGGGTTGAGATGATTTAAATCAGTTAAAAATTATCTAAAAAATCATAAAATAATGATTTTAAAAAAAATTGTTGATTTTTTTTAAATCGTGATTTTTATCAACCCTGTATCAAAATAAAGTAAATCATTTTTTATTCATAAAATAAAGGTATCTGTATTGAGTTTTTGAAACGATTCTAACGGAAAATGCATTTTTATGAAAAATAATGTACAATAAGCTTGAATATTTTTCCACCCCAAAAAGAGGGAATGTTCACCAAAAAAAAAAATTAATTACCTAGTTCAAAAGGAGGTACCTCTGTCCAGTGCTCTGAGATGCCTGAATAATAAAAATATAGATACTTTTCTACTAGATGACGGTATTAACTCAATTTTCGATATTTAGTGACATTCTTGTTTTTCTCCTGCAGTGTTAAATTTATGTAAAGCTGTTTTGTTAACCACTTACCTTATTTTTAAATGATTTTTCACAATCAATCACCCTTATAGAAAATCACGCAGATCACGCTCACCGGCTCACCGCTGACGACAAAATTAAAAAAATTAATGAACTTGCACCGACCACGAAAGCGTTTAAATGAACCCAACTGATTATATTAATTAACACTCTTAACTTATAAGTATTTTGCCATTTTAATTTAAAACGTCGCGTAAATAGTACATAGTGATTTTTAATTTATATAAGTTTATATAAGAAATGGACTGTAACACTAATTTCACTCACAAGAAATATTTATTATCAAACACAGCACTGAACTAAGCGAACACTCTGGTTGCCATTGCTCCACAAAAGGACTACACTTTTCAAGTTCGGCGCGGGGACGCTATCAGCAACACCTTTTTACCCACTTAGGTTGCGGCGTACATAAGTTGAGCCCGCATGAATTGGGGCCTTAACACCAACATTTTGCAAGCTTAAACCTGAAAACTAGGTAGAGGAGTAGTATAATTTCACCACCGGTCTGGCCGGTCAGTATTGGTAGATGGCAGATAATAAAATTTCACCACTAGTATTGATAAATAATCTTTGGTTTTATGTAAATTTGTTGTAATATATTTTCAAAAAATGTTTAAATTTAACTTGACGGCGCCTTTCACGCTTTGGCGCTGTTGTGTGCCGCACGACCTTCCCCATATGGACGGCGCGTCCCTGCCTAAAACCTAAAAAACAATGAGATTGTCCATCTTCGTGATATGCGGGATACTCCTGATTTTGTCGTATTGTAGTCCAGTATAATCGCTCGTTTACCACAGTTAAATCACGACAAACAATGGATGGAAAGGAATACGAGGGTCAGAAAATCAGACCTGCGTTAGAAAGGGTGCAGCTATAAATAAAATCTACTTAGACCATTCAAGCCTTACATGTAAAAACAAACCATTAAAAATTACGAAAATGTTGCACTTTGTACACGCCCGCTGAAGGGTCAATCAGTTGTGTATCCATAAAATTTGACTGTGCAAATCGTAGGCATTGTTAGCCTGTTAGAGTTTTTGTTAGAAGCATCCGTTCACATTTCATTAGGTCAAAATATGAATTTTTCACTTCACGAATATAGTTGATTCTCTTTATAATGAAGCAACATCATTCCGTTTTAAAATATTGCTATAAAGATATCCGTCAAGTATAAGTTTACTGAAATAATAAAAATTTAGCATGAAAGAATTTGAGAGAAAAATTAACTAAACTAGTAATTATAATATAATCAAACACATATTGTTCAAGCAAAATTCATATCACAAAAGTAAAAATAACCGTATGGCTAGCGAGTGAAACACACAAAATTATAAATGTTATCTACAAAACTTAATCTCATAATACATATTTACACATTTATTTAAGATATATATATATATATATAATTTGAAATACTCCACAAACACCCTGGATGGTTACAGTTCCGGCACCTCTATTTCTAGACATCGAGCACTGTATATATATAGATAGATAGATAGATAGATAGATATAGATATAGATATAGAGATATCCTAAAAAAATGCCTACACAATTTATTAAAAACGGCTTACGAATTTCTTTCGATTTACAAATATAAAAAACAAGGTTTTTAAAACAACAGTTTTCTATTTATTAAGGAACTATTTTTTATTTGATAAAATATGCGATAATGTACTAAAATAACGCTTCTTTCCTTTCCCGGGATTATGACTAGAGTGATGTCATATCATGTAAGGAAAATTCATAGGGATATCAAAAATCATATCAAAGATTCGGTTTAAAAAAAGTACGGATTACATACACAAATTAAACCCACAAAATAGAAAACTAAGTGTAGTATTATATTATGAAAATACAATCAAATTTAATAGAATCGGATTAAACGTGTTTTTCAATTATTCGTGAGCATAAAATTCTCAGTAGTATAAACAAATTGTATATTTTACCTTTTAACTGAAAGCAGCGGCTCATATTTTTCAATTCCTACTATTAGTTCACACTCTCCCTATATATATATATCTTGTTCAAATTTTCAATTGTTAATAAAATACTTTTTATTCATCCACTCAAGTTCAAATACATTTTTTTAAACTTGTAGTGGATGACACTTGATGTTAATACAGTTTTTTCAAATATTAATTCATTAATTAAATTTAATTAATCGATTTTAGTTTTAGACCTAGAGCGTCTCTTGCTCTTGAATAGTAATTTCCCTCTTCTTACCCTGTAAACGGTAGCACTGCGGTATCGCGGGCTCCTCCCGTCCTGTAGGTTGCGGAATCGAATCCTCAACCTGACAAACTTCTTCTCTCTCTCTCCCCCCCCCTCCTAATCTCGCACAGTAGGCAATGTTCTGGCAGGCAATCCTTTTTTTCAATTCCTACTATTAGTTCACACTCAAATTTTTCTTTGTTGACCTAAGTAGGAATTGACTTTAAAAAATTTTGTTTTTATATTACTTGTTAGTTTCAAATTTAAATATCTAGAGATTTAGAAGCTTTTCCTGTAATGAAAAAGATTTCTCTTTACGCCGACAGATGGCAGCTGTGAAACTTGTTACGGCTGCCAGAATTAACGAATGCGCTATGTGTTTTTCAACTGGTGGGTCACAAAAAGTTACCTACAACTAAAATTTTAAGTATAAAGAAAATGAGAAAGTCAAAAACATAAAAAAGGAGATGGAAATGGAAGCAGAAGTTTTCTAACAAACAGTAAAATCTCAAATAATCCGAGAGAAAACATGAGGGGATTTTTAGCTAATAGTGAGCAGTAAAAGAAAATGTGACATGCAGATTTACTGATAAGCATTTTATATTAACCATTTACAATTCCAGTTTGTCGGTATTGGGGGGGGGGGTATTCAGAGAACCCTATTAGACCTATCATCAACAATGGCAGAAGATGGACGAACACAACACACGTCATAAATTTTAGTATAAAAATGCGTTTCTCCAACCAAATACACTATCTGACTAACTAATTATAAAGCTCGTTTTCATTACAGGAATAGTCGGCGACTGGAAAAATTACTTGTCTACAGAGCAAAATGCAAGACTTCAAAAAAAATTCAAAGAAAGAATGGGAGACACTGACCTTGCAAAATTATGGAAGGATATCATTTAGTTAATGTGATGAAAGCTGAATAAAACTATTATGTATGGATCGAATTATGTATAAACTTTTTGCAACAAAAATCTTGAATTTACTTTCAATAAATTTGTTTAGATAAAACTCAATGCTATAATTTACATTTTGATTCTTCATTTTTTTACTTTTGCACACAAGCACTAGAGAACAGTTGCAAGCAGCTGGCCTTTATGCTGTACACATACCCAAAAAAAGAAAAGTTAATTCACTGAAAATTTACATTAGTCCAACCGCTGTTATTTACGAAATATGATACGATTAACATGATATATCATAACGGCTTTGTTTAACCATGGAAAGTCTACGGTAGCAGATGCTTTATCAGGATAGGATAAAAAAATTGTGACACAACTGGACATTACGGAAGACATAGGGAATGAAGAGTAGTGAGCATATAAAGAGTTTTTGTCGGACGGGTCCACCGGAGAAAAATATTTTCAAATTAAGAGCTAGTATGAGACACTTCCGAATGCTATAAAACTTATAAGTAGCCTAAAATTATGGAACCACAATTTATTACCTTTCAAATTCTACTTAAAATTAAATTACGTATAGAGCCCTGTGTTCCATATTTTTAAAGATATTTTTTCCACATCCCCATTTTTAAAGTGATAAAAAAATAAAGATTTGGTTACTTTTCTTCCGCAAGCTAAAAAACTAGCCGAGCCTCATCTGGTAGTTCCCAGTTCTACAAACACTGCGGAACATGTTTTCTCCGTTTGAAACGTTATCACACTAACGAAAAGATAAACATTTCGATTCAGGCAGTTTTAGCGCTCCATCGTGAGAAAAACACTGATTGTGTAGCGTCACGCTCTGTAACGGAACAACTCAAAATATTGATGCAGGGCTGACATCTACCCGTGTTACTTCTAATGTCAGTGCTTACCAATGACGCAGCAGTTGGGAAATTATCCATTTTGTTCACTGTTTCTTTTCTCTTTAAGTTAGAAGAAGATGCGAAGCCTGTTCGAGCTAGCTCAACCACTTCTTCTCCTTTCACTTCTTGTTTCAGAAAATTCATTAGATTCTCCAGTGAACGATTTTCAGCTTCAGGCACTAGTTTCATGTTTCTGCCTCTTTCCCAGGCTAGCAATATCTCTTCTGGCAAACAGAATTCCACTAAAGGATTTAGAAAATTGTCGTATTTTTCTTGCGTTCGTCCTAGACTCTCAAGAGCACGTAACTTTGCTTCCAACTTGTCATACAATGTCGGAAGATCTGTTTTTGAGCGTCCGGTGACCGCATTTTTCATAACCATGGTTAGCAGGTCTCTGACATAAACTTCCACCAATAGGTTCTCACGTCCAAATCTCTCTTTAAGCTGGTATATCGCCTTGGGATAATTCTCCGCCGTTGCAGGGAAAACTCTCCACCACTCGAGCTGCTTTTGATTTCGGAACAACAGCTTGCAGGAGGTACTGGAATTTATCTTCATTAGGGATACCTGTATCTTCGTGAATTTTACTAAACTGGCTCCAGAACGTTAAATATTCTTTGACATCCGCATTAAACTTCTTCAGCTCTATCTTGGGTAGCTTGAATTTTCTTGTTTCAAAGTATTCTTTCGTTTTCGGTTCTTTCAAAGATAGCTGTTCGATTTGCGAGCATAGTTCGGAAAACTTATCTCTATATTCTCCGACAGACAGAAAATATTTTTCATATACATTCTCGGCGTTTTTTCCTGTCAAAATGAGGTTCGTAATATCTGTTTGGTACGTTTCTAAGCGCTTAAATTTATCGCCAATTTGCGATTTCAAAACCGAAAGTTGCTTAACATCAGGATTTTCTTTTGAAAGCTCAGCCTCAATTTTGTTAACACAGGCAGTAAACGACACACGAAGCGCTTTTCGTTGCGTTTTAAGCTGTACCACATCCATTTCAGGCACAAATTAATCAACTAGCTGCCGAAATCGCCCCACGTTGTGCTCCAGAATTTATGTAGCATCACGCTCTGTAAGGGCTTGATGACATAGGAATCCGGTAGCGGAAGCGTTAAAGTATTGAAATTTATTTAACCAATGAAAAACTTCCAAACGATTTGAAATGAAATTTTTAATGCCTATGAATGACTTATTTCCGTCTTAGCGCCATCTTTCCTTTTACGGTCTGGTACGGAGTCCGGTAGCTTCAGCTACTGGACTTCTAGGTGAACAGCCCCTAACGGAACAACTCAAAATATTGATGCAAGGCTGACATCTACCCGATGTCGTATTTCAACAGATTAATTAAATCTACTGAATAAAAAACGGGATGTGACACATAAAGAACATTTAATGAAGCACACAAAAACACAACTACATAGACGAAAGTTACAAGATCAAAAAGGCCGAAAAATAAGATCAACATTTGACGTCACTTCACGCTGCTCCTGATTGGCTGGTGAGGTGCTGCCATTCGCAACGGATTGTTAGGTTATCACTGATTTGTACTCCTTGTTTTAGCTTTATATTTGTGAGAAAAACTGTACGATAATGACTATGAATACTTTAGAACAAGCACTTTATTTAAATACGAATTACTTACGATACACGATACAATTTTTGAAATGAAAGCGGAACTGTTTTTACATTTTTTGTTGATGTGGAGTTGAGAGGCAGTTCTTCTGCATGGGCAAACGAATTTACATTAATCAAGGAGTTTGCCTCAACAATATTGTTCCCAAAGTGGCAACAACATTAGTTCTGATTCCATTCACGTTCCCAAACAAAACAAATTATGGCGGTAAATCAAGTTGGCAAAAAGAGAAAATCAAAATCTTATAAAAATTGTCCAAGACCCATATTAAATGTGGTGCCTCAAAACTGTTCCAAAATAAACTTTACCGATCTGACACCTGGGGAAGATTATGAACATATAGCTATAATTGTAAGAATTAAAAGTGTAATTTTAAATTACATTCGATTCGTAGTGTTACTACCAATAACATTAAAACTTCGTATCTACAAGAAAAAAAGTATCGAATTTGTGAGGTTGAAAAAGTATCTAATGTCTGCTTATTTTCTTGTAATTTCAGATCGATTTCTTATGTGTAATTTAATTTGTTATTTGGGAATGTAAGTTAAATGTTTTGAATCAACCAGCCGTAAACACTTGTAAGATCTTGAATGATTATAATAAAATATAATTATTTAAACTAAAAGATTATAATTAAATATAACTTTTGTGTTTGTCTTATTCACTATAAATGTAGTGTCATAGTGCTTTTGTGTATGTGCCATCAGAGATTATATTGTATTATATGCTTTCACTTGCAGTATGATTTTAGTGTGATTTTTAAACTTGATCTTGATTTTAAACCTTGTAAATTTTCATTTGTTTGTTATTGTTTACTGTGTAAACACTACGCTGAAATAAATAAGGAATTTAATTCATTTAAATGTCCATATTCGTATTAGTATAACCATCATAACAAATTCTCAACGCACACAATATTGCAAACTAGTTAGAGGAGTGGTGGAATACTTGTTGATCAATTTCACGAATAATTTTGATCGATAAGAGTTTCTTTTCTCTACAAGCACTAAAATTAGATAACATCTAAACAAAAATTTTAAATCTTCTTAGACTGTCATATTATTTGTTTATTTAATTCTTCTTAATCTGTAAAAATTAAAAATATAATTATTTTTTATCTTTATACAAATTGTTTTTTGTACTGCATATAAAAATTTAAATAATTTCATTTTATTTTTGCTCATATTTTGGAAAAGGATCAGATCTCAGCTGACTGTAAAAGCAGGGATTGTTTTTGAAGCTTCTCGTTTTACAAAACACTCTAATTGTGATTTTAAAATTAGAAGCTCATCTTAGAAAAACATTATATTTTTAGTAATTAAAACTTTTATCTCCTAATATAAATTAATTTTAAAGCTGTACATTTATTTTTAAAATATATATTATTAGTGTTTGATCACAAGACATCCTAAGTACTTCAGACCTAAAATGTGTAATAACATTCTTATAAATATTTTAAATCAAATTCCTTTTATTCTTTTTATTTAGAAAGTAAGTACAGTAGAATCTCGATCTATCATTTTTCAAGGGGCCAACTGAACTGAACGATAAATGCAGGAACATAACAAAGCAATATGATCTTCGGAACTGGGTGAAATAAATGACACATACAGGAAAACAATGATTCGGGAAATGATCGATCGAGATTCTTCTGTACTGAGGAGTTTCAAAATAATGGCCAAATGCAAGGAGCACTAAGCAATGTTTAGTTCTTAAGACAATAATCTGGAAATTGTATATTGCTTTAATGAATTGACTAACAAAATGTTTCCTCTAACTTGGACAATAAAAGAAATTTTGTTAAACAGAAAATTTTAAAACAAAAATGAAAATGTAAATTTTTTTTCTGCTGAAAATATAAAATATGATGTTAAAATAATACTGTAAAGTTTATAAGTTTATTAAAGCTTGTTATTGGTTGTATATAACTGTATGTGACAATTTTATCTATTCCTTAATTCTAGTTAAAGTAGGATAAATCAGAGGTAAATGACTGTGTAATTTTATTTTATTTTTAATTTGAAAAGAATAATAAAACAGTGTATATATCTAGGGGATCAAAATTTATAAAAGTAGCCTTGATTGATTTCTTTTTCTTTACCTGCTCTATGGTTATCACAAATAGAAACTATACATTATAATGTTCAAATGCTCTGTCATATATTTAAGAGGAGGTGGAATTTGAAAAATTTTGTAATTAATTTTTATTGTTTATTTTATAATCACCAACGTTTTGATTTGTAAATTCAAGTGTGAAGTTTTCATCAACACTGAAGGCTTGCAATAGCTAAAGTTTGGGCATTGATCCCTGACTATTCAAGCTTGGTTTTCATCAGTTTTCTTAGCTTGTGACATAAATACAACATACTCTCCCACTGAACTTGTTTTATAACCGATATTTTTCACCTGATGTAGGTTGCTATAATGGTGTATTGCTATATTCAGATCATCTTTGTCTTTCATTGTATGCTTCGTAATATGATCTGTTAGAATTGTCTTTTGAATTGCCTTCCCTAAAACTATACTGTGTTAATTATGAAACTATAATTCTTTCAAAAGTGTTACTGTATGAATAAGTTCTTTTATTTCAGCTGAATGTTCTTACATGATTTCATAAAATTTATTAATTTTTCTATCTTTCCAGGGTAAAATAAACCATTTATATCCAACAGGAAAAAGATCGAATGGCTATATAAGAAAAATCCTCGTTACTGATGGTATGTTTTCCCATTAGATTTAAAGAATTGTATCCATAACGTCAAATTAGAACATATTGTCTGTTACAAGTACTGGTTATAGCTATTGCTTTGAGAAACTTCGAGCGTTTTAAATGCCTTTATAAATATCTTTAAATATATATATTTTTAATATTGATATTTTGAGTTGAAAATTAATATACTTATAATAAACAAAAATTTTGACTGTTAATGAAAGAAATTTATAGTTTAAGTTTATCTAAAATATTTCTCCAAACTTGCATTTTGTAAACCTATAGGGAGGTAAAAATATATGGAAACAGTTAAAAAACTAGACATGGAATATCTTATAAATATACTGATAGAACAAAATTATAGTTACTTCAAGAGAACTGATTTACAAACTTTGAGACTGTGATGTCAAAGAAAATTCTGCATTAAATGCTTTTCCATGATTGCTAGTGAAACCTATAAGAAGAATCTATAAACAGGGTTGAAGAAAACTATGGGAATATACTATTTCTTGACTTATTCCCAAAGGAAGGTAGAAATATATTGACTGTTCTAAATATTGTGAACTACCAACAGCTCCATTTTATTATTTGTTTTACCAGTCATTTGCTACCTTTTTCTGAATATTACAAAGAATCTCATCCTTTAAATTTCTTTACATGATCCAATGTCTACACTATTTTTTTTTTTTTTAATGTATTACAGAACTTTTTGCACAGGCTCAAATTAGAGAAAATCTGACTACAACATGTTTAATCTTTCTCTTAATTAATCCCATTCTTAATCTGTTAGAGGTCACTACAATGATGAAATGTTATATTATTGCTGTAATAAACTTCCATTGTAAAAATGGTTATCAGACACTTTTTTTAAAAATTTTATATATAAATTATTTTACTCCTTCCTGAAGAAATTTCTGAAAAGGCAGGTCAAATGTGAAGGATTTTATTTTAGAAACATTGGAAATGAATGGTTTTGCCAAGCAAAATGTCTAATCAAAATTATTTAAAGTGCTTGTTATTTTTTTTTCTTTCATTTCTCTGTCAAAAAAGGGATTACATCTTTTTTCAAAAAATTGTCATTCTTTGTTCTCCAAATAGCAGCAAAAGTAGTTGCGAAAGATAGCATAGTACTAAATGTTACTAATAATAATCTATCAGTTTGCACTATAGGAATAGAATTTCAGCCCATGGCAATTTGTCAAACCCCCCCCCCCCCTGCACTTATTGTTAGTTGAATATGAAATTAACAAAGTTTTAAAATTTTTAACTTAGTTAACATTGACTACCTATTGTCAATTGCTGAAAAAAAATTCAGCCTATGGAAATTTTAAAGCTGTCATCTCTACATTATCAAAAACTTATTTTATATTTTGTGACTAATATATTATGTCATAATTTTTAACTTTTCACTTGTAGCCTTAGCTGAAGTTGAAAATAGTGACAGGAAGCTTACTATTTTCCTTTTGGATCAATTTGCCAGAGATTCAGAGTCCTCTGAAGTTGGGGTATGTTTTTTTTTGTTTTTTTTAAAATCAGTTGTTCTTTTTAATTCAAATTAAGGTGATAAAATAATCTTAAACATTTTGTTCCTAAGGAACATAAAACTTATGGTTGATAAATAAGGGTTTTGGGTTTAGTTTTAATTCTAGCTATATAATGAGAACAATCTCTATAATTTTTGTCCATTCTCTAGGTTTGACAGCATTTCCAGAATTTGTACCTCATATTGGGCTTTTTGATTCCTTCATTTTACATGTATCTGATTTATACTATGTTCCTAAATGTATGGATTCTATTTTTTTTTTTTTTCCTTGATTCAGGTTGAATGAAACTTTTTTTTAAAAACCAATAATATTTCACTATGCTGCAAACTTAAGTGATTATACTACTAATATATTATTGAAACTCATATTTAATTGGAAGGTATTCCAGAAAGTATAGAGATACCTTCTAAAAAAATAATTTATCAACTGAATATATGAGTTTTTTAATTAAAAAAAAAACAACCTTTGCTGAGGAAATTTTAATGCATAAAATATTTTCTTGTGGACTGAGAATCCAAAAGTGTTTCACTGTGGAAGTTCACAATGATGGATTAATGATTTATATAAGCTTTGTAAGAACCAGTGGCGTAGCGTTGGGTGGGCAAGGGGGTCTATCATGCTATATACTATATTACTATACTATTCTATATACTATATTACTATATGTTTATACTATTCTATAAACTATATACTATTCTATATACTATATACTATTCTATATACTATATACTATATTACTATATGTTTTTCGGAAAGAAGGGCGCCAAAAAGGTATCATGCCCCGGGCGCCAGTTATGCTCGCTACGTCACTGGTAAGAACTATTAGCTTTAATCGGGGTTCAACCTGATTTTCTTAACTTTGGCATCAACATTCTACCAACTGAATTAACCCAGTAATGTAAAAAACCCTTATTTTTTAATATTGTTCCTTGTATATCTCTCTTTTCTTTCTGGGACTATAAACATGACTATTTTGCATATCAAAAAGAATTTTGAATGTAAAATTGTCATATAGTCATGCAAATAGTAAAAAATAGTCATGTCAATAGAAATGAAATGAAATCAAAATTAGTGTTGATCCTTGTTCTTGAACTGTTGAAGAACAAGGAAATAATCCCAAGAAATGTGTCAAAATAGTGATAATTTTTTAATAAGGGAATATTACCTGTCCCATTTGTATAGAAATTTTACTATCATTTGAATGTGAATGATATTCATGTGATACTTCTTTCTTCTTTGTTTATATGTATGTTGAAATGAATTGAACCTATTTTATAATTCATAATTTATAACATTCTGAGATTTTTAGAGCATATTTTTTAGTGACAGATTTATTTCATTGCTTTCAAAATTTTCAATATGGTGAGGTACCAAGCAAAGATATATATCTACCCTAATTACTCTCTATTACATCCATAAACTTTTTTTAGGGTTACATCATTATTACCAACTTTATTGTTGAAAATGTAACACACCAGAAAGCAAATGATATACCTGTGCAAGTTTTGGTGAAAAAAGAGGAATCACAAGTGTGGGTAAGTATTAGATCAAAAAATGTTTGCATCGTAATACACATTCTTTTCTCATGTTATTAAAAAATACTGTGTGATATCCTCCTCATTCATCCAATCATTTATTTGTTATAATTTTTTAGGTTTTTGCATTTGTCATGTTTAACCTATATTTGACCATCGTCCTATATATAGGACAGCATAAATTTCTAGCTCATACTCATAAAATATTTTTTCTATTGCGTTTGTTTTAGTATTACATTACTGTGAAAGGATCACTCATTACACTGGCTAATTTTTAATTTATAATTTTTAAACATTTATTTATTATGAATTTTTAAAATATGCCAATTTTGAGAGTTTTTGAAGGAAAATGTATAAAATTAAGTTTAAAAAAATTGGAGGAAAAAATATTAAAATTCTGCCTCATATTCAATTCTGTAGGTGTTTAATATTATGTAAGGTAAAAATCAAGAAGAAAAATCAATAAAAACACCTTTTTTTACTTCATTTTTACAAGCGTCCTATAAATAGGACAATGGTCAAATCCACTATTACATTCTTCAGCCATTCAGGCATACCTATTACAGTGGATATCACATTTTGCGTCGTAAAAATATGTACTGGGAAAATGCTCCGGATACTGGAACAGCACTAATTAGTCGAGCAATGCCACGAAACCGATACTTTGAGATAAAAAATATATATTTGCATTGTAATGACAATAGCAGTATTGATTCGGATCGTTATTACAAAGTACGTCCAATATAGTATGACTTTTTGAATGACGCTCTACAGCAGTTTGGTGTATTTTCTGAACACCTAAGTATTGAGGAAAGAATGGTGAGCTATTACAGAAGACATGGCTGCAAGATGTTTATGAAAGGAAAACCAGTCAAATTTGGATATAAGTTGTGGGTACTGTCTTCTTATGATGGATATCTATTTCAGTCCATATCAAGGAGTGCAAAAGACCCAATCATATCTAGGTAAAAAAAAAATTGGGATTGGAAAGCAACAACAAATATGATCCTCAAATTTTTGAAAAGAAAACTAAATCAAAAGTGCAAAAGAACAAAGTACCATTATTTCAAGAAGTTGTGGAAAGTTTGCTCTCAATTGTAAAAAATCCAGTGCAGCACAAAATTTATATGGATAACTTTCGTACCTCCTATGGCCTTTTCGTTAGAGAAAGTAATTACTTTGCTATGGGAAATGTAAGAGAAAATAGAATGGCCAAATGACCACTAAAGTCAACCAAAATAATGACTAAAATGGATCGAGGTATGGCAGATTGGAAATCTGATGAGAAAAATGAAATTACAGCAGTTCGCTGGAAAGATAATAAGGTTGTATCATTGCTCACAAATTTTGAAGATTCAAGATGCTATTCAAAGGTAGAAAAAAGAGTAAAAGGGGGCCGACAAAAAGTTGACATACCAGCATGCATTTTTTCTTACAATAAGTATAAAAATGGTGTAGACTTATTTGACAATCATATGGGAAACTATTTTTCGTCTAACAAGGAAAAAAGTGGTATTGTTAGTGCCATTATTCATAAATGCTTATGAATGTGCACTAATTGCAGCCTGGAAGATAACAAAACTGTTCAATCTAACAGAAGCTCTTGAACTTCTAGAATATCGAAGAGCTATTGCAATAAATTATTTATGAATCTCTATACCAAGGAATTTGGCGGTTAGTCGATTAGGCACTCAACAAAGAAATCCATAATTTTTGAAGCTGCAGAGGGAACACATTATTGTGAAAAACCCAAAAGGAAGTCGTTGTCAACTAGAGAATTGTGCAAAAAAACCAACAACTAGCTGCAAAAAATGTGAAGTTGGAGTCTGTTTAAACTGTTTCTTACCATTTTATTTGAAAAAACAAGTTTCAGTACGAAAAAACAAAGATTAGTCTCATAGCAGTGGATTTGACCGTCGTCCTATATATAGGACAGCATGTAAATCTGAAGATAATAAAAATTTGGTAAGTTTTACAATTTTATATCTTTCCTTGTGTCTTTATGAAGCTATAACACAATTTTTAACAAAAGAATAATTTTTTTCAGTATTTGGTCAAATATGGGTTAAAGACTTTTGCATCTGCAAAAATTTGTGCTGTTCAATTTAATATATTGATTTTGTTATAATTTTGTATGTGTATTTGATATAGCTTTAATATAAGAGGACATGCATCACTTCATTTTGGGATTTATAGTTTTCTAGAATGTTTATGTTGATTTTGTGTCCATCTTTTCTTCAAAATATTTATGTATATTGTAAAATAAGCTTACAATAAGAATATATATATATATATATATATATATTCTGTGATTAGAAGTTAATTCTGTGGCATGTCAGTGAGTACCTAGAGTGATCATTTTTGTTAAGTCTTAGTTACGTTAATTTTGAACTATTGTAATTCATACAATATGAAATATTTTATGCAATAAAACTGCATTATTTTAACTGTGAAATATATTTAATTTCAGTTTCTTTCTTTCATATTTTAAATCTAAAATTTTTTTGTTTTTTTAAATATTTAGGGAAGTAATTTAAATCTTTTAAATTAATGCTACTGTAGTGAAATGATTAACAGAAAATACTGATGATCACATTCTGAAGAAAATGTTATAAAGGGAAAAAGTGAGATTTAAGTCAGGGCACAAGTGTTATTATTTCATGAAATGTTTATAATAATATGGAAACTAAGAAATTATAAGAGCAACATGGATTTTTGCCATTTCAATCAGAAAGCCTTTTTTCCTTCATTATGAAAATGGCTTTTATCAGTTCAGTTTGCTCTAAAGGCCTTATAAAAATAGCATGGTATGTAATAAAAAATTAACATTTTTACCCATTTTCACTATATTTTTAAAATATTTTCTAAATGTCACAGTTGCAGTTGTAATATCAGAGTAACTTTGACTCTCAATTGTTACTATCGGAATGGAATGCAATTTATAATTGAAAAAAAAATTACAAGATTTCTTTTGCATACTTAATTTTTTTTTTTTCACCCTTTCTCCTTAGTTCGGCCGTAAAGTGAACAAAGCCCCTGGCAATGCCTCTGTGGTGAGTATCTTTTACTAGTTTAACTTCTTTTATTTATTTTGATTAATATGAATATGTGAATTAGTAGTCTGGTCAATAAATTTGGCTCAATAGTTTTAAATAACACTGTCAAATCTACATTTTAATAATTCAAGAGAAAATTTTCTTTAGTATTTCTTTTTAAGTCCAAATTGTGTGTTATATAAATATAAATCCATATGCATGTGTATATATATTCGTTTATTAAATATCAAATAATTTCTCAAAAATTTCATCTGTTATGGACTAAAATTTTATTTAACTTGCATTCGAAATTCACTATATCTGTATCAGACATTAACATTGATCATCGGAATGTAACAGCTTATGTATGATTCTTTACTCATTGTATCAAGATAAAGAAAGGTCTTGTATTTGGGATTTTTTTTTCCCCTTTCTTCTTAGAGCCAAGTGTACCTAAAGCTTTATGGCCAGACTAGCTGAATACCCGTGCTTCACTATGGAGTACATTCAGATTAAATTTAATGGTCAATCTATGCAATTAATGCCAATATATATATCTATATATATATATATATATATATATATATATATAAATCGTAACAGATATTTTTATATACAAAATAATGTAGAAGAAAATATTCAAATTAAATACAACAGTCAATGTCTGCAATTAATTTGTATGTTTAATATCCATAAAACATGCTAATTTGCTTTAAATTCTTAAATAACTTCAATCTCAATTAGCCAAGTGGTTTAACTTTATCTTTTACCGTATTTTAATATTTTTTTTGTCAATTTATTTCATTGTTATGCACATGACCCAAAATTAATTTAAAGTATCACAAAAAGAAAAGAAACCATGTGATCAGCATTTAATAAATTAAATTCTAAAAACTAATCTTTAAAAATTCCCCAAAAACCAGAAAATGGAGGTAAAGATTCAAAAAAGGTTTTATTTTAAAGGAATTTTTATGATCTTTCTCATGATATACATTTTATAACCCTCAGATTATTATTTTAAATGCAAATTTTAAAGAATGTTACAAAAACAGCTCAAAAGTTTAATTTAAAAAATCTAAGAATTTTTCAAAAATCTTTCTTAGTGCACCCCTACACTATGTGAAGAACCACCATGCAAAATTTCAGCCCTTTAGGTCCAGCAGTTATCTGTCAGTCAGCTACGGAACTGTTGTATATATATAGATGAAGAGCTACAACACAGTTATTAAGAATCTATTGCCAACCTTGTATATGATTGGGTACTTTAAAATGCTGTTATTTAAACATTGCCATAATTTATTTAAAATGTACTGTGTGGAAATTGTGGAAATATCAATGAATCAAATTTTTTCCTTTATATCTATGTTACAACCCTGTCTCATTAACATTCTGCTGTAACTATATATAGTGAGCCTGTTTTTGCCAAAAAATGTCAGGATAAATACCAAAAAAAATCTGTGATTTTGTATACTTTTCAAACTGTTTTGAATGTTTTCACTCTACTTAAATAACATTTGTATAGATTTAATCTTTAAAAAACTTTCAAATCTGTAAATTAATATTTTATTGTTACACTTATAATCAAAATGCAGATTATTTGAATTCATCTCTCTTTCATCTATAAATATAAAACAGTTCCGTAACTGACGGACTGACTGACTCACTGACATACAACGCCCAGACCAAACCGCTGGACCTAAAGGGCGATTCTTCTTATAGTGTAGTGCACTAAGAAAGATTTTTGAAAAATTCTTCTTAGATTTTTTAAAATTAAATTTTTAAGCTGTTTTAGTAACTTTTTTTTAAGTTTGCATTTAAAATAATAATTTGGGGGTTATAAAATTTATATCATGAGAAAGATCATAAAAATTCCTTTTAAAATGAGATTTTTTCGAATCTTTACCTCTATTTTCTGAATTTTAGTGAATTCTTAAAGATTAATTTTTAGAATTTAATTTATTAAATGCTGATCACGTGATTTCTATTTCTGGTACTTTAAATAAATTTATCGTCACGTGCATAACAACTAAGTAGACAAAAAAGTATTTTTTTTCTTGCTAATGCGGCAGATGATTGGACATTATTTTGTCTATAAAAATATCCCTTACGATTTTTTTATAAATATATATATTTTTTACATCAATTGTATACATTGATCACCGTATTTACTATAAATATATATATATATATATTTATTTTTGTTTGGCATTAATTGCATACATTGACCATTGTATTTAATTTGAATGTACTCCGTAGCGAAGTGCAGGTTTTCAGCTAGTATATGCATATACTCTACCTCTAAACAGTAAGGAAGGGAATTAAATGCTTGAATTTTTATTTCCATTTCTCTATGATTGCAAAAATTTTATTAATTTGTCTCTATTTAATTTTTTTTTATTCTTATCCTTATTACATGTTGGTATAATGGTTCTAATGTGTGCTGCATATGGACCTTTTTCATTTAGTTAAAATTGTGAATGAAAATGTGTAGAATTTTATTTATAGTAAAAATTTATATATCTATTCAGCAATTTTCACTAGTTCTGTATTTTTTAGTTCAAAGCAGAGAGCTGTTTTGCAATTTCAGAAATATCTCAGGATTTTGAATTAAATGATATTTCTTATAATAATCTCTTTCTAAAAAATATAATTTATTACTTCGTCATCTTAATTTGTAAATTCTGTTTTAAAGAAGTTTACATTTATTTGAATTTATTAGTTCTTTTTCTGAAATGTTTTATCTTTAAACTATATCTGATATTAAATGGCAAATTTTATTGCTTTTGTCTCTTAGAATGAACAAAAGAAGCAAAAAGTATCAGAGGAAGAAGAATCCAATGTATGGGGTATTGCACTTATTTAATTTCAGATTCCTGTAAAAATTTTAAAGGTTTTTACTAATATGCTCTAAACTATTATTTTATAGGCTGTCACTACTCATCATTATGAATATACAAAACTTAGAGATCTTACTGAAAGTTCAGATAAAGAATCATGTAATATATATGGGATTGTTGACAAATGTGACTTGAAAATAATCCAAGGTATTTTCTTTTCATTAAATCTCTTGAATTTATGTACTTAATTTGAATTCATTTATTTTTTTATTGATTGATATGGAATTACATATCTTTCTGATATAACTAAGTATTTATATAATTATATACACTACCCTCTGAAAGTTAAGGTATGACATATTTTTTATGTATAATTTAAAAATGAATGAACCAAGAAACAAGAAATTTGGACGAAATGTGCACTAAACAGTTCTTTATTAAATACGAGAAAGAAATTTATACAATTTACATAATTCACATGAGTTACAACAAAAAAGTTCTCTTGGCAGAAAACTCCATTTTAGGAGAAAACAGTACATCACAGTTTTATGTGGAAAAATGTCATAGAAACATAAAAAAAAGATTTCTAATAATGAATAAGTCCACCCCTAGCTGTAATGCATTGCCGGCACCAACTTTCCATGCTGCCAAATAAGTTGTCTGATACCGAAATGGGAAGCGAAGACCAGATAGGGACTAATCCTTGTTCCAGATCATGTAACGATCTTTGAGGAGTACTTAAAAGCAGCAGCATGTCTGCCAAGGTAGTCCCAAACATGCTGTAACAGATTCAGATCTGGAGATTGAGCTAGCCATTCCATTCGTTCCTAACAGTAACCCTCAAGATAATCCTCTACAAGAACAGCTTGGTGAACTCTTGCATTATCATCCATTAGATTGAATTCGTTGCCAATAACAGTGGCATATGGGTGGATATATTGATCAAGGATCTCATCCCGATATCTTACACCAGTCAAGTTCCTCTATGGAACACATGAAGGTCAGTGTGACCACCGAGAGAGATTCCTGCCCAAACCATGTTTCCACTCCCTCTATAGCTGTGTCTTTCAGCAATGTTGGATTGTTTGTATCTGGTGCCTTGTTCCCTCCATATCAGCAGATGCCATGAATTGCTGTCTAGAGTGAACCTGGACTCATCTGTGAAAAGTACAGAAGCCCATTGCTGTCTGGTCCAGGAGAAGTTTTCGCTTGCCTAACATAAACGGGCACTTCTCTGTCGTCGGTTAAGTGGGGCACACACAACTAGTCCTCTTGCCTAAAGACCACAATTGTGAAGGGGTCTTTGCACCGTAGTAGCAGATATTCTTGTCCCTGAAGTGATAAAATGATCTGAAACAAGCTGAGGCACAGAAATGCTTCTCCTCCTTAGGGCTGAAAGAGCTAGAAAGTGGTCTCTCACAGGTGTTATAACTCGTGGTCAGTCTGGAACATGTGTTCTAGACACAGAAACTTCTGATGTAAACTGATTCCACAGTCATTGGACCGCACTTCAAGATACATTGAGACGTCTAGCAGCATCAGCATGTGACCATCCCATTTCAATCTATCCGATCACCCGCCACCTTAATGAATCGGGTAAACGACTTCTCCAAGACATTGGTAGACACTCCTGGGTACTGTCAACGAAATTGCCAACAAAAATTGAAAATAAACAGTCATGCACGATACTTAACCACAAAGTGAGGAAAGTTTGATTTTTCCACATTTTCTCTTACATTATATAAGTGACAATTCTTTAAAATGAAGTAGTGACCAAGGTTTTTTTGCATTAAGTTTTCTTAAAGTTTGATACTATCATTCACATACACTATGAATTTTATTGTTACTGCCTTTATCTTAATGGTGAGCTTCGAAAAACTGGTTGTACCTTAAGTTTTAGAGGGCAGTGTATATGTGTATGTACATATATATTATATATATAAATGTAATAATAATGTTCCACCTTTATTAATTAACACGTATTCTAAATTTTCCCGTTAACATTTCAGTAATGTATAGCCCCCTATTTCAAATTATGACCTAAGGATAAGTGAATTAACTAGCTAAATTGTCCCTTAACGCACATGTGCTAAGTAAAAGGTGTTTTCAAAACATGACTCAACATCACAAGTTTTTCTCACACCTTCTGAAAGATCATACAACTTCTGACACACAAGGTCAGACGGTCACCGATAATCAGTTAGAAGTTTGAATCAGGATGTCACTCAAGATGTGCGTATCTAAATACTCCAGCAGGTCCAGAACTTACATGCAATTTTATGTGTGCTGTAACTTACTTCAAAGCGCTGTCATTGTGTGTCCAGAATAAAGACAGTTCTAAAAATCTATGGAGATTCCTTTCAACACGACTACAGAACGAATGCCTACAGTTGCTGGGCATTACATATATATGTATAATCTTGCCATCAAATACACACACACACATATATGTATGTGTGTGTGGTTACAGTTATAAACAAATCTTGAATGCCAGTTTAGTGTAAGTTCATTTTAAAATTAAATTTTAGAATGGATGCATGGTTGCTTGTTCTGTCATATTTATTCATATGCTTTTCGTTTCAGGAAAAGTCAAAGTCTGTAATACCTCTGAAAATTAAAACCAAAAAATATACTAATCAGATTTAAGCTTTCTGTATAAAACTGTTCTCTTTTTCATGCAATATATGACTAGTCAAATTTCTTGTCAGTGTTTTTCAATAAATACTGCATCACAAAAGTGTTTTGTTATTTTATTGGTTTATTATGTAGTCAAACAATTTAATTATTTTTAAGTGCAATTATTCAACTATTACTTTTGAATAAGTTGTGATCAACTAATTTCCATGCAATCATTTGCAATTATTACTCAACTCATCTTAATCCACTTGTTTAAAATTAATGGTTGAAAATATTTAAAGTTAAATCCCTTTTCTCCATAAATTAGATGAATGCTTGTAAAAGGGATTTAGAAAAGGCAAACTAGGAAATATGTATGTTATTAGTCCAAATTTACAGCTATAGATATAAATTAATCCTACTAGATACCCATGTCAGGTTGATGAAATATGTATTCTCACATGTACATGCCTGGTGAAAATTATAAAGCTACAACTTTTGATTACTTAATTTCCATTTTGAATTAGCCTTAAATGGCCTTCAAAAATAAATTTTTTATCCCATGTTTTCTATGCATTTAGACTGGTGAATTATGATCTCTAGATTAAACTAAGAAGCTAAATTATACTATTGTTGCTCAATAAGTATTCTTGAAGTATGAATTTCAATACAAAGTTAGACATGTACTCTTAACATGACTATCAGCAGCTGTTAAAATCTATTTAGTTACTTGATTGTCATTTGTTTTATAATTCAAACATTGTAAAAATTTAATGTAGGTTTATTGTAAAAACATTATATTTTTTCTCTTTCTTTAAATTTTTTGCATGAAAATTTTTATCTGAAGTATTTTTATGTATCGAAGCACAGTAACTTTTCTTGGAGTAACACTTTCAAAATTATATCCATTTGTGATATATGTTCATATTTAAAAGCATACAACTTGATATATAACATACTAGATTTATTACCCGGCTTCGCTCGGGATTCAGTTTCTGTTATTATTTTTTTCAATGATTAGCCTCATGTTATGATGTTCTAAAGTTATAACAACTCTTAAACAAATTAATTTCAGTTTTTCAGTAATAAAAAATTCATTTATTAACTAATTTGTTGTTATTTTAATACTTGCCAGTACACAAAATTTTTTGTTTCTTTTTTTTCATCTGTGACAATGTATAATTCTGATTGATTCCTTGCTCTAGATCAGTGGTTCCCAACCTTGGGTACGTGTACCAGTACTGGTATGCAGACAAGCAGCTACCGGTACGCGAATGATTTTACAATTTAAACCAAAAATCTATTAAAAATCTGTATTACAAAAAAAAAGAAATGACTTTAATAACTAATAGTCCATACGTTTAAATATTTTAGTTTGGAATTTCTTATCCATTGTTTGTGTTGTAATACTTTATTGGGATTTACCTAATCTCAAAAGATGCCGTCTACACCTGAATGTGTTATCTATGACCACCTCATAAAAATTTGGCACTCGCCTGCGAATTATAACTGTGTCTATAACTGTGTTTGCGAATTATAACTGTGTCTGACAAGTTTCTTGCCAAGCAGTAAATTTTTTAATACCATTTGTGACCACATATTCATGTGAAAAAGGATTTTCTGCAATGACTGCGATGAAAACCAAATATAGAGCTATAGAGCTTTGCTGGACATTGAATCGGATCTTCGCCTTAAACTGACAAACATTGAGCCTGATATTACTTTATAGTTAATAATAAACAGGCCCAACTTTCTCAGTAATTATATATTTTTAAAAGTGATTATTATATTTTATGTATATGTTTAACAATAAAAATATATCCCAAGTTACTTGTCTTTATTACAAATGTTCTCCATTGCATTTTATTCCCCATTTCAAAATTTTTGGTCTACCGGTATGTCATCAAATTGTTTACAACGTACAGGTACGGTACTATAAAAAAGTTGGGAACCCCTGCTCTAGATATTCCCACATATAGCTGACCATGCAAAAAACATATACGGGGGATATAAATATATATACTACATAAACATGTAGTTCATATACGTGGCAACGCCGGAATATTTCTTTTTAAAAATGAAAATATAAAGATGGAGAGTCATTCATTTTCAGTGAATGTGTTCTCAATCCATAGCAGATGATTTAGATTTGAGAAAGAATTGCAATCATGAAGTATGTGTATATTCCAATTAAGAGAGTCTGAAAGTGGCATTGAATTGTAGCAGACGATTTGGTTTTGAGAAAGAATTCCAAGCATGAAATATGTGTGTATACTTTTTCTATATTCTATATATTTTCTATATTCTTTTTCTATCTACCAATATATGAATAAATCACATTTTCAATTCATGTCTATTTATTTTTACACAAATGTTATAATTTAATTGGCAACAATGAAATGTTATAATGGCTTTGAACAAAATGAAAATAGTCACGTTCATCCTGATTTTTCAAGCACATTAAACCATGTAAATTTCATCAAGGTAGGGCTGACGGTTCTTCAGTTTTTATGACTCACACATACAGACTCGACCCATTTCCCGTTTTTGCTTTATATATAAGATTGGTTTGCTGTAAGAAATCTTCCACATTTTACCTGAAAAGTGTTCCATGAATGAGAGTTGTGAATTAAAATGTATGAGAATTTCTGTGTTTAATTATACTATGTAACAATACATGTAAATGTATGTATGAGGTCATTTTTACATTCACAGTGATAACAGTTGATTCTTCTTAAATTATATTCTGCCAGTTGTTTATATTAAAGCTGAGTCAAATATTTCTTGATACCAATTAAATGTTATTTTTCTTAGCTCTAGTTAATCAGAATAATTAAATGAATCATTTTTATTTATTTGTTTGTTTATTTTTAGGCAAAAAATCACAGATATTAGACCTATTATTGACTGATCAAACTGAAACTGGTTTCTCCTGTTCTGTATTTGCTGGTGCTGGAGAGAGATACCCTGATGTCTATCCAGGAGATATTGTAAGGATACATCGCATGCAGGTAGTATTTTTAGTAATATAATAAGTATACACTAATCAAAGACTTTTTTAAAAACTTTAATTGCCGATTTAAGAAATTCGAAAAAATTGTGTTATTGTGATTCATATGATCTATCTTTTTTAGCTGAAGCACCATGGTATTTGTTATTGGTTTGTTTTCAGTATTTACAGCTCTTACCCTTTTTTAGATTATTTTTAATCATCTATATATATATATATATATATATATATATAACACATCCGTAACTGTCTGACTGACTGACTGACAGACAACGCACAGACCAAACCGCTGGACCTAAAGGGCTGAAATTTTGCATGGCAATTCTTCTTATAGTATAGGGGTGCACTAAGAAAGATTTTTGGAAAATTCTTCTTAGATTTTTTTAAATTACATTTTTAAGCTGTTTTTGTAACTTTTTTCAAGTTTGCATTTAAAATAATAATCTGAGAGTTATAAAATTTATATCACAAGAAAGATCATAAAAATCCCTTTAAAATAAAATTTTTTAAAATCTTTACCCCCATTTTCTGATTTTTGGTAAATTTTTAAAGATTAATTTTTAGAATTTAATTTATTAAATGCTGATCACGTGATTTCTTTTTCTGGTACTTTAAATAAATTTATCATCATGTGCATAACAACGAAATAGACCAAAAAATATTTTTTATTGCTAATGCAGCAGACGATTGGACATTATCCAAAAAAATATTAAAATACAGTAAAAGATATGTTCCTCAAACTGTACTATATTCTTTAGTATGTTCTATTAGATTTAATTTGAATATTTTCTTCTACATTATTTTGTCTATAAAAATATCCGTTATGATTTTTTTTTATAAATATTTTTTTTACATTTTTTTTTTTACACCAATTGCATAAATAGATCGTTGTATTTAATTTGAATGTATTCCGTAGCGAAGTATGGGTATTCAGCTAGTTTTTAAATAATTTGCTTGATGCTCATAATTAATATCAGTATTTTCTTTTGTGATGTCATCAGTTATATAAATTTTACTTTGTCAGTCCATCTCATGTCAGTCATGTCAATGCAAGCTAGGTGTAATAAAAATTTCTCTCTCTCTCTTTCTATTTCTTTCTTTTACACTGACTTGCAGTAGGCATTGCATAAAAGGGAGGGTTTAAGTCATGACAAAACTTTAATAATTTAAATATTTTAATAAAACATGATTCTCTAATTTTTTAAATGTTTTTAAATGAACAGAATATAACTTCATAAATTTTTATTTGTATGTAAAAATTAGTCTGTTGTTATATTTTATCAAATAACAAAAGGAAATATTATTTTTCTCTATAGGATTGCAATTCTTATATCTATGATTTGTAATTTTTTATTTGTTATTTAATTTATGATTAGGTATAGAAATCTTGCCATCAAATACAGTACTTCTATTTATGTCATAAATATCATAGGTATAACAGTAATTTACCTGAAGTAAAATATAAAATACTAATTTTTTTCCTCAAAATGTAATTTTTTAAATTTTGTATTAATTTTCTCATATTTTTTTAAATATGCAAGTTTAGTATTACATAGTAATTATCAACACAAAAGGCAGTTCAGTCTTCTGTTTTTTAAAATGCACTTATATATTTAGGACTTTCTATCTGAAGAGTTATTCCTTGTAGGGCAAAGTATCTTTTATTTATCAAATTAATTTACTAATTTCCTAATAAAATTCCCAGTTACTCCTGGTAGGGCAAAGTAACTTTTATTTATCGAATTAATTTACTAATTTCCTAATAAAATAAAAAATTTCCTAATAAAATTCCCAGTTATTCCTGGTAGGACAAAGTATCTATTATTTATCAAATTTATTTACTAATTTCCTAATAAAATTCCCAGTCTGATTAAATTGTGAATTTAAGTATATTTTAATTTAGAATTTTAGCAGCATGTTGTAAGTTTTTAAACTATTTTCCAGCATTTGAGTGATGGGGGAGGGGGGGGCTGCAGTATTTTCTAGAATCTTGACTAAATCTATCCGAGACTATTTTAAATTTCCTTAGAATTAGTCTAAGGAACAGGAAAAAAATCTTTATAGAATGATACCATCATCTGTAACTAAATTTTGCATGATAAATTTCCATTTTTCTAAATCTATTAGATTAAAAATCTTAAAATTTTTCCAGCTTTGGAGTTTATTTTTTCCTGCAACAATATGATGGAGGTACAGGCAACGATATGTCTATAAAGTTTGTTTTTTCTCCCCCTTTTGAGCAATCCAGAATTTGTAAATACAGTTGTAATTCTGAATTTTCTTCCCATATTATACTTACCTACAGGGTTATTTCTGAATCAACTCTATATGATTATCTTCTACCAAATAATTGAAAGACTATGAAAATTTTTAAATTTCTTCACTTTTCTCTTATATTTTATTTTAAAATTGTTATCCCAATTCTTTTGACATTTGTTTGAAAATGAAATGGCATTGTTATTAATTGTCAGTATTATTTCAGTGTTCATTGGTTTCTATTTTTGTCATTGTTAGTTGTTTTGTTTTTTCCCTTTTTATATAGGTATATAAATTTCGGGGTAAGCTTAAAGGTAGATGTCCAAATGCAAAATTCATGCTCATTTTTAGTAAAAGTAATGAAGGTGATAAACCAAGAACAGTTGCCAAGACATTTACATTTACACCCGAGGATATAGCCAGAGTATGAACTTTTATGACTTTTTTATTATGAATACCTTAATATATATATATATTATTTATTTATTTATTTACATCTGATATTGTTTCTTTTCAGTGTAGAGAATTATTTGACTGGTATAAGACAAAGAGTGATCCAAAATTAATATGTGACATAAAAAAAGATGATTTTGCTAATATTATTTGTCAGGTAATTTCCTATATGTATAATTATTTGTTGCTGAACATTGTGCAATTTTTAAGTTGCTTTTTTTTCTCTACCTAGAAGGTTTTTTTTTTTTACCTAGGCCTAAAATTACTTTTTACTGCCTGAATATAACTTTTTTTTAGTATTTAAAGGATATAGGGTATAAAAAGTGTTTGAAAACTTTTTAATTTAACATATCAGCTAATGACGCTTTTTATTTTTTCGTGTAATTATTGAAAAGAAATTTCTTTCTTACTACACTTTATAATCAATATCTTTCAATAAATATTAACTTCCCTGAAGTGTTAGACTCTGTCACGAATTATGATAAAATGGTTCTGCATTCCTAAATGTAGAGCTCCAAAGTCAAGGAGAAATAAAAAGGTTTGTTTGTTTTTTTGCTTGTAAATATGTTTTTGCCTGACATAAAAAATTTAAAATGTTATGAATCTTTTGATAATCTATTACTTTTTATATTTTATTTTCATTTAAAACTATCCATCTAAAAGAGATTTGATAGACGACCCCCCCCCCCCCCCCAAAAAAAAAAAAAAAAACCTGTAAAAGAAATTATATTTAGCATGTGCAGAGGTACATAAATTTCGCATAAAAAATATCAAAATTTTAAAGGAAAAAAATCACAATATATAAAATTTTGCATTTATTTACAAATATATATATATATATATATATATATATATATATATATTCAAAAATATATATAAATTCAAAAATTTCGCATTTATTTTTAAAAATTACAATTTTACTTACTTGGTTAGGTAAGCATCTAAATTCTTAGTTGAAAGCTAGCATTGTAGTAGTCTCCACATTCTCTTCCTTAAGTATTTAGCAATAAGTAATCAGCAAATTTCGATCTCTATAGAGATCTCTCAGTTGAAGACCATGGATGGTCTTTTTTAAGCAGTTATGTTTATAAAATATTACTATTATTACCTAATTTTGCTTAAAAAGCTCTTTATCTCCAAGTTTTTGCCGAAAAGCAGTAAAAAGAAATAATTTACACATTTATTGGCTCATATCAGCAAATTTCGCATTTATTCACATCTATTTCGTAAATACGAAAATTGCATATCCCTAAGCATGTGAAATGTTACTAAAATTTATGATATGTGTGTGATGTGGATAATTATATTTTAGTTTTCTATTTATCTTTAAAATTATTTTTAAGTATTTAAGGTACTGGAAGAGTTTTAGATATGTAATATCTTTTTTTTTTCTTTTTTTTTTTTTAAACTAAAATTGGTATTTAAAATTTTCTACTCTAGAATTTAAAATACTGTGTTGATAATTTGCAGGTGATTGGAGTTTATGTGGCTAAAACTACAGATGCAGTTATCTTAAAAATATGGGATGGAACAAAATCAGATGAGTATGTGTTTATAGATTCTAGTATTAATAAAACTAATACAGCTAATGATGCATTAGATAAAATTAGTTTACCTCTATAATTTAGATATAGTTATTTTGAATAAAGACTTTGTATTAAAATTTACTTTATAATACTCAGAATCATGGATGAAAATCAAATTATTAAATAAATTTAATTAAAGCTTTTTTTATGGGAACTAAAAAGTAAAACTCAATTATTTCTTTCTTTTAATAAATTACGTTTGTTATCCTAATAAATGTTGATAAAAATTAGGATGCAAGTAGTAAATCAACTGAGGTAATGTATAAAATAAGGTTGTAAATGCTCAATTGTAACTGTCATTAATGTAATTACTGGTGTTAAACCAAAATTAATCAAGAAAATCTCGGGGTAAAGTTAAAATTACTCCAGTACAAAACAAGTGAAAAACATTTAGAGAAAAACAAGTAAGTTAATCTAACAACCAAAATTGGGCATTAAACTGGTCTCCACTCTCGACAAAATCCAAACTCTCTCTGGCTAAATAAATGACAGCACGATGGAAGTTAGCATGCAAAGTCTATCTGTATGGTGGCAACATCTACATTTGAGGCTTGGAAGTATTATAGCGTACATCACACAGTATATGAAAGTGTGACACATTTTAGAAGTTATTATTTTAGATGACAGCCTGGATTTTGTCAGTTATTTCTGCTTTCTAATTTGCAAATTACCCTACACCCCACCCTACTACCACCACGTTTCTTTCTTAGTGCAAGATTTTTCAAACAATATAACAGTATTATTTGCCTTTCCCTTTCCTCTTCCCTGTCCATGTAGTGTTTGTACCATTCTCTTTTTATACTTTCAATTTATGTGTTGAATATATAGCTTAAAATCTGTTTGATGAAATCATTTAATATGAATAATCTTGTAAACATGCCCAAGATTATTCTGATTTTTTAGTTGGACCAAAAACCTGTTGGGAAAAATATTGAGTGAAAAGCTTAGATATAAATCAAATGAGCATAATATATTTTATAACCCTCAATGCCAAGCTGGTGTATTTAACCCTTCAGCGGGCATGCCAGTTTTTGTAACACCACCAGGCACGCATTGCATAAAGTGCAACGTCTCTTTAAACCTTGATTTTTCCTTTTGTAATTAAATTTTTTTCTTCAAATTGGAAATAATAATTCTGTGTTTTATGACACGATATAAAATGTTGATAATATTGAGATTATTTATAATAAAAGGCCAAAAATGAATAAGAAGAAATTTTCATAAAAAATTAAAATTTATTTTTAAAACACAAATAATTTGTTCAATTCTCTTCAGTTTTCTTCTATTTCTTCACATTGCATATAGTATGGATTTTGCAATGCACCTTGCATAAAAAACTATTACATTTATCACAGTTTATCGTGGCAGTTACATTATTTAGCCATCCACATATATATTACACTTTCCTCCTTTTTTTTTGCCAACACCTCTGGTTCTGCTTCTTGGGAAGTTTCCACTTTATATTTTAGTAAGAATCCAGTTAGGTCTGGAGGAAGAGATAGAATATTTTCCTGTGTCTTCAAGTGGCTTTCGAGAAGTTATAAAGCCAAAGAATGCAGATACAATCGCCTTCTTTCAAAACTGTCCAGTTTATTAGATCTAAGGACAACTTGCGAATTGATTCCTATTATATCCAAAAGCCTAAAAAACAACGAGAGAGTCCATCTTCGGGATATGCGTGATACCGTGTAATAGCTGCACATTTGATCCACTACATCAACTCCTGTATTTGTCGTATTGTAATCCAGTATAATCGCTGGTTTACCAGAATCATCATCCACTGTTGCATCATCATGCATTGTTGACAAAAGTATGACTCCCTTATTTTATTTTATTTTTTGAAGCATAGGAACATAGTGTTCCTATGCTACGAAAAGTAAAATTGCTTTCAACATCGGGAACAAAATTATTAATAATTATTTCTTCAAGACATTTCTTTGATTAGCCTTTTTAAATTTATAATCATAGAAAAGCAACTTTGTAAATGCTTAGAATTATTTTAGCGAAATAACCAAAAATTAAATAAGGAATATTTTCTTTCATGATCAGGCGTGCTGTGCACAGAGTGCAACAAATAGAAGTATCCTCTGTTGGAATCACGATTAAAAATTAATTGAAAGGAATATAAAGGTCAGAAAATCAGACCTGCATTAGAAATGGTGTAGCTATAAATAGAAACTGCTTACAACATCCAAACCTTACATGTAAAAACAAACCATTCAAAATTATGAAAATGTTGCACTTTATACACAGGCACACTCGCTGAAGGGTTAAAAGTGTACTTGCCACTAGAGTATAATTTTCTGATAGTGGTATGAAATTAATGAATTCATGAGGAAATTTTGTGAGTCTCTTTGCTTCAAGTTTATGATTCATATTGCAGTTTTCTGTATGTTTTATACTTTTTTTAAAATTTTTGTTAATGATAGTTTTCCAGGAGTTCATTGGGGAATGAAAGAAGAGAAATTGGATCAAAGATTGTTTACTATAGCTAGAAGCTATTATGTTGTTTTATCTGTGTATGGGCATCATACTGCTGTTGCAGCTGAAATTGAGGTAAATTTCTAACATTTTCTAAAAATGATTTAATGTAGAATTATTATAGTATGCATTTTATAACTTCATTTATTTCTTTATTGTGGTTAAGAAATTCTTAATTTTTTGTTGCTGCAAAGGAATAAAATTGTAAAGTTCAGATCTGAATATTTCATCTAATACTTGTGCTCATGGATCAAAGATCATATAAAGACTAGAAATAGTATTTAACCCCTTAACTGGTAAATTTTTTTACTAGAAATGTTGCCAAAAAAGGCATATTTTTTTGTTGCCTATAATTAAACACCATACTTAATAGAATAAGAAAACGAAAGAATTTTTTATTAGATTTCATTTTTAATGCTTTTACACTATTTTTATTTTAAATTTTTGGAACACAAAACCCCTTAAATGTTTGCTTTTTGCAAGAAAACTCTGCATGCAATGAGGAATTTTTAACAGATCTTACAAAACTTTCTTTCATACTTACTTTAAAATTTGAAGTTTACACTTTTGCAAATTGTTCAAAAGTCTTTTTTGTTTGTTTGTTTGTTTGTGTGTGTGTGTGTGTGGTACAAAGTCCTACATCACAATCAGGGCCGAAATAATGATCTGAAGAATAATCCAGATTATTAAAAGTCAGTTCCAAATCTGAATCAGAATTCAGTTCATCATCTAATAGGAAAGTATTTTCGTTTATTTCATCCATAATTTTAAAAAATGTAGTGGTTTGAATTAACAAGCATTGCAAGCAGTAAAACAAAAATTCCTGTGCTTCCGTTTAATAAAGAAAAACCAGGTTAAAAGAATTTAAATGAAATAGACAAGCTACAACATCCGTTAAAAATATTTGTAATGGGCTTTGTATTAGTATTAGTCTTTACAAACTAAAAACACGTGCAAACGAAAAATGGGAAGGAGAGAATATCGATGCTCGTACACTGTACGGGCAAACCGGTTAAGGGGTTAATGTTATGTTCCAAAGAAAAATTAATTAGTTATCTGTTGAGAACTTCATTATGAAGGCTCATTTCAAAGGTTCTTATCTAATCTGCTAGATAGTAAAAACGAATGACTGTAAGGAAGACTCTTGCAGCACTAGATCTTATACCTTGCAGTTAGCTGTTGCAATTCTTTCTTTCTTGAAACTAAGCATAAATATTTATATAAGTCAAAAATACCAAGAATGTGTATGTCTTAAATCTGTTTTTGTATTGAGAATGATAAATTGTATGTTAATGTAGTTGCATAATAATGCTTACATCTAGGTCTGAATAAAAAGTCAATCTCAGGTTGTATTCAGAAAAACAAAATTTCACAAATGTGAAACGTGTGAAAGATATGTCATAATTATGGCTTTAAAACTTGGACATTAATTTTAAAAAAGGGGGAAAATACCTAGCAGGTTTTAAAAGAAAAATTGGCCCACCCTGGGCTCTCATGCCAAATATGATGTTGATTTAGCTTGTTGGGCATTGTTTATTTTTGTACTTTACATGAAAGTTCATGATGTACGTCCAGAAATCTTCTCAAAAAGTTGAAATTCTGACTTCAAAAGAAAAATTCTCATTTTAAATCATTTTCCTTAATTAGAATATCAAATTAAGATAATGTTTCTTCACTAGCCATTAACCTTTTCTTTTCGGGGTGAGATAGCATGTATCCCAAGAATGAATATATATATATATATATGGTCGGTCTTACAAATGGGGTATGAAATTTTCCATTCTAAAGAGGGAATCAGGAAAATGGGCCCCGTAAGCTAAAGGTTAAAGTTTTTTACATGCCATTCCCTTTTTTTTTTTTTTTCTCTAACCAGATTTTATTAAATATGTGCCTGCAGTAACTGTAAATGTCTATAATTTATATATATAAAACAGTTCCGTAACTGACTCACTCACTCACTGACTGACTGACTGACATACAACGCACAGACCAAACCGCTGGACCTAAAGGGCTGAAATTTTGCATGGCGATTCTTATGGTGTAGGGGTGCACTAAGAAAGATTTCTGAAAAATTCTTCTTAGATATTTTTAAATTAAATGTTTAAGCTGCTTTTGTAACTTTTTTTAAGTTTATATTTAAAATAATAATTTGAAGGTTATAAAATTTATATCACGAGAAAGAGCATAAAAATTCCTTTAAAATGAAATCTTTTTCGAGCCTTTACCTTGATTTTCTGATTTTTGGTGAATTTTTAAAGATTCATTTTTAGAATTTAATTTATTAAATGCCGATCACGTGATTTCTTTTATTGTTACTTTAAATAAATTTATCGTCACGTGCATAACAACTAAATAGACAAAAAAAAATATTTTTTTTTTCTTTCTAATGCGGCAGACGATTGGATATTATCCAAAGAAAATAAATATCCCTATGATTTTTTTTATAAATATATATATATTACATCAATTGTATACATTGATCGTCGCATTTATTATAAATATATATATTTATTTTTTTTGGCATTAATTGCATACATTGACTGCTGTATTTAATTTGAATGTACTCCGTAGCGAAACGCGGGTTTTCAGCTAGTTCATTATATTTCTCTTGAGTTGAGTAGTACTAAAAAATAATTCCTTTTATTATTGTGAAATTTCTGTATATCTAGTTAAACTCTTTGTAACAAAAAATACTGTACAATACATAATGCTCATCTCTCTTTTAAAAGCCTGGACAGTATATTGAAGTTCGGGATGCTCATTTGTATAGTCCTAGGGATAATCCAGAAAATTTGAAACTCTGTCTACATGCAGGTAATAAAGAAGGAAGAACTATAACTGTGCTGGATGAATCAGATGAAAGGGTATTGCGACTTAAAGAGTAAGTTTACTCCTAAAAGTTATTTCATACACACACACACACAAACACATTTTTATATATATATATATATATATATATATATATATATATATATATATATATATATATATATATATATATATATATATATACAGTCGATTCCGGTTAATTGGACCACCAGTTAATCGGGCCAGCCGCATATTCGGACCGAATCCAGTCTTGTAACATAAGGCATGTTCGTTTAATTGGACCAGCCAGTTATTAGGACCAAAATTATCATATCCTGATGTGATCCAATTAACCGGAATTGACTGTATATACAGTGGAATCCCGATTGATTGTTCTTCGAATCATCCCGTATGTGTCGTTTATTTCACCCAGTCCTGACAATTGTATTGCTTTGTTATGTTCCTACATCTATCGTTTTCCCGCATTTATCATTCAGTTTAGTCAGTCCCTTGAAAAACGATAGATCAATATTTCAATGTATACAGGGTCATCAAAAAAAGTTGAACACATTTTGAAAGCTCATAATTCTAAAATAAATTGAGCAAATACAATAATATTCTTTTCAAACAACTTGGCAACTGTCCAAGATTTCTAAATGTAACTAGTACACAACCATGACGTTGAACGTTACACAGAAGCGATGCAAGGTGGAAGAGGTCTTCGTTCGGCTTTCTGTCAGTGCAATGGCGGCCGTTCAGGAGAAAGCTCAAACGGTGGTTGTTTTCGATAAACATGACAGTAATTTCACTGTACTGTTTTAACACATTTGTACTCCGCCTACCACAACAGACATTGAGCTTTCTCCTGAACGGTCGCCATTGCACTGACAGAAAAGCTGAACAAAGACCTTTTCCACCTCACATCGCTTCTGCACAACATTCAAGGTCATGGTTGCGTACCAGTTAGATTTAGAAATCGTGGACATTTGCCAAGTTGTTCAAAAAGAGTATTATTGCATTTGCTCAATTTATTTTAGATTTATGAGCTTTCGAAATATGTCCAACCTTTTTCGCTGACCCTGTATATATATATATATATATATATATATATATATATATATATATATATATATATATATATATATATATATATACACAGTGGAATCTCGATCGATCGTTCCCTGAACAATCGTTTTCCCATATGTATCGTTTATTTCACCCAGTCCCGAATAAATTCCATAGAAAACAAGCAAAAACAGATCGCATGGATTGTTCCTCGATCCATCGTTTTCCCACAATATTCATTCAGAATATCACAGCTTATATATTAATTTATCGGATGGATCGTTTTTTCATTATAACTAAATCTGAAATATACATGTCTGGATTGAGCTAGAATGACGCTGTAATTAAACAATGCACAGAACATTTGAGATGCCCGTTCTCATATTTTTGTTCTCTCCTCTTTAGCCTGGTTTCGCGTTATCGTGCCACTCCCATTATTTGTTCGTCGTTGGTGTTCCTTAATTCTTTAGACCCTGGAGTATCCTATTTTCAGCAGCTCATTGCAAATTCTCCTACTATTCAACATTTCTGTTCTTATCAGCAATGGCTCATAGTTAGTCGACCTGAGCGGTTCCTGCTACCCTCTGGCTTTTCTGTTGGCCATGGGATGGAGGCGTCCTGGTGATTTTGTTCTAGGGTGTCTGAAGTTTCTGATTGTTGCAGTCTACACTGGCTGATGAGGGATTCACCCGGAAGGCAGAACTTCCTGGTGGCCTTATGTCAGACCCCATCCAGTGCAATGGAATGGTTCTAGTTACAAACAATTCACGGCTGCCGCTTCTTTATACTTTCATACAATAACCGATACCGAAAAGAATGCAATTTTCAACACAGAAAAAATATTGTTTACTTGTGGAGAGAAAACTGCCAAAAAACAAACGAAGATTAAAGACTTTTATTTGAATCGAAATTCCTGTGTATCTACGTGTATTTTTTTTTAAATTATTTTTATCTTGGATTTCAGTACATCTTTGTAATTTTATCTCCAATTACACTACAGGTATGTATGCATTCATGTATGTGAGTAAATATATTTTAAGGATATCAAACTTTAAGGTATGTTAATACTTTTTTGTATGTTCCCGCAATCTATTGTTTTCCTGCATCCATCGTTTAGTTCAGTCGGTCCCTTCGAAAGCGATACATCGAGATTCCACTGTATATATATATATATATATATATGAGTGTGTAATCATTTACTTCAGGATGTGTTTCAGTTATATAAAATAACTAATTTGGTGATGAAATTTTCATGGAATATTCCCTAGGTAAAAGAGGTCTTTTAGGCATTATGGGCATTGCCAGCATACTTAGCAGCCATAGAGCTAGGTTTTGCCCTTATAATAGATTGCACAATATGTTATACCACATCACTTCACTGGAGGGAAAGGAATATCATTATCCTATTATGCCTGACATCTGAAAACTATCAAACCATTCATAATTAGTAATGTTTGTTTAGCTAAAACAGAGGATATCTCAAAACTTAGAACAGCAAATAAATGAAAAGGTATGGAGCAGAAATCATATCTCATGATTGATCATTCAAGAGAATAGTTGTTTCATCATAATTTATTGATTGAAAAGGACAAGCAGTTAAAATAAAAGAATAAATTATGAATATCCAGTTGGTAAGTGATACATTTATAAATTCATACAAGAATGATTTGCTTAGAATATATGGCTAATTTATAATCTACTTGCCCTTAATCTGCTTTATCAGCTTTTTTTTTTTTACAGTGTAATTTCTTTAACAGTATATTTAGTAGAACATAAAATTTGAAATTTTATGTCTAAATGATGCAGGATATATCATTTTGACATAATATGTGATAAAATTAAAACCATTTCCATTAGGTAAAATATTAATGCTTATCCACTTTATGCAATTTTATTAATTTAAATTACTTTATAAATGAAGAAAAATTAACTAAAACAAGTGAAATATTATTTTACTTACCTTTTTATAGATTGATGCAAATTTTTTCTCTGGTAAAACCTTCCATAAAAGCAGAGGGATTAAGCACTGGATACTACTTACTGTATTATCTTCCATATATATGTTTAATTGTAGTCTTTATTGCTTGTATTTCTCCCTATTTTTTATATACTTTTGTGCTTGTGTTCAAGTGAAATTTTCATTTATATCTCTCTATTAGAATAATCTGGATAAATGAATTGTTTTTATTTTGTATGTTTTATTATGATGAATCTACAAATTCTAGTTGTGTGTATTTATTGCTAATATTTCCCAGTTATGTTTTTCAAAATATTTTTGTAATGATTATTATTATTTTAGGCAGTTAGACAAAGTAATATCTGATACTCTAGAATTTGGTAACCAAACAGATGATCTCCTTAGCCAAAACAATAGCATCTTTCTTAACTGTGGTAAGTTCATGACAGTTTTTCTTTTCAGAATGCATGCCAAGTAATATAGTGTTATATAGTATATGCATTTAAAATTTATTTTTAATTCTAGGCAACAAAATTATTTTGAAATGCTTTATTGAGACTAATCTGTTAAGTCTTAAATTTTTTTTAAATTTTAGACTATAAACAGTTTTTATTTGGTATAATAGTTGAAAAAAATATATAGGAATCCTCTAAGGCAGCAATTCTCAACCTGTGATCCATACGACGTTTTCATGTGGTCCGCCATTATGTAGTGTTTAGTGTATGTGGTCCGCCATTGATTTGGTAAGGCATCTAGTGGTCCTTAGGTATGAAAAGGTTGAGAATCATGCTCTAAGGCATGCATGTCAAACTCAAAGGCTGACATGGGCCAAATGAACAAGGTTTAAATTTATGAGGGTCGCAAAAATAAGAAAACTTCAAAATTAATTTTCGTAGAAACGTAGATTTATTTTAAAAAGTATAGTATAAAAAAAATGAAGAACAAGAATAATATTAATGTTTTCTTCCTGACATTTTTTCTTCTTAAAAATTAACTTACCAGACACTGAATAATTTCACAAATTAATGAGCGTTCTTTGAAAGCCAAAATATAATTAGTTTTACACCCACCAAACAAATCACTTCCTACAAGACTACTCACTGACTAGACTACTGGTCTGGCATGTGGTAGTCGGCGACTAAAATATTCACTGCTAGTGGGGGGAATGGTGTGTCTGTCCGGAAGGTGCATAAGGTGACATGATATTTAAATACCATTATATTGGCTGAGCCTGGGCCACACAAATAATCATTTAGGCCACATGTGCCCTGCGAATTTGGCATGCCTGCTCTAAGGAATCTAAAAATCTTAATTTTTATGTCTTAAGAATAAATACTATTTTTTAAATATTTTGATTTCACACTTATCAAAAAGATTGTTTTTTTGTTTTTGCTTTTATATGTTTCATATTTTCTAATGAACAGGTGTTTGTTTGTTTTTTAATTATTGTTTCATGTCTGGTAGAATATCCCTAACTCTTTAAGTATATACTTGAACTGTTTTGAATAGTGTGAGCCCTTATTTATAGGTCAGTGCCAGAGAGAATAAAGCTCTTTAAGCAGATTTATCTAATTTTTGAAGAGTGACTTAAAATTTTTGTTTCCTTCATCAAGAAGTAATTTTGTTCTTTAACACTATAGTCTCAGCTGCCATGTCTATACTGCTGTCCTAAGCATAAAAGGCGTATCTCAAAAACTGAGACTTTTGGGTATGAGCGTTTTTGTAAATGTACATCCCGCACCTGGTTAATATTGTAGGATTTAATGTTTTTTTAGTTTTTCTTCATTATTTAGTTATTCTTTTTTAATTTAACAGGTTTTTTAAGCAAAATTATTTATAATTTTATATTTAATTGAGATACGCATTTTCGCTTAGCAAAAATCACTAAACACCAGTTCTGCCGTCCTAAGCGTAAAAGGTGTATCTCAAAAACTGAGACTTTTGGGTATGAGCGTTTTTGTAAATGTACATCCCGCACCTGGTTAATATTGTAGGATTTAATGTTTTTTTAGTTTTTCTTCATTATTTAGTTATTCTTTTTTAATTTAACAGGTTTTTTAAGCAAAATTATTTATAATTTTATATTTAATTGAGATACGCATTTTCGCTTAGCAAAAATCACTAAACACCAGTTGGCAAAAGACCTATCTCAACTATTTTACCAGAGATCAATTTTTCTGTTAAAATAAATAAAACATTTTGATACATAATTCATGTAATTAATACACATTAATAGCATAACTTTGTAATATTACATTATTAATTGAAAAAAGTTAAAATAGATTGTTAAATATTGGTTTTTATTGCAAAACAAGGATTAGGTAAATAATAACAATACAAGTATTTGTGTTGCAAGATAGTCTTTAGTTATTTGCAGCATAAATTTTAAGAACAAATAACAATGATACAGAGATAATAATTATAAACAACAAAGTTTGTTGTGTTTTCAACATTCTGGAAGCTGTTCCCAAAACTGCAATCTATTCTTTTCAAAGAGACCGCCTAGGTTCTTGAGAATTTTCTTCTTTTTATCCGCAGGAATTCCGTTGCACTTTTCTTGGCTTCTCGGACCTGGTAGCTTGATAGTCTTGCTCACTTTTGCGTTTATAAAATTTAGCTTGATGAACTCTGATTCATCAAAGTTGTTTTTGTACTTTAAGGTTTTTAAACCTCTTGTAAATACAACTTGCGCCATGTTTTGTAGGTAAGGCCTTGGGTTTGTGCGGCTCAACTTATAAGTTGAAGAATAATCTTTCCACAAAAAAAAGTGTTTCAAGTTCATGGGTAACACCTCTGTTCTTGGAGACGCATTTTTTACTGCAGTGACAAAATCTTGAAAATCGTAAAGTTTGTTACCCATTCGTTGCATAGATTTTTCAACTCTATGGTGGAATGAATCAGCAGCCATAAAGGTGTGGCCCGGTTCAAAATATTTTATTACTATTTCCGAAGCAACGATCTCTTCTGAATTTATTATATACAGGAAAAAAGAAAAGAGTGACCAATTCTTATTTTGTAATGCACAGTTGTCGAGCCACAAAGTAATTTCCTTTGCATCTCGCTTCGACAACAAAAACTGGTAAAATGTGCTTATCAACTCATCTTTGCTTCTACCAAAAATTCCTTCATGCCATAAAGCAGCGAAACTAGGAGAACTCTTCTGTTTTTTCCCTACGGGAACAAAGCTCTCATTGTAGACAACAATACGATTGGTAAATACTGCGAACTTAAACATATCAAGATGTGGTAACATTATTATTTTTTCCATGTCTGCACAGTATACTACAGCATCTTTGTTTTCTTCTTTTTCTTTATCTGCATAATACCTAGTATGAGACATGTTTGCTTTATCTTTGTGACTTTTCCATTTTTGACATACTTCACAGGAATCATCAATATTATTTTTTGAATGCATCTTGCTGTATATGTTGAACTCTTCGCACGATTCACATTCTTCATGGCCCAACTTCACAATCGAAATATTCATTTTTCTTGCAACTGTGCGATATTTCTCATAGGAACACAAGTTACCATATTTTGATTTAAAGTCATTATACATCTGAGTAAAAGAGAGATCACTAGAGAGGTACAAACGATTAGGAGCATGCTCCCTACGGTAATGTGATATCATTGGTTGAAGCGAATTTATGTGCGTGAGGATAGGATCCTCATTGATTTTCTTGTGAGGCTCATTCGAACCCCTTTTATCTTTTTATCAACTACTAAATTTTCTGAGTTGCTTAGAACAGTTCGTAAAACTTTGCCATTTATTTTATCATAACCCAATGTTGTGAGAAAAAAAGTTTTTCAAACTCTCTGAGTTGTACCATTATGATCTTTTAAGGAATACTGGAATGATTGATTTCTTCTAAATTTGACAAAATTTTGCACTGTTCTTTGCTTGATAGGGATTTTAGAAACATGATGCATCAAAAATGATTTTCTCTCAGTCGAGTCAACAATTTTCCAGTAGTCTGCATTTATAAAATTTCTTCTTTCTATTGATATTTTTGTTGCACACTTTTGTGCACATGAATCATCACAACCAACTTTTACATTATGATTTTGTACAACCGAGTCAAATTTATTTCTTTTTCTTTCTCCAGGCGGCGTGTTATATTTTTTTCTTTTCCTAATGGTACCTTTTTTGGTATAGTCAATATCATTTTTAAAACCATTGGTATCAACATCTATTTCATTATTTGTTGGTTCTGCAATATTCAATTCTCTACCATTGTTAGATTCTGTCAAGCCCACTCTAACTGGCTGTAATTCATAAAAAGCAATGTCTTCATTGGATAGTTGGCTATTATTTACATGTTCGTATGTGAAATGTTGAGCTAAATCATTTTCATTAAAATTGCTTTGTGTGGGAGTAAAGGATTGTCCATCTTTATTACAGAGTTGTCTTTCTTGAATATTGTCAAAATCATTACAGTTAATCCTACCTTCATTTTCCTCCAAATCTGACATACTATCACTTCTTATACTTGGAATGTAGTCAGGGTCAACATTATCAGTATTGCTATCCCTCAACAATGATCTTCTGTTTGGTTGCTGGAAAAAATCCTTCGTGTTTTTATTTAAAGCAGCCAATACCATTCGTTTACCCCAAGACAATTCCATGATGTTCTGAAAAAATAGCTACTATTTTATTAAACTGATCAGAATTATCAAAGAATAATATCTCGATACTTTTTGTGCCTATTTTCTTTCAACAAAGATAATGTGCAGTTTTGAATGTTTCAACTAGTAAGGCTTATATAAAAAATTTTAAATTAAAATTTATCTTATTTTTATTTGGTTTGGTTAGTTCAATTATCATTTATTACAATTTGAAATGAAACAAAATAAATGCATATGTTTAAGCACAAATAGGTACGAATCATACTATTATTGATTGATCAAATTTCATTAGTAACTACTAAATTAGTAATTACTATCATCTAATAAATAAACTTGTATTTACCTCTTATAAGTTTCTTTAGTTGAATATTAAGATTAAATAGTTGAAAATATAACACCGTCAAACACAACTTTCCATAAGCAACCGCCTGTTACAATAACAACAAAGCCTTATGAGTAACCTCAACTGTCTAGACAGTTGTTCCCGCGAAAGAGTATGGCAGGAAACAGCTGGTTTTCTTTAGAATAATAGTCATATTCATAGTTACGGCCATTTTGCTTAGGAGAAAGACTGCTCTTTTAAGTTTTTTGTGGTAAGCCAAAAAGGCGTAACTCTGAGTTATGCCTTTTTGGCTAAGGAAACTGAGATACGGCCATTTCCCTTAGGATTTCCACAGTTTTTTGAGATACGTCTTATTTCTTTAACGATTTTCGACTATTTCTAAATAAGATATGGACTTCTTGCTTAGGAATAAGGTCAGGTAGCTCACAAATATTACTAAGCAATCAAAAACAGAAAATGAAAAAAAATTGAGATACGCCCTTTACGCTTAGGAGGGCAGTATAGCAAGGGCAAAACTAGAAAAATAAATAAGATAGACTACAATGGCATGAACTGAAAAATACACTATGTGAACATGGTAGAGTTATAACACTTGTAGTGTGCTCTCCCAAGGTGTAAAGCTATATGTTTAATATTTTTACCTTTTGCCTTCTATTTTGTCTAATGATGTAACTTTATGAATTTTTTCAAAGCATGGCTTTACTTTTTATCAAAGGGAGAGGAAAAAAAACACATTGATGATTTAAATGTCTATAGCCGGAATTAAGAAAAATTAACTCTTGACTTTGAAATAGCTATTGTAGCTTATGAAAATTAAATGTAATTAATACCTCCTTAGAATTTTTTGCACATGCATATTGTTTGAATGCTGTAGAATTTTCATAGGTTCTTGGAAGTCCTGGAACTGCTTTCATTTTCCAAAGCCTGCAAAGTTCTGAAATTTTCAAAAAATCTAGAACTTTTTATTGTCAGGTTTTTAGATTTTTCATGTTATACTGAAACTTACATGAAACCGAAGTTACTAATACTTGATACTGAGTTCCCAAATTCTGAAAATTTGTTATTTTGATTTATAAACTATGGGAATACCTAATTTGTGCCATGTAATTTTAATTATATTATCATTTTCTTATTTAGATATTTCTGTTTTTACATCAACACAGAAGACTATTAATGGGGAAACATCAGGTATGTAGAATTCAGTATGAGGTTTGTTTCTATCATTTTTATTGTGAGCATTATTTAAAACCTTGAAAGACTTTTTAATTATTGGCTGACTGTTTAAAATTTAAATATTCATGTGAAATATGTATCTGTTAACTAGCTCCAAATTGTCCACCTGAAAAGGATACTTCACCTATTCAAGGAGAACAAAATTTACAAAGTGGAGAAGGTAAATTTCTATTATTTTATTTTGTTCCTGAACCTCCCCCCCCCCCCCCCTTCCTTTATTTTAATGAACTTCAAAATTTAAAAGTAAATGTTGATATGAGCAAAAAACATTTGTGACTAAAATTAAGGGACAATAATGAAACATAATAATGCATAACAAGAAGGATAAATATTTGATGGTTTCTTAATATTAGGCAAATTGTAATAAGTGTGTTGCTTTCAGAAGATGGGACCACATATAAAAACATGAAAATGTCGTATAGATCTGATGAATGGCTTTGGAGAAATGGTTATTTTTCTGAGAGATTAAGTCCTAGCACTTTCAAAATGATGTGTGCATTTTAGTTGGGAATGCAAGATATTAAATTTAATTACATTCCTTATGGGTAGGGGTATGTAAATTTCGCATAAAAAATATCGAAATTTTGGCCCAAAAAAATATATAAATTAAAAAATTTTGCATTTATTTTTTTAAAAAACACTCAATTTTACTTACTTGGATAGGTAAGTATCAAAATTCTTAGTTAAAAACTAACATTGTAGTAATCTCTACTTTCTCTTCCTTAAGTCTTTAGCAATAAGAAATAAGCAAATTTCGAGAGTGAGATCTCTCAGTTAAAGACATTGGATGGTCTTAGATAAGCAATTATGTTAATAAATTATTAATATTATTACCTAATTTTGCCTAAAAAGCTGTTAATCACCGAAATTTCACTAAAAAGTAGTAAAAAAAAAATAATTTTTTCATTTATTCACTGATATGGGCAAATTTCACATTTATTCGCATCTATTTCGTAAATACGAAAATTACATATCCCTACTTATGGGGGATAAATACAGAAAATGGGTGAAAGGGGAAGGCATTGAGTTAAAAATAAAAAATGAAAACTGGAGTAAGCATCTTCTATTTTAGATAAAAAAAAATGTACTAGAACAGTATGAAAAGATGTGCTAAAATTAAATTATTTGTCCAATTTCCAACTAAAAAAAAGAAAAGAAAAAAATTCACTTCATTTCAGGATGTGACTGCATCTTTATCTGCCCTCTTTTTGTTACCTGTCACTTATGATGTGTTTGCAGTCAAATGTGGTGAGTATTCACTAACAATTGCCAAAGAGATTACTACAAACCAACTAGTTGTTTTGCTGACAAGACTCCTTCAAGACATTATCTGGACTGATTCTCTTGTGAAGTGAAGTAACAGAGGAACATGCTGTGGCACAAAGCATGTATAATTTTAATGATTGATATGTGAGTTGTACAAAATAAATAGCACTCTATGAATAGGATCTTTAGATAGGTAGATTGTCTTGTGGTTCAATGAATAACCATAATTTTAAATTATCACAATTTAAAAGTAATCATAATTTAAAATTATTTGTATTTTTTTTTCATATTCCCTATTATATTTTTTTTTGTTATCTAACTAATTGTACTATAAATTATTTGGATATAATTTTTTCTCTTTGTATTAACTTTTAGATGTTGCTATACTGAATGATCCCCTTGCAGTTGAAGATGCTAATCAGGAAAATGCAGGTAAGAGCTTTCAATTATCATGTACCAGGTAAATGGTACATGGTTATGTACCATGCATCAGGTAAATGGTACATGGTTATGTACCTTGCATCAGGTAAATGGTACATGGTTATGTACCATGTGTCAGGTAAATGGTCATTTTTCTGGTAGGGACATCATACACAATGTACTGTGAGAAGAAAACAGGGTACATTGTTAGGAAGAATTTGAAAACTGCTACACTGTAACAAAGCAATCAATAAACCTGGTGGGATATCTTCTTGGAAGAAATTTCTGTAGGAAAATACAGCATGTTTGCATTACATGATAGAAAATACTTGTTAATGCACCTTCGTGCTATTGCAAATATTATATACCTTTTCAAATCTTATTGACATCCATTGATGTTGTTGCAAACTTGAGTATAATTTTTAGCGTAAAATCTTACAGGGAGCATGTTAGGAATAGCATCTGTAACAAACACATTATTAAATAAACATTGCCTAACTAAAACTAAAACTCTTTATCATTAACCAAAGATGATCTTCATCTTTTTGTTATTATTAGTTCTTGAAATGTCAGGCCTTTTTCTAATTCATAGTATGTTGTACTAATTTAATGCAAAATATTTGAATTATTCAGACACAATGTTCACTTAAACTGGATTACCTATTATGTTTCTATAAGAATATTTATTTAATCAACTACTTTTGACCTTTTTCATTCATTGAACTCAAATTCATTGAGATTTTAATTTATAAGTATAGTTATGAGTGTCAGAATTGTTTTCATTTCCATTAGTTTATACTTCTAAATAATTGACTTGTCAAAACAGTTTTATTAATACAGTCAAACCCCGTTATAACGAACTTCAAGGGACCAAAGATTTTCTTCGCTTTATCCGATGGTTCACTATATCCAAACCATTTAAAAAAATGCTAGAGTTCACAAAATGTATAACTCATTAGTTACAATGTGTATTCAATAATGATGTATTTAAAAAATGATAAAATCTATTAAAAATGATCATTAATGAATCAAAACGACTAAAATCAATTACATTAACTTGACTGACACAATACTAATTAAATTACGTACAACAGGAAAACAGCGGGACCAAAATTTTTGTTCTGTATAATGGGTTTCGACTGTAGCATATTCTGACCCATTTAAAAATGTCATGCTTAAAGAATAAGATATTTTTAGATTCTGTGTATAGAATTTAATACCTTAACAGGGTGTGTCCATTATTTTCCAATTGAAAGGCATAACAAATATTCCTTGAGCTTAAATGTCATTAAATTTTATAATTTTCCCTTAACTTAAAGGAAATATGATGGATGAAAGGGTCAAAAAAGTTTTCATGTTGTCTGAGCTGAATAAAAGGAAATATTTTTGGTAGTAAAATTTGTTTTTATATTTATTACTCTTCATTTAATATTTATATTTAAGACAGTATAATTTCACACTTTGATCTGAGTTACTTATTTTTGTATTATGGTTTTTACTATTCTTTAAAAAAAGAAAAACACATACCTTTAATATGTTTGCACATTATTGGAGAAATATTTGTTTTACCTATGTATAAGTTTGCTTTTATTATTATTCAAAATTTTATTGAATATAAAGATTGGGTTTCCCTGTTGAGGATAGTCAGACTACGGTAGACCTAAGGGGTAAAAAGCTGAACATGTTTGCTGTTGTTTTTCAACTAAAATTTTTTTATAAAAGCTATAAAAATATTTTTTGTATTACAGTTGTATCAGTCGTCAGTGCCTCAATTAAGCCTGGTCAAAGTACACAAGAATTTGGATGTAAGTTCATTTTTTATAAAAAAAATTTACATTTTTAACTTGGTTTGTGAGATTTTATGTTGGGAATGCATGTCTCTAAATTCTTGAAACTTTCAGTCCTATAAATAATTATCTTTTTATTAATATACTATGTAGTACTAATATGTGATCATAAACTGGTGATTAGCAATATAATATAGGAATGTGAGAGGGTAAACTGTGTTTTGTATGTTTCCAGTTTATGCAAATATACTAACCACTGTAATAAAATTTTAAAATAAACTTTTTTTGGTGCTGAGGGTGTGATATTGTACAAGAAACCATCTGCTGCATTAGAAAAAATAATAATTATAATTATAATCATTGGTGGTGAAATGGGGTACATGGGAGTGCATTTGCTCCCTCTATTTTTGTAAAATAGAGTCAATTTATTTTTTAACTTCAAGTGCAAATTATTTTATCTGCTGAATAATGGAAAAGTAATTATATTTAAGCACATCTTTAATGTCTATTACATTTCCGTATCTAACACGGAAGACTAAATTTAGTTGTCATTTCGTTAACTTTCTTTTTATTGCTTGTGTGATACTTCTCCTGTGAAAACTTGGCAATTAAGGATTTATCTCTTAATCATGAATATATAAAATTTCTCTTCTTTCAAATACTAGCATTTAAAGTTGCAAATGAAAAGGGCTTGTGGCGGCCCAGTGGTACAGCGCGCTGGTTTTCGGTGCTGAGGGTGCTCAGATCGAGTCCCAGCGTTGCGCCACGAAAAATGCCTCCGTTCGTGTCGTCCCTTCATAGGGGGTAATGCTGTCCGCCTATATGGTGCCCCCACAATAAAATGGACAGCAAAACTGCGGCGTAGTAAGGGCCAATGTTTGAAATACAAGTGCCTCCGCATTGGATAAAAAAAAAAAAAAAAAAAAAAGTTGCAAATGATGAAAATGATTTTTATTTAATTGTTTGGTGCAAAATTGTATAATATTTAATAGTTTGAAAATTTCAAACTTACTGAAGTGTAGTTTGCAATCATTTTTTTTTTTTAAACTCAATTTTTCTTCTCCCCTGTGTGCATAAATATTGTATTAATTTCACTCTGTAGATTCTAACATAAACAAATCTTGCACCTCATGCTTTAGTTAATAAACGCTCTCTAATGTTACTTTATTATAATAAATTTAGTCTTTAACCCTTTCAGGGGCTCTGTTTGCACTGTGCAAATGGCTAAATCTAGTCTTCTTACCACTTGCATTCAATGTATTGCAGTTAAATGAGCAGAAAAATGGCTAGTGCTGCCATCTGTTATCAGTTTAAAGAAGTAAAAATATTTTGTAACCATTAATTAGAAAAATTTTCAAAGTTCTTTTACATAAAAAAAAATTGGAAAAAAAAAATCTGCACCATGCAAACAGTGGAGGTTGTTGCCCCTAAAAGGGTTAATTAATTAAGTTGCCTGCCTGCAATTTATTGCAGTTTTGATCAGTTTTAGAAATATCTATCTATTGATCCATATATCATTAATCATACTTTTATTTTAATATCAGTATTTTCTTGAAAGTTTCTTGCTAAACAGTTTGTCTCTAACAACAAGAAAAAAGAGTGAGCTCAGATTTCATAAATTAGAAGGAATTTTGTTTAATAGGAAGGAATCACAGGTTTTATCGAAATATTTTCTGAGTTATATTGTAATATAGGGTTGTATTTGCATACTTTAAATATAATTTACTCTCACATCTGTCTAATATTTTATGTGTAATGTTATTTGGTAAACTGAATTGCAAAAATCACAAAAAACAGTGCATTTTTCCTTTTGTAAAGAAAGACAAAAGATAGATAGGATCTTAAAATTTCTCAGAAAGTCAGAAAAGTTTTGGGTGCAGAGAATGGTATCTTAAAGAGTAGAACCAAGTGTCTTGATTAACCATGCTAGAGCAGTTTTTAACGTAGGATTACGTTTCTCCATAACTCCTTTGGAAAGCAAAATTTCAGGCATTAAAACTGTCCATCCATCTGTCCTTGCGAGTTATAAATTTGGCAGCGTGCCAAACCCAGTCTGTATTGCTTTGACAAGCAGTAAGCAGTTAAACAGAAAAGTACCAAATTGCGTTAAAATTTTGACATACATATATGTACACTGCTCAAAAAAATTAGGGGAGCAAGCAAAGAAGTTAAGAAAACCATGCGAGACAGCCACGTATTGGCATAAAATGAATAGTACACGCGTATCAATGCGGAATACAGAAAAAAAGACGTAAAAAAATTTGTAATTAAGCTTTAATTCTTTGAAAATATGGAAAAAACATGAAGATTTGGGGCAACAATTTGGTTACATGTAAACGATAAAAAAAAGTATTGTTTAGAAATGCTGCAAGATTTTTAATATGGCGTGTGGTCTCCTCGAACAGCTAAGACTGCTGCACACCTGTTTTCCATGGATGCGATGATGTTATCGATAAGACTTTGGGGAATACTGTTCCACTCCTCAAGAAGTACAATCTCCAAGTCTGGGAGAGTAAAAGGCGGCCTTGGTCTCGCAGCAATGCGTCGTCCGAGCATGTCCCAAACATGCTCGATTGGATTCAGGTCAGGAGAGCACGCTGGCCATTCCATACGATGTATTGTTTCAGCTTCAAGCATGTTCTCCACAAGACGAGCTGTATGCGGTCTGGTATAATCATGCTGGAAAACAAAGGAATCTCCAATGGCTGCAGCATAAGGTATGACATGAGGTCTCAGTATCTCATCTGCATACCTTCGGGCCGTCAAAGTACTATTCCGAATGATATGCAAATCCGTACGTCCACCTATGCTGATTCCACCCCATACCATAAAACCAGCTCATCTGTATTGTGACCTTTCATGAACGAATGTGGGGTTATTTCGAGTGCCCCTTTCCCTCCATACCAAAACACGTCGGGTCACACTCCAGACTGAATTGGGACTCATCTGTAAACAGCACTTGGCTCCAATCATGTTGCTCCCAATCTCGATGTTCAGCAGCCCATCTTCTTCAGGCTGCACGGTGGCGTGAGGTCAACGGAATGCAGACCATTGGCCTACGTGCATAGAGACCGCCCTGATGAAGACTATTACATACTGTTTGGCTGGACACCCTTCGTCCTGTTGCCAAGAGCAACTGTCTTTGCAGCTGAGTAGCATTGTCTGTTCTGTTTCGACGAGCTGTTAACAGTATATACCGGTCATCAGTTGCTGTAGTGGCGTGTGGCCGACCTTGCCCTGGTCGACGTCTAACATTCCCTGTTTCTTGGAATCGATTCCACAGTCTTGCAACGACACTTCTGGTGACTCCAATAGCGTCCGCGACACTACGTTGTGTTTGCCCGGATTCAAGTCTGCCTATAATACGCCATGCCATGGATTCCGGTAAATCACGTTGTTGAGACATTTTCAAGTCACCTTTTCTCAAAAAGAATAACTGAGCAATTGAATTTCACAGTTAAGGCAGTGAAACAGACGTTTCTGCAACATCCCGATTTCCGCCCTTATGTTCTTTTTCTGGTTTTTTGACGTCATGAACTTTGATTTGCATATGAAGTTTTCTTCTTCTGTTTCCTGCTAGGCTTTAAATTATGGATGATTTATTTTATGTTACTTATCGGTGTAAGTGTTTGCGTAATTTCGTTACAACCATGTGCTCCCCTAATTATTTTGAGCAGTGTATATATATACATACGTACATATATATAGATACATATATACATAACACATACATACATATAGACATACAAAAGAGGTAAGCAATGATAAGTAATCCTACGTTAATAACCCGCAGTAGTTTCATTAGAAGAGACTACCTGATTTTTTTTATTTAATTATTTTTTTTTTCATATTAAGTCACTATCAATTCAAATGTATTAACCACTTGTAAAGGCAGAATGGGTTTTAGATGTCACATTTACATGTTTGAATTTACATATAATTAATCTTTATATGCCAAACATTGCAAGCAAGCTAAATATCTCATGTACATGTGAGATAATTCAAAAATGGGAAACTTATAGCATACATTTTCAGTGAATGTTTTTTTAACAAACTATTCACTAGAAATCATCACACAATCTCACCATGTATCAAGAAACCTGTTGAAAAATTCATAAATTGCTCTGTGCCTTTTGAATTTCTCTAAGTTGAGCTAAAAGTAGGCATATTTTAAAGATGAGAACAATCACAGAGATCAATCAAGTTTTCTTGAGTTTACAAGTTTATATCCTGCGTTAGACTTGGATGTTCTTTGCCATTCAAAATTTGTTTTAAGCTACAAGTCCTGGTCAGTTTAGCCCACTTGTTGCAAAAGATTAATTCAGCATTCCCAGTTGACCAACTAATCAAGTTTTACTGAGTAAACCAAGCAATAACTGTACACACATCTTTAAAAATTAAAATAGTTGTAAATTTTCTGCTAAATTTGTTTTAAAGTTACAAATTGCTTCACATGAAGAGAATTAAAATAGACGTTGGAATTTCTAGATTATAAGCTCCTTGTTTGCTGATCTTTAGCCATGTATAACTTTACATTTTTTACTATCATGTATTTCTTGTCCATGGTGTATATTGTGTAATCTGGTTCTGTATGTAAGTACATAAAAATATATAACCTGTTTGAGTAGTTTACCACAGGGTTTCCAAATTACGGCCTGTGAGCACTGCCAATCCGGCCCGCGGTAGTGGGCCAGAAAATGTCCGGTATCCTGCCCGCCATAGTTTATTTTGATTACATTATAAAATTAACAGTGCAATTAACACAAATAATGTAAATAATTCAGCATGAAATAATATGTTTAAAGAGGGCATAGACTGCCGAACAAATTAACAGAAAACCTACTTTAGCGTTGAAAAATGGGTTCTTGCTTGTTGAATTATTTACTTTTAGTTATACAATATAAGTAAATCTTACAAAATAATAATTGGATGTTTTTATTTAACAATCAGTTAAGGAATACAAATTTACCTTTTAACTGTTGTGCCCAGGATAGTCTTGGGTGTGGCACTTGCGTTCCAAAATGTTTTGCCCGAGTCCCACTCGGGGAAATTTTTTTCTTGCAGCCTGTTGTCGAACCAAAATCTATCTCGGGACAAGTTGATTTGGGCTTTATTCAATAGATGGCAGCACTAGTAGTCTATGCCATATCTTGGGAGGTGAATTTTTGCTTTATTCAGTAGATGGAAGTTTAGGTACGTTATTTTGTACTAAACATTTGATTTTTGCAATTAAAAAAATGGCATTATCCGTACCATAATCATCAAAAGAACTTGACAGTTAAAAGGTTAATCATTATTTCTTTCACAAATTAAAGTTGTTTGATTATTTTGTATGTGTGTTTATTTTCTGCAGTGGGTATGCCAAGAGAGGAAACAAGTGTCTCTGATGTTGAAAGCAGACCATCTGTAGCTAGTGAACCAGGTAAAAGATTATTATTTTATCTTAATACAGTTTTTATATAATAAAAAATGTTCCTATAATCTTTGTAAAATTACTTTCTTAAAATAATGTATGCTCAATTAATTGTAATTATTTGCTTATAGCATTCATTTTTCTTGAAATAGGGCTCAAAATTATTGTTATCAATGTTAGTTCATTTTCTTGTACAGATTTAGTTTCAATCAACAACAATAATTTTTTATTCTCAAATCTGAAATGCATATGAATTTTTTTTTTCAAATTTGAAAAGTAGTTGTCTGAAAAGAATCAGTTAATGGTTGAAATTAGTTTTTAACCCTTCGATGGGAACATCTGCCCCTCAGGCAGCTATGGTTTCTTTATTCAACGCTGGGCCCCCCACCCTTCAACCTTGAATACTGTGATTCGACACATGCTTCAGTCAACATCTTGTCTCCAGTGAGGAAGGGTAATTCATGATACCAGCCTTCTATGGTTCAGGTAAAAATTAGATTAATCAGAACAAAAATTAAAAATCCCAACCCAATCACTCGTTTGACTCACTAAATGCCTCTACAAAACGAACTGTAATATAACCGGTGATAATCGGTTCAGTTCAATAGAAGCTGGTCAAGAATTAAGGAGAAATGGTTTGACGATTGTGGCTACCATGAAATGTAATAAATTACAAATACAATCTGAATTTCTAGTTAGGAATACCTGGGAAAGAGATTCCATCTCTATCTGCCTTATAGGCAGATGTTCCCACCAAAGGGTTAATACAATTATAGTATCTTCTTTTGCAAAAGAATCTCTCTGACTACAGATATTCTTGCTTTTGCATAAGATGTAAAGTTTTATTTAGCTAAAATGTTTTTATGTAATTTTGTGTAAATACTATACAGCAAATAAAGTTGAATTGTGCAAAATTCTGTAATAAGTTTTGAAATATAGAAATTAGCTATTGAAAATCCCTTTTAAAGTATATATATAAATCAAATGTGCATTCTTAAAATGTTTGTTAAATAACAACTCATAAAAATATTATTCAGCTGTTAAATAGGAGGAAAAATTATGTTATCTGCAACTTTAGTGTCTGTATATATATAAAATACATGTATATAAATGAAGGATCATTAATATTCTCTCTTTTTTATTATTCTATTTCAAATCAAAGTATATTTGTTTCTATTGAATGTTTATAACTTTTCACATTTTATTATGGATTGAGTAATGAAACAAACCAGCTTGGAAATTGTATTAATGATGATTTCACCTTTTGTTTTTGTTTTCACACAGATCCGCTTTGTAATTTGACTCCTCTCCAAACACGGTATTTCTTTCATGATCCCAGTAAGTTTTGCTTATTGATTTTTAGCAGTGTAATTTTCTACTTTATTTATTTAAAGTGGATTGATATTATAATTTTGTTAACTTACATTGTCCTTTTAATGAATCAAACTATTTTCCCCTCTTTAATTCTGGAAAAATATGGGTTGGAAGAAAAATTATTTTCAATATGTGTTACAAGGATTTTTCAGTGGGATAAAATTCAAATCAGTATACAACCTTCACCTAGAGCAACCATACTCAACCTTTTAACGTATGATTACGTTCCTCCATAGCGGTCCTCCGGAAAGCAAAATTTCAAATGCTAAAACCATCTGTCTGTCCGTCTCTCGCAAGTTATAATTTTAGCAGTGTGCCAAACCCAGTCTGTATCACTTGAACAAGCAGTAAACAGTTAAATAGAAAAGTACCAAAATGTGTTAAAATTTTGATATACATATATGTATATATATATTCATACGTACATATATATAGATATATACATAACACATAATGCATATATATATACAAAATAGGTAAGCAACAATAAGTAATCCTATGTTAATAACCTGTAGTAGTTTCATTAGAAGAGACTACCTGAATTTTTTTTTTCTCTTGGACCGCATGCATGCATTTATGTTTGATGCGTTACATGGGCCGCAACGTAGTACACTATAATACCTCATAATGTCAAAAATAAAACTGAAAGCCTAAATGTATTCAAAAGTTTATTTAAAAATTAATGGGATTTTTTATAGAGACAAACTTTTGACTACTTTAGACAAATCAGGTTTATACTTGCTACATGCTACTCTCAATACATCATGAAGGTTAGAATCAGTAAGTCGATTTTTGTATACATTCTTCACAAACTTAATTTTAGAATTGGATGATTCACAATGATACAATGATGGGAACAACAAGAGAAGCAAGTGGCACAGTTTTGTATTTTTCAGGTACCCATTTCCAAAATTATGTTGAGAAAAACACCTGCCTGATAATGATTGTGAGTGTCTTGGGCCTCACATTCAAGATTGGTGGGCCTCCGTTTGAAAACCCCTGATTTAGAGTCTAGATATGTTAATACTTTCCCATTTTTACCAAATTAGTACATTAATTTATAATCAAAAAATAAAATTTATAAATTTATAAGAAATAAATTTTGGCAAATTATTCTATAATATTTACTTTAGTGATGCCCGGTGGCATAGTGGTTAAAAACTTCAAACTGCCACTCCACAGGTTCAGGGTTCAACCCTGCGACTGGGCAAGGTCGACTCAGCCTTTCATCCCTCGATGGTGTCGATAAAATGAGAACCAAGCATGCTTGGGAACTAAACTCTGGGGGTCACACATCAGGTTGATCACCTGACTGGACCACCTATGGTCAAGAAAGCGGAGATGGGCACCGATGGTGTTGGTCCACAGCTGACTGTTATGGCATGAGTTTAGTTTTTAATTTTATTTACTTTAGTACATACTCTGTATTCAGTCAATGTTAACACAATCTTGTATCCTATAAAGGTGAAGGATCTTTCCTTTACATTTTGTGATGGAAAATATGCCTGGACCAAAAAGAAATAGGTAAAATAAAATTGTGTTTTTTGGTTTGACTGAATAACTCTCTTTGACACCTCGGCCCTCTTTGCTCATCATGTAACAGCCATGATTCACCAGATTGAAGACCAGTTGCTACACAGCAATTCCTGAATATGCAACCGAGGGTTGTTTTCCCATGTTCGGTGAATTGTCATTGCTGTGGGGCCTGGGCGCTGGCCGGCCAGTACGGATCTACCGACAATTGGGCAACCTGGGGTCCCTCTTTGACTGAATTAAAAAATGCTATAATGGAGATGTAGTTGTTCAGTTATAAGATTAAAGTTAAGGGATTGCCTCATAATTCTGCAATAGCTTAATCAGGGGAAGCGTCTGTTTAAAAATTAAAATACCCAGGTTTGACTCCTGGTCTTTGCAGAAAACTGTTTTAGCAGACATATCCATTGAAAAGGAATGCTGATCTGCCATTATATAAACATGAGCTAAGTTGTTGAGGGAAGGGATCAAATCATAAGGAAATATAGAGTAGTTCTTTTAGACTATATGCTATTAGCTAGAGCAGGGGTCGGCAACCTTTTTAACTAGGAGGGCACATTTCAGAAATATGGCAGTTCGGTGGGCACCACTGGGTGAAGAGGAGGAGGGGGGGTAATATTTAAACATTAAAATATTAATGCAACATAAATTTTTAATACATAAATTCAAATTTTAATTTAAACAAAATAATCTTAAAATTGATAATGCAATATTTGACATTGCAAATCTGCAGCCAACTCATTGTAATGTGGCACATAAGTTGAATTCCCAGTTCTCAGGCATTGGTCCAAGTAAGTGTCAGTGGGGCTTGATCGGTACTTTGTTTTTCAGTATTTCATATTAGAAAACAAAGATTCGCAAGCATAAATTCTTGGTATTAAATTCTTCCAATAAGGAATCAAAATGTTTGACAACTAATTTCTGGTAGCATTTCCATCGCAATAATTTTTTTATTTTAAATTTGGGAAATGTGATAAATTATCTTTCTCAATATGTGATTTCCAGAGCGACAATTTATCTTGTAATGCATTTATCGTACTTATCACAAAAGCAAGGGGAGAACGTCATTGTCAAGAGATCAAACTGCTCAGTTTTTTATTTTTTTCCGTTTTGTAATTTTTTATTTTTTTCTACAATTATTCATTACAAGTACGAGCGTTTATTTTTCAAATATCTTAAAATTTCGAAATTTGAACAGTGGGCACCCTAAAATTGTTTCGCGGGCACCGCTTTGCCGATCCCTGAGCTAGAGTATTTATTGAACAATATTAAATTTTTTTTCTCAAATTAATGTAGAATTTTTTCTAAGCCATTCTTATATTTTCATTGTCCCTATATATGTATATATACAATCAATTCCGGTTAATCGGACCACATCAGGATGCGATCATTTTGGTCCTAATAACCGGCTGGTCCAATTACACGAACATGCCCTATTAGGCTTATGCAATAGGATTTGTTTCGGTTCTTTAGGATTCGGTTTGAACAAGCGACTGGTCCAATTAACAGGATTCGACTGTATATATATATATATATATATATATATATATATATATATATATATATATATATATATATATATATGGTCATATTCTTGTTTTTACCTTTAAGTTGAAATTCAAAATATTAAAGGACACAAAAATGGTACTGTATAAAATGTAATTCTTTTCTCATCTCTTAGAAATTTATTAAATATATCTAGAGTATGATTCAAAAAGTGTTATATATGGTGTTCTTCCTTTATCATTTGCAGTAAGAATTCACTCAAAATGCTGCATTGCTGTCTCTCCCTTTTCTAATTTTTTTCATTACATTTGATTGTAATGTAGCAATATTAGACTGTCTTAAAGCTGTGGATTGTAAACAAGAGTAAACCTGTTATTAAAAAAAATGCCTACTGCAAATGTAAAATCTTTTTACCTTTTCAGAACAATCATCAAGCCAAATGACAGACAGTATTTTTCCTACTTATATTAATGCAACTCAGGAAGAGTGGTGGAATTCTGTGCAGACCGTGTCTGGTATGTAATAGATAATTATAAGTCATGTTAATATAATATTACTCACTGAAAATAATTATTCCCTATAATAATTTTATTATTGTTTTAATACATTTTATTTCCATCATTTAAGATGAATTTATTACTTTTGTGGGAGAAAAAATATCATTGAGATAGAGAGAAGCTGTAATGTATGAAATCAGTAAGTCATTGTACAAAATTTCTTGGCTAATTTACCTGAAGTGACTAAAAATTATTTATAGTTCCTCAAAATGTGTTAGTGCAAAATACTCTTATGAAATATAACAGAGTATTTCATTATGAAACAAACATAAATAATGGTGTGATAACATACAAATAAATTAGTAATTCACGACAAAAAATAAATTAGAAGCAGTTGATAATATTTAAAGCAGGGATTCCCAACGGGGTCCAGGTGGACCCCTTGGGGGTCAATGGAAGTTAAAAAAGGGTCTAGAGTATCCCAGGGGTCTATAGGGGGTCAATGATAAATTTTTCTGTTGTAAAATTTAATTTATTTTTTTTAGGAATGTAATTATTAGGTAATAATATCCATTTTAATATGTATAAATACCGATTTGCATAAGGCAGAGTTATCCACACATCTAAAATCGAATGTCATGATGCTTTTGTATATATCTTGAATGCCGCCATCGGCTTTTATTTGTGTACCAACACTAGGCAGAACAGGGGAAATCCACTGGACCTTAAACAGCACATGGGTCCTCCTGATGCAACCAGTCAGAAGCAGTTTCGTTTTTCTCTTGACACTATGTGTAATTACAATCTGTGTTTATGAAATCTTGTTTATATTTGTGAAATTAATAATAAAAATAGTACAAAATATAATAAAACATAAACAAAATGAACCACTTTTCCTAATTTTTGTTCATATTCTTAGTCAAATTGTTATCTTTCAGTGTTTTATATGCAGTTATTAGTATTATAATTATAATACTATAGGGGGTAGTATCCAGGGGAAGGGTCCAGGGATAAAACGACTTTACAGCCATTTTTGCGAAAATGAGTTAACAGTGCCATCTTGTAGCTTTCAAAGAGTACTAACACCACATGCATTCATATCTAGGGCAGAACCCCTTTGAAGCCATTAAAAAATGCGATAAAGTTTCGGCATTCCATAGAAAAACTACGTTTCTCCAACTTTCAAATTTGTTTTTCTCAAGACGAGGTTTTTGGAGTAAAGTGGTTTAACCCCTGGACCCTTCAATTATGTCTTATGCTGTATATTATAGAGAAAAATGGGAGGGGGGTCAATGAAGAAAATCATTCTTTTAAAAGGGGTCAAAGTAGGAAAAAGGTTGGGAACCCCTGATTTAAAGTATAAGGAAGAAAATGGTTTTTTTTTTTTAACTAATGGTGCAAAAGTCTTCTGTGGAGCATGGCCAGCAGTGCCCATCTCCGCTTTCTTGACCGTGGGCTGGAGTGCCATACAGCATATGTCTCAGTCAGGTGGTCAACCTGACGGGAGACCCCCCCCAGAGTATAGTTCCCAAGCATGCTTGGTCCTCATTTTATCGACCTACTCAAGGAGTGAAAGGCTGAGTCGACCTTGCCCAGTCGCAGGGTCGAACCGTGGACCTGTGCCTTGGCAGCTTGACGCTTTTAACCACTATGCCACCAGGTGCACGATGGACACTTTTACGTGTCTTTAATAGAACATGAAAAAAAATTAATTTTTAAGATTTATGTTTCAATGATCATCCTTTCCTGTTGTGGGTTGAGCTCTGTGGCTTTGAAATCTAATGTTTGAATTCAAAATAGTCTGTCCAAGGTTATGAAACTTCCTTAAACCCATCAATCTTATATTTTTACCATTTCTTTTATTTCTGCTGTATCGAATATTCTTTCTAATACCCTCTGCTCTGGTTTGAAAATTGTATACCAGTGGATCCCAAGCCATTGTGGAATCCCTAGTAATGAATGTGCTGACAAACTTGCTAAATCACGTTTCAAGATACTGCAATTCCTATTCTTTAACATACCTCAGGGCTTGCAGCAAGATCATAAGAAGGATAGGTTAGGCAATTAGAAATAACCACATGTTACAAGGCCACAGAAAAATGCATGAGTGAACTTTTAACCGCCCAGTGCTGCAGTCCAAGAATTCTTTCTAATACCCTCTGCTCTGGTTTGAAAATTGTGTACCAGTGGATCCCAAGCCATTGTGGAATCCCTAGTAGTGAACGTGCTGATAAACTTGCTAAATCAGGTTTCAAGATACTGCAACTCCTACTCTTTTCCATACTGCAGGGCTTGCAGCAAGATCACAAGAACGATAGGTGAGGCATTTAGCAATAACCATATACTCAAGGCCACAGGAAAATTTTTGAGTGAACTTTTAACCCGCCCAGTGCTGCAGTCCGAGACATGTTTTTACAGCAAATTTTAGAATTTTAACATCCCATGCCTATTTAAGGGGACACCTACACTGCATTAGTGTAGTCTCATCCCCAGATTGCTCTCTATACTCTGAAGGGTTTTTAAGAATTTTAATTACCTTTTAACATGTCTTGTTTCATCTGACAAGCACTTTTCAGTCGCTGACTTTTTTAAACAAGCTGAACTCTGTTGTGCTGCCAGAAGGAAATTATGGTCGCTATAGACTTTCCTTGATCTAGGATAAAATAAAAACTAATATTCTTTCTTGCTTATTCTTACTGTTAAGTTAAAAAATATATGCAAGTAGCAAGTTCAGTATGCCTAATATGGAAGTAAAAAAAAAAAAATTAACAACAGTTTCTTCTAATATTATAGGGAACAAATAAGAACTTTATTTTTCAGTGGTAATTTAGTATTGATATTAATATTTGTTATATCATTTTCTAAATTTCCACATTATGTTTTAAACTGTAAGTTATATTTTTACTTGATTAAAATTTAACTTTAGTATTTGTCTTAGAATTGCTTATTAACTCACAATGTTATTTTTTTTATATTAGTTACAGATGGACATTCCAATATTAAACCCAATACATTAGCTGAAATTGTTCAACATAGTGTTCCACAGAAGTATAGAGTACTTGCTGCTGTATTTTGCTTTAAACCTAATACTACCTCCATTCATAAATTCATTCATCTTTGTTGTCCTAAGTGTTTGTATATGTAAGTAAATCCCTTTTAATTTAATAACTTTTATTCGTATACTATCTTGTAACATGTAATCTTGAATGGATGGGAAATAAATCTAGACAGTAAAGTGAATCTTTTTTTTTCTGATGTTGTGTTATTTTAGGCCTCCAAACCTCATCAAAAAATTTTGTTTAGAGTTTGTAGATAAAAGAATGAATTTTGACTAGTAGGAAATACTTTTTGATGCTTGAAGTAATGCTGTAAACAATCTAGGATAATAAATGTTAAAGCTCAATTGAGAAAGAAAAAAATATGATTATTCAAAATGGGCTCCCATGTGATACTATTGAACATTCTGTGATTCATCCATAAATAAATAAACATAAAATTTAATAGTGTGCTGCTCCGAAGAACATAAAGTTTTCCTTTCCTGAATATAGGAATTTTTTTTTAATGATGGAACACTGTGATGTCTTTTGTTTTTTTTTCTAACTGAACATGTAGTATACATTGAAAAAATTATATTTTGGATTTACAATATTATATAAGTTAGTAAATCACAATAAAAATAAATGTTAAAATTGTAATATTTATTTATATTTAGTTCCTTTTTTTGGGGGGGGGGGTAATAATGAACCTGAAAATTGTTTTATTCATGTATCAGATTTCAAAAATGTTTTTGTTTGTTTGTTTAATGATGTATCTTTATAAATAAGTTAGTAGTGAATTAAAACTCTTAAAGGAGCTGAATAGTTATACAGCAATCACAATCAGAAAAATTCCAGTTGCTCTCTATTGTGGGTTAATAAAATCAAAGATCTCATAGAACCATTCAAGGAAAAGATCTGTTTGGTACTTAGCTGTTTTACCTCCTAAAATACAGGTTCCTTTTGAGTGGAAAAAAATATATGGTAGAAACTTTTTATGAAAATCTGCACACCCAGTGGGGGGACCAAGGGCCCCCCCCCCCCCCCCTCAAATATTAAATTCTGAGTACACCACTGGCTTATGATGATTGTTAATTCAGAATGACACAATGTATTGTTTGTTTAAAAATCGAAGTGAAAAATTGACTTTTGACCCTAAAGTTCTTTCCTTGGATGCGTCGAAACGGCACTGTCAAATAGTGTGCACAAAGAAGTTTTGTAATGTAAATATCACATTTTCCAAGAGTTTGTGTCCTTTAACTTTTAATATTGTCTACAAAGGTGTTTTGACATGTACATATCTCATGTTTCCCTGTTTTGTCTTATGCTTCACCTCCAATATTGTGGCCAAAGGTGTTTTCTAATTGGTTTTGTATTATCCTTATGCACCATTGTTATTTGACAAATAAACAATTGCTACAAAGGAACCAGTTCTTCTTTCATCCTACTACAAAGCACTAACCTCGCTATACATATCATCGTATTTTAATCGCATGCAAAAGGGTTGCACAGGCCACCGAGTATTTATTTATTATATTAGAAAAAACTTTCCAAAATTTTTACTTGAGGTGACAAGGCTGAGGAAACAACTTGAGTATTAAGTCCAAGATATACCATTGACCTTAGATATTATTTTAATATGCAAGAGCTACATGTTTACTGCATATATCATCGCTTCCCTTAATCATATCTCAAATTTTTCATTATCTTTATACTTGTTATGATTTTAACAATCCTTAAATTTTATTTTATATGAATATTATTAAATATATAATTTATTCATTTTTATTTATTTCAGGGTCTCGTTTTTCATTGACATTAAAAAAAATTATTTAAATTTTATATTTAGTTTATTCAGATAATCTTTATTTATCTTTCTAAAGTGTACTGATCACCATTTTGTACTATTTATGAGATTACTTATCAGAACAACATTTGTCTCTCTTATTTTTTCTATATATAAGTTCTTTAAAAATACCAAATTTAAAGTAACTTTTTTTTTTTTTTTTTTTTTTTTGCCAGTTCTGATGATTCTAATCCATCATTTGAACCATTTATGACAAGAGATGGGTTATCATACTATTACTGCCCTGTATGTTCTAGCAATGAGGGTAAGATAACTCTTTTTTAACTTATTATTTCTTTCTTAAAATTATTATAAGTTTAATAATGAAGAATTTTACACTTTGGTTGTTAACCAGTTAACCTCATAAATATCTGCTCAATGTAAGGATTTTAAGACTTTGTGGTCTAAGCAAAGTAACAAAACAAAACTATATAATACTGACAAAAATGTAATTAAAATTTATGTAACAATGTGAAAGTTCCTAAGAATTTACTATCATCCCAAACCTGTGGAGTATTTTACATAATTATCTCAAAAAGTTATCTATACAGTTGGAATACCTTTTATGATATTGCATTGTCTGTATATCTGTAGGGCTGAGATATTTACAGGGGCATAAAAATTTACCACCAAATATTTTTGGTACCAAGGAAACTTTTAGGGTTTAAAAACTATTTTCACTTAATTTTTGTTTTGTTTTTTTAATAAATGAATAACTTTTTTTAGCTTTGCAAACTATGCTTTATATGCTTAATTTATACCTTAATTCGCTGTATATGCTTAATTTATTGAATTCTATTATTCTGAAGTATAAATAGGACTAAATTAATTTTCTCTGGGCAATAAAATTTAAATTGCTTATTATAGTAAAAACAAGTTGTTTGAAAACTGTTTAATTACTTTTATCACAAGCTTTGATATAAAAAAAGTGTATTTAATCTTGTATGTGATACCACTTTTTAAATTAACTGATCTGTTCAAAGAAGGGGCTTGATTAATGTATTGAAGTTATTATTGTTTCTGATCTCATACATATTTTTTAATAATAAAGTTGTGTATAATTATATGATTTCATACATCACTTATTTCATATTTTGCGTAATTTATAGTTTTGTCTCTTGGGAATATTAAAGTTTTTCTGTAGGTGTGTTCTACCAGTTGATAAAGAGATTTATCCAAAGTTGCAAAGCTTGAAACTTTTTTATGCAATTATATATTTTGTCTTAGACCTTAAAGAAATAAATTGATTATAACCTTTTTAAAAATAATTTCTTTATCAAAATTGATACTGTACTCTAGGTATAGTTAGAAAGTTTTTAATTCAGTTGCTATTAAAAAAGAAGGGGAAAAAATAGCCCATGGCTTAAAAATTGTTAAACTTTTTTTTACCCCACTATTGAATTTGCTTTCATAAATCTTGTTCATTATTATTTCTTTTCATTTCAGTTGCCTAATAATGAAATAGCATTATTGTATTGTAAGGACTTTGCCTTAAGTAAAAGACTGCCAGCTTTTTCGTATTTAATGCGTTAATTGCAATTCTCAACTAAATACAGGCTATTTACAATATATATAAGAAAATTAAATTCGTGGGTTCACGGCATCGACGAGGAAGGTCAGACTTGGGTTGTCACTTTGCTCATTCAAGTCTATCTAGGCCCAACAGTATCTCCTTGTTTCTAGCTCCAGCATTACTCTGAATAACTTAATCTCTGAATCACTGACTTTTCTACATTTTTTAATCCACATTCGGCATTTATATATACCTCCACTGAACATTCTCGAAAGATTTGGAAAACTCTGCCTTTCTTTATTCAGTTACATTCCCACACGACTAGGTGCCTCCAATCTGCAACTTCCTTTTTGTAGCTGACAAACTGTTCTGTGAGCTGTCAGTAACACTTCAGGCCATTATGTTGCCAGGTGACTGTCTGTCTGTAGCCATCCAAGTCAATTATGTGCAGAAACTGCGCATTGACTGGTCTTCCCAGAATTTCCCCGTGCAAAAAATTCACTTGTGCAGGAGTCGTTACAGTATGTTTAATGTATAAATATCTTGAAAGTTGTTTCTTTTCCTTCTCCTGAATTCTTGTAGTTATTTTATCAAAATAATTTTAAATTCATCTTTTCACTACCACTTTAGCATAGTAATTTCTCTTCCTTCACTTCATAATGAAACACCCCAGTACTTTTTTAGTTCTTAATTTTAAACTTTTTTTAAAATAAGGACCTTAAAGTATTTAATTTTGTACATTACATTTTTGAATTTGTTTAAAGTTAAACTGTCTTAAAATAATTATCAAATGTCTTTACATTGAAAATGTTTTAAATTTCAGTTTTATTTTATTGCAAACTTATAAAAAGTGCTCCCTCAGAATTACTTGTTCAAACAAACCAAAATTCAACTGAACTTATATTAATCATTTAGAATTGAGTTTATTTGGTTAAATCATAAATTAGACAATATTTCTTTTCAATTGTTTTTATTATATTCAATACTTAATTTTCATATTCATGTTTACTTATATTTTATCAAGTTAATAGATTGTTCATTTTTAAGCACTACTTAACAGCATTAATGTTATCCTACATTATTTTAAAATAGATGTTTAATCTAATTTTAGTTAGTAAGAGCTCTGAACCCTCTGTTTATGTGTGTAGAATTTAATATAATTATGGATAGTATTATGGTATGAGTATTAGTAACTGAGCAATAGTTTGTATTTTATTCTAAATATTACAGTAGAATAATTTATAACTATTATTTGGGAAACAGCTGGGGGAGAAAAAATAGAAAAGCTTCAGAACATTTTCTTTTCTAATTTTTTTCTTTGGTGTAAAGGAAAAACAATTGATTATCTGTAACTTTTGCTTGTTAGAAAATAGCTTTATCTAAAACAGTGTTTCCCAAACTATTTCAAGTTGTAACCCCCTTCAATGGTTTCCATGAATCATGCAATCCCCTTCCCCCCCCCCTCCCCCCTGCATATTTTTGTTAAAATGGTCTTTTGACACAAACAACACTAAAATGCATTTTCTACAATTTAATTACAACTGAATGTCTAATTTAACAAAAAGGAAATTTGCAAGAAATGGAGGACAGTAAGAAACATTCATCCCTCTATCAAAGGTGTCTAAAAGCAAGCAATAATAGAACAGAACAAAGCCTCAAGAAAAATAATGCAGCTATTGTATTATTCAGAATTATATAACAATAAAAATAGAAAAACGCTTACTTAACTAAAATTGCTCCATTCTGTTGGGGAAACTGCAACAGTATTGCCAAAAGTGACAGCAAACTGATAAAAGACAAACTGACCTTTAAAATTTGTGTTCTGTATGTAGTAAATAACCGCGGTTGTCACTGACCACCAAATAAAGGTGGTAGATTTCCAACGAGCTGGTTATGTGCCTTGAAAGACACTTTTTTCAAGGCACTACTCCACAGGTTGGGAACCCCTGATCTAAAAAAAGCTTTATAGTATTTTAATATCACTTTTGTTTGTGTTACCTTACAAATTTTATTTTTATAGTTAACCAAGAAGAGTGGCCAGTTTTAGAGTATACTTTCTTGGTTTCATTATCATTACATGATGGTTCTGGTCCACCATTTATTGAAGCCTACATCTGGAAAGAAAATGCCGTAAGTTTTGGAAAATGTAACTGAATCAATTTTAACACATTCATTGCCCCCATGGGAAGTTAAAATGATCACCAGTATGCCAAACACTAGTTTAACTGTTTGTAAAGGGTTCAAAATATGTCAGCACTATCATTTCAAAATAGAAAATGATATCAAGAAAAATCCAAATAATTTTGGTGAAAAAATCAAAAACTTAACATTTTTCCCAATAAAAACAATCATTTTGAGCTTAAAAATATATAATTCTAACCTACTGCACATGTGGCTGTGACAGTAAGAAAATAACAAATTTTTAAATAAAAACTTTTCTGAGCCGATAATAGATGGTGCAGGGTGTCCAAGTTTTTTTTTTGTGTGTGTTTGTTTGTTTGTTTAAGAACTGTTAACGTAGAGTGCCGCCTACAAACATAAAGTCATCACTGAACCGCCCAGGAAATTTTATTTAACATAATATGCAATGTTACCGGTAACTCATGGGTGTTGCTCATGGCACAGAATAAAAAAAAAATTTAGATCTACCGGTGAGGCTCATGGCAGTGAACCTATTAATGAATATACACCCAGGAACATTTAATTTCCATATCAAATAATCTCAAATAAACCTAAAAAACAATTTGTTTGTGTTATTTTCTATCTTTAAAGTGACAAAAACATTACATTATTATTTATGCTGTTTATTCCCATGAAGTACCATACAACTGATGCTAATTTTAATTGCTGTTTATTATGGAAAGAAAAGTATATACAATTGAATTTCTTACTAGGTGATTTTGGAAATATAAACTTGACCAATATGTTTTGAAAAACTTTTGAGAGCATTTTTAAAGGATGGAAGATACTCATAGTAAAGCTTAAATATTAATTATAAATTTGTATAAAAATCCAGAAAACTCATGTAGTATTTAAATTTTTTCTAGCTTTTCAGAGATTATAATACAAAAGATAAAAAATTTGAAAAAGCATAAAAAATACTTCATTGTTCATAAGTAATCATTTTAAATTATTAAAGTTAGTGTAATAGTTATGTATATTGTTGTAAAAAATATAAATATCATTTCTTTTGGAAAATTAAATTGAAATTAAATACCCATTGTAATTTTTGTATACTGATCTAAAATGTGAAGTTTGTACATTTCTGTATTTTTCAGGTGCAGACATGATACTAATCAATACTCTAAAAATATGTTGTTAATATTTTGTTTTAGGTAAATTTTTTTAAAGGTGTCACACCAGAAGAAGCCTTGAAAGACAGTGCCACAGCAGATTCCATTTTGCATATGTTATGGAGGATTTGTCCAAACTGTAGACCTTTCAACTCGAGTAATATTGAAAACTCCTCAGAATATCCTATCTTAGACTGTTGTATTTTATCCTACACCTCTGGAGGTGATACTCGATATCAGATGTTCGATACTATATTGGTTTAATGTAAAAATATACATTTGTAAATTGTAAAATTTATTTTATTAAATAGTTTATTCATTTTGAATTTATATAATTTGGACAATATGTATTATTTCATACAACCCAATTGAAACCAAAAGTTAAAAAAAATCACTTAACCCCATAGCCTGTTTGCCTGTACAGCATACAGGCTACTCACATCTGACTTCAACTGGTTTGCCCGTCAGTGGCACACCCAGGATTTTTTCTTGTTGGGGGGGGGGGGGGGGCAAGATGAACGGAAAAAAATATTTATAATGCAAATTCAATATTCATAATGCAATTTCTATTTGTTTGGGGAGGGGGCACCCCCACCCCGGTGCGCCACTGTTGCCCATACAGCATATGGGTATAGATATTCTCTCCTTTCCTATTTTGGTTTGCACATGTTTTTAGTTTGTAAAGACTAATACTAATACAAAGTCTAGTACAAATATTTTTAACAGATGTCATAGCTTGTCCATGTCATTTGAATTCTTATCATCCGGTTTTTCTTTATTAAACAGAAGCGTGGGAATTTGTGTTTTACTGTTTGCAAGGCTTGTGAATTCATACCTTCTACATTTTTAAAAAATAAAATAAACGACAAAAAATACTTTCCTGTTAGATGATGGACTGAATTCTGATTGAGATTGGGAACTGTCTTCTAATTATCTGGATTATTCTTCAGATCATTATTTTTGCCCTGATTGTGACGTAGGAGTTTGTATTACACATTGCCTTCAAATTGTCCCCCACACACACACACCAAAAAAAAAAAGACTTTTGAACAATTTGCAAAAGTGTAAACTTCAAATTTTGTAGTGAGTATGAGAGAAATTTTTTTACGATCATTAAACATTCTTCATTGCATACAGATTTTTCTTGCAAAAAGCAAACATTTAAGGGGTTTTGTGTTCCAAAATTTTAAAATAAAAAATAGCTTAAAAGCATTAAAAGTGAAATTTAATTAAAAAATTCTTTCATTTTCTTATTCTATTAAGCATGGTGTTTAATTATATGCAACAAAAAAATATGCCCTTTTAGGTAACATTTCTAGTAAAAACTCCATATGTGGTAGCTGTAATTTTTTTACTAAAGTTAATTTTTTAATCTGTATTAGTGCAAAAGACCATGACAGCTTTAATTGAAAAAAAAGACATTATTAATTTATTTAGCCACGTAAATGCTGATAATTCAATAAAAATGGTATTTTCAGATAGCCTGCACCTTGTTACAGGATTCATTCGTCGACTAAAAGAATTTAAGAGTGTTTGAAATGCACTAGGCCAGATATTCCCCCCCCCCCCCCCCCCCAAATATTTAAAATTTTAAAATATTTGCATTTTTTTAATTGAAAAATGCTTCCAGGTGTCGAATTTCCTTCTCTATTACGGAGTACAATTTTTTTTAAAAATCTTTCAATCCAAGTCACCAATCCTTGGACACGTTTTCTCCACAGGTTAACATTGAGGTGAGCGAATCCAACATGGTTAGTACACAGCAGACTAAACCATTTTATAGGTTGCTCTTTAATTTGTTGAATTGTAACGTGTCCATTTTTTTTTAAATTTTTTTTTTTTTTTTCGTTTTATCAAATGCAATTATCCCCCCTTCCAATTTCTCTACATTATAGCTTTTAAAGCCTGTACAGATTTTGATTTTGTTGTTCGTTTACCTCTGTAGGGCTAAATATAAACTATTGTCTGAAATATGGTTATTATAATCGGTATGGGATTTAACTATCTTAGAAAGTAATGTTGTCAACAAAATCGTCAAAGCACCCTGGACTGTTCCCGAAGCATCGGGAAGTCGCAAGGATTTTTTGTATGCACTAAACCAGAGATATGTAAACTGTGGATTGCGGATATTCTGAAGTAAATTTATATACTATTGAATTATTTAATTTCAAAAATAGGCTTTGAATTTTCTATGATTTCATATTTTTAATATTCTCATCTATATATGTTGTGTATGTGTTATGATGTTGTTAAATTATGTGCCAAACAGTCTATAAATATAAAACAGTTCCGTGACTGACTGACAGATAATGCACAGACCAAACCACAGGACTTAAAGGGCCGAAATTTTGCAGGGCGATTCTTCTTATAGTGTAGGGGTGCACTAAGAAAGATTTTTGAAAAATACTTAGATTTTTTTTAAATTAAATTTTTAAGCTGTTTTTGTAACTTTTTTTAGAGTTTGCATTTAAAATAATAATTTGAGGGTTATAAAATTTATATCACGAGAAAGATCATAAAAATTCCTTTAAAATGAAATCTTTTTCGAATCTTTACCTCCATTTTCTGATTTTTGGGGAATTTTTGAAGATTCATTTTTAGAATTTAATTTATTAAATGCCGATCACATGGTTTCTTTTCTTTTTGTGATACGTGCATAACAACGAAATATATTGACAAAAAAAATTATAAAATACGGTAAAAGATAAAATTTAACCACTAGACTAATTGAGATGGAACTTTCTTAAGAATTTAATTCAAATTAGTATGTTTTATGGATATTAAATGCACAAATTAATTGCATACATTGACCGTTATATTTAATTTGAATATTTTTTTCTACATTATTTTGTCTATAAAAATATCCGTTACGATTTTTTTTATACATAAATATATATATATATATTTTGGCATTAATTGCATACATTGACCGTTGTATTTATTATATATATACAGTGGAACCTCGCATAACAAGCATAATTCGTTCTAGAGTCTTAACGAAACAATTTTTCCCATATAAATTAATGTAAAATACGATAATGCGTTCCATGTCAAAAAATACTCAAAATTTTTTAGATGTAACGTTTATTATTTGAAGAAAATTACTTATACATCTATATATTTAAGTTGCTAAGCCGACTTTTTGGGCAGTCCGTGAGAGAAAACTACTGCATCAATTTTGGTCTTAAACGAAAGATTGTAATCTGTAGATTTGTCAAATTTGGTTTTCGTAACCGTAATTTCTATTAATTAGCGATAATTTAGAATTAAAAATTTATTTCTGCACATGCTCAGTGGTATGTTTAAATATGGCATTAGAAACTCACTGCGTCTGCGCATGCTCAGTAACATGTTTTAATCATAAACACATTTATTTCGAAGAGTCTTTCTAGATCTCTCTCTGCCATTTTCATTTTTATGATAATTATGTTTGGGAAATATAAGATTAAACCTCATGGAAATTGTTTATTTCGTGCTGTTTAATTAGCGATAATTTACAATTAAAAAATTGCTTTCCGCGCATGCTCAGTGACATTTTTAAATCTGCCTTTAGATTCTCACCAAACACGATGCCGCTTAAACACATTAATTTCTTTCTGCGAATTATTATGATTTTCAACATTTGGCAATGATGTGTTTAGGATAATTTGTGTATTAGTACATTTATTTACTATCTAGCCGTCATGTTTTGACGGGTATCAACTAGTAAATTCTTAAGGAGCAAAATCATCCATATGTAGTTTATTATTTACGAATTTATGACACATATCTAATTTTTTTACTAGAAAGCTATCTAGCGACATTTGTTTTTCTCGGCGTTTCAAAATTTGCTGGAAATGTGTCACTGCATTGTCATTGAGTAAATTTTTAGCGTGCATAGCCACCGTCTTATCAGGGTGATGCTTTGTAACTTACGATGCAACAGTTTCCCATGCTTTCTTCATTTCTTTTATTGCGCCAGAAGATTGTTTCTTCGTCCTTCTCCACTGATAAACTCTCCTCTACAACTGCTTGTGGTAAAAGACACTGCAATTCTATTAGCTGTTCGGTGGTCAGCTCTTGGTTGTGCTCTTCCACAAGCTCCTCAATATCATTGTTATCCTCCAGTCCCATGATATTTGCTTCTCGAACCATCCATGACTACCCTTAAATACTTATTTTTCGGCCGTTGAGGATCCTGGTGACGTGAAGATCCGAGTCATGTGAAGAGGGGACTTCCTTCCACGTCACTCGTTATGCAAAATGTTGCTCGTTAAGCGAGCCATTTTTTTACGATTTATTTTTCTCGTTATGGGAAATACACGTTAAGCGAGGTTCCACTGTATATATATAGGCATTAATTGCATACATTAACCCTAATATTTAATTTGAATGTACTCCGTAGCGAAGCACGGGTATTCAGCTAGTCTTACAATAAAAACTTCATCAGCAAAAGGCTGTGCTTCCTTGGCTTCCATTTTCCTCTATCTGTGTGAGACTGGGTATTCAAATCTGGATTTTTAAAATAGCTTGCCTATTTATTTTTTCTATTGTTATTAACATTTTCCTAATTATTTAAAGTTTGCTTAAACCAAAAAATTTTCATTGGGGTCACGTAATTTTTTTATATAAAGAAAGTGGATCGCGGTCATAAAAAGTTTGCGCACCACTGCACTAAACTATGCCATTTCGTTATTTCTGTTTCCAAATCTCTTATTATCAGTGAAATCTCGCCAGAGTTTCCAATTTTTTACAAATTACAGCCCAAAAGTAATATGCAAATTTTATTTTTGAAAAAAAATTCTAATTCAGCTATACTGGCAAAGAATATTCACCGAATGTAACAAAAGCCATCAAACTTTTATCCGGTGATAGCTTAATTTTGTATATTTTGTACCTTCGAATGTTGGTTACATCGTATTTTTTAATGAAAATCTGCTGGAGAAATCGAAAATCTAAAGATTCCGATTTCTATGAACAAAAATTGTCATTGTTCATTGATACTTGCACTATGTCCAGATTAAAAGCCAACATAATAATCTTAATTTTATTTTTATTCAGTTTAATAAAATTTTCGAGCTTTATAGATTCATTTGGATATAATATGAGTAGTCTATTTGGCCTAGTATATTGGCTAATCGTCATTAGTCAACTGTACGCTTCCTTAAAATTTATAAATTTACTTCGTTAAAAAAATGTGTTGCCGAAAATTCTGCACTTCAAAATTGTTCTGAATAAAATTACTTTAAAATTCAGGAAATGGTTAAATAAATTAACTTTTATCATTATGAATTATGAGAGAATTTTCGTGAAAAGATCCGTAGAATTTTTCGAAAATTTTTGGTACATGAATATACAGAATTATTTATTCTTACAAATTAATACTGTCCACCTCCGGAAAAAGAGACCTGCGACCGGTTTTAAGGTTGCTGCCGCGGGGAGGTCGATACTCGAAATTAGGGCTCGGGGATAATCAACACCTCACGAACATCGCCCACGAGAAGTATTTATCGCTCTTTAAACATTAACAAAATTAGGAAGGTTTTCACTATTTAGGCTTTAACAAAATCATAGCATGTTTTGCTAACTTTCGCCTTTAAAAAAATATTAATTTTTAAAGAGACAGTTAAGGCTGTGTACTAACCCTATTGGGGTTCACCTCAATGTTAACCTATGGAAAAAAATGTTAACCTATGGAAAAAACTTTTCTGCACCTTGCAACAGGATTCATTCTAGAAATTTCGTCCATCAAAGGAATTAGAAGCGTTTAAAACTATAAAAGATTTTTTCCCCGAATAATTTGAATTTTAAAATATTATTTGCATTTTTTAACCCTACTGTTCTGTTCGTATATACTTTACGAATGTACCGTTCGGGTCAATATGACCCAGTCTTCAATTTTCAGAAATGTTGTAGTTTTAAAATTCATTTCTTGAGCCTGTTCCCTATTAATCATGATTCTTACTAATATTTTGTAAAATTAAAGTGAAATACTCAGTTTACCAAACAGAAATTATCAAAGCTTGAAAAATTGTCGAAAATATGAACATAACATAATGTTACGAATTCCCAGTTCGGGTTCGGCGATTGAATGGACTTTGAATAAGACAGAAAAAAAAACAAAGATTTATTTACAGGAAGTCGAAATACTACATCTTATAGATCGTCAGAAACTGACTACAGTGCTTCTAACACAACCTCTATATCACAGAAGTACGTAAAAACTTAACATAAAAGACGCGGCACGAAGTCGCACTTATCGCGGCATAAATCTCAGCAATTCTCCGAAGAAAATCTCACAGCTAACAGAGGCGCTTTTGACAAGCTCGAAGCACAACTCTGAACTGAACCCCGAATCGAGGCTGTATTTATAGCTTCTCGAGAGTCAGGGGGTGAGCCAAGGGGCCCTGCCCCCCTCCCCCCGCAAGAAAAAGAAATAGAAATTGCATTGTGAATATTGAATTTGCATAAATATTTTTATCCGTTCAACTCGCCCCCCCCCCCCTTCCAAGATTAAATCCTGAGTGCGCCACTGGTCTGGGGATTTCAACAATGTTCCAGAAAATATCAGGCTTGGAAAAGTCGCCAAAAACGTCTCCAACAAGCTAATATCTCGCCAATTTTGCGAGATACCTTAGACATCCGATCTTAAATGCATGGTTCTGCAGAAATTAAGCTAATACGACTATTTACGTGGAACAAACAATGATAACGCATTATTTTACAAGCAAAATAACAATTTTAACGGCAATTTAAGCTAAAGACACATTAATATACAAAATTCGCAACATTGCCCCCCTCTTCAAAGACTGCACGTCAGGCAGTACACTTGAGCAAAAAGCAAACTTGCCTCATCACACTATTTACAAAACAGTAACAAAAGAAATAAATCAAAATAACGTAAATTAAATATTACAGAATAAAAAAGTAAATGAAGTACAATAGAATTAACAAAACAACTATTGATGAAACCATGGTTGAACTAGAATTTGTTGATGTCTGGATTCGAATCGCAACGTCGTTCAGTCTTTTTAGGACTGTATAAGGTCCTTCCCAAGATGATTGTAACTTCGGGGAAAATCCTCTACGTCGATGCGGTTTCTAGAACCAAACCTTGTCACCTTTATGAAATTCATGTCCTGTAGCTTTCGTGTCGTACCTGGTCTTCATATTTTCCGTTGCAATGTGGATCCGACCTCGGGGAAACTCATGAACGTCTTCCAACCGGGCCTGGAGATCTTCAACATAGTCCACAGGCGAAGAAGGCGCATCCGGAGGACGCCCGAATAGGAGATCACGGGGCAAACGGAGTTCACGACAAGAGCATCTGGGAGGGTGTGAAGCTGGTGGTTTCATGGACGGCACTTCTGTAAGCAAACAGGAACAAATGTAGTTTCTGATCCCAGTCTTGCTGATTCTTCGAAACGAGGTTAGAGAAGCTATTCGGGATCGTTCGATTGAATCTCTCCATAATGCCCTTCGACTGTGCATGTAGAGGAGTTGTTTGGGTCTTGTCTATTTCCAGGAGTTTACAAAGTTCTTTGCAGACAGTAGAAGTGAAATTTCTCCCTTTATTGGAATGAAGTTGAAGGGGTGTGCCATATCTAGAAATCCAACTGTGCAACAATCGTCGCTTCCTGATTGGGAATCGGGTAAGCTTCAAGCCACTTTGTAAAATTATCCATGATTGACAAAATGTATTTCATACCATCATTTGTCCGTGGAAGAGGACCCGAGATGTCGAATGCTATTCTTTCGAATGATGCTCCTACATTATATCGCTGCAGCTTTCCATGGCTGCGCTTATTCAGTCCTTTACGAGAACCACAGACATCGCAAGATTTGCACCATTTTTTGACGTCGGTTCTCACTTTGTTCCAATAAAACCGCTCTTTGGATGGTCTTCATTACTCCAAAGTGACCGCTCGTTGAACTATTACCACCTTGTACTAATTGCCACCTTGATGTTTTGCCATCTTTGGACTCCCACTTTCTATACAGTACGCCGTTTTGAATTTGAAGAGAATCCCAGAGAGCCCAATAACGTTTAGTACCAGGACTGAAATTAGAAAAGTTTTGCCAAATGGGCTTTGTACTGGACGACTTCCTTATTTCGATAATCGGTTTTATACCAGGGTCCTTCATTTGTGCGTCACGAACCTGTACATCACTCCACGGATCTAGCTGTGATGTAACCGAATCCGTGATCTGGCGCACGATTGGTCTTATCAGCTCGCATTTCTTCTCAGCTGTGAAGCAATAACAGCAGCCTTCCGAACAGAGTTTTCTTGATAAGGCGTCTGAATTTCCGTGTAAAGATCCTTTGCAATGTCGGATGTCAAAGTCATACTCCTGGACTTTTTGTATCCATGTGGCGATTTGTCCCTCTGGGTTCTTGAAATTTAAAAGCCAGGTGAGAGACGCATTATCTGTTCGGAGGAGTAATTTTGGCCCGTAAAGGTAACTGGAAAATTCTCAACAGCTTTCACGATGGCAAGTAATTCTTTTCTAGTGACACAATAATTTCGTTCGAGCTTCGATAGGCACTTGCTCCAATGTGCGATGACAAGTTCTTGGCCATCGATTTCCTGAGATAACATTGTTCCTGCGCTCTCATGGCTAACGTCTGTATCTAAGATGAATTGTTCGTCAGGATCAGGTAAGACAGAATAGGCGCTGATGTTAAGGCCTCTTTTAATTTGTTAAATGCTACCTCACATTCCTCAGACCACACAAACACCTGTTTGTTTTCAGTCAGCCTATGAAGTGGTCTCGCGATTAAAGAAAATCCTTTAACAAATCATCCATAATAGGTGCAGAGTCCCAGGAAGCTTCTAAGCTCGTGCACGTTCCAAGGTTGGCTCCAATCTTTAACCGCTGCTATTTTTTGAGGGTCGGTTCTAACTCCATCAGCCGAAATTATGTGACCGAGGTAGCTTGGTTCACGGCGGAACGAAGGGCATTTTGCCGGATTTAGCTTTAAATTGGCCTGCTTCAATTTTTCTAGAACCTTCCTTAGGTTGTTAAGATGATCTTTACTTTTTCGCCCCACGATAATTATGTCATCTAGATAAACAAGACAGGCTTCAGGAAAGAGTCCTCTCAACACTGTCCCCATCAGGCGCTCAAAAGTGACAAGTGCGTTGCAAAGGCCAGAAGACCTAACTTTAAATTTCCAAAGTCCTTGTCCTCCAGCTGTGGATGCAGTCTTTTTGCGGTCTTCGGGACCCATTTCAACTTGCCAGTAGCCACTTTTTAAATCCAGTGTAGAGAACCACACGTTCCCTGAAAGTGTGTCTTGAAGGGTACCGTGCCTTTGTTGGCGAAATTTCAATTGCAGGCGGCTGTAGTATTTCAGGCATTTCTCGCCAAAGCATAACTCGAGGGCACCTGAAAGCATTGTCAAGTTTAATTGCTGGTCCTCTGGAATAGTTCTTAAAATATTTGCAGCCTCGGCCCGCAAAGAGACAGCCAATTGGCGAGCTGTCGTAAGCGAGTCTCAGCCATTTGCTTCGGCGACGATAGAAAACTGCGCCTTGTATACTTGCCAGGACGTTTTCCCATCATAGGTTGATAATTTTATGCTCGGTTTGGTGATAACAGGCGTTTGTTGGATAATTTCCGGAACGCTCTGAATGGATCAGCTAATATCCTTGAGCTTATTTTCACTGGCCACTTCGGATGTTTCAGAAAACTTTCCTTTCTGCAGTTCTTCATTTACTTTCTTCTCAATTTCTCGTTCAAATTTCTTTTCAACTTCTTTAACATTTTAAATTTCCTCTTCCATTGCTTCAAATTTTCCGCCAATCGCTTCAAATTTCCCTTCAGTTGTTTCAAGCCTTTCTTCATTTTTACCATGCTTTTATTAACTCGCTTTCTTGTTTGTTTGTGTGTTTGTCACAAATCTTGCAATCGATATAAATCTTGAAAATCGATTTTTAACTAACTTCCTGACTAGCTAGACATTTGAAACTTTTAGAATAGCTCAGGACACGATCACAATGCATTTTTTTAATACTTTTAGCCGAAAAAATCCACAAGGTGGCGCTTCGATCGAATTCAATGATTGCACTTTTGCGTGACGGCGTTTGACGATTTTGAAAACAGAATAAATGTGAATTTAGTTTGTTTACAAAAATATTGTGCGAAAAATTTTAAAAATGTATCAAACTTAAAGTTTATAAAGTCTGTGGATAGTGGAAACGACTAAAGAGTGATTAAAATTAAATAAAAGAAAGTGAAAAAGAATAATTAAGTGAAGGTTTGTGCAATTAAGAGAGAATTGTCAATTTTATAAGATTCAACCAAAAATTTAAAAACGTGGTATATAAAAAGTTCTTTTTATCTTGTAATTATTCTCTACTTTCTCCGCAATGACGGTCTCCTTAGTATTGATAACATTCACAATATTAGCCTTCATTTCATCTAATTTCTCTTCTTGCTATCTCTTCATCTCTTCCTGCCCTTTCTGCATTCTTTTAATTTTCCTTCATGGCCTCTCTGGCCTGACTTTATTTCATCGTGCCTTCTCTTCATATAGTCCAATTTTTCCTCTTGGCCTCTCTTCATCTCCTCTAATTTTTCATCTTGCGCTCTCATCAAACCGTCTAATTTCCCTTCTAATTTTTCTTCTTGGCATCTCTGGCCTGTCTTTATTTCTTCTTTCATTTCTTGGATGAGAGCCAAGAGTTGCTTCATTTCCATTTCAGCCATAGCTCTTGTTTTCACCATTCAACCCCACTCTTGATACCAATTTATTACGAATTCCCAGTTCGGGTTCGGCGATTGAATGGACTTTGAATAAGAGAGAATAAAAACAAATATTTATTTACAGGAAGTCGAGATACTACAGCTTATAGATCGTCTGAAACTGACTACAGTACTTCTAACACAATCTCTAGATCACAGAAATAAGCAAAAACTCAACATAAAAGACGCGGCACGAAGTCGCACTTATCGCGGCATAAATCTCAGCAATTCTCCGAAGAAAATCTCACAGCTAACAGCAGCGCTTTTGACAAGCTTGAAGCACAACTCAAAACTGAATTCTGAACAGAACCCCGAATCGAGGCTGTATTTATAGCTTCTTGAGAGTCTGGGAATTTCAACAATGTTCCAGAAAATACCAGGCTTGGAAAAGTCGCCAAATTTGATGATATCTCGGTAAATTTGGTGCCAAAAAATTAGTCGCCAACAAGCCAATATCTCGCAAATTTTGCGAGATACCATAGAAACCCTATGTTAAATGCATGGTACTGCAGAAATTTAGCTAATATGACTATTTACATCTAACAAACGATGATAATGCATTATTTTACAAGCAGATTAACAATTTTAACTGAAATTTAAGTTAAAGACATACATTAATTAACAAAATTTTTAATAATAACTTGAAGTAATTGCGTCATAAAAGATGAAAGTCCAACTGTAGGCCTGCAATATCCTACTGAATAAAATTATAATCAGAATAAACTAAATATTATTATTTAGAACTGGGACAATAATATGCTACATGGGATTTGCAAACATGCTTCTTGCAGATGGAACACAACAAATTTGTGTTGCTGTCATTTTTTGATGAAAAAAATTTACATTTTGCACGTTTCACTACACGAGCGTCTGTTGCAGATTGTCTTGGAAGTCCTGGATCTTGGTCTGGTCCTTGAATCAGTTTCACTACATTCAGTTATTCTAGAGTTCTGGACATAAATTTATTGAAAGCTATTTGGTGTCTAGTAAGTAGCATTCCAAGTTCCTCCAGAAAAATCTCAATCTGGTTTGAATCTCAATTGTTTGAATGGCACTCTACCTCAAAATGCCACTACTGTTCATCCACAATGACATTTCGATCGAGATAGTATAATTTGGAAACATTTCTATCCATTTTTTCAATTTCAAGCACAAGCGCCAGTCTGTTAGTACGTCTTCTTTCTTGACGTGTGGATCTATTGTCAAAACGCAGCACTTGCCTTGTACAAAACATCTCGAGGAGCATTGTCACACGGAATATACTACGACCCGTTTCTGCATTCCATAAGCGTTTGTCGATTAGTCATGTGACTTATGCTTTCCAGCTAACAATAACAACCCAATATACGCTCGGAATGGCGCATTAGCTACATTTTCCCACTTCTCCACATAAACGTTTAGTCCCTCCCCCCGCCCCCCAATATTGGTCATTTTTATTATTTCAATTTTGACAGAACTAAATATAACATGGAAAGCCCTCACCAAATCTTTAATTCTTGTTGAAGCATATCTTGTTGCACCTGGTGCATTTTTTATTGCATATGCAGAGACTTTTCGTCCTCCTTTTTGTGGAAGATCCAGTTTCCATTCAATTTGTCCATCCCTTGATTGAATTGATGCTCTAGTATCAGGCTCATCGACTACTTCAGATTCATCGTCAAAATTATCCTCACTTTCACTGCTTGTAATGATTTTCAAATTTGGATACATCATCTTCACAATCAGACGCCTCTATAACTTCTACGTCACTTCTGCAATTTGTCAGATTTATGAAACTAACTGAACACTTGCGAAACTCGAACTGATTGCAAGAAGTGCAAAGCAAATCATTTTATATCTAATGGAACGAGCAAGTCTAGACTTGTAACAACAAATCTATACTTGCATATTATGTTATTATGAATGACTCACGGTTTCAGCAAGAAAACCAAATGAGCTGGTTTGAGACTTGCATATTTGGTATTACTAATCTGTTGATGTATATTTACGTTCTTAAGAAATGATTCCCTATGTATCAACAATCGATCATAATAAAACGAGCTAGTTGGACTTGCATATCGGTTATTACTAACGTGTGTTGAAATATGCAGCCTATTTCAAAGAAATTATATTGATATTTGATAAATTTGATCTAACATTAGGGGAAGATTACAAAAAAAAAAAATAAATAAATCAGGAAAAGCTGTTAGAAGGGTGTAATTCATTTGTAACAAGAGAAATTGTCATAAGGATGTAAGGGAGTAACGAAATATCATTGCAGTTTTCCATCGGGTTATATTGACCCGAACAGTACACGAGTAATAAATTTAAAAACATACTCAAAACATAAAATAATGGGAAGAAATTTTATGACAGTTAAATACTCTTATATAGAAACAAAGTCACGAGATCTAACACTGTTACCAGCGATGGTTCAGATTTTATACACTGATAAAATTTATTTCGGGTCAAATAGACCCGAACAGAACAGCAGGGTTAAAGGAAAAATTCCCCTAGGTGTAAAATTTCTTCATCTATTACGGAGTACAATTTCGAAAAAGAATCTTTCAATCCAAGTCGGCAATCCTTGGACACCTCAATCCTTGAGGTCAGCGAATCCAATAGGGTTAGTACACAGCAGCCTTAAGAGAAGTAGAAAATAACATTTTTCAATGTCAAAACAAAATCATTAGTACTTAAAATTTAATTTTGTACTAGTGCTGAAATGTTTGCTGTTGAAACATGACCGAATTGTCTGCGTGATTAATGGAATGAATTTCGTTTTCCGGCAGACACATTTATAAATTGAAAAAATAAGTTTTATTTGAAATTTAAAATCCTTAAGTTATTTCATAAAATAGTCAAAATATTAGCCTCACTATCTTTTATAACCATACCCACATGTCCTTATTTATGGAATTTATTATTACAACCTTCGCTTTATTAGGCAATAATAATACGTATGAAATCATGCAATAATATTTTACTTACATTTCAACTCCCCTAAAATCTATCTATATATATAAAAATGAATGTTTGTTTGTTCGTATTTTATGCGCTGCCGTACCGTTCATCCGATTGCGATGAAACTTGGTCAACTTATTGCTTGAACTTGCGCGAAGGTTATAGACTATTTTCATCCCGCTACGACGTTCCATTCCGGAATTATGTTAGAACAAGTTTGCGCGGTATCAACGGATATTTTTGTTCAAAGCCATTGTAACACTTCATTGTTGCCAATTAAATTATAACATTTCTATAAAAATAAATAGACATGAATTAAAAACGTGATTTATTCATATATTGGCGCATGCAAGAATGAATTTGATATATTATTTTCATATACTTGAAACACGTGCGTTTAGCCTTGACGATGATTTATATAACTGAAGTGACATTGAAACATAGCAGATGATTTAGGGCCTGTTCACATAGGAGTCCGTTGCGTTGCGTTAAGGAAAAGGTGACGTTGAGACGAAAATAAACCAATCATAGGCGTTAAAAATTTCATTGCTAATCGTTTGGAGGCCTATGATTGGTTTATTTTCGTCTCAACGTCATCTTTCCCTTAACGCAACGCAACGGACTCCTATGTTAACAGGCCCTAAGTTTTGAGAAAGAATTACAATCATGAAATACGTGTATATTATAATTAAGAAAGTCTGAGAGTGGCACTGAAACGTAGCAGACGATTTAGTTTTGAGAAAGAATTCCGAGCATGAAATATGTGTATATACTTTCTCTATAATAATTATCAGATTTGCTGTGTTTTAATATTGAATGTGATCTCAATCCATTCAAACATTATTGATTCTTTTTCTATAATAATAAATCCATTCAAACGTTATTGACTAGCTGTAAATTAATGCTTTAAAACGCCCCAAAAGAGGAGAGCAACTTTTAATCCTGCAGAAGTAAAGGCAAAATGTCATAAATTGTTGAGAAATGAGCAATGTGATGAAAAAAAACAGAAGAGCGCGAAGCCAACAGAATTCAAAATGCAGTTAGACGCACACAAGAATCTGAAGGAAAAACATTCCCAAGAGCTCGAAGGCAACAGAATTCGAATTATAGTGATCCGAAGCAGTGAGACTGATGAAGAAACTTTTAACGCGTCGAACATACGATCGGCTTCGAGCTTCAACATCGAAAGGAGAGGAAAGCGATGAACAATGACAGCACCGACAACAAACTAATGCTATTTGATACCGCAAAAGAATTTTAGCGAAAACTTTAGAACATCATAACATGCGGCTAATCATTGAAAAAAATAATAACAGAAACTGAATCCCGAGCGAAGCCGGGTAATACATCTAGTAATTATATAAATATGTTCCCCGTATTTTCTTGTTTGAATTTACGTGCACATGAACTTTAAAAAGAAAGAAAAAAATTATATATATTTCAGGTAGTCTCTTCTAACAAAACTACCACGGGTTATTAACGTAGGATTACTTATCGTTGCTTACCTCTTTTTTATTATTTTTTTTAAATTTACGTTTATTATTTTTTATTTGATTTTAATTTTTTTTTACGCATTTTGGTACTTTTCTGTTTACTGCTACTGGGTTTTCCGCGCTGCCAAATTTATAACTCGCGACGGACTCTGAATTTTTTCTTTCCGGAGGACCGTTATTGAGGAACTTAATCCTACGTTGAAAAAGTAACCACTACCACCAGAGCCAGCCCTAGTCATTGTGGGGCCCTTCAAAATATTAATATACATTAAACCATTATACTTCAAAATATTAATATACATTTAACTAGGGATGGCCAACTGGCGGGCCGCATCCGACCTGGTAGGACTTTTTAACCGGTCCACGGCACTAAAGCAATTCAGAAAGAATATAGTGTTATACTATTGTTGAAATACTTCACTCACTTATTCCATATAGTCCATGTTCGACATCACTTATGTACGAAAGCACTGAGTATAAGGAAGGAAGTAGTATTACAAATAGAAATTACCTCGCCTCCAGAGAAACTTATCTCAGATCAACTAAGACAGTTTTGGGAACTGGAGAATCTAGGCGTCGAAGCTAAAGACAAAGATAGTAGTAATTTCGACGAACAAATTATGAAAGACTTTGAGGCAGGTATATCCTACAATAACAAGAGATATAAGGTGCGACTTCCTTGGAAACCTGAGATGAAGCAGTCATTAGAAGATAATCAAGAAGTTGCGAATAAAATATTTTCAAGACTACGATGTACGTTCCAGAATGATCCAATATTATTCACAGAATACAAGGCTGTTTTAGAAGACTACTTAAGTGAAAATATCATAGAGCCTGTTCCTGTTTTAGATGAAGCCAGAGAAGCCACAACCTTCTACCTCCCACACAGGACAGTGATTCGAACAGACAAAATCACGAGTAGATTCAGAGTGGTGTTTGACGCTTCTTCACATGGCAAAGGACAGGTATCCTTAAATGACTGTTTGCATACTGGAAACAATTTGTTACCCGATCATTTCCTGCTTTTAATTCGATTTAGACAACACCCTGTTGCGCTGACTGCGGACATTAAGCAGGCGTTCCTGCTAATAGAGATAGATGAAGAAGATCGCGACTTGACTCGATTCCTTTGGGACGATAACCCCACTAAACCTAACGCAGTTCCAGAGCTCAAGGAGCTCATACTGTGCAGAGTCTTGTTTGGGGTTAGTTCATCACCATTCCTCCTGGCTGCAACCATTAAGTATTACCTAAAGAGGTATGTAGAAAGCTTTCCTGAAATTTACAAAATTTTAAATACATCTTTGTATATAGACGACTTGATCACTGGTGGAAAAAGCATGGAACAAGCCTATAATACGAGCATACAGAGTACTAAAATATTTGAGGATGCAAGCATGGTTCTACGTAAATGGCAGACCAATTCGTTAGAGTTAAGTGAACTGTGGAAGAAAGTAGGGATAGATGTAAATGAATCCGTTGAGCCTAACACTCAAGCTCTGTTACCTCAAAGGGTGCTAGGAGTGGCTTGGAATGCCAACGATGACCTGTTTTATTTCGAAACAAAAAATTTAGAGAAATTCCTTTCAAAGCGAATAAACACTAAACGATACCTTCTACAAGCAGTAGGTCGCATTTTTGATCCCGTGGGATTCGTCAGACCTTATATAGTTAGAATTAAGTGTCTAATTCAAGAGATTTGGTGTTTGGGACTGGATTGGGATGATTATCTCCCTCAGAATATAACCGTTATTTCGGATGAATGGTGTAATGAAATTGAAAAGCTGAAGGATATCAATATTCCTCGCTATTATTTCGCTAATGCCCTTCCTAAGGAAATAAATGATATACAAGTACATTGTTTTTCAGACGCTTCGAAGAACGCTTATGGCGTCGTCGTCTATCTACGTATAGCATGCAGTGATGGAAGTGTTTCTACTAGTTTTGTGGCGTCTTAGAGCAGAGTTGCTCCACTAAAAGCAATTTCGTTACCCCGTCTTGAATTAATGGGTGCTCTTCTTTCTACTAGGTTATGTGATAAAATTTCAAAGGGCTTAGAATATTCATTTGAGCGTTACTTTTGGACAGATTCGTCTATAGCTTACTTTTGGATAAAGAATACATCCAACAGGTTTAAACCATTTGTAAAAAACAGGGTACAAGAGATTCAACAATATACCAATCCTAGTGAATGGTCCCACTGTCCTGGAAAGGACAACCCGTCAGATTTGATATCTAGAGCAGTGGTTCCCAACCTTTTTCAGCTGGCGACCCACCTTTCCTTATCGGAATACCTCCACGGTCCATCGGTCCATGGTGGAGTAAAAAACCTTATTTGTATCGTATCCCTTCCTTATGTATATATAATTTACCATCAAATATATATATATATATATATATATATATATATATATATATATATATATATATATATATATATATATATATATATATATATATATATATATATATATATATATATATATATATATATATATATATATATGCTTTTTTGAAGATACAGATTGATTATTGATAAACAATTTGTGTTCTGATTTGAAAATGGTTGACAAAATATAAACACTTTGTAGCAAAACAGTTATTTATTTAACAATAGATATATGTTTGCAATATATGCAACAAGTGGTTTCATACTCACTAACAAGTGTTCCTAGGTGAAGATAAAAACTACAATTATAAAAGTGCACAAAGACCATTTTAATTTTTCAGGCAAAAAAATTCTTACAGCTTTGATATAATTACAGTTAAGAAAATTGTTATTACAATCTATCAATATGTAAAATTGCTGTTTTTAAGTAAGTTTCAATTTTTCTTATCTTTTCTGATGGTTTATTCGATGGTTTCTGATAGTTTTAGGATCGAGTCGCGACCCACCTGTAACCCTTCCGCGACCCACCGGTTGGGAACCGCTGATCTAGAGGATTATCTGTCATCGAATTAAAAGACAATAAATTATGGTGGAACGGACCTGAATGGTTGGTTCGTGATAAGAGAAATGGCCCAGATTTGAAGGATCAAAAAAGGGATTAGACACTGAAAAACTTGAAATTCGAAAAGGAGCTTTAATGAATGTAACAGTAGTAGATAGTGTAACGACAGATGATTTCATTAACAAATATTCTTCATTAAGCAAATTAGTTAGAGTCACCGCTTGGTGCTTAAGATTTTCTAAAAATTGTAGACTTGAACCTGAGTTAAGAAACAAAGCCTTTTTGAGTACTTCCGAAATTCAAAATGCAACCAAGGTATTGGTTAAATATGTTCAACGTTCCGAATTTCATTCTGAAATTAAATCTTTACAATCAAATCGCCAAATCCCAAACAATAGTAAAATTCTCTCATTAAACGTATTACTAGACAAAGAAGGACTTTTGCGGGTTGGTGGACGATTAAGCAATTCGAAACTTTCAGAATTCCGGAAACACCAATTACTTTTACCCAAAGCGCTCCACTTTACTGAATTATTGATAGATTACTACCACAAAAAATCTCTTCATTCGGGTACTCAAACAACTCTGTTCCTTATTAGACAAATGTATTGGATACCTTCTGGACAGGATGGAATCAAACGAGTTATTAGTAAATGCATGACTTGTTTCCGAACAAGAAATCAAACCATGAAGCAAATGATGGGTAACCTACCAAGAAATAGAGTTATACCATCTCTACCATTTGAAAAGATAGGACTGGATTTCGCTGGTCCAATACTTACTAAACCTAATTTGAGACGATCTAAAGTGACTTTGAAATCATATATATTTGTATATATTTATTTGTTTCAGTACGAAAGCTGTTCATTTTGAAATCGTATCCGATTTAAGCACTGAAGCCTTTTCTTGCAAGTTTTAGGCGATTTATCGCAAAACGATCAAGACCAACTACCATCTGGAGTGACAATGCTACAAATTTCAAAGGCGATAAAATCATCTTAGATTCCTGGTTTAAAATATGCAAATCGGACTCTGTACAAAAATTCAGTGCCGAAGAAGGCATAGAGGGGAACTTTATACCACCTGCATCGCCACATTTTGGTGGATTATGGGAAGCTAATATAAAATCGATGAAGAAACACTTGGTGAAGGCTACGAAAACAAAGATTCTAAATTTTGAAGAGTTGTACACGTTCGTAATTCAAATAGAAGCTTGACTGAATTCCCGCCCATTAACTCCTCTTTCTGCAGATCCAACAGATCTTCAAGCCTTGACTCCATGACATTTCCTGATAGGTGCCTCCCTGTTACAGTTACCAGAAACTAATCATACTTCAGATAATTTGTCTTTATCTTCCAGATGGACCCTAATACAAGACCTAAGATCTACATTTTGGAACCGATGGACAAACGAATATCTTAGCCACCTGCAATCTCGAGCCAAATGGGCTACACAAGAACCCAACCTAAAGGTAGGACAGTTAGTCTTAATTAAAGACCCAAGCAAAATTCCAATGGAATGGAATCTAGCACGCATCGAGCAAACGTTTACTGGTCAAGATGGACTAGTAAGAAAGATGGACCTGAGAACGAGAAACGGAGTTTACCGCCGTGCCATCAACAGGGTCGTCCCACTTCCCTTTCCAGATGATGTTGGACTACCGTCCGACGGGGGCCGGGATGTTCCGACTGGAAGTATTTGAATCCTCGTACGGAATCACGTCACTCGTGACGCGAAGCTGTTCAGCGAGCATGCGCTATTTATGTAACCTTTTCTTTCTCTTTTTTCTGTAGAACAGATTAGATTTAGATTTCGAATAGATAACATGTGCTTTAACTTTTTATTAAATTTTATTCTCAAATTTTCTCAGCATAGAATTTCTTTTGAGTGTATTCTTGATTTAGATTATAGATAAGCTGAACCACACATTTAAAGAGATTTAAATTAAGTGATTTTAGATACCTACCACTGAACGCCGATAACAGTAATAAAAATAATACATATTTAATTTTGGTTAATATGTCCTATAACACAGTCTTCATATTAAGTCTGCATCTGTATATCCATTAACTCCATGGTTGCAAGGTTTGTGACGTCAGTCTTCTTGCGGTTTCCTACTCTTAACTTCAACTTTGTCTAGTCCCAGGCTTGATTTCTTTGATTGAGCAACTTTTTATTCAATTCTTCTGTTTCTTATGGATTGTACGGTGTCTAAGTATGTTTATTGTTTAGATCATACTTATCAGAAACAATCCATTGGTTTTTAGACACTATCGGCACCGCTGATGAAGAGATGCTGTCCAAAACCTATTTAATACTTATCTTCATGTTATTAGTTCCTGGCTACAAGTAGTAATAGAGCTTGTGCTTGTTTTTCACTTTCAACTTTTGTCTTATATATATAGTGATTTTCGCTTATAAGAATCACGTTTGTTATTACTGTTTTTGATTCTTATAAACTGTTGATTCTTAGAGCCGAAATTTAGGACTTTTGGACAGGCGCACAGACACGCACACACATACACACACACACACATATATATATGGATAATTTGCCATTAAATTCTCTTTAATTTACGTAAATTATCTTTTATTAAAACAACTTTTTATAATTTTAAAAATAAGACTTAATTTCTATACCTATAAGTAGATACACATGGTTATAGAGAGAGTAAGAGAAGTAAGAGAAGAAAAAATCCAATATTTGTAACAACGTACCTGCTAAACAGTTTTAACATTTCAACCAGGAAAGGTGCAAGAAAAAGTTTTCGACGGCTGTTTGATATAATGAAGTTTTCAGGAGGCTGTTTATACTTCTTCCAATATCATAAAAAGTCCCGTAAAGGTCTTCAAAAGCTTCTCTATAATCAAGAGTCCTTCTAAGAATACTCAGCGCTTCTCTGGATTATTTTGCTGATTAGTGGTGTGGTTTTTCTGGGAAAAAGTCATTCATTTCATCCTCGGCCCACTGGCGAACCTAGGTGGGGGTGATCCGCCCTGGGCCCCACGACAGGGAACTTTTTTTAATTGAATGATAACTTTATTGCAAAAAAATTACATACATTAAAAAAATTTAATCAGATCAGAACGTTATTGTTTTTAGAAAACATTACGGTTGTGCACAGGGCCCGACTTAGCCTAATTGGGGCCCGGGGCAAAAACTTCTTTGGGGGCCCCCTCTGCTTTACTACTTCAGTAATGAAGAATCGAACTTTATGGAGGTATTTAAATTTTTCACCTCATTATAGATATACAGCTCAGATTCAAAATATTAGAATAATTGAGAAAAAGTAATAAGAAAGAAATTATTTTCCATTTATTTGTTTTTGATACTAAGTAAATGCAATTAAATTTCTTATAAATTAAATCTGGAATGTTTAGATAAGATTTTAACATTTACAAAATACAAAATACAATAAATTAGGTATACAACAGCTTTCTGAAACACATCAAAATATTAGAATAAAATTTAGATTGGTTCAAAATATTAGAATATTTTATTTTACGCAAAAATATTACCTTATGAATATGAAGTAAATGGTAGTTAATATTTTGTAGCATCCCCTTTAGCTTTAATAACAGTGTACAATCGATCTTGCATACTATATACAAGGTGTTTACAAACATTTCTATCAATATTAGCCCAAATAGACTTTATACGTGCCACTAACTCAGTTTTACTTGAAGAAGGATTTTCTTGGAGTTTTTTCTTCATTATACCCATAAGTTTTCGATGGGATTAATGTCTGGTGAGTTTGGTGGCCAAGGAAGTACCTTAATTTTACATTGACGGAACCAATTCTTAGTTGACATCGAGATATGCGGTGATGCTAAATCTTGTTGAAAGATGAAATCATCTTCAAATAAATCTTCTGATGATGGAATCATTTAATATTCCAAAATTTCTTGATATATCTGAGAGTTAACCTTTTTGTAGACGATGCATAACTTTCCAGGTCCTTCTGCACTCATGCAACCCCAAACCATGACACTAGCAGCAAATTTTACCGAACGTTTAAGGCATTCTTTATCAAATGCTTCTGTTTCATTCTCCAAACTCGAATACCTTGATCACCATATGAAACACAAAACATACTTTCATCACTAAATAATATTTTTTTCCAATCTTCTTCGCTCCATAAACGTCTTGATTTACACCAATTCAATCTTATACGCTTTTGTTGTTTTGCAGTCATGAGAGGTTTTGTTTTTGGTACACGAGATTCAAACTTAAATTTATGGAGATGTCTTAATGTTGTCGATTTAGAAACTTAAACTCCTTCTTCTTTCCATCTTCAGTGCAAGAATTGCTTACTTTTAAAACGGTTTTTCTTAACTGTACGCTTCAGTTTCCTGTCATCTCTAGCAGATGTTTTTGGTTTTCGGCCGCCATTTCGACGATTATTTTGAAATTTTCCATTTTTTGAATATTGTGTTAGTATTTTACTAACGCTTGATTGCAAAAAATGTAAATAATTTGCTATATAACATTGATTTTTACCGTGCCGATACAAATCAACCATATGAAGTTTAATAGATTCAGGAATATCACTCACACGACCTATTATTAGACGAAAAAGGAAACTAACTGCAAAAAGAATGCTGATGTTAATTAAAATCAGCTGAATTTAATCAATGATGCCACCAGTTATGAATTGGTGATAATTAAAGGAGAATTAATGGGAAATATTCTAATATTTTGAACCACTTGAATAAATAGTCTAATACTTTGACTTTTCAAAATAATTTTTTTTTCAATTAATCTTTTCAAAAATGATATTAATTTTACAATAATAAATAAGTTTAATCAACAATAAGTTCTTTAAAAATATCGTTTGCATATTTGCATTAAAAGACATTAAATTACAAAACGATGTTTTCAATTTGTAAAAAAATTTAATTATTCTAATATTTTGAATATGAGCTGTATAACAAGAAAATTGACTAGAACCTAAAATAGCTATAAAGCCCCCCCCCCCCTCCAATGGTCAGACGAAATATCGTTCTGTCCATTTTATTGATTTTCCGATTTTCGGATTTTACACTGTACTGATATTTTTTTTTTTTTTAAAGTTCATTAAAGAAGGAAACGTAAAATAAACTTTCTATTCAATTTGGGGGCCCCCTCTGATGTGGGGGCCCAGGGCAACAGCCCCGTATGCCCCTGCCTTAGTCAGGCTCTGGTTGTGCATATACATAAAGTGAAAGATCATCAACCTCATTGGCCTGCGAATCCTTCTTTTCCTCTTTCGAACCACGGATAAGTGAGACCTTGGTTCGCGTAAATGAGAGATGGTATAGATAGGTCATCTGCGGGTAAGCAAAACCGCGTAAGACGAGAGATTACTGTAGGTTTGAGAGGATCGACAAGGTAGAGGAGGAATCATGCTATGCACTTCTGCCCACTCTATCATCTTCTCTGTCTATCGCTCAGGTACTCCGAGTAGGACACCTTCTAAGTGTTTGGTCTATAGCTATTTAATATATTAAAAGCTATATTATACTACTGTACTTATTGTTTTCATAAACAAGAAGCTTCGCCCCTAGGCTTGCTACGCTCGCTCCTCTGTTATGGCTAATAGCGAGATACATAGGGGTGATTCTCGGGCAATGTAACAGCTTCCATCCATTTACTGTTGTCACCCTTAATGCGAAGGGCGCTTCATCACTGTTGAATTATCAGCTTTAAAATTCAATTATAAATCGAAAAATTTAAGATGAAATGAGGTTTATATGAATAAGAAAGCTTTCAGCTTCCAGATGATGTAAATATTTTCTTTGTAAGATAAAAACTCAAGGAGCATCGATATTACATCCACATGGAGACGATATTTCTTGAAAAACTGTGTTTCATTTTTTGATGAAAATATTAGTCTGTTTTAAAATATTTTTAAACAAATGAGGTCTAGTTTGAAAGAGAAATGTCTGTAGTCTTAGATTGTAAAAAGATCAAAATTCTACGATACCTTTTTTGGCTAGTTGTCGTAATCTGAAGATGAAAAAGTCAATATTTTCCCCAAAAAAACATAAAATAAAAAAAACAAAGTCCGACGAAGATGAGACATGTCTTACTTTGGTCCCCCATTTTTCTGCATCCATTGGTATCGCTCTCGACCCCATACCCCCAGCGGTTTCGGAGGAGATAGTGTGACAAGCTTTTGACAGCGGCAGCGGGAGTTACTTTTTTTTAGAATAGAGAGATACTGTCATGAAGCGTAAACAGCCTAGTGGGACTCAAAAAGGGAAATTGAAAAAAAGCAGAAAAAAAAGAACAGAGCTGATCTCAGGATCAATTTTAAACTTCGTCCAACAACAACAACCTTCCTCTTTCAAAAGCAAAGAAGAGCCCACTAGTTCTGGAGTTGGATTGGAGGAATCAGAATCTGTTGTGGAATCATTGGGGCCTTAAACACAGGAAGAAAGTTTCAAGATAAGTTAGCAAAACTTAGGGGGCACTCTTCCTCTTCGAGTTAGTGCCAATGAATATGTAGGCCTAGACGGAGACGGAACATTACCTAAAGAAGAAGGTGAAGCAGAAGAGCATGATATTGAAATTTCAGAAGAAATAAGTAAAGTTCCTCATTTTTGTGATGTGGGTAACTGGCCAACACCCCTATCAGATGCTATGAAAACCGATTTATTAAAACGAGACAGCGAGTTTTTCCAAGAGCCATCTTCGGGGCGTGGGCCAACCACTAACTTAATTTGTGTGGGGTGTACGCTTTTAGTTGCTCTCCAACCAGTTTGACATTTTTCGGAACACTGGGAAATTTTTACAACTGTTTCTCGGGCTCAACTCACCGATGGGAAATTTTGACTGCCGTTGTGTGAGTAGCGGTTAAAAGGCTGTCCGATGTAAGGTGGAGTGCACAGAAAACAGCTGCGAAACCAGTAACGAAAATTTTTGAAAAATTGATCGATGCCGTGGAAAAGCTGTGCGACGAGTCTGAAAACCTAGACACAAGATCAGCTCAGATTGTAATTGCAAATATTTGCGATTTTACGTTTTAACGTTTCTACGTCTGTGGTCAGACATTTTGGAGGAAATCAACCACAATCAACGCTGCCTACAAATTGAGGGGAATTCCTTGTACAGGGCTTAAATAAACTAAGAGAATTGGAACTTTTTATCAAGTAAAATAGAAAATCTTTAGTTAGTGATGCTTTGGACTTCGCTATCCAGAAATGTGAAGTAATGGGAATTGATATTGAAAAGAGAGGCAGAAAAAGATCTTAAAAGATGATGCCGGTGTAAAAGCTAAATATGAAGGTTGATCTTTACAAGAAGAACTAAGGAGGTCCATGTTCCATAAAGTAGATAGGTTGTATTTGGAACTCCAAACAAGATCCATGGAGAACATTCATAACAGTGGCATAGCAGGGGGGGGGGGGCGGCAAGGGAGTCTATCGTGCCCCGGGTGCCACTCGCAGAGGGGCGCCAAAAGGGTATCGTGACCCAGACGCCAGTTATGCTCGCTACTCCACTGATGCATAACAAATTTGAAGTATTGCAGTGGGTTAATTTGATCAAAGCTCCAGATCAGAAACTGCCAGAACTTATTTCTCATCTAACTGAAAGTTACGACGAATTTTCTAAGGACGAGGTTTTTCCAGAAATAAAAAGACTAAGACGTCATCTGCAAGCTTCAAATATTAATACAGAGGAAGTAAAAAAATGGTCAGCTCTTCAAGTTTTTCAGTCCATTGTTGGTAGTTCATTTTTCATTGGGCTTTCAAGAGTCAATACCAAACTTGTGTTTAGCACTAAAGTTGTTTTTGACAATTTGCATTTCCGTCTCAACTTGTGAAAGAAGATTTTCAAAGCTGAAAATCATCAAAACTATTTGCCTGATGGATATTCCTCAATAGTGAGCTAAATCAGGCTAAATAATGCGCTAAATCAGACTAAATGGACTAGCAATGTTATCCAGCGAAAACAAGTTGGCTATGAAAATAAACTTCCTTGAGACAATTAGACAAATTTCTAATTCAAAAGTAAGAAAGAGACAATTTTAAAAGGAGGATTTTACCTATTCAGAATTAATACAGAATTGTGTTTCCCTTAGTTTTATCTTCACATAAGATTGTGTATAGAAAATAGGATATATATATATATATATATATATATATATATATATATATATATATATATATATATATATATACACGTAAAGATACTTTGTTAGACTTTACATATGTCTTATTTTGAAAAATAATTGTTTTTGTTCCAAAATCTTCTACTGTATTCACCTCAACACGAAAAGTTTTTGACGTATTCTCATTCTATTTTTTTCCTACTGATACTGTAAATGTATATTGCCTTGTGAAAAGTAAAAATTTTTTAAGTTGAATTACCAATAAAGTTGATGTAGATCAAAGTGAAATATTTCTTTGGTTTTCCTTGAAGCTACCGTACTATAAGTAATTGTTGGCTCCAAAACGGCTCCTTTTCTTTATAATGTGAATTTTGTCTTTAACTGTTTTTGCTTTAATTAATAAAGCGGCCAGGCCTTTTATAGTCCACCTTGGCTAGAAGAAAAATTCATACAGAAAAAAAAAAACCAGCGCCGTACAACTGATTTTAATCTTGTACCAAACTGTAAGTTAACGAGCTCATGGCTCAGGTGGTTAGAACGTTGGTTTCGGAGCTGTGCCGTGCGGAAAGTCGTTGGTTCGATTGCTCGAACCCGGGCTTTGAAGTAAGACTTTTTTTCAATTTAACGCTTAAACAGTAAGGATCATTGCTCACCTCGTACTGCACGAGTTCGCTCCCTTATTATGTCTATTTTTTCTCTGCACAGGTCAATAGCCTGTGGAGACGATCTGATTAAAGCAAAAAAGGCTAGCTGTCATAAGAAAAAGTTAAAAAAAACTCTTTTTTTTGGAGGGGGGGGGGGACCTCAAAAATAAATCCGCCCCGGGCCCCAAATGATCGTGGTACGCCACTGCCTCGGCCTCAGTTTTATCGACAGTTTTTTTATTTCTTCGACGATTTCATCTTCTGTGTTTTCTTCCGAAGTCTGTAGGTTTTCGTCGATTTCAATCCACTCACGAAGTGATTCCTCAACAGGATCAGTTTCTGCTTGACTTAATGAGTTATCAGTCTCACAAAAAAATCTTACTTTACGGAAGCAATTAACAATGCAGTGACTTGAAAATCTTTTGAGGTACTTGCAATCATATGTATAGCATCAAGCAAAGTGATTATTTTACTTATTTCTGACGCAGATCCCTTTCCTTTGTCGATTGCGTCAACAATTGTTTGTTGCAAGTCAGAGCGATATAGCGTTATAAATGTTTTTATGATTCCTTGATCGAGAGGTTGTATTACTGATGTTGTATTCGGTGGCAAAAAAAACAAAGCTCTATATTTGTGAGCTTTATAACTGGATGAGCCGAACAGTTGTCCAAAATCAAAACAATATTTTCTTTCCCAGTTAGCTCTTAGAAGGAAGTTAGTGAAGATCCTGCTACATATCCAAGCATTTTTTTGAATTTTCGTTAAGACACAGTATGGATTTTTATTTTCGTAAAGCATCGTGGAGATTTACTCTTACTTATAACCAAAGGCATTTTCCTTACGCTCCCAGTCATATTTGTCGTCAAAAGAACTGTAACGCGGTCTTTTTGTCTTTTTTTTTCCAAACAGAAAACAAATCTGTTTTAAATATCATCATTCGATCAGGCATCGCTCTAAAATAAATCCCAGTCTCATCTGTATTAAAAATTTGGTGTGGGGCATAGTTTTTTCATTATTGCAGGCAAGCAATCAGAGAGCCAGTTAGTTCGTCAGTTGGATTAGTCTGGAATTTACGTAGTTAGAAATCCAAAAGTGTCATCATGTTTTACTAACTGCTCGACACGTTGGTGCAGAGCCTGTCTAGCTTTGTTCAGTGCTTGGTTAAAACATTGCACCTGAAACATGTTTTGTGAATTAATAATTATTTCATCCGAGACCTCGTAATTAAAAAGCCTTTTACGTTTCCGTAAACATGTTTTCCGAAATTCTGTGAATACTTTTAAACTAATCACAAGCTCTGTCGATCCTACTAAAATTTGTTAAACATATTTTTAGTTTTATTCATTGTTATATTTTAGACATATCTATTTTTTTTTCTCTTCGCGCGATTGCATCCAAATAGGTCCAATGAGCTTAAGGCCGTCCGCACACGGAGCAACTCAAAAGAAACTGATAACCGACTCCAATCACAAACCAGTCCGTGATGAGTCGTAACCTATGTAATTGAATGGAGCCACGCACACGGCGCAACTGGTTACAAACCCGTCAGCAACGCGTTTGTAATCAGTTGCAGGCAACTCAACGTGTCGAGTCGCTAGCAACTTAAGTCGCCAGTTTCTCTTGCGTTGTGAGTGTTATTACGCAATCTATGTTACAGCCGCTCTTTTAGCAAGCTGCCAAATGACGTACACGAGTCACATGACTTCTGCCTAGTGAGGAAATGAAATTTTAATGTTTTTTGTTGTATGGAATATGTGCGCCCATATATACAGTCCATTTTTAAACGATTGATCAAAGACAATCTATTGTGACGATTTTTTAAAATAAATTAATTTCTGATAATAATTTAACTAAAAATAATGCCCGGAATAATGATGTTCTTCCTTCCGTGACAGGTCGCAAACTATTGATTTGAATCACTTTTGAGTCGGCCCGTGTGCGGAGCCGCATCACTAACGAGTTTGCAACCGATAAGCAATTTCAGTCGCTAACCAGTTCATTTTCCTTTGAGTCGCTCCGTGTTCGGACGGCCTAAGACTGAATCAAGCAAATTTGAAACCTGGGGAGTGATCAAACGTATGGCGCTTCTTGTACTAAGTGGAAAGCTACTTTTCCCATGAAGAAATTCTGAATATTTTTTTTATCTTTGCACTTCTTGAACGAGGCGACTTCCTCTAAATTTCATCCTCTGAATTCCAATTTCCCATCATTTTATGGATCTAAACACAAGTCCTTGAAGTACACGGTTGTTGGGTTTTATTTCCTGTTTTAACGTAGATGTTAAAAGTTAATCTTTATTTTTTTAAACTGTGGATCCGTGCTTAGTTTTTCCGCCATATGCATTGAAAAAAAACTGTAATTGGGGGCCATTAAAGGACAGATATATGCGAGACTGTTATAGTAGACTTAAAAATCTCAAGCGTACTAAACGATATTGCTATGTGTTTTGTCAAATTCTAATCTTCTGTGATTGGATATTTGTTTTTACAGTGATTGTTGGGGTGTGTTACAGGGTAACAAGACCGCATTCTAAACAAAATATATTATCTTTCATCTGAAATAGAAAAATGACATCAATAAAAGATAAACGAGGAATGACGACAAAAATTATGAACCATGGAACATATTTATTTTGGGGTAATATGAAGAAAATGGCTTAAGGCCCCCCAAAATACAGAATGTTTCGCATTCTATGCGACTATGAAGACCGGTGGATGAGTCTTGAGACCCCATGCGAACAGCACCGTTTTCCAAGTCCAACTGTCTCGCATCATCTTAGGCATCCTGAAAATTATCCCCTCTGCTCTCTGTCCTGTCCAACGGGCCGGGAGAGATCCCCTTTTGCAGGTGGATGATGAGTTTTGCACCTGTCCAGCAGTCCGCCAAATTTGGCGAAGAGCGCTCACCAAGCGACGAGAAAAACTGCGAAAACAAAGCGGCACAAAGAGAAGCGATTATTATGAACTTAAATTAATGTATGCTTGTGTAGATTATGCTTGTGCATCACGGGGTGCGTTCTTAGCGCTAAAAAGTAGGTTTGGGTTGAATAAAACTGGGCAGTCAAGAGGCAATATCCATATTTACGTGATACGCGTAGTCCTTAGGGAAAAAAAAATCCCATACGACAAAGATAGTTTTAAAGGGCGGTACAAAACGTTACGACAGGGTGTTATAAATTAAAAGTCTAGAACAAACTTTGTTTCCTGTGAAAATTGTAAAAAAAGTGCTCTTATTACCAGTTTGCGCCCCAAAATCGCGAAGACCTGATTTCGTTTCTTAAGGAAAGAAGAACCCGAAATATAACTCTGATTTTTTCCCCCTTGGCTAATGCGGAGGCATTTGTCCGTGGACATTATCATACAACCGCGGAGGTTGTTGACATCTTTTAACTGGGAGCACCGTACAAGTGAGTAATATTGCCCGCTTGGTGCCACGTCAGTTTTGATTGAGCACCCCAAGGACGACATCTGGGGGCGCACACCTTTCCCTACTCACTGACCTCGTGGAAGAACTTTCCGATCTACGAATTTAACGTACCCATATCCGGCCTAGACCCGAAGACATTTTATGGCGTTCGACGGGATTCGAAATGAGCACCCCCAGTTCGAAGCCCAGCGTGTTACCATCTTTCTGAAGGTTCAGTCATAATGTTAGAATTTTAATCCAATTCTCAAATGTTTGCATTGTCTTCCATCCGATTTTTAAAATGTTGAGAATTTCATCAAAATGCATTATTCCCTAAAGTAGATGCGAATTTTTAACGTATTGTAATTACCTTTGAAAATTTATTATTTATAATATAAATAATTTTCAGTCAGTGTCAGATATTTCTGACGACAACATAAGTAAAATATATTTTAAAATTAACTTATTTTATTTCTCTTAAATACCATCTCACTCATTTGAGACCTCCAATATAAATTCTTAAAATTTTTAAATTATTTTCAGATGATCAGTTATAAATTTGTTACTGATTCTCCAGTATTAGCATTCTTCAGACTGTAGGTAGTCTACTGATTTTTCACTTAAAATGCTAATTATGTTGTAGTTATTAAAAATAATTTAGACTTGTTATACGTATAAATAAATAGCTTACAATGAAAAACAATAAGTTATACTTTAAGACCTCGCTCCCGAGGTAGCTTAGTGGTAGCGAGTTGGTCTTGGAACAGGAGTTGCTCGGTTCGAATCCCGACAACCATCATTAAATACTTTCGTGTCTACGCCGGATATGAGCACGTTAACCGTAGATCCGAAAGTCCTGTGAGGTCAGAGAGGTTAGAATGTAAGAGCTCCCAAGAAGTCCTTGGGGGGAGTCCATTAATTACGTGAGGCAATTAGGGGGGGAGGAGGGAGTCAAGCCGAATCTCACCCAGTCTCACGTGGGGGAGAGGGGGGGGGGTCTCGGCAATTATCACGTAATTTTTTTTCCGCAAGAAACAGTGTAAAATTGCGAGACAAATGGGTTATATTAAGTAAAACACGTTTCTACACTAAAATATGGCTAAATCCTACACAATAGTTCCAGTAGTCACTCTTGAGACCACACATGAGTTCCCGTGGACTGAATTAGAATGAATATTTTTTTACGAATTTTAGTAGTTCCTATTTAAGTATTTTATTGTTCGATTTTCTCACTGTGATTCTAGACTACGTTCTTAGTAGTCTTAAATACTAGTCTTAACTAGTCTTAAATAAAAATAATTAAGCAAATTATGTTTTTTTAAATAAATCCAACGCAATCAAGCACAGATTAACGTACTTACACTAAAAATACGCATTTTGAAAAATCTCACGTGAGATTAGGGGGGGGAGGGGGTCGAAAAATCGCTAAAATCGCCTCACGTAATTAATGGACGCCCCCTAGTATGCGAGAAAATGCGGGGTTACTGCGCTTGTGTAGGGACTAAGAAACCGTTCATCAAGTAGGTAAGCTTAAGGTGTCATCGTTTAGGTACAAAATGAATAGCTTTCAGTACTGTATTAAACAAACGAGTAATTATTAGAAAACTGAGTCAAAATGAATTACTGCAAATAGCATGTTAAGCTGCAATTTCAAAATGCAGATATAAAAATTAAAATATGATTAAGTCTTGATAACTTAATTCTTTAAATTAAATGCGCCTTGAACAAGAGGGACATCTGTTTCCTGATTGGTCAAAATCCACCACGAGGGGGCGCTGACGCCATTCAGTATGCTTCGCCCACTCCTGGATCCCCTTGATCCGCATGTTGCTAAACTCTCATTTTTATACTAGTTCTGTCTAAAAAAACCTTTGAAGAATGTGTCGGAAAATGCATCTCAAAATAATCAGGAGAAAGCAGCACTGTTCGTGTCCTCTAGCGGGAAAACGATGAACTGCTCATTTGCGAAAATGCATGCATCATGTTGGATGGGAAGTTCATCTAAGGTTACGAGGCGATTTATTTTGCGCCAACTATGGAGAAAGTGAAGTACTATTAACGGACTTTGAAAATTTTAATTCCGTAAAAGGCTTAGAGGTATATTTTCGCAACTTTAGAGTTTTTCGGCGGGTTTCGAACCAATAACATCTCAATAACTTAGTAAGATTTCGATGACTATAACCACTATACTGACGCTTATATTGGTAGCAGAGCGTGGTTTACGCATTGTCCCTCTGTGCTTATCTGAAATTAGTGTAAGAAGTAGAGCTTAATGTTAGGATATTTTTCGGTTTTTAAAAACGTAAAGATCGGTATTCCTTTTGAATTAAAATGGCTGAAGTCCCAATGATAGGTTCAGTTTTTAGTTTTTCTAAATTGAACGGTGAGAATTGGCGAACGTGGCGTTACAATGTGGAGATGTTACTTTGCCACGAAGGTTTATATGGATTTATCGACGGTAGTGAAGTCCCACCGGTAAAAGTGACAAAACCTAATGGAAAATCCAGTGATGATTCGTCCTCATTGAAAGACATTCTGAATTTTTATCGGCGTAAGCAGAAAGCTGTTTCTACTATAGCATTGAGTATCGAGCCTGACCAGAAAAATTTCAATATGGGAAATCGTGATCCAAAAGAAATATGGGATCTCTTGAAATCGGCATTGGAACCGGCTAGCAGAGCTCGAATTGCTCATTTAAGAACTGAATTTATGAAAATAAAGTTTGAAAATACCGAAAGTATGGCCGTTTTTCTAGGTCGTTTAAAGCAAGCTCGAGATCGTTTGGATGATGTCGGAAAGAAAGTTGATGACGATGAACTTGCCTATCAGATGCTCATGAATTTACCATCTGAGTATGGAAACGTGGCGCAACAGCTATACATGCTCAACGATGAAGAATTTACCTCTACTAAAGTTAAGGAGAGGCTACTGGCGGAGTATGATCGTTTAAAGTACGAAAAGTATGATCCTGATGCAGTAGCTACCTCGTCTCGCAGCGAGAATGTAATGCTCACGAGGAAAAGTAAGAACAGTTTTCGAAACCGGAACACTAAAATAGTTGAACCAGTAGTTAATAAAGAGACCAGAATATGTTACAGATGTGAAGTGGTAGGGCATATTTCCCCACAATGCAAAGCTCAGAAGACAAGTCCGGGAAAAAGTAAGTCTAGTTCTTGTTCTTATGCAGAAATTGTTGAACCGGTAAATTTATTAAGTGATTCGGCCACTAGCCTTGACTGGATTGTAGATTCTGGTTCTTCAAACCATTTCATATCTGATAAGTCCCTTCTTAGAAATTTTCAAGAGTGTGATATCAACGTGAAAGTCATTGGAAATAATTCTGTAAAAGCCAAGGGATACGGTGCTATCTCACTTAGTTTAAATGTAAAGGGTCATGAAGAAATTTTAACTTTGCTTAAAGTCTATTGGGGCCCATCTTTAACTAAAAATTTAATTTCTGGAAGTCAATTTGATAAACATGGTCATCGTTTAATCATTTGTGATTCTAAGTGCACTATGATAAATTCTGAAGGTCGAACTATAGGAATTGCTCCCTTAGTAGGAAGCTTGTATATTTTGCATTCAAAAATTGTTCCTGAAGTCCCATCTGCCAATGTGTCAATAAGTAAATCGAAAAATGTTCGTAATGACATTATGATGTAGCATCCTAGATTCGGCCATCAAAATTTAGAAGGTTTAAAACATTCGGCTAAAGAAAATCTGGTTTACGGCTTAAACAAATTAAGCGGAAATTCACAACTTTGTGATCCGTGTTTTCGAGGAAAGATGACTGTAATGATGCGCCTTCAATTTTAAGAAGAAGAAAATTAAATGTAGAAAGAATTTAAAATCAAAGGCTTGCTTCATTACATTGATTTCGGATAGGAGGTAGGTGTGCGGTCTACATGGGAGGTCTCGAAGATGGTAGACTAAGATAGCAAGTTAGGCGCCGGTTGCGACGTTAAATTAGAATGCCCTTTTGTACTGAATATATGAGAGCGGCGTAAGTGATCGATGTGGGGGGCCATCGGCGGCGTAGAAGATGACGTAACAAAAGGTAAAGAGAGAAAAGCGTTAGAGTTTTTGTCGGGGCGAGTTGGCTCGATCCTACGTTCCTATTTGGAGGGGACCAGACTTCCGAGGCAGAAGGACAACCGGTCGACATAGTTCCCGGACCTTACTCGCAGGATCCAAGAAAATATCGAGCACCGGATCCAGAAGAGAGCGGCTAGACTTCACCGAATTCCGGAGACCAAATACGGAAGGCATAAGGAAGAAGCAGTGACGTTCCTGTGAAGCAAGACCCCCCAATTTCCAGACCACAGCGAGCTGATAATCAATAAAGTGAACGTGTGATTCGGAGGGAGAGAACCGCAACCCTGCTGTTTCGATGATTATCCTGCCCCTGCGAAATAGAGTGAGTGAAATATAATTTTTGATACATTCAGTCCCTGGTCATTTAAAATTTAATGCTTGAGTGTGGAAAAGGAAAGTTAGGGTTATAGATAAATACTTGTGTATGAGTAGTTTTTTTTCGGATGCTCCCTGCACCTCGTAAAGTAGTAGGTAAATGATTAAATGTAAGGATTGAGGATATGAACATAAATAATTCTTTTTAATAAACTGTAAATAATATGTAATTGTAAATAAACTATTAGTTTGTGTTAAAGAAAACTTGAATTCGTTAATGAGTGGATTTCCGTTAATTATAAAGAAAGATTGTTGGTTAAACTTTTATAATCTGTTCGTAGGCCAATCATGTCCAGAGTCTGGGGTGTAATTCAACCAAATACCTAAACACAACGCACCCAACTACCCCTTTTGATAACATAAAATGTACTACCACAAATAAAATACGAATTCACGCCCAAATCAAATAAAGTCAGGACAGGCCCTTTACGACAATGACCAGAGCCCAATTTAAAAGTATTGGTGAAATAAAGTCTAAGCACCCTCTTGATTTGATTCATCTCGATTTATGGAGTAGTGCGTGAGGCCCTTCGTATGGCCAAGCTAAATATCTTTTAACTGCAGTCGATGACTATTCCAGATTCCAGATATTCGTGGGTTTTTCCTCTCAAAAATAAAAATGACTGTTTCGCAAAATTTAAGAATTTTAAAACTAAAGTCGCGAAGCAAGTAAGCCGGCTGATAAAAGCCGTTCGTACTGACTGCGGTCTAGAGTTTTGTTCAGACCAGTTTAGAAAGTTTCTTGAAGAAAATGGTATAGTTGCCGAACGTACGAACGTGTATTCGCCACAGATGAATGGCGTTGCGGAGAGACTGAACAGAACCATTGCTGATGGTATTCGAACTATTAGGCTTGAAGCTGAGTTGCCAAAAGGTTTGTGGGCAGAATTAGCTTTTGCGTTCATTTATTTACATAATCGTTTTCCTCATAGAAGTGTTAACAACCATATTCCTTTTACCTTGTTCTTTTACAGAAAATGTTCTTTTAGACACCTGAAAGTTATAGGTTGTCTCGCCTACGTACATGTGGAAAGAAATAAAAGGGATAAGCTAGATCCTAAAACCAAAGAAGGCATCCTGATAGGATATGCTTTTGAAACTGTAGGATATCGCATATGGTTTCCGAAGGAACGAAAAGTAATTGAAACCAAGCATGTCAAATTTAATGAGCTTGTTAAAGGATATGGAAGAAACGAACTTTCCTTGTGCCCAACGTCTCAGTATGTCCCTCCAATCGAAGAAGAAACTGACGATTTGCCACAAAATTCCAGTTCAACCCCCGAAGTAGTTACCGTTGAACGTAAGCATTGTCGTGATATTCCTTGGAGACGTGAAGTGACACAGAGAAAATCTGGTGAAATTAAAGGCCGTTTCGATGTGTACTATTATCCTCCCAATTCGAAAACCCATCTGATTAGTTTGAAAGGTGTTAAAAAGTATTGTAAATCGAATAACATTTAATTCGAAAAAGAAGTGTTCGACTTTAAACACCACCCTGAATCAGACCCGAGTCCACAGACTGATGACGAAGGAACCGACATCTCTGGGAATGAATCGTCGTTTGTGTGCAACATGGAGCCTTCAACTTTTGAACAAGCTACTAGTGTCCCTGAAGCTGCACACTGGAAGCGGGCGATGAATGAAGAGCTCGACATCTTGAAAGAGCGAGACGTCTACGACATTGTGCCTCGTCCCTCAGGTAAGAGAATTATTGGCTCCAGATGGGTGTATAAAGTGAAAGAAAATGAGCATAAAGAGGTTACGAAATTCCGGGCTAGACTTGTTGCTCAAGGATTTCGACAGATTAAGGGACATGATTATCATGAAGTTTTTTCACCTGTAGTTAATTTTGAAGTCATTAATTTATTTATAAGTTTTTTGGTCATTTCCCTAAAATGGTTCCACAAACATCTTGATGTTAAATGTGCCTACCTTTATGGCAATCTTGATGAGGAACATTATATGGAGACTCCCAAAGGCTTCAATTTTCCTGATGGTATAACACAACAAACTCATGTTTTAAAATTAAAGCGGGCCATTTACGGTCTACACCAGGCCGGTAGGCAGTGGCATTCTGAATTAGAAACAACTTTGTTAAAGTTAGGGTTTTCCTCTTTTTCAAAAACAAATTGTGTTTACCATCTTAATTGTAATACTATACTTTTAGTGTATGTTGATGACTTAATCGTGTTTTCACGAACCGAATCTGAAATGGCAAGTATTACTAAACTTTTACAAACTAAATTTGAAATTAAAGATTTAGGTAAAATTCGAAAAGTTCTTGGTATAGAGTTTAAAGATTCAAAAGGCAACTGGGCCGTACACCAAAAATCGTACATTGAACGTTTAAAAGAGAATTTTAAACAAATACCTTACGTTAAGTGTAAATTACCTATGTCGCCTGGTCAAATTGTTCAAAGTGGAATTAATGAGCAGTCAGTGGAAGGTGAAGTACCTTATCGAAATTTAATCGGATCACTTTTATTCTTATCCACACGTTCCAGACCAGATATACTTTTTACAGTTACAATGTTAGCTCAGTATAATTCACATCCCACTTTAACGCATTGGAAATTGTTATGCCAAGTTTTTAATTACGTTATTTCAACGATTAATTTTTGTATTCCAATGTTAGTAGATGATATGAAGCATTTGACAGCCTTTACAGATGCTTCATGGGCTTTAGATCGTGACGACAGGCGATCTTTTCCTGCCTTTATAATTTTCTTTAAAAATGTTCCTATCTCATGGAGGACCAGAAAGCAAAGATGTGTAGCGCTTTCCACAATGGAAAGCGAGTATATTGCCATTTCAGAGTCGATTAAAGAATTACTGTGGTTACACAATATTTACGATGAATGTTCTACACTATTGAAAGTAACTGTTGAGAAACCTATAATGTTTTGTGACTCTGAAAGTGCTATTTACTATTGTAAAAACTTTATCGAGAATGTAAGAAACATATAGACATTAGGTTTCATTATGTTAAACAGCTATTAGCTGATGGACTGTTCAAACTTTTAAAGTTCCTGGAAATTGGAACATTGCTGATTTGTTAACTAAGCCAGTTACATTTGATAAATTAAGTAGATATTGTGAGCACATTTTCCGATGAAGAGAAAAAGGGGGTTTTTAAGCAGTAACTATTCTGAGAGTGAGTTGGGGCTTTCAGCCATTGTGTTAGTAGCTGTTTTCGCAGCAAGTTTGATATTTAGATGTGTTTGCGACGAATTGTCGAACCATTAGGCTTGTATCCCTTCTTTCTTCCTATACCTATCCCAAGCTTTACCATACAGTTTAAGTAGTTTTTTTAAAATTAAAGTAGATTAATTCTCGCCCGTTCATGACACGCTTATCTGTATTTTTTTTTTTTTTGTTTAATGGTTAAGTTTTTGTAAATATTTTTCTTCCAAGCTATTGGATCAAATCGATCCCCTTTTTTACTATGTTTTTATGTAAAATAAGAAAAATAAAGGCATTTTAGTTAGCCTCATCAAGTCTACTTTCTTGTGTAAGGTTTTTTATTTCAGATAATTAGGTAGGGGACAAATTATGCTGTTTAATCCACCCAACATATATGTTACTAGATTATATTATGAGGTTAAAAAAGTGGAGAAATCATAAACATTTATTTTGGAGCCACCTATTAGCATATCGCAACAATCCATATCATTCAACCTATAAACTAGCAAGAAATAGAGTTAAATTTTTATATCGCACATACATGTAAATTTAAGGGAACCCTTTGAAAAGAATAAGAAAATGCATATACATGTACGAATAAAATTTGAATTTTAAGGTTGTTTCCCACCACCAACTGGTGTATGCATTTTAGTTACAAATTTTCAGACATAAATGTTATAATTAGATTTTTTTCGTTGTCCTGAACAAAACACTTTAAAATTTGCTTATTTCATTCCACCTTTAGTATAATGATTTAATGCGACAGTAGAGCAAACTGTTTACTTCTTAAAATATAAGCAAATTTATATTATACATTATTCTCTAATGTTAATGTATGTTGTAAAATCCAATCCATCCCTTAAAATCGCCATCGTATTTTTTCAGTTAAATTTTCGGCAAACGTACTTGCAATTTACCAGAATCAGCCAAAGTACTATTTTCAGGAATTTCGTTCTATTTTATTTACTTGATCCCTTATTTCATAAAATTTAATTGAGTATTTACCTGATTTAATCAGTTCGTCCTCCACTACTTTGTCTTCAACACCTTCTTTGACAAGGAGTTCTCCAAAAATCTCTTCGTCCAAAGCTTTCAAGTTTTCATATTTATCATTAATGGATACAAGTGAACTGAAGTCAAGTGAAGTCCTATCTCCATCCTCACTGCTCAAAAGTTCCTTTATTGTATATTTATAATCACGAGTGAAAGCTGAACGTAACACTTGTCTTTCCGTATTCCACAGTTCGAAGTCAAACCAAAGTAAAATTCTGAATCATGTTTGAATTACTTCCAAATAATGTAAATCGGATCAGTTCAAGAAAAAAAATTCCAGGTTACTAGTACATTAAACATTTATTACTACGGAACACAGAGCTTTAAACATAACAGATATTACAAGTGATAATTTTCGAACTGATTATACATACAAAAAACATTCTCGTTGCCTCTCAGTAAAATACAAATTATATTACAAAAGAAATCAATAGCACCACGGAGGTAACAGATGTTATATCCAACCAACGTACACACACACACAGATATATATATATATATATATATATATATATATATATATATATATATATATGTATATATATATTGTTACGAAATTTACTAGTCTATGGAATCTAGCCAAATATAGGAGTTATCGCAAGATTGGCGATGGATTTGGTGACTTATTTTGATCACCACATTTGGCGATATGGCGCCAAATGTTCACCAACTTGCCGTTTAGACCTTTCTGGAATCTTCTGGAAATATCTAGCTGACTGACCGATAGGGGGCGCTTGGGAAGTCTATAAATATACCTGACATTGGTATTGGAACTCAGTTCATTTTCTGCTGAGAATTGAATGCGTTGAAAGTGCGTTAGGCATGTATTGTATTGAAGATTCTCGTATCCTGACTTGTGTCTTTAGAGTTTTCTGCTGTGTAGACGACAGTTGTTACGTGTTTTCTCTTTGAATTTGTGTATACGCTTGAAGAATTTACAGAATAATAAATTTAATTTTGTGTGCAGTTCCGGAAGAGATTTTATTCAGTCCTAACGAAACCCCAGGACAACGGAAGAATAGAATAATATATATATATATATATATATATATATATATATATATATATATATATATATATATATATATATATATATATATCCACTGCTGGCCACCCAAATTGCAACACCAAGAAAGAAAAGAGATATCACAACAAAATTTATTTTGTGGATAACATGTTGACCAAGTATCAAATGATTAAATTTATAGACTTCTGTGAAGTGTGGTTCCTGCCAAAATCAGTAGCCAGAGTAACCGTCATTGTTGGAGATCACCGCTGCCACACGCCTCGGCATTGATTCAAAGAGACTTTGGATGAGTTCTTGGGGTACAGCAGACCAAGCAGCTTCCACACGCTGCCAAAGTTGATCTGCTGTGGCAGCTGGGGATGGAATCTGGGTCAATCGTAGAGCAACCATGGACCACATGTTTTCTATCGGCGAAAGATCCGGAGAGCGAGGCGGCCATGGAAGCAATTCAATCTGGCGATTGATGAAGAACCGTTGGACAATGCGTGCCACGTGTGGTCGCGCATTATCCTGTTGAAATATGGCTGTGGGCAAGCCCTGAAGGTAAGGAAGGACAACGGGCTCCAACACCTCGGAGATGTAGCGCTGGCTGTTTAAAGTACCGGCAATGCGTACTAGAGGTGTGCGAGAGTGATATCCAGTACCGCTCCATACCATAATACCCGGTGCAGGACCAGTGTGGCGGTGCATAACGCAGCTGTTCAGCATCCTCTCTTGACAGTGTCTCCAGACTCGAATGCGACCATCGTGATGTTGCAGACAGAAGCGTGACTTGTCAGTAAAGACAATTTCATTCCATTCTGCCGTCCACATCCTTCTGTCATCGCACCATTGGCAGCGGAGACGTCTGTGGTTCTGCGTCAAGGGTAGACAAAGCAATGGACGTCTTGCGGACAGACGACTCTGCTGTAAACGGCGTCGAATGGTACGCGCAGACACTGGATGATGCGTTACAGACTGCATGTGCTGTGCTATGGTTCGTGATGTGACTGAGCGATCCGTCACTGCCATGCGCACAATTTGCCTGTCATCACGTGAAGTGGTGCGCTGAGGTGGATGCGATCGAACACGCCGGTCCGTCGTACCCTTCTGCATCCAACGATCACATATCCGCATTACAGTTGTTTGGTTTCGTCCAACACGACTACCGATTTCCCCGAAAGATCATCCACAATCTCGGTAGGCCACTATCCTTCCTCTGTCGAACTCGGATACTTGATCAAAAGATGATCGCTGTTTTCGACGAGGCATAATTGATCATTTTTTTTTAAAAAAACCACAAGAAAAACACAATTGCCGAACTTGAAATCGTCGAAATCTCCAAGCCTTAAATAGCGCTTTGAAGTGGCGCCACAGGCGCGAGTGATGTGCGTCTGTGCTGAAATTCTAATCATTTGCATATCTCACCTCCGCTAATGCATGTTGTAAATTTCATGTTATTTGCATGTTTCCTTCAGGGTGTTGCATTTACAGTGGCCAGCAGTGTATATATATATATATATATATATATATATATATATATATATATATATATATACAGTGGAATCTCGATCTATCGTTTTTCAAGGGACCGAATGAACTGAACGATAAATCCGGGAAAACGATAAATGCGGGAACATAGCAAAGCAATATGATCGTCGGGACTGGGTGAAATAAACGGCACATACGAAAAACGATGATTCGGGAAACGATCGATCGAGATTCCACTGTATATATATATATATATATATATATATATATATATATATCACGCTCCTACTCGTTTAGTTGATTTAGTCCATCATAGTGGTGGTGCAGTCTTCAATCGCGGGATGAGTGATGGAGACAAAACTTCAAAACAGTTCTTTATTAAATTTAAATTCCCATATCCACCGGCTCAAAATCCAGTTCAAGATGGTGTTTAGCCATATTGTCTCCCAACACACGTCTTTTTCTTACGAAGCCAATTCCCGATCTGTCATTCACTTCAAAAACCCCGTAGCACGAACACCCTTGATTCATATATTAGTTCTATGGTGGCTTGATTAATGCTGCCATCTGTTGGCTTCCTTATTAACTTCCATTTTAGAAATTATTTATTCATTTATTTTCAATTAATTCTTCAGTTTCAATTAATTTAATTATCAGGACATGAAATATTTATATATATATATATATATATATATATATATATATATATATATTAATTTATTTAATTAACTGTATTTGTCGGACAAATCACATCATCCAATATCTGTAGAATCATATTATGTTGTGTATCAAAACATACTCGAAAATACATTTTGACAGTTATGGTATGATGCGAACTGAATACAAATATTGTTATTTATTAAAATACACAATAAATATGGATTCTTCCGCTATGAAGCTATAAATCCTTATGGCATTTTAAATATCACTTATTCTCTCTACTTTAATTCTAACAACAATTAAAAAGAAAAGCACGAGTTCTGTGACCTTCCGGACAACCCTGAAATCGCCCATACATGGACAGACATGGACAGAAGAACTTCGTGAGGTACCCAGTGGGCCTGAAAGGCCCATCACCCTCGGTATGAGTATGCGGAAAACTGTTGCTTTTTACAAATGGCCCAAAGATATGAATAATAGGGAAAAAATAAAATAAAATAAAATAAAAAATAAATAAAAAATAAAAAATAAAAATATATATATATATATATATATATATATGAAAATATATATATAAAAGATTTAATTAATATTAATTATATTTAAGTAATTAATGCCTGAAATCGCCCAAATTGAGGATAAGGGCCTGTTCACATAGGAGTCCGTGCGTTGCGTTGCGTTAAGGAAAAGATGACGTTGAGACGAAAATAAACCAATCATAGGCGTTAAAAATTTCATTGCTAATCGTTTGGAGGCATAAGATTGGTTTATTTTCGTCTTAACGTCATCTTTTCCTTAACGCAACGCACGGACTCCTATGTGAACAGGCCCTAAGGATCTATGAGGAGTTTGGTGGCCATGACGGACTCCATATTCCTCAATTCCTTTCCGCCGTCCATTCCGTCATCCTTCGCCTTATCCAGCAACTTTTGGAAGAGGACAGAACCGGGGAGCCCAAGATAGCAGACTGACCATCCACTGCGCTCGGCCACTGCCCCAATAAGCGAAGCAGCTAGTTGTGTTAATAAGTGGAGTGCCTAGGTCCAATGGGACTTATCTCCAGTGAGCAAGTTAAAAGTATCAAGATATGTGTGCTCAGTAAAAAATATTTAAAGATGGGAGAAATATTAAGTTAAGAATACATTACTATTAAGATTTAGGAAAACTTAAAGGAGGAGAGAGAAGTTAAAATGATTAAATATTTTAAGAGAAAAAATTAAGTAATTAAGTATGGCTCGGAAAAAAATTTTTTTTAAATAAATTTTAAAAAAATAAAACACATGTCGAGAGGAAACGAAAATAAAAAAGGCCGTTTCAGGGTCATACAACTACATATTGAGATGATAGCGAAGCAACGAAGGGAGGCTAAAAGTAGCAGGAGGGAAAATTTGGAAAAGGGTAGACGGCAGTCGAACCCCTGACCTGCGAGTCCCGAGGCGCGAGCGATAGCAGTGCGCAACGAAAGCACGTACCTTAGTCAGCAAGTTAGGAAAAGTATCGCGGTACGAGGGCCAATGTTAACTCCTAAGAAGACACGCCCGTGGGCGTTTACGGTTAGCAGGAAGGGAATGGTCGTAATCAGGAAGCTCCGCTATCGTCTCATTAGGTAGATTCGTAAGATTTCCGTAAAATTTTTTTGATATTTTATACGCTTGTTGATAAAAGGATAAAATGCCGAAGTCCCTGCGGATGGTCTTGTTTGAGAGATACCTGAAGGCTCGGCGGATCCGCCTGAAAGTTCTGTTCTGCAAGCGTTCAAGCTTATCAATATGAGTTTTGGCCGCAGAGAACCAAACGGGAATAGCATAAAGTGCAACGGGTCTAATTACTTGTTTGTACAAGAGGACTTTGTTTCGCATGGAGAGGTGGGGGCCATTGAGCAGAGTTCGGAGTTGCGCTGTGACAGCATTGCATTTCCTAATAGTATACATAGTATGGGTATTCCAAGTTAACCTACGGTCCAGAGTTACACCCAAGTACTTGGCCGTGTTTTCCCAATCAAGCGGGGAGCCATAAAGAAAGAGACGCAGTGGGTTGTGAAAGCAATTAGTGAAAAATATCGCGTGACACTTAGAGGGATTGATTCTAATTTTCCAGAGTACAAACCAGTCCTCAAGAGTACCTATATGACGCTGCATTTGAATAGCAAGGTAGTTGATGTTATGAGCATTAGAAAGGATAGCAGTGTCGTCCGCGTAATGTGCAAGCAGAGTATTATTGCCTCTCGGCACGTCGTTCACGTACAAATTGAACAACGTGGGACCCAAAATCGATCTCTGTAAAATACCTGCAGTAATAATGTTGTGCCGGGACGGCTCGTTATTGACACGGACGACAAAATTCCGACTAAGAAGATAATTATTGATCAGGTGGATGAGACAGTCTGGCAGGTGAATTTGAATTAATTTAAAGATAGGTCCCGGATGCCAAACTTTGTCGAAAGCGCATTTAATATCGAGGAACAGAACAGCGGTCGGTCTCTTTTCCTGAAGCCCGTCGTGGGCAAATTCGACTACCCTATAAAGCTGTTGCGTCGTAGAGTGTTGAGACCGAAATCCAAACTGCTCTGGGATAATGATGTTGTGCTGGTCGAGAAGGAGGGAGATTATGTTAAGAATAACACGCTCCGCGATCTTGCTCAGGGAACACAGTAAGCTGATAGGCCTGTAACTCTGGGGGTCATTACGATCCCCCCCCCTGACTTAGGGATAGGGCTAATAATGGAAGTTTTCCAGCTCTTGGGGAAATAATTGAATTTAAGGATACAGTTAATATTTACTGAGAAATACATAATGATGTTAATGGGGAGGTTTTTAAGTATTAAATTGTTAATTTGGTCGCTACCAGGGGCTTTCTTGACTGGTAATTTTCTAATAATGTCAATGATCTCGCCGACAGAAGTGGGGAGAGCAGAATCAGTAGGGGGGGGGGGGTATTAAAAAAGTTGTGGACGGTTCCAAGGACCAAACGATCATTATCCTCGTCCACCAGGTCGTAGTTGGGAGAGAATTGATTGCAGTAAGTATCGGCAATGGCGTTAGCTTTGTCCGAGTCAGTCAGAGCAACTCCGTTGGGGCCTTGAATGGGCGGAAATTGAAAGTGGCTAGACTTAAGACGCTTAGTAAATTTCCAGAAAGAGTTATCTTCAACAGAAAGGTTACTAATGAATTCAGTCCAGTTACGTTGACGGAAAACTCTAATATCGCGTCGAACGCGAGCGCGCAGGAAGTGATATTTTTTCCTGTGTTGGGGGAGACGGGTGAATTGATATAACTTACGAGCAGCGTTACGCTCTTTAATAAAGTTAACGATATTAGCCGGTAAATTGTGGTAACGCGGCTTTTTTAAAGCACGAGTAGAGCTAGCCTTGGCATCGAGAACGGCTTGGGTGAGTTCAGTGGTGGCGCCATCTATATCTTCGAAGCTGCGAATAAAAGGGAAATAGAGTGTGGAGTAAGTTAGGATATCCTGAAACTACTTCCAGTTAGTGAAGATGGGGGGATTGGGATTTAGAATATTGACCTGTTGGTCGAAGGTAATTATGACGGGAAGGTGGTCCGAATCAAATAAGTCAAGGATTTCTATAGTGTAGGGGTAGGGGATGATTTTAGTGAGCGCCAAATCGATGGTGCTTGAGCCCGTATTAAAGAAGTGGGTAGGGGAGGGGGGCGAGAAGTTTAACGTTTAAATTGTCGGTGACAAATTTTAGAAGGGCTCGGCCGGAGGTATTTGTGGTCCTGCAGTTCCAGGATGTATTGTGAGCGTTAAGGCCACCAGCCACAATACAGTAATTACAAGAATTAAGAATATTAGAGAAGTCCGAGTTTAAGAAACGTTTAGTGGGGGTAATGTAAACCGAGGAAATTAATATTTTAGTGGACCTGTCCGGGAGAAAAACTATGGAAGTGTTCTCGGCATTAGTAGTGTTTATGTTATTAATTTTATAGTGCTCTAAGCCCCTACGGACATAAATGGCAGTGCCACCACCAGGATGTACAGAAGAGTGAGGGCGGGGGGGGGGCGGTCATTACGGTAAAGAGAATAATTAGAAATATTGTAATGCCAAGGTGCAGAAAATTTTGTTTCTTGAATTAAGGCGACGTTAATGTTGGAGTTTTCCATGAACTGCCTGAATTCATAAATTTTATTGGAAAGCCCGTTAGCATTCCAGAACAAAACTCGCAGTGACGGAAAGGGGGAAGAACTAGCCATGACACGGTGAAGGATCGAAATAGTTTGAAATTTCTTGGAAGATGGCTACTAGTTGCTGAACAGGATGCTCACCGTTGCGAATGATGGTAGTAATATTCTTAAATAATTTAATGATGGTAGTAATATTCTTAAATAATTTAAGTATGTCCGTGATGTTAAAAGCAGACAAATTCCTTGATGGTTTTAAAAATTTGAAAGAAGTCGCCAAAACCAGAGTCTGGCTTGGGACTTCTGTTGTCACTGTTCTGGCTCGATGGCTCGATGTCGAAGCAGGGTAAAAGTTCCTTCTGTGCTCTTGTTGAGTATAGACGTTCCTTGCTTTTCTCCGTGTGTGCTAAGCCTTGTGCTAGTACACTTGCTTACTTATTGCTTTCTTTTCGTTCCCTACTTCTGCATCTGTGGCCTTTCGGGGAGATTCTCTCTTGCGAATGTGCGACGGGCCTGATTTAGAGGCTGCCTGCGCTACCACGAGTTTCACTCGTGGAACTATGGATGATAAATTGATGGATACGGACACGACTTCGGCTGACTATCTACAGGAAATGAACACTGACAACGGAACCAACCAACCGATCCTTATCGAACTATCTGAGGACAATGAAAGAATATTATCGAATCTTCAAAATAGACTGATCCCGGACAACTTACATACTACTCTAGAAAAGGCATTCCCTCTGGCTTACGAAAGATATAGACTAGGTAAGCATAGTCTTGACCAACCTAACCATACTAATATTTCTATTTCGAATACTAATACTAACAAAAAACGTATAAGTAAGGATGAAAGGCCTGGTAAGGATGAAAGGCACTTCCACGCACGAATGAGTGGTGAATTTATTCGCATTGAACCTAAAACTGAAGATGACCATAGAAATATCACTAAATTCCTTAAAGACAACAACATTCAAGGATTTATTCTACCTCTTGGATCTGTAAAACTAATTAAAGTGGTCATCAGAGGTCTCCCCATTGACATTGAACCGGACGAAATCCAAAAAGAATTTGAACGTCTAGAATACCCAGTTCATATAGTTAACCGCCTCATGACAGGTAAGAAAAATGAAGAAAAAACCCCCCTACCACTCCATCAAATTCAACTCACCCCTTCTGAAAATTCCAAAAATATCTATGATTTACAAGCCCTCTTTCATATCAAAATTACTATTCAAAAATATAACTCTCCCTTCAAAACCCTTCAATTTTTCAGATGCCAATACTATCACCACCACCAAGAAAATTGTACTATGAATCCCCGTTGTGTTAAATGTGCCGGTGATCACAAAACAAGTGAATGTACTAAAGGACAAGGTAAATTAGAAAATCCCAATTGTTGTAATTGCAATGGAGACCATGTTGCCAGTTTCAGAGGTTGCCCTTCATTTCCCCATAATAAAGCCGAAGCTAAAAGAAAAATTAAAGAAGTTACCCCCGGTTTTTCCTATGCCAATGCGGCCAGCTCTAACATCACTAGAAATCCTCCACAAACTAATACAACTATTCCTACCCAAAATTTAAATGCTATTAAAACTGCCGAAACCACCAACATTAATGATTATCCCAATTTTACTGACGGATTAAACGTTCTCAAACAAATGAAGCAAATTAATGACCTTCTTGAAATTAAAGTCGCTTTAGGTACTTCAAACTTAACACATTTAATAGATAGGCTTACCACAACCAGAGACAGAATTAATAAAGGCCAGACTGAAGATGACAAAATTTTTGGCTTCTTCACTGGCATGCTTAATCGTCCGGAAATTTCAAGTTAATGGGTACGCCCTCTCCTTCCCTTGTTGTTCTTGCGTGGAATGCCAACGGTTTACTTTCTAGGATCCGGGAGTTTAAAGAATTTGTAAATTAGCATACCCCCGATATCATTCTCATACAAGAAACTCATCTCAGACCAGCGGATAAACTTAACATCCCTCAGTACACCACTTATAGAACTGATTATAATTCTTACACACAAGCCAAGAGAGACACTGCTATTATAATCAAAAATAATTTGCCCCACCATGAACTTATCATTTCCCCCCTCAAAATTATTAACGCTACTGCTATAAATATTAAACTTAATAACCTCCCATCTTATACTATTGTTTCTACTTATATCCCCCCAGTTCAAAATCCTAATGACGTCCTTGACGATTTAAAAATGCTTGATAATCTTAATATTAACACTATCCTTTTTGGCGACCTTAATGCTCACCACACTTTGTGGAATTGTAAAACTAATAACTCCTACGGAAACATCATTTATAATTTTACTGCTAATTCTGAGATTGACATAATTGCCCCTTCTTCCCCCACTCATTTTTCTAAGTATAGTAGTAGCACTATTGACTTTGCTCTTGTTAAAGGCTTTCCCCATAATATCACTATTGAAACCCTCTGCAATCTCTCCTCGGACCACAACCCAGTTGCACTCACCATTCCTTTAGACACTAATCCATTAATCATCAATCATTCTAAATTCACCAACTGGGATAACTTTAAAAAAGACCTACATAATTTACCCTACACTCATCCTGAAATTAACACCCAAAACGACATCGATAATCTTGTTCATAGCATAACAAATGACATTAACACTGCTCTCATTAATAATACCAAAAATATTCCACCTTCTAATAAAATCCGTACCGACACCCAACTTAAAATTCTCACTAATGAAAGAAATAGAGCGCGAAAAAATTGGCAAAGGAACAAAACCACACATAATAAAACTATTATGAACAACGCCCAACAAAATTTAAGATACTATATTCATGACAAAGTCAACAAAAGTTGGGAAACTTACATAACCTCACTTCACATAACTGACAATTCCATTTGGAGAGCCGCTAAATGCCTTAAAAATAAACCGAATACCATCCCCCCCTCATTGACCCTAGTAATAATAACTTCATTTATTCTGACGAAGATAAATCTAATCTTATCGCTCAAACCCTTGCTAACAACTTCATCCTTAATCCCAGCCCCAATACTAGCATAGACAATACTGTCCAAACTAATATAAACCTATTTAATTCAATTAATCACTCCATTGCTGAAATTTATATCCCCCTCCAGAGTTAAGGAAATTATTAAAAAACTCCCTAATCGAAAGTCGCCTGGCGAAGACCAAATTACTAATACTATGCTCAAAAACATCCCCCTTAAATTCATTTTCAAAATTACTGCCCTTATTAATGCTATTTTTAAATTGAATTATTTTCCTCAAAGTTGGAAAAATTCTATTATTGTGCCCATAGCTAAACCTTGAAAAAATAAGAACTCTCCCGATAGCTATCGGCTAATTAGTCTCTTAAATACTATCAGTAAACTTACTGAAAAATTCATTGCTAATGAAATCAACAATCATCTTCTCTCTGCAAATATTCTTATCCCTTATCAATTTGGTTTTCGTCAATCACTTTCAGCCCCTCACCAAATTTATCGTATTGTTGAGCATCTTGCTGACTCAAAATTAAATAAAAAATCTACTGCCGCCCTTTTCCTTGACGTTGCTAAAGCTTTCGACAAAATCTGGATTGCTGGCCTCATTCATAAACTAATCAATTACAATTCCCCCCCCCCCATCTTATTAAACTTCTCTCCTCCTACTTAAAAGATCGCACATTCCAAATTAAAATTAAAGATAAATTATCTTCCAAATAAAAATTCCATAGCGGTCTTCCCCAAGGTTCTATAATTGCTCCAATTTTATTTAACATTTATGTAAATGATATTTATTAATACAACAAAACTAATATTGCCATCTTCGCCGATGACACCGCAATTTATGCAACTGATAATTACCCCAAGTACGCCGTCAAATACCTAAATGATCATATGAAAACTATCCAACTGTGGCTCGACAAATGGAAAATCAAAATTAACACGGATAAATGCATTGCTATTATGTTTACTCAAAAAACTAAACGTACCATTGACAAATACAAACTTATTATTGGTAACACGATTATCCCCTGGTCTGACACCGTTAAATATTTAGGAGTCACCCTTGACAAAAATCTCACCTGGAGACATCACATTACACAAATTAGGGACAAGTTGCGAGTCGCTAAACGTTCACTCTTCCCCTTAATCGCTCGGAACAGTAAATTATCTACAAATAATAAAATCCTCATCTATAAATCGTTTCTTAGACCTCTAATCACTTACGCAGCGCCGGCATGGGCATACGCAGCAGATTCTCATATTAAAAAGCTCACTGTAGCACAAAATATTACTATTCGGCAAATTGTTAACGCACCGTGGTATTTCAGAAATGCTGAAATCCATGAGGAGCTTGGCCTCCTTACTATTCCAAATTTTCTCAAAAATCTAACTACTAATTTCCATAATTCCATTGATAATGATCTCCTTTCTAATCTTGCAAACTATGACCTTGCCGATCCTGCTAACAGAAAACGGCCCAGGGCCGTTCTCTGTTCTTAATTATTTTTAAACTTTTTTATTTCATAACTTTTTGTATTCTTACTGCTTACTTCGGTAAGCAGTGAGCTCTTAATTATAAATTTTTCTTAAATTATTAAATATTTTCTATCTATTTTACGCATTGCTCTTGAGCATTGCTTTCTCTTTCAACTTAAACTTCCTATTCTCAAGCCACTCCCCGGATCCAAAATCCACCTATCTCTTTTCACCTTTCTATGGTCATTACTATGCAAGCTACGTTGGAAGGCGTGGCCTACAGAACGTAGTTAATTCATTTGTCCTGATGATCCTGATGAAGCGATCCAGATGGCGCCAGGGAACCCCCTCTCTATCTCATGTCAGGGTTCGCTCTACGCGAACACCTATTCCCGCCCAGTCATCGTCAAGTGTACATGCACTCATGTTGCACGCGATCTTGGTTTGCCTCACGCTTTGGAGGTAACAAATACTTCTCGCCGGTCTCTAAGCCAGGACGATTATCGATCCAGGCTTTCAACCGAGCGTCTTTTCCAAATTATGCAGCCTTTTGGCAAATTTTAATCCGCAACTCCACTACATGACTTAATCCTTATCCGTTCGGAGCTCAAAGCACGCGCGGAGCGTGTGCTAGGTACTCCGCAAACCAAACTACCTTGACCTTGACCTTGACCTTGACCTTGACGAAGCGATCCAGCATCGGGCAGGACAGTAGGAAAGAGAATAAAATACTGTAGAAATCTTCCCGGAAATGGGAGAGAAAATGGCTTAACTACAGTAATAAATAGGAGAGAAGGAAGTTTAAGGATAGCAACACATAATATTTATTTTGTTTTGTAGTTTTTATTTTTTTTTTCCAGCATGATCTTAATTTGCAAATTCTAAAAGTAAATCATTGTCAATAGACTTGTGAAAGTTAAAAGCTAATTTTTGAAGGTAATTTCGAATAACTGGGAGTCCAATCTCCCTATAGATGTCAACATTTCTAAAGTACCAAGGGGCGTTAACGATTTGCCTAATGGTGCTGCTTTGAGAGGTTGCTAATTTTTTAATGTGCGTTTTTGCACAGTATGACCATGCTGGCCCTCCATACGTAATAATAGGACGAAGGTAAGAATTATACAAGAGCAATTTGTTACTAATACTTAATTTGCTGTTTCGAGAAATTAAGGGCTAGATTAACCTGCGAGCTGTTCGAAACTTGTCCCTAATATGTGTTATGTGTTGTTTCCAAGTGATTTTTTTGTCAAGAATAACGCCGAGGTATCTTACAGTGTCAGACCAGGGGATTTTAGTATTACCTATTTGAATTTGATGATTTTGGAATGTCTTTTTAAGTTTAGATGTGAATAGTACAGCAACACATTTCTCAGAGTTAATTTTAATTCTCCATTTGTCGAGCCAGTGTTGAATGGTGGTCATGTGTTTATTAACATTTTTAACGACATATTTAAAATTTTTGCAAGTGGAGTACAGGGCTGTGTCATCAGCGATGATAGCTAGATTTACATTAGTGTGTTGGGGAATATCGTTTACGAAAATGTTAAAAAGAATTGGTGCCAGAACGCTGCCTTGTGGTAAGCCACTATGAATTTGGAATTTTTCAGAAAGTTGACCGTTAATTTTGTCCGGGAAGGTGCGATTGTTGAGGTAAGAAATTAAAATTTTGATGATTTGAGGGGGAAATTTATAATTAATAAGCTTATGAACTAAGCCGTCAATCCAAACTTTATCGAAAGCAAGTGCAACATCATAGAACATGGCAGCAGTGGAATGTTTATTTTTTTTTGCTTTAGTTAAGTGTTCGGTGAGGCGGTAGACTTAATGAGGGGCAGAATGGGATTTTCTAAAACCAAATTGGTAAGGGATGAGGATATGATTATTTTCAAGGTGTTCATTAATGTATCTAGCAATAAATTTTTCAGTAATATTGCTGATGGAGTTAAGAAGTCTAATGGGCCGGTAACTAGTGGGGGAAGAGGGTGGTTTGTTCGGTTTAAGAATGGGGACGATGATAGAGTTTTTCCAGCTATGTGGAAAGTGTTCAAATTTGAAAATGGAGATAATGACAATAGCAATTTTGAAAATGTATTTATAGGGGAGATTTTTAAGAACAGTGTTGTTGATATTTTCCTCTCCAGGGGATTTACGTTTAGGAAGTTTTTTAATGATTTCGCGAACGTCATTTGGGACAATGTAAGGAGTAGGGCTATCATGGGGAGTGTTAAGGAAGAGGTTTAAACTATTTTTAACAATATTTTCAGTGCTTGAGTTAATGATAGGATTGGGGGTGAAGTTTTTAGCGAAGTTTTTGCCAATAAGATTACATTTATCTGCCTCAATAAGGGCTTTCGAGATGTGTTCGGGGTCTTTTAAAGGGGGAATGATACGATATTGGTTTTTGAAATGTTTTGCGGCTCGCCAAATGGAGTTATCCGTAGTATCAAGGGATTCTAAATAATTTTGCCAGTTTTTGTTAGATTGGTCTCTGAGGTAATATTTAAGATCTTCCTGGGCTTTATTCATATTAGTTTTATTTTGGGGAGTTCTATTAATCTGCCAGTTTTTGCGCGCTCTGTTTTTATTGTTAATTAAGATTTTGAGATGATGATCTTGATGGGTTTTAACTTTAGGAGGGATAATTTTGGTGCTGGTTTTAATACAATTATTGATATCCGCGGTGATACTGGCTACAAGGTTTTTAAGATCATTAACATTATTGACAATGGGGGGAATGTAAGTGATTTTATCAAGATCACTAGTAAATTTTTTCCAGTTAATTTGTTTAGTATAATTTATGATTAAGGGGTTGCGGTCAAGTGGGATTTTAATTTCAACAGGGTTATGATCAGAAGAGGGTTCACAAAGGGTGTTGATAGTGAGGTCGTGGGGGAAGCCCTTAACGAGTGCAAAGTCAATGATGCTACTGCTATTGTTACTAAAGTGAGTGGGGAGGGGAGGAGCAATAATGTCAAAATTAGTTTTACTGGTGAAGTCATAGATAATATTACCATAATAATTATGTGTAGTACTGTGGTGTTGATTATTTAAAGAATTTCGTAAGATAGTGCTTACAACACTAGCACTTTTTTTGCTAACCCAGGTTCAAAAGAATCAAATTATCCTTGGTTGCCTCTGCACAATATATGTCCATAGAGTGAATAAAAATGACAGACACTATCAATTACAAACACAATCATTTAATAAAGAATAATATTGCATTTCATTACACATCAAAAAAATTAATAATTGATCATTAAAAATTAAGAATTGGTATGTCAAAATTTAATAGTCATACTCTTCCTGACCATTCTAAACACATCATATAAAACATTACTACATATCACAAATAGCATATAAAATTACCCTAGAGGAAGGATTCTACACGGTATAAAATAAAATATAGGAAAATGTAATTATGACATAGAAAAAAAAATATAAAAACGTCACCCGATTCACGAATTTCCGCGCTGAGAAGGGGTTCGGTTGAAGGGCCGAAATTGCTGAGTTCCAGGCTTCCGGCAGGAATTGCACTCCTGTGTCGTGGAAGAAGTGGCGACTACCGGATCAAAATTTCTGAGGTTCTCCGGTACCCGTCTCGTCGGTGCCAAAAACGGTGAATCTTTGCAGGGTCAAATCCTTGGATCGAGGGAAACACGAGGTCTCCCAACTGGAACACCTCAGTACGGATGTGGTTCTGAAGCACACCATCCCTCGTCGTAACTTAGAAATTCTCAGCACGTCCAGCCTCGCAGCGAGTAAAATAATCTCCGTCCTACAGGCTCACGCACTTCAGCGATACTCTGCACTCTCGCCAAAACCCGTCCGGTCGGTCAGAGGGGACGCTCCCGTGCCGTCTTTTCATTGGACCACGAAGTGGTCATTCAAGCCTAAGTCCGGTCCTTCTCCCCCAACCCTTCAAGAAAAGGAAAAACATGGCGGACTTTTCGAACAAAATGGCGAATTCGCCATTTAGCCATACAAAATAAAAATGGGGACCGTAAAACACAAAAAACAACAACTATTAATTATTACAGAGTTAGCTATTAAGTGAGATGATGATAATTTACTGACATTACTATTATTTGGTTTAGTTAGTAAAACTTATGGAGTGATGAAAAAAAAAAGGAAAGTCGTTATTCGACAGTTAGAACAATCATCACGACAGTACAATTCTAGAGTTTGTGTTGTGCATTAAGGTCTCCGAAGATGAGAGTATTAATATTTAGAGTGTCAAGAAGATTAAGGTCATTTTTAATGTCCGCAGTTTTAAAACCTGGCGGGATGTAAGTTGAAATGATGGTGTAATGGGGGAGGTTATGGAATTTAACATTAACCGCAGTAGCATTAATGGCTTTAAGAGGTGGGAGAATAATTTCATGGTGTGGAAGGGAATTTTTGATTAGAATGGCAGTGCCTCTCATGAAATGTAAAGGGTTAATGTGGTCATTTCTATACGTAGTATAATTAAAAATACGGAGGTTATCCCCAGGTTTGAGATGTGTCTCTTGTAGAAGAATTATGTCAGGACTATGCTCTTGTATAAAATCTTTGAACTCAAGGATACGAGCGCTGATACCATTGGAGTTCCATGCCAAAACGGAGAGAGAAGAAGGGGCCATTAACCAGTTTTAGGGAACGCTTAATTCAAACCGTTGAAGAAGCTAAAAGATTTATCTTCAGCGGTTACAGAATTTTTAATATTAGCTCTGGTGGCTCTGAGATTAGTTAGAATTTCGGAGAAGTCCGAAATACCTAGATCTTCGATTATTTCATTAATTATGGCTGTTACTTCCTGATATTGTTTGATAAGAAGAAAACTGTTGTTAGGATTTTTCATGAGGGTTTGATTAATTGGGGATTGTTCTGATTAGTTTCTGGGGTATTTGGATTTACTGAATTATTGATGTTGGCACTAGCCATTTGAGCAAAAGTTAAATTTGGATTAACTAGTTTGGTAGCTTGGCGTTCAAGTACTTTAGCTTCTTTTTCAACTTGTTTTTTGGCTATGATGTTGTGGGGAAATTTTGGGCAATCCCTGTAGTTGGCCGGGTGATCACCATTGCAGTTGCAGCATTTGAATGTGACTGCTTTTTTGCCATCCGGGCATTCGTGGGTGTGATGATCGCCTGCGCATTTCACGCACCTTGGATCCATATAACAGTTTTTGCTATGATGATGAAAATGTTGGCACTTGAAACATTCGTTAGATTTGAATGGGGATTTGTAATATTCCACGCTAATTCTAATATAAAATAGAGAGGTTAATTCGAATATTGTCTTAGCTTTATCTGTGGGGGTGAGTTGAACTTGGTAGAGGGGGAGTTTAGAAATGTCTTTACGTTGAAATTGAGCAACTTTCATTACAGGAAAATCTAATTCGTTAAGGTTTTCTTTAATTTCTTCAGGGATGAATTCTTTAGGGAGACATCTGATAACAATTTTAATTGGTCTAATAACTCCCAGAGGGAGTATAAATCCTTTAATGTTATTTTCAGTTAAGCATTTCGTAATTTCCATATGATCTACTGCCGTAGCTGGGTCAATTCTAATGAATTCAGGTCCAACCCCAATAAGCATAGCTCTCTTAGGCCTTTATATATGTTTCTCCGCTTTACGCGATGCGCAGTGTCCCAAAATTGATCTACAATGTGCATAACCTTCCCACAAGGTTGTGCGATGACAGAACATTGTTCCTTTTACAAGCGTATCAGTTCCATAAGGGGGCGTCCATTAATTACGTGAGGCTTTTAGGGGGGGGAGGGAGTCGAGCCGAATCTCACCCAGTCTCACGTGGGGGAGAGGGGAGGGGGGTCTCGGCAATTATCACGTAATTTTTTTCCGCATGAAACAGTGTAAAATTGCGAGACAAATGGGTTATATTAAGTAAAACATGGTTCTATACTAAAATATGGCTAAATCCTACACAATAGTTCCAGTAGTCACTCTTGAGACCACACATGAGTCCCCGTGGACTAAATTAGAATGGATATTCTTTTACGAATTTTAGTAGTTCATATTTAAGTATTTTATTCTTCGATTTTCTCACTGTGATTCTAGACTACGTTCTGAGTAGTCTTAAATACTAGTCTTAACTTGTCTTAAATAAAAATAATTAAGCAAATTATGTTTTTTTAAATAAATCCAACGCAATCAAGCACAGATTAACGTATTTACACTAAAAATACGCATTTTGAAAAATCTCACGTGAGATAAGGGGGGGGGAAGGGGGTCGACAAATCACCAAAAACGCCTCACGTAATTAATGGTGCTCCCTTTGGGATGTTCGAACGAAATTGAGGTGGCACTAGGGTGTGTGTTGTTTCACCTATACGGTGCTTCCATTGAATAGCTACCAACCATTCTCGAAGATTATGTCTTCATTGACAAGTGCCTCGCATTGGCAAACAATACTTTATCACCTCTAATCATAATTTTTTTTATTTTATTCAAATAGAAGATATGAATTACTTGCTGTTGTCAATGCTCTGCTGTATAACTATCACTTCGATCTAAACAACAATGCACCATGTATTTTTATATGGAATTCTTTTATATTCAAAAGTTATCTCAACATCGTAAGTTTTATATTTCATTGAACATATTGCATGAACACAAACACGAATTAATCCAGATGGGTTGTAATAAAACGCCTGTAAATAGGATGATTTCAGAGTATTTTGCCCTCGTCTGATTAAATTTAAGTTTTCTCAAAAAAAAAAAAAGAGCACAAATATCGTGTGTAGTTGTCATAGCTGTATGCACAGAGCTCAAGACACTCACAAGAAAATAAACGATCCCAGAATAACTTGGCATCTTTTTCGAGCACTTTGATTTAGAATGTTGCAATACAAGGGTTATCATAATTTTCTATTTGAACACGCATTTCACCTATTTGGCAGCTTTTGGCGTAGACACATTCGCAACTAAATTATATTTATTGTTTTTCTCATTAAAAAACAGCATTTACAGACTTTTTTTTCAAAAATCGCAGATTTTAAATCTACAAATGTGTACATTGAAGGAATTTCGTTAAGTATGAATAGTTTTACTAACTAAACATAACTAACCAAGTCACCACAAAATGGAGTCCATTTTAAATCTCCCTAATGTTTCTTACTTTTGTTCTCTAAAACTCTCCAAGAAGGCCACCTCACTCCAATAGCGTATTCATTGCTGGATCTTTAGTGACTCTACTTACCTAACAATGAAGATAAATAGTAACTCTCGACCGGCGACTCACTTTTAAACCCGACATTCAAAATGTCAAAAATAAGATGATTGGTGAAGTCAAATCGCTATGCTCCCTCCTTTTTGGTCCCCACCTTAATAATAAGAATAAAATGCTACTATATAAGTCAGTAATTCTTCCAACAGCTCTCTATGCTGAACCTTTCTGGACCCAAGCTGCCAAATCTAACATCGGTATCATTGAACGCTTTCAAAATAGAACTCTCAGGAATATTAGAAAGGCTGTCAGATACTTCTCTAATGCAGTCACTAGGAGGGATTTGGATATCTGAACTGTCCGTAGGGTCGCTCAACAGCTCTCAAGAAACTTTTATAACAATATCGACAAGACTCCTGACGAGATAGCTAAATTCTCCGATTATGATTATCCGGACAGTGCTTTCCGTAAGCGTCCTCGCATTGCTCAACAGGAGCCAGCCCCAAACTAATTCTCCCCCCTCTCTCGCGTTTACCTGTTTGTTTTTCACTCGTTAGGACAACAGTTTCTTTAAAGGCACGTTTTCTTTTCATTTACATTTAACTTACCTTAACTCAGCACAATAATCCACTGTAATTAATTTTATCTTAAAACCTCTACAACCAATTTCACGAGCACCCTTATTCAAATTTATCATAGTCATCACTGGATTTAAAGCCTTTTGCCCGGGTACTTTGAAAGGGCCATAACGGCGGTATCTCTCTCAAACTGGAGTTAAAGCCTTTGACCCGGGTACTCCGTAAAGAGCCATAGCGGTGGTGTCTCTCTGAAGAAAAATAGAGCAGGAGTTTAACAAGGCAAAACAATATAAATGACGCTCTTGTGACGTTCAACAAGAAAGCAGCAGATGCCTTATGTAACAGGTATTTTTAACTTTCGGATAATGAACCAAGATTAAAAGGGAAATGAATATCTAGAAGAACTAGCATTAAATTTACGAGGGTAAAAATTTAGTTTGTTAATTTGAAAATGTTATGACAAGGAAATTATGATATTTTCAATAAAACTGAAACTTAAGGGCTTTCTTTCACTTACTTGTTAAGAAAAAGTTTAGATTTTAAATGAAAAGGACGTCCAGATGCTTGAAAAGGAAATGAATCTGAAAATTCCATTGACTTATCTTCGCAAAGCGTAATTAGTCTCGTGGATTTGACTTTTCAATTTTTTTTTTTTTTCGGAACACTGAATGACCGTAACTGGAATTTGGGGAACACCGCTAACTTCAGCGAACGGCGCGCGCATGAATTCTATGAGCACGATTCCAATCAACGGGAGCAGCCATTTTGTAATTCAGTTGCTTTGCTGTAACGACACTTAGACTAATGGTTCCGCTGGTTTTGTCAGCAGTTTTCTCTTTGTTCTTATAAATTAATATTATTTGCTTGAGTCTAAGGCTGTTTGGGCTATGCCGAAGTTCGCTAGTGCGAAGTACAGTGCGTGACATTGGTGAAGTTATTTTTTTAGATGTCTAGTGCTACAGATTCTCGCACTATTACTGATCAAAGCCTGAGCCCACCGGCGAAGAAGCGAAAGGCCGAATATAAATTCAACTCAAATTCCTTTACCGAAAATAACAGCTCAGTAAGTTTTGTTACACTTAAATTCATTCCACATTATAAGTCATAACTGCTGTCTTATACAATAATTAAAGCGCTATCTTTTCTTTGTTTGAAATCTTCACGTCCGCTAAGGATAATTTACCGTACGCCAAAATCCCGTCGCCGACAGTTTCGTTGTTGCATTCTATAACGCGTAGGGAATACGCAATTTAATTTTACTAAATGACAACGCGTGGCGTTTCCGTTTAAACATCGCATTATGTCATTTTAAATGACGTTTGTCGACTAAGCGTATTTTGTGATTTAACCTACTCGTAATAAAATTTGGTCATCGCTTGAACACCAGATTGAAATTGACATGCTGTTATAATACAAATTTTCAACGATGAATCAAATTTCTTATTCTGTGTCTTAACTGCACTTGCATATTCATGTTCTGATATACACATGCATACATACTGACATATATATATATATATATATATAATATGTATACATACATGCCCATGGTAATGCCTTAAAGTACCATTTGTTTCATCCATATATTATGAGTTTTCTCTTAACCATACATAACAATAGACCAAGCCAAATACTCTGCTTGTCTCTCATTTACTATTTATGGGATGTTCTCTATCTCATTTTATAGGATACTTGAATCGATAGATATTATTAAGCTCTCAAGAACGGAAATTAAGTTGATGAGCTATAATTTTACAGCTAGGCCCTACTGGCTTCTTTGATGGTCTCGATGCAATCGCTTTGAGCCATGTTAGGTTGTAAATGTTTATGCTTGGCAACTTTAACTAGCTAGGTGGATATTTTTAAATGAATACTTTTCCCTTCATTGCTGTTAATAATTTTAGTTTTTTTCCAATTCTTCACTCTTTTTAAATTGGGATTTCATTAATATGCTGTATTTAAGGTTGCAAATGTAATGTTTTTATTACTGCAGTGGCCTAAAAACTGGTTTGTTTTTAAGTAAGGAATTTATCAAAATTCCACTATTCTAACATTTCACAAAATTATTACCATTGCATTTTATTTTCTGTGATTTTGCATAGAATGTTGAAAGTATCAAAGTTAGCATACTCGGGGGTGAGGACTAGATGGGGTTTATAAAGTTTTTTTTTTAGAATTTCAGTCTTGCAATAAATAAAATTTAAAAAAAAATGGAATAGGGGGAATGGGAAATTCGGCATCATAGCCTAGTATTATGGCTGTTGACTGCACCTACTAAAATTTAAATGTTAAGATTCTTTGTAGTCCCAATTCCTACTATATGATGGAGTTTTCACCAGGTCTGACCATAAATATCGGAATACGGTTTTGATATACAAATGTAGGACAGAGAGAGTCTGATAACTATAAATATACTTCAGATTAAAATATTTTCTTGATATTTAAAAAATATATATATATTTTTAAATATTCAGAACCACTAGTAGTAGTACTGTAGTTTTGGGTTCATCAATCCAAATCTTGTCCATCTCTTCGAATGATATGTTCCTTGTCTTAACTAAACTGCAACCCACCTACCCTCCTTGTATATTTTTTACATTTATATTATTATAAAGACAAACTAAAAATCATGAATAAATGAACTAGAAAATGTACACTAATAATAAACTTGTGTCTTTTGTTAATCATACTTTGTAATAAATTTTTGTACTAATGTGCATTAAATAGCAAAATTTCTCATGAGACCATCTACAAAACATTAATTCCTTAGGATGCTTCACCTTTGGAAAACTTCTAATACTATTAATGTACAAATTGATTCATTGACACATTTTTAAAAGAATTTGGTTTTTAAATTCTAAAAAAGTGCCTATTAATATTATAAAATAACTGAGAAAAGCTGTTGATCCAAGAACTGCCTCTTATGTTTTGTGTATATCTGTAGGTTAAAAAAATTGATTACATGTTTCTTTAGTACATTTAAATACTTCAAATAATATACAGATTTCATACTATTGTAGAGATAACTAACTGTACATTGTCAACATCTGCTAACCCCCAAAAAAAAACTTTCCCTCTATCTCAAACTTCATATTGAAAATTGATTATCAATGATATATTTAAACTGCTGATAAAAATTGTTTTACAATGAAGTGCAGAGTTAATTCTCTTTTGAGGCTCTTGGTTTTCTTGTACTTTGTGTGACTAGTTGAATGTAGCGGTTGAATGTAATTTTGTGCTAAGTAGCCTAATAGCTTTGATTTGTGACATTGTTTAGGTTCTGAAATTAAGCTCCAGAGTGTCAGAATTTTGTTTGGTTGAATATATCAAGAATGCTGCAACATAACCAAAATAACTTTCTGTATGTTCCTAAAAATTAATGAAGTCAGTGTAAACCTTGTTAAGTAAAGGTGCATCAACATGAGTACCATTTGACAGTAATTTGTATCAAAACAGGCAAGTGGAAATGGAGTTTTGTGTCTTATCAACAATAATAATTATTTAATATGGCTTTTGTTTTAACTTGAAAGAAATGGTGTAGATTAAGCAGTGTAGAAGTTTATAGAAGTGAAGCTCATTCAATATGAGGAAGTAATGATAGATAAGCTCTAGGGCAGGGGTCGGCAATGTGGTGTCGGTGCCCACGAAACAATTTTAAGGTCCCTGTCGTTTAAATTTCGAAAATTTTTAGATATTTGAACAACAAACGCTCGTACTTGTAATGAATAATTTTAGCAAAAAAAATTTAAAACTGAGCAGCCTGATTTCTGGACAGCATCGTTCTCCCCTTGCTTCTGTGATAAGTACGATAAATGCATTAAAAGATAAATTGTCGCTCTGGAAATCGCATATGTAGAAAGATAACTTATCACATTTCCCAAATTTAAAATTAGAAAATTATTGCGATGGAAATGCTACCACCTATTAGTTTGTCAAACATGATTCCTTATTAGAATTTAATAGCAAGAATTTGTTTGTGAATCTTTGTTTTCTAATATGAAATACTTAAAATCAAAGTACCGATCAAGCCATACTGACACTTTCTTGGACCAATGCATGAGAACTGGAACTCAACTCGTGCCACATTACTAGTTAGCTCCAGATTTGCAATGTCAAACATTGTTTTATCAATTTTAAGATTTTGTTTAAATTAAAATTTGAATTTATATATTTAAAATTTATGTTGCAATAATATTCATGTTTAAATATTAACCACCCCGTCTTCCGCCTCCTCACCCAGTGATGCCCACCAAACTCCCGCATTTCTGAAATATGCCCTCCTAGTTAAAAAGGTTGCTGATCCCTGCTGTAGGGTATAACAATATGGGATTAGAAGTTGCACGCACAACAGGTTGAAAACAAGACCTTGCATCAATATTCTGTATCAAGTGATAGATTTCATGATTTGTCACATTGTGATATGGCATTATGTATGTAGCTTTTTAATTAAACACAAATTATTTTCTGAAGTTGGAAAAAAATTACATGAAAGCATAGATTCCTATAAGATGTTTGATTTGTTTTATTAAGGCAAGTAAAGGATCCATAAAAAATTTCCTTTGTCTCAGTCTCTATCATTTGCTCTCAATTCTCTGTACATTAATGTCTTCATGTAGACTAGAAGTGGCTGAACTGCGGCTTTTTTCACTGAAAAAAAAAATTTTTGGTTTGCACGAAGTTTCTTAAAATTGGTGGCTGTTGAATAACCTTCCAGTTTCAGTAAAACTTAAGCTGTGAATCCTTATATTCTATATTTTGGTTTAAGGGAAGAAAAAAAAGTGTGTGTGGGGGGGGGGGTGTTCAAGGCTTACTGCTGCTGTAAACTGCAACTGAATATTACCATATCCGAATAATTTGATACTGTTTTAAAAAAATATTATTAAAGTTAATAAAACTTTAAGAATTTAGAAATATTAATTTTTTCCATGAATAGAGAATGATATTCAATTTTAAAATAAGGAAAACTGCTTAAAATTTCCTTTGTGTCAAATGTTACCTTTTGAAATCACTTTCAGTAGTAGGTACTGCTCTGTTTTCCTCCCATGTAAAGAATATACGATTATGATGTTGCCAAATGTGTATATATATATATATATATATATATATATATATAATTGTGTGTACATACATAGATATATATCTGTGGCTTTTTTTTAAAATCTCAAATATTTTAAAGGGAATGCTTCAAATATATGGTTTTTACTGGAACCTCATATTACTTTAAATTTTCGTTCTCAATGACTGTTACATCAATAGTTGAAAATTTTGCTTAGAGAACAAAACTTTTTCTTACGAGTATTTTTTCATAATTGTAAAAACTGTACTGTAACAATTACAGTGCATATTTTAAGGCTGGGGGCAAAGAATAAAACTATAGAAGTATAGTTTATATTTAAGATAATCTTTTTAACAGTAGAAATGATGGGAAATATTTGTATTGAATTTATTCTTTAACACAGAACTTTTTATTTGTATTTGCTTTTTCCTTTAAGCTGCTAAAACTGCTATAGTTTTTACTTGATTAACAAATTATGCATTTGTAGAAACTTAACATTTCAATGAAATTTCGGTCTCCTTAAGTTGACTTGCAGATATACATTGTTTGATTGCTCATTTACTGAAGCATTTTTAGTAATTATCTAGTTAACCATGCCTATAAATGAAATGTATTATATGTAATGAACTTCTTGGATATGTTTAAACAGAGATGAAATATTTATTGTTTTCAAGTTATGCAAAATTGCTTAATAAGAGTGTTAAATCATTAAATTTAATACAGGATAATCTTTTGATATGTATTTTCTTTAAGTCGCAATATATGATGGAAGTGAAAAGGTTTTCTATGTTATAAGGAATTCACTTATTTCTTATGTATTCACTTATTTATTATCATATTTTATATCACAAAATTCACTTATTTCTCATAAGTAATTTCAAGTAAATTAGAATAGCAGAGAGAACTTAAAAATGTTAAATTGCAGTTTTAAGTATAATGCCTATTTGATATTTGTGGAAAAATTGGAAGTGAAGAAAATCAAGAAAATTGAGCAATTTTTTCATACATTCCTCTTATTGTAAATTCTGATTATTTGTAATGCTGAGTTAATTCAATTTTTTTTTTAATATATTTTCTGGGACTGTTACTTGTTATTTTATAGCGTCTTTTGTATTTTCTATATTTTCAGAACTGTAAATATTTAAATTTAAAATTTGCATATTTCCACCAGTTTTAATGAAAATTAAATGCATATTTTATAAAGCAGCCCCTGGTCACTTATTAAAAAAAAATAAATTTCTTGAATTTATGACTTGATAATTCAACTGTATCTCTTTGTAAGCTGCAGTTTTAAATCTGCCGGAAAATATTTACAAATAACCGTTCATACACAATGGCATTTATTCATAATTACGTTTAATACATATGTTCAAATTTCAAGTCTAAGATTTAACAATTTCCTCATTTGTATTAGTTAGATTTTAATTTAAATTTCCCCTCTCTCCAAATAAGCTCCTCTCTAACCTGTTGTTTCCCCTTCTTACTCTGAGCCAAGCGTGGGTCATTGTTTGAAACTTGCTAACCCGCCATTTAATTTTCTGAAAGAACGCATGCGTTCAATCCAGTGTAGCTGTACTCCCGCATGTAAAAAAAAAAAAAAAAATTGAACTTTACGTCATAGCTTTAGCTTGCGTCATATCAGATTCGGCATTCACTTTAGCGATGCGTTGGCCGACAGCGGGGGTAAGTTTTGAGTTGCCTCTTTCTTTACATACTAAATACAGTCATTTCATTCTCTGTATGTTTTATATTTTCTTGAAGTTATACTATTTACTGTATAATAATGCTTTTTTACAGTTTAATCTTTAGTAATTTTCGACAAATTATTTCCCTTTTCATGCAGAGCATTACTTTCTTTGACCTGGAAAACTTATGCCGGGCTCCTTTATTGGTTATGATAGCTGTCATAACAAAAGATAGGGTTTTATTGCTTAAAATTGCTTTCGTTATAAAATTTACCTGTTGAGAAAAGGTTTAATGCTGATAGGCGTGAAGGAATAATGGATGTCGCGCTACTTGCTGATAAAACTAATATTCCGCCTTCATATTTTCAATCGGCTAAAAATATAGCGAAATCAGGGTTTTGTTTTTGCACTGTTGGATTCAAGGAGTTCATTGTTTCCACAAATCTCGCCCGTCTAGTTGTCATATTTTAATTCTGAAGTGCTATATCTTGCTCAGAAATACTTTAAAATATTTTGAAGTTACCTGAAAACAGGCCATTATGATTAATGGTTTGCGGTAGTGTTAAATTTCATTTAGTTGTCAGATGTTTCTGATCCTAAAATCTGATGTAATGTTTATTTTGCTCCATGTTATTGCTGTTTGAGAAAGGAAGTGTTGTAAACAGTGTGATCTTGTTGTAAATTTTGTACTTGACAAGTGAAACTTAACTGTATAAATTCCATTAATGTACATATTTTATCCAACTTTTGCTTATGTAGTAAACTTGTGTAAATAGCTGATACTTTTCGATTTATCTTCTTTATATATATATATATATATATATATATATATATATATATATATATATATATATATATATATATATATATATATATATATATATATATATATAAATCAAAAAGATGTCTTTTTCAGGGAGACATTAGTCTTAATTTAGAATTTAGCATTTATTTTCTTAATTTCTGGGAAATAAAACTATGAAAGAAGATGGTGGTAAATTATGCTCATCACAAATTTCATTTTCTCAGTTTTTTTTAGTGACCAAAAAAATACAGATTTTTTGCTGTAGATTCAGATAATCCTCTATTGACCTTTAAAAGATTGAAAGGTAGCTTGGGAAAAGATTAATCTTAGTCATGATTGCTTAGTTATATATTTTTCACTTTAGTGACACATGCTAAATTAAAAGTAAAGCGGGGAAATTGAGTTTTATTTTCAATTGGGTATTGTGAAACTGTATTTGAAATTCTTTCATAAAAATCAACTTGTAATCCACAGCAAATTTCTCATTTCTATTAACATCCACTTTTTTTTCTCTCTAAAAATCTGGCTCAAGAAAGGTGGATTTAAGATTGGTAATTCACTCTTAGAGTTGTAGACAGTTCATGGCTGTATCTCCTTAGATTGTCCACTATAATTATAATGAAAATTTTAAGACACCAATTCATAAACTGGACAGCAATTTGTTGAAGTGCAAATTAAAGGTATCCTTATCCTCAACATTATTAATCAATGCAGAGAGGAATGCCTTAAGCTAGAATTTTTGTAGTTTTTTTTCAATCATTCAGTCCATATATGGTCATTAAAATAGATTGAGATAATTGGTTGAAGTACACATACAGTTGAAATTAAGTACAAATGGTGTAAAATATTTTATACCCTGTATTTATAAATTTGAAAAAAAATTTCCCCAGGAAAATTTAAACAAGTTTACTTAATATCAAATATATTCAGTAATTTACATGTTCAAACATATATTAAAAACAAGATTACTCTTGCATTATTACTTCTATAACTAACTGAACAGCATGATTAGTCTGTACAGGTGTTCTGTTATGTTTGAACTTGTCAGTTTCACTTAGTCACTCTTATGCCCAAATCTTAATCATGCAGTTGATCACATCTGTGCCAATGAGAGGTTATAAGCCTCCTCTTTTAAGAAACAATGTGAAAGAGATATATTGGGCCATCAAAGCCTTTCTTAATGAAAATCATAAAAGCCATTGCTCTAGGCCATGTTGTAGGGCAACTCTCCTCAGCTGCCAGGGTGTTTGCCGTTATGAAAAATGAATTGAAGGTTGGCTGCTGTGTCTGGTATTTTTTCAATTGTCTGTGTGTTAGAATGATATAGGCCCATTTCCATGGCAATTATGTGGGAAATAATCTTGGGTGCTATTTTATGCCATTGCCTTTATCATAATTTGATAGAAACTGTTGTAATGTGTCCGTGTATATCCTAATAGTTTTTCTGTGAGCATTCTTGTTTCTTAATATTTATTAGGCTCTGCTGTGATTATGATTTATACAAGTATTTTGCATAAATTTTTAAGTCATTTTTTAGAATTAAATAGAACTTAATGATGAAACTTTTAAATATTACAAATGTGTAATACTCTTCTAGTTCGCTTGTTCTATAGAATTAAGTTTTTTTGTCCCCCCCCCCCCCCAAACACACATTCATTCTAATTGATATCTGTAGAATTTCTTACTGTTTTGAATGCGATATATCCTAGTCCTAGTGTTCACCAATGATTACATGTTTATCTTAAATGGAGTAAGTGCAGGGAATTTAAAATCTTCTATCATGTCTTCTGAGAAAGGGATAAAATGTTTTGTGTAAATTGTATGCATTTATAATGTTGTAGTTATAGCTATTGTTTACCAAATCCTCTTTAGCAGTAAATGAATTAACATTTTTATGTGTTCTCTTTGGGAGCATTTTGTTTATTATAAAAAAAGCTTTGAGCAAATATTCATTGATAGTAATTGCTGTATGGGAGATGCTCTTTGTGGGATAACTGAGGGCAACACCTTGATTTAAGCAATCTTAAATCAGAGAACCAGCAAAAGCAATTGTGATCATGCCTTATTCCCCTAAACTTGAGTGTCTATATTTTATCTTCCTGAGAGGATTACAAAGATTTATGTCTGTGCATTGAAACCTAACGCTAATGGATATTTAGCCCCTTTAATAGAAATTTTATCTAGAGTGATGTGGCACCAATAGGGGTTTTTATGATCTTATGAGTATGAAAACTGCATAAAATTTGCCTAAAAAAAATAGACAGTTTAACATTCTTTGAGGCAGAACAGTGGTCGTTGCCAATTTTTATTTTTAATTGAAAAGGTATATTCAAGTGTAAGATAACCTATCTAGATAATTTAGCATATTAAATTCTTACAACTGTTTTATGTCTGTTTTACATATTTAATGGTATCAGAATTTTTAAGATTCTTCTAGAAGCATTTCTTTTTAATTTTAAAATGTCTGCATGATGAGAAAATAATTACATTATTAGAAGCTTGTTGCCACTGAAGAATTCTGTTTCAGTATTGTATTTATATTCTCTTGAAGTTGTAACCTTGTGATTCATTTAAAAATTGTGTTTAAAAGCTTTTCTTGGGAAGTATTGCTGATATTATGGCACTAACCAGATTATATTTAGTTGGCAAGACAAACTGCAGTTGATAACATTAACATAAGGATCTATTTTCTATTTAAATTGTTATTTTCTGTAAAACCTAGTTCATTTTTCTTTTTATTATTTAAGTTTATTCATTGCTTTGAAGCAACATAGAAAAAAATTTCCACTTATTCTTGCCTCTTTTGCTGAGTTCTCACTCTATTTACTGGCAAAAAGAACTTTTTCTGTGACTGAAAATTTTCAATATAATTTTGATTAAAAAAAATCTAGCGTACTGAATCTGGAACTCATGTTTAGTAAGCATTTGATTCTTTTACCTGATGTGATTGACTAATTCAAGGTCAAAGGGTTTCATTTTACTTGTAACACATTTTTTGATCAAATAAAAATTCATGTTTTGAAATACAACTGGAAATTCATAATTTAAAAAGTGATTTAATTTTTATGGCTTTTTAATGTTTAACCTTTTTAAAAAAAATTCTTTCCCATATAGATTCTAAATAAAATTAAGAATGGGTAAATTTGTGTACATGATAAATATTAGCTGTATAAATATGAAAATATGGTTAAATTCTTATTTTACCTATAACATTATGAGGGAATTGTGGCGTGGTATAATTTCATAATGAGAACTATTAAGCGAGTTGAAATTGTTTTCATTCTACAGTTAATGTTATAAGTATTCATAATACATCAGTAAATATGTTGCTCTTGAATAATATTTTACAATGGTGAGGTTATAATTACCTCTGATTTGTACTGCTGTTCGCTTGTCATTTTGTATATCTTTGTTTAATCTTTGAATAGTATGTTACTTGTATTTCTCTTTGGAATCAGTGTATAATTTTTGTAGTTCAATCTGTGTTGGGCTTGGATATGTTTCTTTTAGCTCTTGGTAAATCTATTGTGATACAGTAATAAAGGTGTTTAAAAATACTCTAAACTATTATACCAAACATTTCATTTCATTCAAAAGATGTCAAATTCAGTTTGTTTTTGCATGTAGGTTTTTTTTTCTCTGATAATTGATCCTGACTTATTAACTTTTCTCTCTTAATCTTTAAAATCTATAGTCAGAAGAATACATCTTTTTTATGTATATATATATATATATATACACAGTATAACAATAACGGGTACTTCATGCACAAATAATTTTAACTGAGTAGAAGAGATGAGACACGACAGTGTAGATGTAGCCAGGGTGGTAATACTTCTAATAGACCGGTACAGTTGATGGATTCCCACTTTTGTAGATGTGGTGGTGGACACATTTGAGGAAAGAGTAGGAATGCACACACACTTGAGAAGTGAACAGGAACACATTGAACAGTTTTAATTATTTTATTCCATGGAATTAAACTTCAAGATGGCGACATGGAAGACAGGTACACAATATGAATTGGTACAAACTGATGCTGATGACATGGTTGCAACAAGCTAGCCACCACACTCTGCTGAGGCTTGAGTATCAAGCACAATTACATCCTAATATAGTTGGGAGCAGTGCTGCAGACAGCAGAGACAAGAAAGTAAAGAGCGCGAAAATCCTGTCTCACCTTTTATACTAAGTAACTTCTGATTTTGCTGCTAGGCTTAGAATTCTTTAATTGGTTGACCCCCGATCATGTGGTATTTCTTCGAAGGGGGATTGAGATCACGGAAGTCTAAAAATAACTTTCCTGCACATGCATTAAGAGAATATTTGGTGATTTCGTTTTTGAAATAGGGTTGGGCTTTATTGAGTAAAATTTAGGATACACGTTAGATTCAGGACAATATTAAGGGGGCGTTATTATTACATATATAATATATACAGTTGGCTCTCTGTTTAACGACGATCTCTATTTAAAGACCATATTTCCCAGTCCCGGCCCCTCAGACTTTATGGGAAATGTTATATTTTCACAAATTCTGTTTAAGGGCGATCCGTACTTAGGACGATTTTTCACAGTCCCTTGAAAGTCGTTAAACAGAGAGCCAACTGTATATATAAAATTGTGTTTATATACACACTCACACTGAAGACTTGTTTGAGTCCATGCAAATATAATGAAAACATTTTTCTAGAAAATCTTATTTTTCTACATAATCTCCCTAGGAATAAATTTGCTCTTACAATTTTGAAGCTTCTTTATCCCTACCTTAGAATAAGACTGGCCAAACTCGAAACAATTAGTTTGTCTCACTAATCACTTAAGAATTTGGTGTAGATTTCCACTCTGCAAAGTACTTTTTGATGTTTGGAAGATTACAGGGGGTTTGGGAACAAAGTTGTAGCTTAATTCTGACAGTTTTGCCTGCTCCAATTGCATATGATTGAGCCTCAGCAATGTAATGATGGAAAGACTTTCTGCTGAAACTGGCCTTTTATTATGAAAATGATCCATTGAAGGTGCATAGTACTCTCTAGTGGTTGTTTTGCCCATTTCGAATTAGTAGATAAAGATTATATGACAGTATCGCCAAAAACAGCAGCCATAACCTTTCCTGCTGATGTAATTGTTTTGCTTTCTTTGGTGCAGATTCATCTGCTTCAGCCAACTGTTTTGATCATTTTTTGGTTTGTGATTAATAGTGCAGTAGCAAAATGGTGTAAAATTTCATCTGGATTTCTTCAATATAGCATTAAATTGTTCTTTGAAGTGTCGACTCATTCATGTTTTTGATTGGTTGTTTGCAAATGTAGCACCCAACTTTGTCGGCAGTTGTCCAAATATCCATGCAAAATATTATACATGTTCTGATAAGATGTCAACAGCCATAGAAATATTCCTCATTTTTAATCTATTTTTAACAAGGTAAATAGTAGTTGCTTTAAGACATAATTCTACTGAAACACTTAAATGGCAAAATGCCATTTTAAGGATGTAAAAGTCATGCAAGTTAATTTTGCTACAAATTTAAGCCAAATGCTTCTGATCCATGGTTAACATTTTTAGAAACTTTTAGACCTTAAAAAAATAGATTTACCTAAGCAGTTTTATTAATTTCTTCTATTGTTATAAGCAGTCTAAGGGAAAATTTATACCTTACAATTTGAAGGAAACTGCTTAAAAGAACAATATATTAAAATGTTATATTTAATTGCATTCTTTATTAAATAACAAAAGCCCTTAATCTCCAATTCAAGAAATTTATCTTAATTCTGGTATTCCTGTTTAGATTCATTCTGCATGTTAAACTGAAAGCTTTGGAGCTGGCCTTGATTCACCTTGTTTATGTTTCTGACAATCGCCAAACTCATTCACTAGTCATTTTGTTGTATGTGAATGTCATTTTCCAATTTCCATTATTTTCATGTCATATCTAATTTGGTTTTAAGGAGGTTCCCTGGGACTTCAAGAATGTTTAAGACACATTAAGTAACCCAAGTTAACCCTTTGTTTCTTTATCCTTTCAAATGGCAATATTTATATTGTTCACCAGTTATTTTGTTGATAATATGCAGAATCGGTTAGTCACTTAAACCAGTCTGGCTTTAATGCCAATGTGATTCATACATGTCAGTCTGCCTCTAGCTGATTTGCACATCACATGACATTCTCCCTTCATGGTTTGTTAGTAGAAATTGACCATGAATAAAGTTAATTCGAAAATTATGATTAAGAATTTTATAGTGATGGCAATTGCATTCAAATACAGATGAAAGAATCATGAAAGTCCAAAAGTAAAACCATCTTAATTTAAAAATAACTTGTTTAATTACAAAAAATAAATCATAAAAGTATAACAATGTTAAAGCCGTAAACAAAAGATAAATTACTCAGTATATAGTTAAAAAATTATGTTGGTTTCTACATGTGTTTTAAATGGTATTGCATAGAATTATTCAATAAAAAATACATTTGGTTCATTGCAGTTCTTGTGTCTTCTCCATGAGATTGATATCTCTCTACTCTTTCGTATCTCTGTATTGCTTTTTTGTGTAGATTTTGAAAGCTTAATGTTGTTGAGGCTTGGGCTTTTAGCTAGAAAATGGAATCATTCTGATATATTCTGTAGCCTAACATGTGATTTCTTTAAGGGGTATGGTAAATAGGTGCTTTGTCCCTGTAGGGGAGGTCTGAATTGATACAGAAATTGATGACATTTGATGTTCATAAAGCATAGATTGGTTGCCATCTGAGTTTAAATAGCTGAACATTTGATATCCTGCTTTATTGTTTTGTACATTGTCAAGATAATCCAGATTGGACTTAGTCCAAAAAAATCTTTGAAGTTGCTACATGCAAGCCTTTTCATGCTCTTCAGAAAATTGTTAGTTTGATCATTTTGGTCGAAAAATCGATATTGAGCTATTTATGCAAGGTATGACCGATAATTAAGGTGGCTAATCTAAGAAATATTACAGTATTATATATTTGCAAAAAAGAACCTTATTGTCTTTTGAAGTACTCTCCCCTGGATGTAATGCACTTCTAACAACGTTCATACAAGTGTTAGAATGTTCTGGAATAGTCATCCTGTGCTACTGCTGCAAGTTCCCTGGTAACAGCAGCCTGGATATCTGAAATGTTTGCAAATCTGTGTCCTTTCAGTGCCGATTTTAGTCTTGGCGATAGATCAGGGGATTATGAAGGGAAAGACAACTCAGTAATCTGATGCTGGGCAATTAATCATTTCTCATTCATAGCAGTATGAGGCCGTGCATGATTCCACAGCAGCAAATTGTGGCCACATATGATGAATATGCGCCAAAGGGCACTTGAGATGAACATGGTAGTAAAATCAGCATTAACTGTCCTTCCGTTAGAATTCTTTATGGATAATTAGGGATATGTAAATTTTGCAAAAAGAGTAGAATATATAAAATTTCATTTATTTGCAAAAAAAATGTAAATTTAAAAATTTCACGTTTATTAAAAAATTACAATTTTACTTACCTATCAAAGTAAGTATCAAAATTCTTAGTTAAAAGCTAACATTGTACAGTAGTCACAACATTATGCTACTTAAATCTTTGCCTTCTGTCAGTAATTACTACATTGTACATATTAAAATATCAGCATTTACTCTGTTAACGAGACTATAGAAGCTTTGTATAGCTGCCTTTGCAATGTTAAGGTAGCAACATTTTGTTGCAACTAAAATCTGTATAACATTAACAGGCGTCTCTTGGTTGACTACGATAAATAGCTGAAATACTCTTGACTTTGGAGCTCAAGCGACATTCTTAAATCTACTAAATTGCTCCACAAAACTTGATGGTTGATTTTTACAGTTAGATTTTTAGGTTCGACTCCAGTACGGACAAACTGTCCGGGTGAAATTCGGCGGAAATCCGAAGGAGAGTGCGATTTCTCAGTTATAGAACTTGTATGGTCTTAGTTAAGCAATAATGTTAATAAATTATTACTATTATTATTATAATTTTGCTTAAAAAGCCTTTTTTCACTGAGTTTTCACCGAAAAGTAGTAAAGAAATAATTTTCGCATTTATTCGCTCATATCAGCAAATTTTGCATTTATTCACATCCATTTCATAAATGCCAAAATTACATATCCCTAATAATAATCCTTGTGCATTGGAAAACCTCATTGTCTTAACCTTAGATTTTCAAAACTGAGTTTTTTCGAGTTTGGAGATGATCTGCTTGTCACTGGTCTTCCCCAATGATGCTCACAACCCCCCTATGTTATTTCATAATTGAAAAAATTAGATTCTTTTTTTTTAAATCCTACTATTACCATATAGTATATTTTACTATACAATCATTCCTCCGAATAAGATTGACTGCATATTGAAAGGAAAATGTGTTATCGATATTTTGAAATATCGTCGATATTTTGAAATACAGTACCTCCCAAATCTGGAATCGTTCAGGACACAGCAATTCCGGATTTGGGAATTTTCAGGATTTGAGAGGTTTTTAAATAATACTACCAAATTTTAGGAGAAAAAATAAACACTTAAAAAAAACCATGTAAAATGGCTTATTTATTAAATAAACCTAAATACATTATAATTTAAACATTTCAGTCAATAATGCCAGTTGCTTTAGTTTCAGTTAATTAGAAATTATTTTTTCTCAAATCTTATAATGCCATAATTTCATGTTCAGAGATAAAATTCTGGTGTTCTAAGCCTAATAATATTTTATCTAATGATTTTATCAGGTCTTCTGTTGATATTCTTTCATTTTCGGGGCATTCTGAATCATTTTCAGGATCGGTGTCATCATAACCTTTGTTATTTATCACACTATCAATAATTTCAGATTCACTCAGAGAACTGACAATCGGCACATTTTCATTGATGTCTAAAACTTCCAGTATGCCGGATTTATTTATCGAAGTTAATGTTGCCTTTATTTGCACATTCTACTAATTCTGCTATTTCAGCTTCTTTCACAGATACTTGAAAGCCTTCAAAATTGCTGTTGTCATTTCCTTGAAAGGAAGCGTATTTTTTTACCGATCATTTTAGTAGCAACAGCTATTGAAAAAATGGAAATGTAAAATTGGCCATTTATTAAAACATTCTGGATTTGGGAGATTGTACTGTATTGATATTTTTGTGCCGATATATTAACTGATATTATCAATACTCATTGATATTTTGCTTTCGATACCCCATCCCTACTTCAAAATGGATATTTTTATGAAAAATTTATAAAATTTATATTTTTACAAAAAAAATTTATAGTATATCTATATATATATATATATATATATATATAAATAATTAACGAGTTAAGGAAAAGGTGGCCCTCAGCAAACAAGATGGAAAGTTTGCAAAAAAAGAAAAAAGGCCCTGTGCAGGGTCAAACAATTCGTAATGAGATGATTGCAGAGTTCTGCGTTGGAAACGAAAAATATCAAGATGGGGAAATTTGGAAGATACGACACCACCTTGGACCAAACCCACAATGTAGGGTTTACCAGATCAGCGCGATGGCACTGCGCTATGGCAGCACACAAGAAGTGAGCAAGATGAGAGGTGTATCGCGGTAAGGCCGAATGTAAATATTGGTGGAAAAAGTGCTTAAAGAAATAAAGACAGTTCTGACGAATTCAAAATTGGTGGTGGAAGAATCCTCATCAGTTCTCATTAATTACAAATTTCATGAACTTGCTGGTAGTGAGTAAAATAAGTCGAAAAATTACGAACGCAGCATTCAGTTAAAAGTGAGTTTTGCAAGTTCGCGTTTTTAGAATGAGAACTTTTTTTATTAAATGTATTTGGTATATTTTGGAAGCTGAACATCTAGCAAATGCCGATAAATCGTAAAATTGACATTAATAGGTGCAGAAAACCGTAATATTTGTCCATCAAAATTGTCGATTTTGTGAAATTCGGAAAACTGCTGGGAAAAAGCTTTGTTTGCAATGAAAAACATAAGTTTATAAAAATGTGTATATCCTTAAAGAGTTGTAAAACACATGGAAATAAAAAAAAATTGTCGATTGGTGGGTGGAAAAGTTTAATTTTGCATGCATGAAAATAGTCGAAATTTGCGAAACAGTAAGGAGCTGGCCCACCCGGAATGTCAGCTGTTTCTGCTATCCGCTTCTTTTGAGTTCAGCGGTTTTAATTTAATAATTGAAAAGGTTTAAAGTTTTGAAAGTTGAGAATAACATCAGTGTACACGTCTCGTCCATCTGTGTATATTGGTACTAGTTGCAATATCCTGCTATGCTTGGTTAGCGAGAATAGCAATATTAGCCTGTTCTCGTGTTTGCTCACTAACATTTGTTTACCTTCAGCTGTTAATAGTAAGATGTTATATTAGATTTAATTTGAATATTTTCTTCTACATTATTTTGTCTAAAAATATCTTAAGATTTTTTTATAAATTTTTTTTTTTTTTTTTACTTCAATTGCATACATTGACCGTTGTATTTAATTTGACTGTATTCCGTAGTGTAGTACAGGTTGTCAGCTAGTATATATATGTGATGACCTCAATGGTCATCTGTTAACAAATACATCGTGGTTGAAACAATAAGATTCGAATACAATGAACAACACAGTTTATTGCAGCCAAAGCATCACTTTACAACATGGCGTCCAACTCCCATCTGCTGCACGAGCATCCAAGTAGCTGAAAAACGGGTTGCCAGAAATTGGCGAGGTAGGTTAGTATTCGAGAAAGGGGTGGAGAACAGAAAGGATACCATAGAGAGAGAGAAGTTGGATTACAGGCGATTAGAGGTGGTTAAATTTATTACATATATATATATTGTCAACAAAATATTCAAAATACATTTTTATAAACTTTCATTCTAACTGTTGCTAATTTTTAGATGCCATTATAGAACAACTGATTTTCATAAAATTTACAGTAGAATATTACAAAAAAAATCACATTAGAATGAAAGAAAAACCATTTTTAATTGATGGGCTTGATTAAAATAAACAAATCACACTTATTTAGAAAAATATTAATGTCTTTAAAGGCATAATTTGTTATTTTGAAAAAAAATCTTTTTCATAAAAGCATTGTAATCTAAATATTTTAAAAGCTTTTTAATCACTTTTTCTCCTTTCAAACTCAACCAAAATCAATAAATGAGGTACTATTTTAAAGATTAAGATCTCCACTTCGTAATAATTGTTAATTTAGAATTATATATTTTGTTTTTAAAAATTGAAGTATAAACATTATAAAAAAATTTTCTTCCCCTAGACAATGCACACACTAGCTTTTTTTTCATTTTACCATTATCAGTCGCACTGAAATTTAAAAATTTTTTTTTTTTATTATCATTCTGTGATTTCATTAATGAGTTTCTTTATTGATAACATCCGTGTAGGTGTACATTCTTTTTGCATGGAAAAACCCTATATAATTCTAGAAGGTGATTTTTTTTTTTTTTTTTTTTTTAATTTCACTTTTCTTCATCATACTTAACCAAAATCGATAAATCTGTACGTCAGAGGTAAACCATTACAAGTGAATTTTTTTCAGTCAATTTTCCCATTTTTCAGTAAAGCTTTGTGATGGTTTACCTCTGATCAGGACTTGTATATGCGATAGTTTATAAGTCTATATTTCACCCACCATCTTGTTTTGCTTATAGGCCAGTTTTCCTCAAAGAAGCTCCATCCAAAAGGAGTCATTATAAAAATATTGAAAATGAAAATTCACTTATGGTTTACCTCTGACATACAGAAATGAGGTACCATTTTAAAGATTAAGTTCTCCGCTTCTGAGAAATTGTTAATTCAGAATGATACACATTGTATTGATTGATGTATTATTTGCTTAAAAATCAAAGTAAAAAGTTGACTTTGGGTCCTAAAGTTTTTTCCCTGGATGCGTCGAAATGGCACTGTCAAATAGTATGCACAAAGTTTTTGTAATTTATCACATTTTCCACGAGTTTGCATGATATTTAACTTTTAATGTCTACAAAGGTGTTTTGACGTGTACATATCTCATGTTTCCCTGTTTCGTCTTATGCTTCACCTCCAGTATTGTGGTCAAAGATGCTTAGTAATTGGTTTTGTATTATCCTTACGTACCACTATTATTTGACAAATAAACAATTGTTACAAATGAACTGGGGTTCTTCTCTCATCCTACTTCAAACCACCAACCTTGCTATAAAATTAACGTATTTTAATCACATGTGAAAGGGTCGTGCAGGCCACTTAGTCGTACATGGTTTCCATTACTTATTTCATTGAAAAATTGGATTTTTTTTTAATTCCAAATTTTGGCATTATTTTTTGAGAATGTATTTGTTTCTATCAATGCATCTCTTGTAGAAGTGCCACAAACGGATGAGGATGACTCTAACTAATTTAACAATCTTTTCTACTGCTTGTGTGTGACATGGGAAATTATTGAAGTCAATAGGTTGACTCATGATCAGATTCTTTTGCTTCCTTTATAAATGGCTTTAGTTTGTCATCAGCAATATACCTCGTTATAGGAGGTACTGTTACTTTGACTTTTCATTCAATCATATCAATATAATCCGTGGCATCAAAGTTTATATGTTGAATTAAAAATTTTCTGATTTCATCCCTTGCTTTTAGAATCTGGCGTAATCCAAGCTCACTTACATGACTGTGATCATATATCATACAAAGATTTTCAGGAGCTTCAAGTATGCATTTCTTTGTCTAACTGGGTGAGTTTCATTTTTAAGAGTCTGATTGAGATAACAGGAATATTTATTAGTATCCACAAGGACTTTGGTCCATAGATATAAGATGGTTTAAGCTGTGTTAATCCAAACAGGTGCATAAGCTTTCAAAATGTACTCGGTCAGTATTTATTTTTTGTAGGACATCCTGTTCCAGCATACAAGCAAAGCATTCAGTTTGCTAAGGTAAGCCATTGTGAATGACAAAGTTTTCCTGATTTTTTTCATGGACATCAAAAGAGCACCTTCTAACATTTCTTAAAATTTTGTCTACACTTAAATCATCCTTAATTTCTAGTAATGGAATGTTATTTTCAATAGGTGAAAATTCAATCACTGGAAGTTCATAGCAGTTTTCTAGTTGTTTACCTATTTCTCCTCCAAATTCATTTGGACCTTTAGTTTTTCCATCTAGAAAACAAAATTAGTGATATAGGGAAGTTCATTTCCATGAAATAGACAAATCAACCACTGCAGTGGCTTTCTTAATTCTTTCAATAAAGGAATCTCACCTTTATTCAATCCAGTGTTCATGGCAGTTCCATTACATCCAACTGCAGTAATGTTTTAGTTGCCATTGAAAAATGTCATGCTGCCTTTTATACCTTTTCCAGTCATGTAAGAAAGCTCGGATTATGATGGATTCTAAAAGCAAGGGATGAAAGTGAAGGGGTCATCAGAAAGTTTTTAATTCAACGTATAAACTTTGATGCCAAGGATTATATTGATATGATTGAATGGAATGTTGTTAAAGTAACAGAACCTCCTATGAAGAAGCATATTTCTGACTAGCTGGACTTTGCCCAACTATGTTCGGGCTTCGGTCAGCTATGCTCAGGTCATCCGTCCACTAGACAAGACAGCTTTGAATTGATTGATTGAGAGAAAATTTTCATAAGAGGCACTATTAATTTGCATTCTTCCCCCACCCCACAAAAAGAAAAATGTTATTTGTATTAACACCCACTACCACCTGGTATGGTATGAGCATACCTGCATTATAAAAAGATAATTTTCATGTGTCAGTCTGGAATTGAATTCTAATGGAGCAGCATTAACCTCTTGAGACTCGAGCAAAATAAAATTTAAATATTTTTTATCATTATAGTTTATTAAAACAAATGGGCATTTAAGTTTATTTTAATTAAGGCCCGTCAATCAAAAAGTTTTTCTTTTATTCCAATGTGTATAAGAATATGCTACTGTAAAATTAATGGTGAAATTCTACAAAATCAGTTCTATAAGGGCATTTAAAATTAGTAATACTTAGAATGTGTAAGTTTTCTGTAAAAATATATTTTGAATATTTTGTTTACAAAAAATATTAATACACTACAAAAGAAATTTTAAAAGTACAAATTTTAACTTTTTTATAAAATATCCATTTTAAAGCCCTTTTTGGCACCTGAAAATATTTTAGTAGAGCAATAAAATTATATATTTTTTTTTTCTAGGCAACTAGGCCGGCCATAGCAAATCTATGTTAAAAAAAAGATTTTTTTTTCGTTCCACCCTAACCTACAGTCTGTTTTTCATGGGTCTTCAGTTTTGTTAGGAAATGAGGAAAAAGAACCTGCCGCATTTGAGACATAAAAAAATAATGGTTGGAGAAAATGTGAAAGATTAAGTATTGGTTAATTTTATTTTCCCCCTCCAAAACCGGAATTGTCATGGAATATCGCACGGGATTATTGTAACCTCGCATGAAGTTGCAAAGTTTTCTTTTTTTCGATTCACGATTCATTAGTTACCTAAAACAGGCAATAAGTATCTCGATTTATTTTTCGTAAGTGTTACTGTTTTCGAAATTTCGTTACCAGTTCTCTTGAATTTCAGCGTATTTACAACCAAAGAAAAGCTTATAAACGTCATCATTCCATAGTCCTCGGAGTTAGTAGCATGCATTAAAGTGTTTCTTTTGTGAATGATTTTGAATGTGTGGTTTAGATGAACATTTGTGTATTTTAATATATTGCTGCACAGCGGATTTTTTTATTCCCTTTATGCGTGCAACATTGGTTTCAAGACGGTAAGTTATTTACATTTAGATATGTTTTTTGAAGCCTGTTTTACGAATTTCTCGTGTTCCAGAATTTTCGCAGTATTTTATTTCCTTCTTTGGGCTGGCTTCAGATTTTGCGAATTTTTTCGCACATGGCAATGTCAATTTTGCACACTTTTCAGTCTTCTGCCCCGTTTTCTGACTATAGTTAAAATGAACGCGTTAAGCACATCAAATTTTGTATTTCATTTTCATAATATTTATGAATATTTTTGTATTTATTTTAGTTTCGGAATAGTTCAAAAGAATTTTGGAAAATCGTGTGCATACGATCGTGTTTTTACTTTTTTCTTTTCTTTTTTAAAATGTTGAAATCTTAAGATTTCGAAAATAGTACTCAGCAAATGAGCATCGAACATTTTTTGCCTGTCGATTTTCATTCATTTTGTGAATATTTCCTTTTGAAGTATTTTCTTAAATTTTCCAGATTACTAATAGACGAAATATCTAGCTTTTTAACAATTGTAGAGTAATCGTTTGTGTACCAGGTCTTGGCTCCTTAATATTCATTCCGTTAGTAAATTGCCTGTATATGCAATAGGTAAGACATTCCCTCCCATACATCGTAATTGAAACGCCAGAATCTTAATTGCTTCGCGCACAGTGTGTTAGTGCATTTATTTTATCGCTAGGTATTTAAGAATTAGAGATGATAAATGTAATAATATCGTTTATTTTTTTTTCAATATATTAATTGTATAATGATTATAAAAGGTGTACTACATGCATTATATGCCTATCGTTAGCAGAATTCAATGTTAGAAATCTTAAAAAGTGAGGCATAAATATTTATATGATCAAGTTGATTTAAAATTAAGTGGAATTGATGCACGGAATCATCTGACAAATCTGCTAAAGTTACAGATAAATTAGATTCAGTATGAATCCTCTAATGGGTAAGTTAAGGTGAAAGTCTTGTTTAAATTCGTTCATTTTTTCCCGAGTGTACTGACACGCAGTAAAAAATTTATTTTGATGGAAATATTTTAATTCTGTTTCAACTCATCTCGTTCCACTTCAATAATTATCCGGCGATATTTTTTTTTCATGTTTTGGTGCTTCCTGTTGTTTTTTCCTCAAACAGTTCGTTCACTTTTAAAGCATGAACTTTCTTCTAATCCTAAGGATAATGCCCTGTGTCTATTGTATTCAGAGTGTATCATAATAGCGCGCTATTCATGCTGGTTAGAACGCATGTTAAAAGAGATGCAAAAGCAACTCTTGACCTGTTAAGTTCATAGAATTTCACCTTGGATATATAAGTATCTGGATTAAGCTATTGGTAATTTTAACAATGCGTTTAATCTTTACCAATGGTATATTAACTTATTTCTTCGTGGCGAGTGTGTAGTCAGATGTGTTGAAAAACAAATGAAGTTCAATTGCATTATTGAAAAAAGTGAACTAGAGAGTGAAGCTCATTTTTAAAACACTAATTTACAGCATTATTTTATACATGATTTTCCTGCTAAAATTTTTGTATCAGATGTCATACTGTTTTAAATAATTGCCTAGGCTTATTTCTTTTCGAGCATTGTATTTGCAATACACTGCACAATCTTTTGGTTTTTCTACCAAATTAACTTAAAAAACAAACTCAGAATGCCTTAAATCTATTGCGCATTATCGCTGCCTGATACCAACCTTGGCCGTATTTCGGGTCGTATTTGCCTTTTTCGCTATGTAAATGACGCAACCATATTTGCATGTACAGCTCAACTAAATTCTGTCTTCAATTGTGATAATATCAACTATGCTAGAATTCCGAGTGCAAAAGTTAAACTTTGCCAATTCGTCCTGTAACTGTACTTTGTAACTTGGAGGGGGGAAAAAAGGAAGGGGAACCCTGTAAGATTTGATATTCCAATATTTAATTGAAATATTTTCAAACTTAAAGAAAACTTTTTTAAAGTTAATGATGTAAAAGATCAGTTTTTTAAAACCATGCAATCATACATTTCAAAACTATTCCATTAATGTGCTTAGTTTTGAAACGGGCCTGTTTGTACAGGTTTGTGATTGAACAATTAAGCTGTAATGTTCAATCAACCCATTTGTTCTTTAACCCCATTCTTCCTCGATTTTAATAAATTTCAACCATTTTTCGTCCACAAAGAAACGAGAGCAATGAGATTGGATTATATCTTATCCTTTTAAAAATGTTATCAAGGTTTTAAAAATTGAGAACCCGCTCGCCAGTTTCATCTATGACTAATACGGTCTTGATTATGCATTAGATAGATATATTAGTATATTTAAATAATTGTAACTTTGAATTTAAAATTTTTAAAATGCAAAAAGTTATTTCGTTCTGCTTTTGTGGGGAAAAAATTAATGTTTGATTAATAATTTTAAAAAAGGTGCGTAAATAAAATTTCCAATAATACAAGTATACCAACTGTTACAAATTTCCTGCATTTTCTGAATGTTTCTCGGAACCTCATTGTATATTAAGAACATTTTTAGAAATTTTCGCGAATTTTCAATCGCTTTTCCCATTCTTTTATGTTTTAAAAAAACATTTCATTAAAATTTAGCTCACCGTAAGTGCAACGAATTTGTTTCCTTATGTTTTGAAAATATAAAGTCTTTGTTATGAAAATTTCCAAATTGTTTACACGTGGCTTTTCGAATGATAGCCTGCCTTCAATTACAGTGAAACTTCTCTAAGGCGGCCAGTCATGGATTTCGAAAAAAATGTGGCCGTCGAATAGGGGTGGATTTCTCTATAGCGTCCAGTAAAAGTTCTGAAAAAAAGTAGCCGACTAGAGAAGTTTCACTGTATTAATATACATCCTTTATTTAAATATATTTTCCAGTATTTTATTAAAAGTTCTCAAAATTTTATACAATTAATGAAAAAATTGTCGCCCTTTTTAGTCTCTTCATCTTTTTCGGGTTTTGTTTTTTCCCATTGGTATCGAAATGAGCAGTTCACCTACGAATTCACAAATTATTTAACCCCCACGAAATTCATTAAAGTACCTTCCCCCCCTCTCCTCCCCGTAGTAAAATAGATATTGCGAGTGTGCAATTATATGTGTGTTAATACATATGTATATGTTAGAATGATTTTTTGCTTCGGCGTGAACAAAATTCATTAACATTCAAATTATGAAAAGAAACATTTTGTCTTAAATAAGTTGTTGATTTATGTTTCCGATCCACTGCATATGTCGCAGACATTTAGTTCGAGTCTCGCTGTTGGCATGGGCGTTTGCAGCCGTTTTTATGAATCGGCTTTTAGCTATATTCTCATGTGTTGTAAAAGATGACCGTAGCGTTCGCAACCAATTAACTGCTATGTGCATGTATAAATTTCTTACACGCACGCTCATATACATACATTTGAACTTGAATTCCGGATATCACTCGTACATAAATCTTTTTCAAACATTCCATTAATAGAAAAGTTGAGAATTCTCTACATTTGCTGCAGATATGTTAAAGAAATCAAAATCTTGATAGTGAAGAGCCTGTGCCTGTCTTGCTGTTATTTAATCTAACGATTTATATTTGTTAGTGCGTATTTAAGATTTTTTTGCTTAGTTTCTTGTTTAGCCGTTTTTATGGAATATTTACTATTTCGAACCAAAGGACGATAAAAAGAAGTGTTGAACTGAAAAGAAAAGCGAAGGATCTGTGTGTTCCGTTGAAATTTCGACTGCATTTGCATGCAGAGAACGAGAGATACGTGCTTCTTGCGTAACAAGATTGAGCGTTTGCCGTGTTTTGCCACGTGCTATAAGTTGAATTTACTGAGTTAGTGCGAAGCGCCTAAACTGTTGGTCATAATAAATTCATTTTTATTAGGAGTTATAAAAATTTTAACAATTTAGGCATTGTGAGATAGAAATATTGTTAAGCATGATATAAAGTACTTTATGGGCCGTTGAATCAAAATATTTTAAATTTTACACTAATTTTTAATTTTTTTGTTTAAAGTTGTAAAATGAACATGTACATTTAAAATTTCTGTAATTTGCGGCTGTTAATAAACTTAACCAGAAAAAAAAGGTAGGTATATATAGTGACAAAGTTTTAATTGATTTTGCATGCATGATATTTCACTGTAGACGGCTTTATGCATGGATAACGAAGTAACTGTACACTTCTGTACATTCCAAGAATTCAGTCACATGTCGCACACCATTGGTTGGTCTGTGTCCTTCAAGTGACGTTCGACTGATTCATTGATCGGTAAAATTGTTTCAAGTCTTCTTTCGTTTGGTCTGTTAGTCTGCGATGTTTTTTGATGGTTTCCTCACGTAATCTCGCTGACCTATTTTATCTCTTAACATGGCTATTTTCATTTAAAAATAACTAATTTTTTATTTTTGAATAAATTTTTATTTTGACGTTTTAAGTCTGAAAGTTCTTTCGGAATGCAATCATTATTTTATCTTGTTTTATAACGAATCAGTACTTACCTTTTATATTTAATCATGGTTAATATGTTTAAAAACTCATTGTAATCCTGCAGTCAAACAGATAAACTAACTAGCACTAGATCGTTCAGAATATCCCGAGAATAGTCTTCAAGATGATCTCGGTCCTTTACTTACCGTTGCTATGCGCTCTAGTGTTGTTTGGGTAGCGGTAACCATGGGAACAGCGTGTAGTTCGGCTGCTGGCAGTAGCGCCAATGGTGAAATAGAAGAACCGCAAGAAATGGCCGCCGAGGACGCAGAAGAAACTTGCGAAAATGGCTGGGTAGTTTTGGATTTGATTTCATTGCGCGCATGTGTTGATTTTATCATATCAACATATAAGATCCACATGTCCGTGGATTGTAGACTATTTCAGTGCTTTTTTAAATGGATTTTCTCTTTATCCAATGTGATTCATGTTGGGTTTTTCCTAGTTTTAATTAAATGTGATAAAATTGACCTTTTTATTTATAACTATAAAGTGATTTGTTATAAAGTGTTTCTCTAATATTTTGCATTCAGCATAATTATTTCTGTTAGAAATTTTTTAAAAAAAGGAATTTTCATGTAAATTAATATTTCCAAAACTTAATTTTAGGGTGAAATGGCACAGAATGGATCTACCAACCAGTCTAATGCAGATGCCAGTAGTATTGATGAAGGACTATATTCTCGCCAACTGTAAGTTTTTCTGTTTAAATGTTATGAAATGTAAAGTTAGTTTGGGCTTTTAAAAGTAACTGTTAATCTAGTTGGTGAATTATATTCCATGTTAAAGTATAAGTGTTTTCTGTTATTAATATTCTAATTTTTTAGGTCTAGCAATGAAAGTGAAACCTGATTTTATATTTAAGGGGCAACTAGGCAGGGCATAATTGTCAGTTCATTACTTAAGGATTTTGCCCTTGAGTTGACTATTCTAATGTGTGTAATTAGCCTTAAGATTTTGAATAATATATTGGATTCCTGAAATTTTCTGCATAAAAGTTTTTACCCTATTCTATCTTTTTAGGCCTGATTCTCAGTCAGCTGAAAGTTTACTCACTTTCATGAATTTTGATTTTAAGCAGTTTTGAGTAAATTAATATTTTCAGTAATATAATTGCTAAATATATTATAATGTATTTGCTAAAAATCTGCTGAGACATTATCCCCTTTCTCTGCCATACATTTATAGCATTTTCAGTTTATGGATTATTTCACTAGCAGTTAAAGTAATTTGAAATTTTGTAATTTCTCAATTAAGAAGCATAATGGAGCTCATCTGTTTTCTTATTTTAATGTGTTGATAATTATTGCTGTTAAGATACCCATGATTAATTTACAGTAAAATTGAAATGTAATTTTTTCTTTTAGTTATGTTCTTGGCCATGAAGCTATGCGTCGAATGGCAACTGCTGAAGTCTTAATATGTGGTGCTCGTGGTTTAGGTATAGAAGTTGCAAAAAATATTATTTTGGGTGGAGTAAAGAGTGTTACAATTCATGACACTGGTGTTTGTGAAATTAAGGATCTTTCTTCACAGGTAATATTAATCTCTAATATGTGAAATTTTTTGCATAAACAAATTCAGTCTCGAATATATTTAACTTTAGGAAGTTATATAGAATTTCACGTAAGTCCCTATTAATAATTTTAATTATCTCAGAAAATTAATGTGCTATCCCCGCTCTTCCCCTCCCCTTAATGTCTCAATTTATGTCAAATATCTTATTGTTAATGCAATTTAAGAACTAATTTTCTTGTTCCTGGTATATTTTTGACTTGTATCATAAGTTTTTAATAATACCTTGTGAACAATTCAGTTTAGAAACCACTTGTTCTTGTCTTTTCATTTTCTTCATGTAAGATGAACACTCTTGATTTCCTTGTTTAAATAATCATTTCCTCCAAAACTACCTTTTTAGTAATTAAATCTAGTCATAATATTTTTAGTTATGTTAGGTTCCTCTTGGCAAAGAAGTCGTGAAACAACACTGAACGAATGGAAAATTGTACCAAATCTAGTAAAACACATTAAAATGTTCATTATAAATGCCTGAAAGGTAAATTCATAAATATCAAGCTTTCTTCATGAGGAACAGAGCAAGAGAAAACACATATACATAATAGGCAAACACAGGCAAATTGACACATTCTGAGCTATTAGTACATATCTTTTTCTGTTACTTTTAATCCTTAAGCAGATTCAGTATTTGCTCTTTTATATAATAGAATATGATATAAACCATTTAGCATGGTTAAATAGAATGTCTAATTGCTTGAATTGAAAAATATGCTTTAATCTATTTCGAGAGAAATTGTGGCATTCAAAGGCAAGAGAGGATTAAAGAGCTTTATTTGAAACCTGACAATTTTAGAATCATGATATTGTGTTTTTGTTTATTTTCTAATATATTGCCGTAAAATCTTGACTAATACGTACATGTGTATAATTCACATGCTTAATTTTGCGCAAAATTTTCGGGAAAAAAATTTAAATTCGACTATAATATACACACACAACTTTTCAATATTTTATTTAAAAATTGCACAGATATTTAGCAGAAACAAAATTTGTAATAAAAAGAAAGGAAAATGTAAAAAAAAAAAATTTAATTCAAAACAAACAATTGTCAAATTATCACTCTTAAACACTCATTAGAATACAGCTCATCTATTGTTGATGTGTCCATGTCATAACTATTGGTGCTGTCGTAATATATCACCATCATCCTCATTTGATGACACCTGCCCATCCTCCCATAATATGTTCTCACTGACGTCTCACGTTTAACAATTGATAATTTTTCTGCTGCTGTATAGGACAGTCTTAAAGAAATTTTGTGAGAAATCATTTTTGCAGACAAAAATTTGAAAAAAATGCGTTTTATACTCATTTTATGGTACCCATATATTAGATAACATCAGAATAATTGTAAGTGTAATACTGTGTTTTTTATTTTAGAAGTTTTGATTTTGAACATTTTTGATGTTTTGTGTAAAAGTATGACTGCTTGCAAAGGGGCGGGGAATATGCCTGAAACTTTCATATTAAATTTTATTTTATTGTTTAAGTGTTTATATCTTGAAAATGTGGATTAATTATGGCTTCAACTTAATTTTGTTTCTGTGTTTTGGAATTGTTAATTGCTGATTTTAAATAAGTTTAATGATTTGATATTTATATTTTATAGAAATACTTTAACATGTTTCTTAATGTGTTCTGTTAATTTTGTTTATTTAGTATTATCTCACAGAAGCAGATAAGGGTAAAAATAGAGCTTTAGCCAGCTTGGAGCACCTGAGAGAACTTAATAGTTATGTTTCAGTACATGCTCATACAGAAAACCTCTCTGAAGACTTTTTGAAAAAGTTCAGAGTAAGTAAGAGTTTGCCTTAATTTATGATCTGCGTATATTAAATGCTGCATTTTGTGATTTCAAGTTTTTAATGTTCCATTCTGTGTTATCAGTTAAAGATTGTATGTCAAAATATTTATTAGGTTTTATTCAATGTAAAAGCTTTTAGGAAATATCTCAACAACTTGTGTGTATGTGTTTCTAAAATATGCAATTGCCGTTAGCTTCTTTGAGCAAATGTTTGTTTAAACTTCAGATATTAACTGGAAAATATGTGTACATGTATATAAGCATGTGTTATATTTATATGATTTATGTTCATACTGTATGAACAAAAGGTTTGATTTTGATAATTCATCTGTGTATCCAATGAAGATTTTGCATTGAAAATTTTTCTTGAGCAAAGAAAATTTTTCATCAGTCATCTGTTGATTAATATCTTGTCACATATTATGCAGATATTAATTAAAAGCCTAATAACATTCTTCTGTTGAATGGATTATAATTGTAAAGATGTAGTAATTGATTGCCTATTGTCAAACTTGATTATCACATCAGTCTTCCACACTAATCTTTTAGTCCTCAAAGCATATAATTTTTAAATCGTAATAATTTTTTTTTATGTACATATTGATTCCAACAAGAAAAAATAATACAATTTTCAAACTTTTCTTGATAATAGATTTCTTGACAATTTTTAATTTTTGGCGTAAAATTTGGTTGCAAAGGCTCACAATTCCAAAATACAGTTTTTAATGAGTAAAAATTGAATGTATTTCTGCGATTTTTCTATAGTTTCTTTTAAAGTTTCTCTTCAGCTAATTTTTCAGACTCACAGTTAATGTACTTAAGTTTATAAAGTTGGATTATGAATTGTCTGTTTTACTAGAAAAAAGTTTCGTGTCTTAGTCATTTAGCGTGATAGATGTGCTGGACTTATAGAGCTGAAACTCTCATCTTGTTTTCTTTATAGTTAATAATAGTTTTAAAGATTATTTTCTGTTGCTGTAATTGAAATCTTAAATTTTTTCAGAACCTGTTATTGTATAAATCTCTTTACTCAGTTTGCTTGCATAGCTTGTTCTGCTATCAATCATCTAGAACAGAAATACTTTTTTAAATTTCCAGTTTTATAAGTCTTGATTCATTAAAGAGATACCAACAAATTTATCCTGAAACAGTTACATAGCACTTATACATGTGTCCATGATAATGTTCAGTATTAAATCCAATATGTTCTAAACCAGTGATTTAAAGATATTAATGTGATATTAAGATTGTGTAGTGAATCAATTTTTAAAATAGATGGTAGGAAATAATCATAAATGCTACTAACCTACAAAAGTTTATTTTTTACATTGAGTTTTTTTATTTACAGGTTGTTGTTCTTACTAACTCCAGTTTAGAAGAACAGTACAGTATAGGTGATTTCGCTCATTCTAATGGCATTGCCTTAATCATAGCTGATACCAAAGGTCTCTTTGGGTAAGTTATGAATAAATTGTTAAAGCCTGTCAATTTTATAAGTATTTTATCAACTTTGAAAGGATGCATTAGACATGTCATCTTTATTTGCATATGCTAAAGATAATCATTCTTTACAAGTGTTTCTTTCTACTATTTTTTGTACTGAAAAGTATGCTTAAAGTACAACAAAATTTGAATTTTAAACTTACGCAGGATGGTTGTAGTCAAGTATTTATATAGGCCAGAGGTTAGAGGTATTTGGTACATACCTCCCCCCCTCCCATACAAAAAGGGGGGGGGGAGTACTTTGTACACTTGAACATTTTAAGTTTGAGAATAGGTGCTTTTGTGTAATCAGTTTGTAATGAACCTGCTCAAAGATGACATACTTAGTCTCTCTTACTTTGACAGTTCATCTTTTAATGACTGCTACTTTTGATAGAAATTGGTCACTAGAGCCTTTTCCTGAGATAATTCTGGCATATACAATAACAAAATACATTGGGACAGAATAGGAGTTCTGTAATTTTAATTGTTAAAGTAACAATTAAAACAATTAAAATAACAATTAAAGTTCTGTAACTTTAATTGTTCTTTCCTCTTATTTCATATGATCAAGTTTGGGGTAGTTTTTATCCCCCCCCCCCCAAAAAAAAAAGCATATTTGTATGCTTTTACCTTTGGTCCTCCATTGTACAGTGGGGTTAAGAGTAAAAGACCTTGCCAAAAAAAAGGTAACTGATTAGACCTCTAGGCCTTCAATCCTTAACATTGGTGATGTTATATTATTCATGCCAAACTAAAGTTATACAACATAGTATGCCTTATCTAAAAATTATTTTACCCACAGAGTAGGCTAACAGATGCAAATTTAGAATGAGTGAAACAAATACATTAGATATACATATTTTGAAGCTCTGTGTTTACTATATTTAGATTATGGTAAGGTAATTAATCCAGAAAATCATACATTAGTGTTTGTGCATTCTTGAAAATGAAAACAGTCAAGAAAAAGTGAATTTAAGTATAATAGTCTTAAAAACTTGACTTTCCCAAAACTATGGGTATTATGTGGGGGAAATTATTCCTAAATACTCGTAGTGGCATTGCAAAGATCTTTTATGCTAATTTCAATCCAAATATTGAGTCCTTATTTGCCATGGCAGCAGTGAAAATGCCTTTTTATTCATAGAAATTGTGGCTAAATATTTCTAAAATTTTGTTTCACAATTTCATTTAGTTGAAAGGTAAACTAATAACTGTCTAACTAGGATTTACCCCTCCATTTATACCATTAAATTTCTTTATTTTTGCTTATTTATGTTCTGAAAGTATTTTGAATGTATTAGGTTAAATTTTTATTTTTTAATGTTGCCAAGCATTTTTCTTTTAATCAAAAACAATGTATTCAGTAATTTGTCTAATATTTGTGATAATCCAAAAAGTATTGAACACTTAAAGTATTTTTAAGTAAATTTTCTGGGTGATTTTTATTGTATTGAAATTGTATGCAATATTTTATAAAATTTCTTAAATAAAAAGTTGAATTGGAATTTTATGCCAAGGCTTCCATAATACACCTAATTCTGTTTTTACATGATAGATGATATGTTCCTGAAGAATGTGTAAAAAAAGACCAAATCTATGGAAGAAAAGATTGGTCCTGAGTCTAAAAAATCAGTAAAAATAATTTTAAAAAACCATATGAACATATTTGTTATAAGCTTATTTTATTTCAACAAAATACAATATGCAATGAAAAATTTGTCATGAAAAAATAATCTGTTTTACACTTAAATTTTTTTATTTAATTTTCACTTTCTGACAATAAATAGCATACATTTGTGTATGACTGGAATATCACTGTTAACACTAGAAATGTTGTGGACATCATCTTATCTATTAATGAATTTTTTTCTGTGATCTCTTGAGCAAAATCAGCATGAGTCTCCTCTGGTGCTGATGATTCACCGGTTTTACGAACGAATTCAGTTATTAACTGTTGTGTTCGTGTTTTGGTTAGGGCGTTCTCTGTAAGAGGCAGTCAACAACTTCAGTTCATATTTAAACTTCCCAGCGCGTTCCACATTAGGGTCATGTTTGACATTGATTACTCAGTTTTTTGGCCAGTTCCAGACCTTCTTTTATTGAATCTACAATTAGAACAGGAACATTTTCTTTCATTTTCTCCATTTATGATAATTAAAAGAAAATGTTTTTACGGACTAAATTCTTGAATTCAGACAAAATTTTGAGAAATATTTTTTTAAATTTGTGTTAAATCAAAGGTTCGTGCAAAAACAGAATTAGGTGTATGTATTAAAGTCATGGGGAATGTGCTTGTTAATAATGAACTTTTGAATATTCCTATGTATTTTATAAATTAAATTAATCTAGTATAGGCTAGGCTGCTTAACTGACATTTATGTTTGCTTCATTAATGATAGACTTGCATTTAATAAAACCCACATGTGGCATGAGATATCTTAATATTCAAATTAACTTATTTAGGCAAGTGTTCTGTGATTTTGGAGACGATTTCACAGTTCATGATGTGAAAGGCGAGCAACCTTTGTCTGCTATGATAGCCTCAGTTAGTAAAGTAAGTATAAAACTACTTTTCTTTAATGCCTTACTAATAAACTCTCCTTTTTTTTTATTTCTGTTCAAAGAAATGATTAAGACTACTTTTTTGTGGCTTATATTTTCTGAGTTAAAAGTATCTTTCTCTTCCCCCTCCCCCTTTATTGTTGCTTGTAGCATGTTTCATATGTGTTGTCTTTTTCTAAGGAAAATCTAGTGATAATACATAACAAACCTTATTTACCTGGAAAGTTTGTGATTTAATATTTTTTTTCAAAGTTCTGGCCGCAAAACAATATCTCAGCCTTTTGGGTTAATTTCATCAAATTCCCTTGTTATTCCCTGCCTCCATAGTTTGTCATCCCTCATGAAAGGCAAGAAACAATTCTTTATTAGAAGCTACTTAATAACTTTTCGTTATTTAGGATTGAAATCTTGAACTTTGGATTTGCTTTTCAGATATAAGCATTCCACATAGTCAAAAAGGGTGCTGCTGGGTTTTTTTTTTAAGTAGAACATTAGATGTTATGCAACTATAATGATCTATTTTGAATGAGCAAAATTCTGATAAATATGCTATTTTCTCTTAATTTTTGTTGGTGGTAGGGAAGCACGGCAACAAATTTAAAAAAAAAAAAAAAGAAATGTGCAGTAACAATTATAAATATGGAATTAAGCAACTTTACAGTGTTGGAAAACTAATTTTTGGTAGTCCTGGGAATTTTAGGTGCCATTTTTCAATTTTGTAAGCATATTGCATTTACCTTTGAAAGTATGATTGAAAGATTTATTCAACAGTATATACCTAAGCAAATGCTTCTTAAAAATAGGGAAATTTTAAACTGTAGGGAGGAACTACTTTGAGGAATCTAAAGTTAATAGCTCGGTAAAAGCTGTGAGTATTGTTTGTATTTATTGCACAAGTTTGTTTGGTTTGGAGTGCTACAGTCAATTTTTTGCTACATGAGGGCCAATTAGACTGGGACCTACTACTTAAAGCCAATTCTGAACGGCTACAAACGTCCATACCAAGACTGGGACTCGAACCCACTGACTGAAACGTGGATGAAGTGAGGCAAAATTTTCAATAAATAACATGCTTGCTATGTTTTATTTAGTTTTATCACTTTCTTTTTCTGAAGCAATCTACTTACTGTAATTGGAGCACTCCTTGTGGTGGGAGCAGCACCTCTGCAATCTTGTTTTTCCCTTAACCACTATCGTTAATTTGTGTTCTCAGACCCTAATTTAATTCCCTAACACTGCATGGATGCAGCCAATTTTTCAGGGTTTTTTATATATTATAAGAAAAGAGTATTCAGTGTGCTTGGCTGAGATGTTTAGTTCAGATTTATGATCGTAAACTGTTACATAGAATTTCATAGATTAATACTAAAATGCAGTTTTTTGTTTACTTGAATATTATTAATCATCCAATAAAACTACTAAAGAAGTTGTAATTGGGTTGTTTGGTATCAGGTTTATTAAAATCCTCTTAATCATATAGGATAAAAATTCTGTGGTAACTTGCTTAGAAGAAACTAGGCACGGATTTGAAGATGGGGATTATGTCACATTTTCTGAGGTCCAAGGAATGATTGAATTGAATGGCTGTGAGCCTCGAAAAGTACAAGTTTTCGGTGAGTGATTTCCTTGTATATTGTCTTAAAAAGTTTTTTCCTTCAGGTTGCTTTATCACTTGATTATAGTATATTGAGTTCTGCTTAGTTAAGCTCTTGATTTTAAACATGGTCATTAAATAAGTGGTACACAAACTTTGAAACTTCCAGCTTTTTAGTGAATTGGATATTTCATTAAAAATATACAAAACTTAGTGCAAAATGAATCGTAGCTGCTTGCTAAAATGTTAAATTTCTGTTTTAAGTTATTTTATTTTTACTTGAATTCTAGTAACCTTGTTGAGTAAAATTTTCATAGATTTTAATTTCAAATTACCATTGAAATATGTGTGTATAGTGTGTTGTATGTATTTTCTAGTGCATTAAGAATTTTTTTTCCTTTAGGGCCTTACACATTTGGTATTGGAGATACTTCAAATTTCAGTGACTATATTAGAGGTGGGGTTGCAACACAGGTTAACATGCCAAAGAAAATTAGTTTTGTAAGTTTTTCCTTGTGTGTGTGTGTGTATAAACAAGTCAAAATTTAAGCTACTTAAATTATTGTATGAAATAGTGAATAATCTTTAAGGTCTAAGTATTTCAGTTTTTTAAATATCACCTTCTATTTTAATTAATGCAATTAGACTAGTGATATTATGGTTTTTAATGCATAAATTTTCCCCCACTTATCTTTTAGTCTGAAGTGTTTTGGGAGCATGTTAAATAATAATCCACAATCAGAAGGATCCATTCTTTTTATTCGCTGCTCACTTTCGTTCCATATCTGCCAAGATTACTCTTTTTGTTGCCAACGCAACTTACATAAAAGTAGATCGTTACATTTTATTAACGTTGCCAGTAGTCAATTACTTAAGACTTAAAATATATTTGAGATACTACAAGTCTCCATAAGTTAATTATGGCTTTTTAAAAAATTTTTAATAGTAATAACATTTAAATATTTATTAGAAATATTTGTAATAGAAGTTACTTGGTAATTCTCTATAAAAAGGTTTGTTGAAGAAAGACAACTGTTTAATTTTCAATATTATTATAATTATCTAACAATGATGTATTCAGAAAATGTAAATTCTTTTCCTTTTTTTTCCCCCTTGACTGTACATGCTCTATTTAACCCTTTCGCGGCGAATGGCACATGTACGTGCCAGCAGCTATCTGTGTTTCTGGCCGACTGTCACGTATATGTACCAGTAGTTTGGAATGTTTTATTAGTTCATTTTGGGGGCACAAGATGGCTCCGTATGTCTATGAAATTTGGTGTACACGTAGTTGAGACCTTTGTCTATTGTTTTATGTAAACAAACGGAGGAAGGGATGTATTGCGTCTGGCTGTCAGGGGGTAGGGCATTTAGACTTTGCATGTGGTCTTTGTTTAGGAGCAGTTTTGTTTTTCTTTTGTGGTGGGATTGTAGCATTGGGTATATGGGTTCACTGTTAGTTTTGAGTCAGAATCAGATCCTGTTGCAGTGAGATTTCTTTCCTTTGAGGATTTAATATGGCAAAAAGGAGAAAATATTTAACAAGACAGAATTTTTGAATTGATGAGAAATGTGTCTGAGACTGAAAGTGATTATGAAAGTAGTGACAGTGATACAGAAATCTTGTCGGGTGAATCTGTTTATTTGGAACACCAAGATCAGATTAATGATGAAGATATATCAGACATTTCTATTCTGAGTATATTGCGGGATGGTACTTCTTAGTGGTCTTCTCACATAAGGGATTTAACTCAACTAACATTCAGAGCGGCATGCGGAATAAAAGTTGATGATGCTGTATCAAATAAATTGGATTTTTTTAGATGTTTTTTTGATGAAACTGTAATGGATTTAATAACTAAAATAATGCATATTATATTATACTAACCAAATTAATGCGTATGAGAGGTACATAAACCCGGAAAGTGAACAGAGTTCATCCTCGAAGTATTTTTTGCCTGTAACTAAAGAAGAAATGTTTAATTTGCTTTGACAGTTTTTGATAGTTTTAATGGGTATTGTGAAAAAACCGAAAATTACGATGTACTACTCAACAAATCCCATGATGACACCTTTTTTCAGTAAGGTTATGAGTCTGAACCAGTGCATTGAAATTCTTCGATACTTGCATCCTACTTCTTCTGATGTCATAAAGATTGAAAAAATTAAACCTTTTTTTTTTTTAGATTTAATCATTCAAAACTTTCATAGTTCTTGATATATTCACAATAAGAATATATCAGTTGATGAAATTCTCCCTGTGGAAAGGGAGACTAGGATTTCAACAGTATGTCCCAGCGAAAAATATTTTAAACTATAACAAATTTTTTAGTGGAGAAATATTAAAAGAATGTGTAAGTAACCTATATATAGCTTAAATAAATAGATTTGTTTATAAATGTTACTATTTTGGAATTTTTCGTAAATTTAGGCTTAGCGCTTAAAAGTCTGCGAGTCTGGAGTTCACAAGAAACACTTCTGGCCTCACAGGAAAGTGCGTGATCGGAACTGCCATTGCGAAAGGGTTAAAGTTTGTATTAATGAAAAATTTCTCTATTTGTCAGCCCCTTGCAAATCTTTTAGCTTCCAGTTGCCATTTTTTTCTGCCAAATAAAAAATTGTACTTGTGGATTTGCATTTTTAAAAATTCACTTGTAAAGATAGAATAAATGACATTAACTTAATTTCTTGTCTTGTTGTAGTTACGAAACTTATAGTATAAAAATATTTGTATTGGTAACTGTTAATTGGTAACAGAAAATTTTGTTGCAATAAAAAATTGAATGATTTAGTTTATTGGAATTTGTTATGGCCTGAAAATAGCATTTGATAAGTTTCACATGTTACAAAATTTTAGTAAGCTTACATTAGTTGTATGTATCATCTAGTTATAATTTTCATTTGCAGAAATCTTTCAAAGATGCTGTTGCTGATCCGGATTTTATTATGTCGGATTTTGCTAAATTAGATCGTCCTCCTCAGCTGCATTTGGCTTTTCAAGGTGTTCTAATGTTCAAGCAAAAGAATGACAGGTTACCAAAGCCATGGAATGAGGTATGTGGGATGCTATGAACCTAGCACCTTAGTTTATTGCTATAAAATATATACTACTTGTAATAGATCATGAGATCTTATATTTCAAGTGGGGAGTGAAATTGATTCATAATTTCACAATTTTTTGTGATTCTCAGTATATACTAGATCACTGTTTATCTTTAACATATTTGAAGATTTTGACTTATTTTATAATTACATTGAACGGTTTAAATGTCTGTTAAGTGTTAAACTTGAAATAGAATTGCTTTATTAAAGGTTAGCCATTTACCTAAAATGTCTATTTCCACCATTTTTAAAAACTATTTTGACATTTGTTTCTTTATCTAAATTAGATATAATAGTTGACCATTAAATTTCATCATTAGTTTTAACTATGAACATTTGTATATTTCTTCAATGAAATGTCTTCAAAACTCTTCTGCCTGCAGGAGGATGCTGATGAAGTTCTGAGTATAGTTAAAGATTTAAACTCAAAAAATTCCAGTCCTGTGGAATTGGATGAAAATCTTATCCGTAAATTTTCTAGTATTGCTGAAGGTGATATTTCCCCAATGCAAGCTGTAATTGGAGGTATTACTGCTCAAGAAATAATGAAGGTAAGACACTGCAAGATATTAATTGCAATGAGTTTGTACTTTTTAAAATTTATTTTTAGTAAGCTATTTATCTTGTATTTATATGTACTTTATTCTCTTTACTATCATTCAGGCATGCAGTGGGAAATTTCATCCTATTGTACAGTGGCTTTATTTTGATGCATGTGAATGTTTACCTGAGGAAGGTACTGTCAAGGAAGCTCTTGCTCAGCCTGTAAGTAAAGCCTTTTATTGTTATTATTAAAGCCTGATTTAGTTTATCAATTTTCTTTACTTTGTCAACATTCCTAGAAGTTAGTAATCTTTTATGGTGGTAAGGTTGTTTAGGCTAATATAAATTACAAATATAACATAATTTAGTCTCGTTTTTTTGTCCATGGTGAAATGACTTTTCAAATTGTTACATTTAGTAACATTTTTTAATTGTTTCTTGTAGAGTTTTTGATAGAACAATACTACTCTCTAATGCCAGTACAGTGTTTAAAAAATCTCCCCCCTCCCTTTTCCCCCAGAAGTTTTTTTATATTATCTAAAGCTGTTTAAATGCGTAAAATTTATTTTTATTTGTCAAGCCTTGACTTTTCTCTGAATTAAGGAAACTTCAAATATTCTTTGATCTTTAGAAATGATCTGAAGGCATGTCTTAATTTGAAATGTACAATAACAAAAAAATTAAATCACTGTTTTGTATTCCTTATTTACTTAGTTATAAGCCTTTCGAAATCTGATTTATTTATTTTTATTTTTTAAAATCCTTGTGTCAGCAGCTATGCTAAAGACATGCAAAGTTGTTCTGAAGTAAAGAGTAAACTGCAAATTATGTAAATTAGCCACCTACATGGTATAATGGTTAGTGTTGTGAGCTTCCATGCAGTGGGCTTGGGTTTAAATCCCGATTGATGCTTGGGTGTTCCCATGTTGTCCCCTCATTGGGAGCAATGTTCTCACCCAAATATTGTTCCCATAATAAAATAGCTAACCAAATTTTGCAGTTTTAATAGGCGAATATCAAGACAAGTGCGTGCTGCTTTGGAATTTAATAAAAGGGGGGAAAAGTAACTTTTAACACAACTTATTTGTACTTTAAAAATTGTAAAGGATTAGTATTGATTTTAAAAGTTTTGAAAATATGATTCAATAAATCACTAGTGTCAATTTGTATACTTATAACAATGTAGGTATCTAAAATTCATGATCTCCCTCCCCCTTAATTATGTGTGTGTGTGTGTGTGTGTGTGTGTGTGTGTGTGTGTGTGTGTGTGTGTGTATATATATATGTGTGTGTGTATATATATATATATATATATATATATATATATATATATATATATATATACACATACATACACACACACACACACACACACACACACACACACACACACACATATATACACATACATACACATACAGTACCCTGTAAAGAAAATGTAGCAAGGTACTACATAATGTAACAATTTAGGCTAGGTATCTTTTTATCCCTAATTATTAATTGAAGTTGTTATTCATCTCTAAGTGTAGTATGAATATTAAATTTACTTACTTGTAGGAATATTCCACTGCATTTTGTTTTGATTCATTTGATGGTGTGATGAAAATTGTTTTCTTATAATGTTGTTACTTTTATCAGCTGGGAACTCGTTATGATGGTCAAATTGCTGTGTTTGGCAATGATTTCCAGAAGAAGCTATCTGAATTAAAGTATTTTGTTGTGAGTGTTATAGTTTTTCTTTATTTGTTGTGTGTTATTGTTATCTTTTGTCTTTTGAACTATCCTTTTGCACACAGTTACATTTATTTTATTGTCTAGGTTGGTGCTGGTGCCATTGGTTGTGAACACTTAAAAAATTTTTCATTGATGGGTATAGCATCAAGTGCAGAAGGTAAAATCATTGTTACTGACATGGATCTCATTGAACGATCAAATCTTAACAGGCAGTTCTTGTTTAGGCCGTGGGATGTCGGCGTAAGTATTTAAAATGCCTTGTGATTTTATGTATGCTTGCAGCAACTTGTAAACTAAAACCATGTTAATGAGAAGACAGTTAAAAATAATTCTTTAGATTCTTATATAGCCACCTATTTATAATTAGACATGTCAACTGTTATGAAATAACTGCATAAATTTTTAGTCGGTTTTATTGAACTACATATGTTTCATGGTATACAAAATTCTTAAATTATCTTAAAACAATCCATATTTTTTTTCTGTAACTGTCACAATATGTGGATCTTTCTTTATCTATATATATAAAACAGTTCCGTAACTGATTCATTCATTCACTCACTGACTGACATACAAAGCACAGACCAAACCGCTGGACCTAAAGGGCTGAAATTTTTCATGGTGATTCTTCTAATAGTGTAGGGGTGCACTAAGATTTTCAAAAATTCTTCTTCGATTTTTTAAAATTAAATTTTTAAGCTGTTTTTTAAACTTTTTTTACGTTTGCATTTAAAATAATACATTGAGGGTTATAAAATTTATATCACGAGAAAGATCATAAAAATTCCTACAAAATGAAATTTTTTTCGAATTTTTACCTCCATTTCCTGATTTTTGGTGAATTTTTAAAGATTAATTTTTAGAATTTAGTTTATTAAATGCTGATCACGTGATTTCTTTTTCTGGTACTTTCAATAAATTTATCGTCACGTGCGTAACAACTAAATAGACAAAAATATTTTTTTTCTCTTTCTAATGCAGCAGACGATTGGATATTATCAAAAAAAAAACATGCATATCCCTTACGATTTTTTTATAAATATATATATATATATATAGATATATATTTTACATCAATTGTATACATTGATCATCGCATTTATTATAAATATATATATTTATTTTTTGGCATAAATTGCATACGTTGACCGTTGTATTTAATTTGAATGTACTCCGTAGCGAAGCGCGGGTTTTCAGCTAGTAACTTATGTGTAATATATTTAACCCCTTACCTTCTGCAGGCGTATATATACGCTTTGCACAGTCGATGTGTTAACTGCCCCTGGCATATATATATACGTCCTCCCAGAATACTTGACACTGTAATTTGTTTATAGACATATAACTACGCTCACTGCTTTTTAATGTGATATATATACCTTCAATTGTCGTTTGACAGGGTCATGCTCATTTTTTACAAATGGGTAGGGGGCATATGAGGGTGAAATTTGAAAGTTGTAGTTCATGTGAGAGCATGCTTGAATAGGTTGTGTGATTTTTTTTTTCCCCTCTCTCTCTTTTGCTCTGTTTTCGCGTAGCATTGTGTGCTACGAGTTATTTTCAATATCTTGTACGACTATGTCTGTCAGTGAATTAGATTACTACTCCAAAAAGAAAGTTCACCGAGAATCCCAGTATCATTGTGTTGAATGTGATGTATCACATAATAGCTAAGTATTAACTCTTAATTTTTACTATAATCTGTAATTTAAATTTTGTATTTTTCATGTTTTCATTTTAACAATATATATTATGTAGATTGAAAACTGTGCCTTTGTTTTTCTTCAATCACACCGTGTTGCTAAGCAGCTGTGCAGAAAATGGTGGCACTGGGGAGCAAGCACATCACGCAAGATTTCATCAGCATTGAAGGGGTTAACATAGTTTTGCTACTGTTGATAAACCGTGAAGTTTTGGGAAGGTTTCGGAAATAGTCAGGGAGCATCCTGCAGCTCTAATGCTAGCCATTCTGTTAATGATTTGTTAATTTTACCCCTGCAGTCTCCCCCTTTTTTTAACTGAGTATGGTTAGTTTATATTAATATACACTGAAGTGCCACTGAATTAGGGATACTTACCTAGTAACGAGTTGGGCCTCCTCTGGCCTTGATAACGGCTGCCACACGACGAGGCATAGATTCAACAAGTTTCTGGAAATGTTCCACGGGAATGGCTTGCCAAATATTGGCTAAAGCTGTCCATAATTCAGTAAGGTTCTTTGGTGCTGTGTGGTGGCCTTTCACGCCTTGTTCCAAAACATCCCAAAGATGCTCAATAGGATTAAGTCTGGGCTTCTAGGTGGCCAATTCATGACAGAAGTCAGAGGAATGCTCATCCAACCAGCCAGTAGCCAACCGGGACTTGTGAGAGGTACAGTTGTCTTGCTGGAAAACTCCATTACCGTGCGGATAACAGAACAGCATAAAGAGGGAGGTTGGTACATGCACCAAAGATCCCAAACTGTGCCACGAAAAAACACCCCAGACCATGATTGAGCCACCATGCCCTTGTACAGTTCCAGTCAGGCATGCAGGATCCATGGCTTCATGAGCCTGACGCCATATTCTCATCCTCCCATCAGCGTTAAGTAGTCAGAATCGAGACTCATCACTCCATGCTACTCGTTTCCAGTCCTCTACACTCCAGTCTCTGTGCTCTCTTGCCCAGGCAAGACGTGCAGCCCGATGACGAGTATAGAGCAATGGTACTCTCGTAGGTCGACAGCTCCCGAAACCCATACGGTGAAGCGAACGTTGCGCAGTCCGTTTACTGACTGTACGACTGGCACCGTCATTAAACTGGGTGGTAATTTGAGCTAATGTTTGGCTTCGCTGGCTACGTACAATAAGCCTGAGCCGTCTCTCACCACGCACTGTCAAGGCTAATTGTCCTTTGCAGTTTGCCCGATCGGTAGTTTTTTTTCCACCATCAATGTATTCTTGGTATACTCTTGACACTGTCGACCTTGAAAATCCTAGCTGTCTGACGATTTCGGAAATTGAATGGCCCATGCGTCGCGCACCCATACTGGTTTACCTTTACTGGCAATTCCAACAACTAATTCAGACAACCACAGTACACGCTATATATGCAGTTACCACAGCGCCCTCACTTGTGCGTACATGATGTGCAGTGCTACACAGTTTGCATAGGTTTTGCTATCCCTAATTCAGTGGCACTTCAGTGTATGTACACATATATACAAATAAAATATGCTCACAATGTTACAATAATAGTTTTAAAAATATTTCATATCCTTCTTAACCTAAAAGCATATGGAATTGACAGCTGTTTAGATTGAAGTATTGCAATGCAACTTTGCTGCATTCTGTTTTAGGCCCTCCATGAAAAACTGTAGTTAGTTTGATAATTTTTTTTTTTTCCCCAAGATATCTTGGTTCTGTGAAGGGAACACTCTTGGATTGAATGATAGTTTTATTACTTTTCCATATGTAATAAGAATATGTAGGTAATTTAGTTTTCTTTCATAGTAATGGGGTTGAAAATTTTAAGAATGTGGTTAATTATTTTACCTTAGGGATTTGATACCTTTTTAATCTAACCTGAACTGAACAGTTATATTGCCTCTCTCCTCCTTTCCCTGATCCCTATAAAAATACTAAATTTTTAATATGTATGGAAAATGTCAGTTCCATAGGTATTTGATAACCAATCGATGAAATTATTTTTATATTAAATTTTTAATGATTCTTTCTTGACTAATAGGAGATGAAAGCCAAAGTTGCTGGTAAAGCTGTTAATAAAATGAATCCGGATGTGAATATAGAGGCTCACCAAAACAGAGTTGGACCAGAAACTGAGATGATTTATGATGATGACTTTTTTGAAAATCTAGATGGTGTTGCTAATGCATTAGATAACATAGATGCAAGTATGTGAATTTGTAGTTATTTCTCGAAATTTTTTTAAACGCTAATTAACTTTGTTACTAATGCTTTAGATATGATATATGCAAATGTGTGAATTTGAAGATCTAATATTAATTTAGTATTTGTTTTGTAGGAACTTACATGGATAGAAGATGTGTTTATTACCGTAAACCTCTCTTAGAGTCTGGTACTTTAGGAACCAAAGGAAATGTTCAAGTATTGTATTTTGTTTAAATTATATCTGTATTACATAATCTTAATGCTACTAAAATTGTTTGTAAATGCAGTAATCTCTCACTTTATTATGATACTGAAACATTTAAGGGAACATCTGGACTTGTATAAACAGGTTCATAATTAATTTAATGTATTTCAAGCTAAAATACAAATTAAAATTAAATATAATGGGAAATAACATGAAAAGTAAGGAAAATACAAAGTATAAAATTCAAGATGGTTTCTGTAGTTACTTTTGTGGCCTATACATTGAAGGCAATCTAATGTAGAGAGGAAGTTTCACAAAAACCTTTTTTTTTTTTTTTTTTTTATTCCCGTACAAAAGCATTTGAAGTGTAAATTTTTGTGGAATTGATGGTTAAATTATAAAAGAATAATTTATTATGCTGTCTAGTATTTCTAAAATAAGCATCTTGCTACAGCAGAAATAAGTTCATGATTTTTTTGTGCTGCAATCAAATGGCTGGTTGTAGACTACATTCTAAATAAGCCACAGGGGAAAGATTTAATGTTTTTAATATGAAAATAGACTGACAGCTAAATATGTATTATGTTTTAAAATTAATTGAAGGTTTTAAAAAAAGTCCCTTTGGCCCCTTTTTGAGGGACTTTAACTAATTTAGAAAATTCATTTCTTTCTAAGGGTTTTGGAAAGCCTGTTTTGTGCACATTTAAGAAATTAATCACAGAAAAGGCCAGCAAAATAATAAATATTAAAGCAAAAAATTTGGTTTAAAAGTTTTCCTTTTGATGAAGTTAATATTTCTTTCTTTTATAATTGTAAAAATTAAATTTCAAAATTTTGTTAATAGTGTTATGCTTACCTTTTCCTTTATATCTTTAGGTTGTAATTCCATTTCTTACTGAATCATATGCATCGTCTCAAGATCCACCTGAAAAATCTATCCCTATTTGTACTCTGAAAAACTTCCCCAATGCCATTGAACATACATTACAGGTAACAAGATATTTAATTTTTACATTAATGAATTCTAGTATTTACTTTTTATGTGAACCAACTTTCTTATAATATCCTTGTTTATGTCAAGGAATAATTCATGCATGTTATTGAAATAAACTGGGATGTAAAATATCTTAATTGTTAACATATTGCTCACTCCTTTCAACAATGTCATCTCAAAAATTGACGATTTTTAGTTATGCTTGTTTTCAGATTGCCCTGAAAGAGTAGTATATCCCTGCAAGATCTCACCTCTCAATATTTAACTGTTAGAGAGCAGAATTAAATTTATTTCCAATACATTTCAATGTGCTTTTCAACTTTCAAATCACTCTCTTGAATTTTTTTTTTAGATATAACGTTGTTGGAAGGAGTGAGCAATATGTTTTTGCTTATATTACATGTAATGATTTGCCATAACTGATTAGCTTTTAATGTAGCTGTACTAAATTGGTATTTTTAATTTCTGAGTGCAAAATGGTAGTTCTTGCAATATGTATTAATTTAAAATTTTAATATTGGTTATATGCATTGTAAATGCCGTGTTACTATACAAATTTTTAATTCAAATCTTTTCTTTTAATAATGATGTAAACTTTATTCTTCCCTGAGTGATGGTAACATGTTTGTCTTAACAGTATTGTATGTGCTAAACATATGCAATAACACTAAAATTCAGGAATGCTGGTCTACCTATTTGTGCAAGATCTCTAATCATGGTAGATTTGATTTTCTGGCTTTATATAAAGTTTATATATGTCAGGATAAAGATGTCATGTCAGGAATTTTCAAAACCTCTCTAAACCCAATTAAAAAGAGACAATTTGAAATTTGAAAGATACTGGAAGAAACCCCCTTTGAAAATAAACCTTTTTGGTACAATTGTTGACTCGATGTTTTAGCTGTTTGGAAACATCTTTAAACTGTATGGTACTGTCAGTATAGTACAACTAAATATTTTAGGATTGAATATGGCTGTTCAATAGTATTACCTAATATTTCTTGGTTCCTGAAAATTGGAGTTAATTTCACTCTATTTTCTGTATATGTAATTGCCATTTGCCACAGTCTTTATTTTCTCTTCTCTCCTATAACAATGTAGACTTTAGTTGAAAATCACTGGTTGAGTTGCCCTTAATACTTGCCATAATGTTAATCGGATTGGGAGAGAAAAAATTTTGATTTGCATTCAGAAAAAAGATTAATTTTATAATGAAATCTAAAATAATCTTAAATTACCATGTTCCATCATCTGTATATAGAATTGATTCTGAGAAACCACTATAAAGAAATAAATTATAATTTAAAAAAAAATTCACTTGAAAAAAATCTTAATTTGTAACAATTTTGCTAGTTTAAGTCTGAGGTAATTTAATATGCATTGCTAAGGGATATTGTTTGTCAGTGTTTTTATAAATTGATAGTGTAGATATTGTAACCAGGCTTAAAACCTTTATTTTAACCATACAGATAACAGTTAATTGTGAATTGTAAGTGGTTTTTCTTTCATATAGTCATAATATTGTGTAACTAATTTTAGTCTGTTTCAAAACAAATTTAGTTGCATTAGAGACCATCAAAAAGTATTTTGTGAAATGCTGCTTTGTATAATTGATCATTTCTGTACCGATTTTTCCAACCTTTTAGTGGGCTAGAGATGAATTTGAAGGTCTCTTCAAGCAAGCTGCAGAAAATGCATATTTATATATAACGTAAGTCTTTTATTTTTATATAAATCCTAAAATAAATGTTTAATCTTGATGTAAATTATCTCTAATTAAATATTTTTGTCACAGGGATTCATCATTCATGGAGCGAACTCATAAGCTTGCTGGTAATCAACCTGTAAGTATTTTAAGGATTGTAGGGAGTTAAAAATGTCCTTTCAATATTTACCAGTGAATACAATAATTTTATTTTTGCAGCTTGAAGTATTAGAAACAGTTAAACGGGTTATAGTTGATGAACGTCCCGATTCATTTGAAGATTGCATTACCTGGGCTCGTTTACACTGGGAAGAACAGTACTACAATCAAATAGTACAACTACTTTTCAATTTTCCCCCTGACCAGGTAAGGTTTCTTGATGTAGATGTTGTTTTTAAGTATTTTCTAAAATTCTAGCCTTGCTGGCAAATCCTATCTCTAGGAAAATATATTAATTTCATTTTCTGATATCAATAGACTTGTTCATCAAATACTTTTTAAGTTCTGATTACTACCTATTTATACTTGTATTAATCTTTTTAGGTCACCAGTTCTGGAGCTCCATTTTGGTCAGGCCCTAAACGCTGTCCAAAAGCTCTTAAATTTGATATCAACAATGTAAGTTTTGACTGAATTTTTAGTCTGTTTTCAACTGTCACTTTTGTTCTTTACTTTGTTATTTTTTTACTTTCTTGCTTTAACTATATTACATTAACGTGATAATGAAAATTATAAACCTAAATGAATTTAGAATTTTAAATATGCAGAAATTATTGTTCAATTATTTAAATTCTTTATTTCAGCCTCTTCACATGGATTATATAGCAGCTGCTGCTAATCTTAGAGCTTTTATGTATGGTATACCTAATAACAGAGATCGTGATTTTATTGCCCGTGTTGCTGATAGTGTCAAAGTTCCAGAATTTGTCCCAAGATCTGGTGTCAAAATTGCAGTTACTGATGCTGAAGCTCAGGAACACAACTTACCAGGTAGTAAGTAAAATTTTCTTTTTCTTATGTGTATGATTTAAGGTATGCTTGATTTTTATTGTAGATCACCATAAACCTGTTCAATTTGAATTCATGATTTAAAAATATTTTATTAAAATTTCATTATCTGCTTGGTATTTAATACATGGCCATTCTATCTCTTGAACTTGAAACTGAGTCTTGAAACTTTTGACTTAGCTAGTTTTAAAAATTAATAAATTTGTAAATCTAAGCTCTCTTCAGTGTTCCTATTAAATTTACATGGCCAACTTTCATTAATTTCTTGGGAGGTTTCAGAATTTTGAGAAATTTCCAAGCTTGTGGAAATTGTTTTAATCTCCCAAATTTTAATACTATTAGTATTTTATGCACAGTAAAATCCAAAATTGTTAAGCTGGTCATTTTTGAAGAATTCCTTGAGGGTATCATTATAAACCAGTCATTCCCAAAGTGGCCTATATCGACCCCCAGGGGTCGATATAGACCTGCAAACGGTCCATGCCAGTGAAAAAGAAAATTTGGGGGTGCATGAGATGTAAATGGGGGTCCACGAGTTAGACAGGCTGTCACCAAAATTTTGGCTTCCCGTAAATGTAATAAACCACCTAACACAGATGGTACCTATGGAGGTATTTACATAATATGAGTACTTTATTATAATAGATAAATACATTTCCTAATTATATGTATATTTCATAAAATTGTGTAAGAAATCTATTCACTTTTCGGCCGCAGTACATGTAACTTGTGTTGCGACATCATGTACTTTTGAACTTTAACGGTTACAGCGAGGGTCTGCAGGTAGCCGTTATATTGAACTTGCCAGTTTCCCAATTTGGCACAGACAAACTGCCAGGATTATGACCTTTCAGCCTACGTTCAACATTTAAATGTCCTTCACACAAACTTAGAAAGTAGGTTTGAAGATGTATTGACTATGGAAATACCACAGTCGGTGGGTTATCAATCCATACGGTGACATTGAAGAAATGGATGTCATGTTACAAGAACTGACCAGTATAATCACCAACGAAGAACTTAAGGTGCAGGTTAGAAAGGGATATCAACAATTATGGCTTCAAAGAGACGAGCCTGTTACATATCCTGCATCATGAACTATCGTGAGAAAGTTCTTGGTAGCTTTTCCATCTTCATACTTCATGGAAAGGGGTTTCAGAGCGGTTGTCAATCTCCTTAACAAAAAATAAAGAAAAAAAAAAGAAACAGAAATCACTCACCGAGGAGATTTAAGGTTAAACCTGACTAAATTGAATCCGAATAAGGAAATTTTGCTATCAAAGCATCAAGCTCATCCCTCTCATTAAAAGCATTGAATTTGTTGTGTATTTATTCTATGTAGAAAAGGTTACTAGAATTGCATTCTGTGTCGTTTTAATTAATAAATGTATAACTACAAAACTTTTTATTTATATATATATATATATACACACACACATATGCAGTCGAACCTCCATATATCGAACTTCCCTATATCGAAATTTTCTATATATCGAACTCTTGGAAAATTTCCATGTTCATTATATAGAAAAACTGTTTCTATATATCAAAAAAAATTTCACGACATATTGGGAGATTTTATTCCAATTTAGAGTAAAATCACCCGATTTTTGACGTTTGAAACAATACTTCGTGGACTTCATCAGGGACGTTTTCCACGAATTGAAGTTTTTAATGGACTGAATAAGTTGTTTTTAAAGGTATATAGTATTTTTTTTAAAGATATATAGTACTCAATATATCTTTCACATTAATTTATTTTTTAGTTATTAACTTTCATTTAATGTCATTCGCATATAAATTGGAAATGGAGTTTCGTGTACGAAAATTGGCTTTAATTTTAATGTTTTAGGAGAATTATGATAAAACTAAGATCAATTCTATACATCGTATTTTTTTCCGGCATTTTGCTACTTCGATATATGGAGGTTCGACTGTATGTATATATATATATATATATTTATTATTTTAGAATTTTTCACTCTACAGTAAACTCTCTCTCAAAGTGAGTAGCTCTTGTGTCAGCTTCAAACACACTTTTAAAGTTGATGAATTTGTAAAAAAATCAGTATTTGAATAGCAGGGGGTCTACCCAAAACAGAAAAAAATCGGCATGGGGTCTACAGGAGAGACAAATTTGGGGACCTCTTGTTATAAACTATGAGGCATTTATATTGAATTTGTCAAGATTTCTTGTATAAGAACAGTGAATGATCTTTAAATGCAAACAAGAGAGTTCCTTACTATCTGTTTTTACTTAAAAGGATTTGTTAATATCTTCAATCAATAAATATGCAAAACATTTTTTTAAAGAGTTAACTGAGATTTTTTGAATCAAGTTTCCTTATAAGTGTAACAAGGGTATTAATTTTTTGAAAAATATTTTAATTTCTTCATGTGAAAGACATTACACAAAATGTTCCAAGTATTCAGTTAAAAGAAAATTAATGGGTGAGCATTACTGTGGTAATGTAATGTGTGGTAAGACTGTCTTTGGTTCAATCTGCATTTATGTTTACAAATTTGAACTTAAATCTGCTCTGCACTGCGTTCATTGATGCTCAGTTTTCATTAGCAATGCCTCATGAACAAATTGTGAGTATTGGGTAAAGAAAATAGGACTTGATACATTCAATGAATAATTCGTATCCATTTTTTTCCTCTAAAGAAACTTTATTAAATTAAAAAATTATGAAATTGCAGGGAACATGGCTATCAGAATATGTCTATATTATCTTATCTGTTTCACTTGCAGAATTTTTGACTTACTTTCAGCCTTTTTTTTTTAAGTGAATTGTTACTTATCACTTCTACATCTATTCTTTTGCTAATGTTGAAAAATTTTCTATTCAAAAGAATAGTCTAACACAATATTAGTAACCTTGCTGAATCTAATTTAGGGGTACTGTAACCTTGAGAAATCATATTCTGGAAAACATCCAAAAGTTCTGTGGCTCTTATTTCAGGAATTGCTGTTTTATTACTTAAAGGCTTTTGAAGATGGAAATGACATTGTCACAAATAATTGGTTATATAATTAACTTTGTGACAATTGAGAAAGTAGGTTTTTAACAGCCTGTAACAGTTATAGATGCTTTTAGATTATTGGAATAAATTTTATTTCAGCCTTCCTTGTAGCATACTTAACATTATTTTCTTAAAGTGGATGTTATTAATATATTGGTATTTTGAAAGAAACATACATATTTCTCATCCTTTGAAAACATATTTAATAAATCATTGTATGTCCAAGAAATGAAACTTTTCATTTCAATTTTCAGTTTTATTGTATTTTTGATTTTGTAACCATTGCAGTTAGTCACTTTTAAAATTTTAATCTTTTAGAAGTGGGAAGTGTATGTCTTGAAAAAAAATTAATATTGATATATATGCAAAAAGATTATTAGTAGTGATTTTAAACCAAGTACCTTCGATTTTTGCAAGTAGTCTTTATTTCATTACTTTTCCTACTTAATTCCTCTATGTAGATCATTTTCCTATTACTTTTTCTTCTCCCCCCCCATATTCCCAAATTCTCTCACTTATGCGATTGGAGCCATAAATGTGGTTTCATACCAGATTATATAAAATATTATCCATAACATTCATTTTTGCTGTAACCCCCCCCCCCCCCCCCCCCCCCCCCCATATTCCCAAATTCTCTCACTTATGCGATTGGAGCCATAAATGTGGTTTCATACCAGATTATATAAAATATTATCCATAACATTCATTTTTGCTGTAAATTTTTCTATAGTTCTGGTTTTTAAAAGTTTTTATTTATCAAATTTCACTCATTAATGTATTTTGATAATTTTAAACTAACAGGCAAAATAAATTTTTTTTATTGACAGTTTTGCTTACTGCCCTTGCATAATACTGAAACAAAAAATATGTTAAATGTTTCTCTCCAGTTTATTATATTTATATAATTTGATGACATGTTAAACTGTGAATGCTATAGGACCCTATGAATTTTTGTAAAATGATGCGAATGAAATCGTGCTTTTTTTGTGAATCTTAATTGGTATATCTTTGATATTTTGTTTAAGCTCAATAGTTTTTGCACTAAATATTCATAAATTACTTTTTCATCGTTGGTATTTATGAAATGTTTAAAAGTAATGCATTTGTTGGATTTTGGTTTTACCAGCATGCATTTATTTATAAATGTTTATGTATCTATCAATTTCTGTAGCTAATGTCTAATATAATTAGAGTTCTACGGTCCTTTTTGCAGTGTGTTGGCTAAGATGAGCCTATAGCTTAAAGCTAATTTGAAATTGGCACTAATATATAATGCCTACTGCAGGATTCAAACTTGCAAACTTTTGATACAAAGACCCATAGCCTAGTCATTTAGTCCAGTAATTCTACCTTTTCACCTGTCCTTTGCTTTTGTTCTGCTCTTTAATTCCTGTAAATTAAGAATGTATTTTTGGTACAGTCTTGTGATAGAGACAAAATAAAATTGCTTGTTTGCAAATTGTATGTTTTGTTCATTTGTAGTTTAATAATTTCATTTAAGATTTTATTCCAACATGGTTATTTGAATTTTACGAGGAAGTTTCCATTTTTCTAAGTCTGTAATTGTTCCCCTTGTTGGCAGCTGAAGAGTTTGAACCTAATTACAAATTTTTTTCAAGCTGTATAATGAAAAGTGCAGAAAGGGCTGTATTATTCTTTCTTTAAATTAACTATGTGTACATATTAAGCATAGGAATGATATACTTTCTTCAAAATAATTCTGTGTGAAATTTCATTTTGCTAAAATGTATTTATTTTGCCATGATTTCATTCTCTGTGTCCATTGGGGAAAATCTGACTTGTTAACTTTTGCATGAAACAGTTTCCAGGTTTGAATACATAGTTTTCCATTTCTATATTTATAGCTGATGTTGACCGCATTTCCCAGATACAAAGTGAACTTCCTTCCCAAGAAGAGATGAGATTAATAAAAATTCAACCAATTGAATTTGAAAAAGATGATGATAATAACTTTCACATGGACTTTATTGTGGCTGCTTCGAATTTAAGAGCTGAAAATTATGGTATTGCATCAGCTGACCGCCATAAAAGTAAATTAATTGCTGGAAAAATTATCCCAGCTATTGCAACGACAACTGCCATAGTATCTGGTTTAGTTTGTTTAGAATTATATAAGGTAAGCATGTGCATTTTAGTTTTTCTTTGTTCTGTGTATACTTAGCTACTGTATTGTATGGTCTAATGCCATTAGTGGTGTTCTAAAATGTTGATACTTGTACATGTTTCCTATTTTGAGTGAGAGTAAAAATCTTTTTTAAAATACTTAGTCTTATATGTGATCACACAAATTAAAGCGTACTAGCTGAGTGGCAACCCGATGTGTTGCTTTTTCAATTTAAAATGGAATGGCTTCATTTCTTAAAGATTAAAAACTGTTTAATCACTTTTAAAAATATATTAGAATTTTAAAAAAAGAAATAATTATTTGAAATAATTCTTTCAAATTTTGCTTTTTTAAACAAGAAAGTTCATTCAATTAGAAAAAATTCTTAAGGTTTTAACTTCTCATTTCCTAAAACTAAAATTATTTCTGGTACGTTAAAATTTTTTCTGGATTTCAATTATTAAATGACTTGTTCTCAACTAATTTCTCCTTTTAGCAACATGGCTGAATGTAAATATTAAATCTCATGGGGGGGAAAAGGTACTTTAAAAAGAATAGACATTTCTGATGAATTCAAAATTGGTAGTGGAAGAATCCTCATCAGTTGCTCAAAAATTAGAAACAAATTTCACGAATTTGCTGGAATTATTAGTGAATAAATAAGTCGAAAAATCATGAACTCAGCATTCAGTTGCATTAAGATACTGTGGTGATCAGCGTGGGAAATTTCAAAAGTGAGTTTTGTCACTACGCTTTTCTAGAATATTTTTTAAAAATTAAATGTATTTGGTATATTTTGGAAGCTGAACATCTAGCAAATGGTGATAAATTGTAAAATTGACATTAATAGGTGCAGAAAACAGAAATATTTGTCCATCAAAATTGTTGATTTCATGAAATTCGGAAAACTCTTTGGGGGGAAAAAACTTCGTTTGCAATGAAAAACATTTTTAACTTTATAAAAATGTGTATGTCCTTAACCCTTTTGTGACGGGGTGCCTCTGCCTAAGACGCTCGCTGGGGACGGAGTGTTGGCGAAAGTAATCATCCCACAGGATGGGGGTTTTGTGTCACTAAGTCTAACTTTTAAGAAATAAACAACAAAAATTAAAATTCAAGCACAGATTGCTAAATCACTTTTTTTTTTAAAGAAAAATATCACACAAAAAAAAGTTTAAGCCCTAACGTCGTAATTTGTGGTACTGTTTTAGATTATTAGTTAATCTGTCATATACGTTAAAATTAGCCTTTAATAACCTTTTTTCTTTAATTTTTCACTAAAAAATATTTAAGAAAATCACTTACATTAAGAAATAATTTTCGAAAGCGCTATTCAAATTATTCTGAAGTTTTAATTGACAAAATACATTAATAAAGTTTAAAATTAATAAAAAACAACACAGACTATTTACAACAAGAAGTAACAATATTTAAAAGGAAGCCTTAGTGTGGTAAATCTCGAAGTGCGGAGAAACGAAAGTCCTACATTGCATGATCTACTGGCATAAAATGTTTGTTGCTTTTTCCTTTGTTTTAGCACGGTTTGTGAACAAACTATGCACCTTCAGTATTATCATTGAAAAAAAAAACACTTTTATATCCGCAATACTTATATTTGAATATTTGGCTGATTTAGAAGTTGATGGAGCACTTCTTTGAGCGTTTTGAGCAAAACTGTTTGTTTCTTTAACAATCAAATTTAGTAGATCATCAAAGAAAATAGTAAAGAAACCAATTTTTTTTTTCAGCATTTACTACAAAATTTGTCCCGGTGTTCCAATAAATGTATGGGGATGCAATTCCTCCAGCGCTCGAGTCCAAGATAAAGTATCTTGAGTCGAACTTCTATTGGAAGTGGAAGGCAGGCAATGAGCTCAGTCTCTGATAAAATGTCCGTATCAGAATCACTAGAAATACCACTTTCTAACTCTTTAGATAATGAATCATCACTCATCTATGTCACTAATTGGTTCATTTATCATGCGAGTATATTCTTCCTCTGATAAATAACATTTTCTCACCATAACTGGAGTGACGGCTTTCCGAAATAAGAAGGGAAGTGTGCAAAATATTACCAAAGCAACGCAAAATGTAACAGAACTGACGATAACAACCCAAAAGACCCTTATAGTAGCGAAAATAAAATATAAAGTATTCGGAGAGACAGCAGAAGCGCAAATGTTTATCACGTGGAGAATTAGAGTTGAGTTCTGTTTGTTTACATTATACTCTCCCCCCTTCCCTGCAACAGCTGATGCGCAAAATACCAAATTGAGGCAGAATGTGAACATACTGAAAGTCAGAATACTAAAACTGTTCAGTTCAAAAGTAATCGACACCGGGTGTCATCTAGGGGTCTATAAAAATTGTTCCGGCTTAAAATGCACATATGCATTACCTGTCCACCGGGTTCATTCTTCAGCGATGCATGGGTGGGATGCCCGGCTGTGAGTGACATTCATAGGGAATGCATATATGAGACGCCCGTCCTGAAAGGGTTAAAGATGAAGAGTTAAAGAACACATGGAAATAAAAAATTTGTCGATTGGAGGACGAAAAAGTTGAATTTTGCATGCATGAAAATAGTGGAAATTAAACGGAAAGGAGCTGGCTCACCCGGTATACCAGCTGTTTCTGTTTCCACTTCTTTTGAGTTTGGCGGTTTTAGTTTAATAATTAAAGTTTAAGTTTTGAAAGTTGATGGCATCAACGCACACATCTCATCTGTCCCCGTCCACTGGTACTAGTTGTGATATCCTGCTATGCTCGATTCGTGAGATTAGCCCATCCCCATGTCTGATCGCTAACAAGCATACATTTACCTTCAGCTGTTAATAGTAAGATTGTAATGCATGGATATATTTTCTCAAGTTTTCTTAGTGATTTTCCTTACAAAATCATTTTTCTGAAATTCTTTTCTCTTACATGAAGAGTAGACATCTTAGTTTTTTCTGCATCCTATAGAAGCTTAGCTAGATTATTATATGGTCCTTTCTTTCTTTGTGTTTGTTTGTGTTGTAGGAGGTAGCATAAACAATGTAAATAACTAAAATTACTTTCATGCATTTTTAATAATTTCTAATGTTTGTAAATTCTTCTAGTTGGTACAAGGACACAAAAAGCTAGATTCGTATAAAAATGGTTTCATCAACCTTGCTCTTCCATTCTTTGCATTTTCTGAACCTGTGCCTGCTCCTAAACAAAAGGTAATATCTTTTACTATAAGTCAAATTTATTCATGTTAAATAAGATAGGTTTCTTATGTATAATTTTTATTTTTAGTATTATGATACAGAATTCACATTATGGGACCGATTTGAAGTACAAGGAGAGATGACATTACGTGAATTCATAAGTTACTTTAAGGTTAGTGCTTAAGTTAAAATGTTCGTATGTTAGTGATTGTACCCATAAAGACTGTTGAAATTTAATCTAAATTGATCAGTGTGTGTTAAGTAAACTATGTTAACTCTTCTGTAAATTAGTTGTCTAATTAATTTTTTTTCTTTGTAGACTGAACACAATTTAGAAATTACTATGTTGTCTCAAGGTGTTTGTATGCTGTACTCATTTTTTCTTCAGGAAGCAAGGCGAAAAGAAAGATTAGATTTATTGTAAGCATGTTTTCCTATTTCAATGTTGTTTTCAAGTTAAAAGAATTATTGCCAGATAATCTTTATTACCATGATTTTATTAACTTGCTTTCTTGTTTGTGTGTGTGTTTGTCAAGTACAAATCTTGCAATCGATTTTTAACTAACTTCCCGACTAGCTAGACATTTGAAACTTTTAGAATAGCTCAGAACACAATGACAATGCATTTTTTAAATATTTTTAGCCATCTTTCAGCAGAATTAAATTAATTTTCAGTTAATTTTGTTTTGTAGACCGGTGCAGCCATCTATTGGCCGGAACGGGAACGAAAAGTTAAATGCAAGTTAACTTCCAATTAACTTCATTTATAAAGTTGATGGGATAATTGATCAAATAAATTTTTAAAAAGTATTTATTAATACATAGAATTGTCAAGTTTATGATTCAACAGAAAATTTAAAAACATGGTATATAAAAAGTTCTTTTTATCTTGTAATTATTTTCCTAATCATTATCATTTTCATAGTCGTAGTATTTCTTATGGAAAATATTAAGTTACACAGTGCACCAATACTTAGGAGGCTTGACTATTCTTTCAGTATACTTTTGTTCTTTGCACCTGTAAGAAATTAATCTTAGGTTTTAAAATTTTGAGAGTGAAGTAGTAATGTAACAAATGTTTCAAAATTTTGGCCATAAATTGTAATTTTTTTATAATTAGGTACAAATATTAATAAACTGCATCTTTAAAGTGCCTGTAAGGGAAAAGTTTTATTCCTTTACTTAAGTTGTAATTGATTATTTATTTTTTCTTAGCTTTTGATATTTTATCTAATTTATGTAAATGTTTATCTTGACTTGTTCCATTTCTCTTTTATTATTAAGGATGAGTGAAGTTGTTAAAAGGGTATCCAGACGTAATATAGAACCCCATATTAAAGCTTTAGTTTTTGAATTATGCTGCAATGATAATGATGGTGGAGATGTTGAAGTACCATATGTCAGATACACTCTTCCCCAAGCAGCCTGCGAGTAGTGCTACACATAGTTGAAAAGGGTAAGTTTTGTTCATGAAATTGTCTTAAGTAATTTTTTTGGTATTAGAGGAATTGGAGTTATTTTGGGTTCATGTCAGTGAATTGAAACCTTGAAGAGCTAGAACTTAAAATATTTAGATCCTAGAGTTGCTGGTGAGGTGAAGTTAGATTAAAAATTTTCAAGCTGGAACAGATTTCTACCTGCAAATTTTGTCGGCAGTCTTCATGAGGTTAGCTAAGAGTCTGTCTTACAAATTGTATAATAAAATAAGTTTTTTTTTCTTCTTCTAAGACTACAGTAGGTATGTTTGTGTTTATACATATATGGTGTTTATATATTTTTATTTCCTGCGCTCCTTGTTTACCAGAATTTTTAATTGTCAAAACTTTTTGGCATTATATTCAAATGGCAAAACTCTCCCAGCCTCAAGATCAGACTCTCCTTACTGAATTTCTAAATCAAATACTCGACTCTTGTAGTCTGTGTACATAAAATATAAAAATTCTTTATTTTCAGAATGTCATAGAGCCCCCATATTCATATATTTCATGTATTATTTGATTGTAATTGTAATGGACAAATGTTCATAGAAATTGTTTAAAGTTCTGTGTTTATGAAGTTATAAAATATCACCATTTCTGAGTTAGCAGCATATTTCTTTGAGGTTGTAACTTTTTAAATAGAGCTATATATATTTAGTGTGTGTATGTTTACAAAGTTCACTTAAAATTCCTAACTAAGTGGCTCGTGCTAAAATTTTGCATGCGAATAAAATAAGATTCATTTTATAGCGAGGTTGTTGGTTTGTAGTAGGATGAAAAAAGAACCAGTTCATTTGTAGCCATTGTTTATTTGTCAAATAATAATGGTGTGTAAGGATAATTCAGAATGCTGTTGGCTACAATATTGGAAGTGAAGCATAAGACAACAGGGGAACATGAGATGTCCACAAAGGTGTTTTGACATGTACATAATATTAAAAGTTAAATATGACACAAACTCGTAGAAAATGTGATATTTAAGTTGCAAAATCTCTTTGTACACACTATTTGACAGTGCCGTATTGATACATCCAGGGGAAGAACTCAAGGACCAAAAGTCAAATTTTTACTTAAATTTTTAAACAAACAATACAATGTGTCATTCTAAATTAATAATTCATCAGTAGCTCAGAACTTAATCTTGAAAATGGTATCTCATTTATTAATTTTTGGAAGGAAGGAAGAAAAAGGAATTGTCACCAAAAATCACCTTCTAGAAATAATATATATAATGATCGTGGTGGTATGTTTTTAAATTTAAAGGTTAGTGTTCGATAGTTAAAAGTAAGTGAGTGCATGCTTGCCCAGCAATAAAGCAAATTTTAACATGTCTCATGCACATTTTCCCATAGAATTTGCAAAAGAAATTTGCCATGCACCAACCGTTGTTCACTTTTTTCCCCCCCTTTGACTTGCACATCTATGTAGCAAGACTTCTAATTTGTCTCATTAATTGTTAATCAAAATAAAAGCTTTCTTTTGGAAGTGATAGCTTGGTAGAATTTTGTCATATGTAATTTGATTGTGTTCACAGAATTGAATAAATAAAATTACTCTAAAAAGGCATACCAAAGAAAAATGTCACTTTTAAAATGTTCTTCAGGGGGAAAGAGAATAGATTTTAGTCTAAACAAATTGTTTTTCCATGCAAAAAGTATAATGTACACCTATGCGGATATTGCTAAGAAAGAAACTTATTAATTTACAGAATGGTAATAAAAGGTGATTTTAAAAGTCCCTTGTGTGCACAATGGAAAAAAGCCAGCGCCATCTAGAGAAAAAAAATATTTATACTTCAATTTTTAATCAAACAATACAGTGTGTAATTCTAAATTAACAATTGGTCAGAAGCGGAGATCTTAATGTTTAAAATAGTACCTCATTTATCGATTTTGGTTAGGTATGAAGGGAGAAAAAAAGGATCATCAGAAAGAAAAAGAATCACCTTATAGAAATATACAGGGTGAACCAAAAGTCTTGCCCTGATTATAAAAATGTAACTTTTGTATCGTTGGATAGGTCAGTTTTAGTAGGGGTTTTTTTTGTGCAATAAATGACGCGAGTGCTCCTTCAAGAGGGACTTGGGGGGAATATTTGAAAGGAGACCAACATTTTTGGCCGGAATGGCATTGATTCAAGAGAAAGTCCAAAACGCATTACCCCTAACATTTACTTAGACTTATTGCAACTTTTTCTGAAAGATGTCGCACCCCCACACTGAGGATCTTTAATGTGTGATTTCCTAGATGAAACATGTACTGTGTGTACTGTAACAGAAGACATGTTAAATAACACTTGGTAGGAACTGGAATACCGCTTCGATATTCTCAGAGCTACCAAGGGGTCACATGTTAAAATTTACTGAGGTAAATGGTCTTATAAAAAAAATTATAACAGTACTTACAATATATCCAAACAAACATAGGTCTAATTATAATAGTTTGAGCACGATATTTATAATCAGGACTAGACTTTTGGTTCACCCTATATATATTATGCGTGTAATTCAAAATTTTTTGCTGATATCTTAGTCATTAATCTTGTTTTTAATTAAGATATTTTTTGTTTTACAGACCTTCAAAACTTCAGCTGTTTGCCATCTCTGGATTAACATCAGAAATAGGACTTTGGTTTCAATAATAAATATGTTCCTGTGGAAGTGTGGATATTTAATATTTTTGTCAAGCTTATTCATCTTTTTATATCCACCAGATTTTATATTTATTTCCATGCTTGTTTAAAAAGGCTAGTTTTTTGGCCTACTATTTCTAAAAATTATGTTTCAGTAACTTGCAGTCTTAAAACTAATAAAATTTTCATCTTTTTTAGTGGATTTCTTATTGTTCAAAAGTATTATACATTACTACATACTTTGAAAGTCTCATAAATATATTGTTTTTCTCAGTGAAGATTTTCTAGCTTAAAATAAGTTTTACTTTCTATTGAGCAAAATTAGGTGATATGTCGACAAAAGAAAAAACATACATTTGTGCATTTACTCTCTCACACACACATAATCATAAACTGAATAAGTGAATGAAATTTGGAAATATCAGGAATTCCCCCTTTTGAACAGGATGATGGCCAAATAGCTAGGGTGCTGGCATTCAGTACCAAAGTCTGTGGGTTGGAGTCCCATTCTTGACGTGGATGTTTGTAACCATTTGGAATTGGCTTTAAACTCTAGGTCCGGGTCTAATTTAGCTCTTGTTAAGTAAAAAACGACCGTAGTGCTCCAAACCAAACTCCCTAATGAGTGAAATTTCCTAAGCTGATGCAGGGAAGGATTTTATAATTTGCCGATTTTACTAAATATAAAATCATTCGTATCATAGTGCAGTAACTAAGACAAAAGTGTCTGAAAACCCTTTCAAAATGAGAATTTTATCCCATTTTCTTTTCGACTGAACATAGTTACATGTTAAAAAATCACTCCTTTTTTAAAAAATTTAAAAAAGCAAAACAACCAATTAAGTGTATAACTTCCTTACCATTCTTAAAAAATTTCTACCAAATCTTCTAATGAAATAACAAATTTTTCAATCAAACTTGAAATTTAATGAACAAAGGGAAATTATATTGTTTGATAAACTTGGTAACTAACTATTGAACTCTGGATAAATAGTTTTTGCTCTCAACAATATATGTTGGAATAAATTCTCATCAAAAGTTTGATTTTTGTATCTGTCTGATAATTTTTCAAGAATGTTGAATGAGGAATTTTGCATCTTGTGTTAAGCTGATAAGTACCTCTTCCTTTCATTTAGCAGGACCACCAAACACTAACCTACGAATTTTTGAATTTTGTTCGACGAAAAGTTAGAAAAAAGCGAAAGTTACGATTTTTTCCCCCTAGACACTGTTTATTTTATTAACGTAACCTCAATGCCAAAAAATCAATCCATATCATCGTTCTAAGTAATTTTTATAGAGCAATATGAATAAAATTGTATTTTTCACAGAATTTTGAAGTTGATGTTCCCTTTTGGGAACATAGGCATGTAAAAGGTTAAGCACCATGTCGATGCCAGAAGTGTGATAGGGATGACAATCATCACTCGAGTGATGATTTTGAAAAGTGACCTTATTTTTATTTTGGAGTGAGGAAGTGATTTTTGTATCAATTCATGACCTCGATATAGGTCTTAAAAGAAAACCTTACAGCATAGGTGGGCTCGGAAGGGCTTTAGCAATACGTGAATTAACATCAATGTGTCTACCTTTCTGTGAAAATGTTTATTGTTAAAAGCTTTTGGTAATTTGTCCATTATTGATAGTGATACCTGTATGTGAGACGCACATTGCAGGACAAATGGGACGGGCAGCGACTAGTGTAAAGCAATCTCTTATTACGGAGGACCACCAAAAGTGATTACCATTCTTGATATCCCTAAACTTGTGTTGATATTAGATTACAAGCGTGCATGTCTTCGTGCAGTGAACCATAGAACATAAATTAGTGCGTAAGTGGACACTTTCCCTTTTAGTTGAAATTTCATCTGGAGATCTCAAGACGATTTGTCGTCTTGGGTGTATCTTCTAGTGAATAGGCGATGTGACTCTGAGTTTTTTTTCTGCTTGCATGGGTAAATGAAGTGTTATACCTATCAAGAGAATTTGACATTTTAAAAACTTCAATAATTTAGCATTCTTCAAGACAGAACAATTTTCCTTGCCAATTTTATTTGTCTTGATTGCAAAGGGAAATTAGAGTGTAAAATATAGTACATATGTTAATGATGTACATTCTTTTCAATGTGTTTTATGTTTTTACTTATTAAATGTTATCAGAATTTTTAATGATTCATTTTGAAGCATTTATCCACAATTCTATTTGGAATTCTTAAGTATGAGAACTTATAAGGCAAGGTTATTAAAAGCTCTGTGCCAGTGTTCCCCAACCTTTGAGTCTCGACCCCCTTCAGTGGTTTTCATGTATCATGTGACACCTTCCTCCTGGATATATTTGTTAAAAGGCCATTTAAGAAGACATTTTTCATGATTTAAATTCCAACTAAATGTTTTAATTTAAACAAAAAGTGAAATTTGTTAGAAATTGAGAAACATCCATCCCTCAGTCAAAGGAGTGTAAAAACAAAAACAGAACAAAACTTCAAAAAAAATATAACGCACCTCTGTTTTGATTCAGGATTTTTTAACAATAAATATAGAAAAAATTCTAAAAAAAATTGCTTTATTCCATTCAGGAAATTGCAATTGTAAAGCCAAAATTGACAGCACAAACTGAAGATAAACTGGCATTTAGAATTTGAGGACTATATCTAGTATGTAACTGTGATTCTTTTACCACCTATTAGGTGGTAGATTTCTAACGAACTAGGTTTGCACTTTCAATGAGACTTTAACCTTCAAAGAACATCACTGCCTTACAGTTTCATGGTAAATAAATACTGACAAATTTTTTGGTGAAATTTGTTAAATTATTTTAATTAGATAAAAGCTTGGCGACTCCCCAGAAAACACTTTGCGACCCATAGGTTGGGAATCACTGCTCTGTGCCCTTTATGAGCTCTATTTAGTATTTCATTAATATCCAGTTGAAGTGGTAACTTTGCAACTGATTAATTTTTAAAAATAAATACTTTTCACAGGAATCATTGCATAAGTTAATAAGCTAACCAATTAATAATGAGATGGGTAGGCATGCCTGATTGAACACTCCCTCACACTAGGCTAATATATTTTCTATGTAAAGTCAACATTTTGCATAAGTTCATAAGTTTAGAAAGTCTGGAGGTTGCCGATTGCATGCAAGCACCTGAACAAGGCAAATACGGATAGTTTAGAACTAATATAAAATTAATTTTAAGTATATTGAATTTGACAATAAGAAAAACTATAAGATTATGAAATAGTTGCAGTTTGGCTATAAAATATTTTTAAAGTTAAAAAGATAGTAAATATGTATTACCCGAAATTAAACTTGCATGCCTTCAAAATGGAAAAATAAATGAGATCAAGAAAAATAATTTTAATTCTCTACTATTCAGACTAGACGAAAAATAATTTTCCTCTAGTCTGTTGCTTGGCAAATATTTGTATACATTGATTGCAGCACATGAATGTCGATTGAAACTGGATATAAGTTGGCAAACATTGGTATTTGAGGAGTAAAAGCTATATATATGGTTAAATACTATGTAGTTACATTTTTTAAGAATAAGTGTATAGCAATGGTTGCCATTACTTTATGTTGTGACTTTGTAATGTTGAGGAGTCTACAACAAGATCTGAACTTCGGAACAAATCTGTGGAGTGCAGACTTCTATGGAAGAATATTACACCAGATACTGTCGCTCATATGAGTCAGTTTCTACTTGCGTATCTCCATGTTCGATTGGTGAAAAATTGTTAGAGAGATATTGACCTTTTGTTGCCGTTATCCTTATAATAAATGGTCATGGAATGATGAAACAACTATAGCAACAATTGTGTTTCCACAATTGTAGGTCAAGGTAGTAGGGTTTACGGAGTTCCTAGCAATGCGAAGCATTTCACTGCTTTCACCTCCGGATGGATAATGAATTAATAAACTTAAGTAATTTTACGAACTTAACGAGTTACCAACATGTATTTAGAAAAATCGCAGGCTGCCGCCTAGATCCGTGATCACTCCTAGCTTTGGCCTGCGAAGAAAATTCCGTCGATAACTGTGTACTAAAGAGCAGATACCATGACGATGACTTTCGCTAAAATGAAAAGGATTGACCGCTTCCAATCATGAGATTGAGTATTGGACCACTGGTTCCATTCATAGGCAGGGCAGGGAACCAAAATCGGTTTCCCAAAAGGGAGGTTTTCGCAGTATTGAAGCAATTATGTTAAGATAAATGAAGGAATTAAAGGATTCAAACTTGATAGATGTGGAGTCTAGCTTCGTAAGGAGAAGGATCGACCAACTCGTGTCCGATTTCACGGGTCTTTACAGTATGGCGTGAAAGGGAAATTAAAATTTGGATTAAGAAGCTGAAGAAACAAAAAGTAGGCTTGGCCAGCTAATCATATGCATTCACAGTCTCTCTTCGCTTCTTAGATGGTGGGAGGGAGATATCTGGACGGCATAGTAAAACTTTTGGCATTATCGCCGAGCTGGGGATCCCTGAATCGTAGGGAGGAATGCTGTGAAGAATAGGATTAGTTATATGAGAGAAACTTGTAAAATTTAAAAGCCAGTCTTTTGATTGCTAGAAAAATTAGTTTAACGCGTAGATCCCGACAAATCACGCCATTTATGATAAAAATAGGAGCTTTAGTTACATAACGTTTGAGGGCATAATTTTGGATAACTTGATAGTTCCACAATTGTATTAACATTAATTTAATAATATTCATTGGTGCATTACACAAACTGCCAGTCTTCACTAAGCAAAAGTTAGCGAAATGCCACTGTCCGGGCCCAAGATCATTGTAAGTAATGGCTATGATCATTGTTGCATAATACACTTGTAAGTGCTGTGGAGAGGTCCATGGTCCTAAAGTGGCCTCAAGGCTTAATGCGGTGACTTCAAGAACTATAGAGGGATTTACATGTCTACGGAAGGCCTGTAGTAACATTGTTAGTTGACGTTGGTTAATCTGAAGTTGCCAATTTAGGCGTGGTCAGTTCCTAGAAAGTCGTTACATCGATACCCAAAATCTTTATCTTTGCTTCTGCTTCAGGCCTGGCATTCTCGCGCCACTCACATAAATCGTGCGTCACTGGGGTTTATCTCTTGCCTCCGGAGCATCCATCTTTCGGCAACTTTATCTAAATTATTTTAATAAAAATTATCTCCCTCCACAGCCATTCTAAATGGCTACTCACCTGCCGATCTGTGCGGCTCACGCTCTCCTCTAGCTGCTCCCGTCGGCCTGAGGTGCAGGCGCCCGGGTGCCTGGAAGGAATAGTGCGGTATAATCCCACGGGTGGGGTTCACAACCCCATCGTTGCCATGTCAGGTCCCCATCCATTGCAATGGAATAACACTGTTAGTATTGGTCAAATGACTCTTGCTATCACTTAATGCTTGCATTCACTTGTAGGGCCCTCCATAGAGGGGCCGCTGCTTTTGGTATGGGTAATCTATATCTGCTGATGAAGGCTTTAGCCACATCACTTCAACTCCAACTTCAAGTGATACAACGTGATTTACATTGGTTTATCACTAACTCCGAGGTTTCCAACGTGGGAGGCGCCAAAACTTTTTAATAAAAAACCAATGTTCATACCACAATATCTATAAAGAAACGAATAAACCATAATATCTATATAGATGAATTTGAGTTGACAACCATCGAAAAAGAAAAATTTATAGAATTGCTATGCGATAGCTCACTAAAACAAAAATTTCAAAATGAAATCATAATTCAATTTCGGATGAATCTTTGTATTGAAAAGCAATGCAAGTGCTTCTACCGTTTGTAACGTCTTTTTTATGCGAAACGGGCTTTCCGGCACTGGCTGCAACGAAAACCAAATATCGAACCAGGTAAATAGTCGAAAAAGAGTTACGAGCGGCACTCTCCACATTGCCCCCAAGATTTGATAAACTTTGTGCCAGTAAATAACAACCACCCTTGCATTAAATTTTGATGCGTTAGATGTAGTTTAATTAGTAATTTAATATAAAAATAAATATGCATGTTCGTATTGTTATAGCAAAATCTTATTATTCTGTTAATTGTAGTTTTCATTTTTTGTAATAAAGTTATTATTATTTAAAGCGTGTCTATATTATTATATCTATTAAAAGATAGGGAGGCGCGGGAAAAAAAAAGTTTTTAGGGAGGCGAAGTAGCATAAAGGTTGGAAACCGCTGCACTAACACTGTTTTCAAAGACGAGAGAACGTTCTCTATTGAACTCCCATAGCTGCTCTTATGACCCACAGCCGACCGACTGACTAAAGCAGCTACATCGGGTGTGCAAATATTCTGAAAGATAGCAGTACTTTTGAAACATGGTGCAAAAAGTAAGTTCCTGAAGCACCTTAGCTGTACACATTCATTAAATGTGAATCTAAAATCATTCGCGTAGTCTGGTAGGGATATTTTGTTGCATGATTTTCTTTATAGTTCTTGGGATAATCGAGGTTCCTTTATTTTGGCGTCGAAATGTGTGCGTGTGTGTATAACAATTACATTTCATGACTCTACATAAGTAAATTTTCATTACCTTCATAGTTCTCCATTGAGTTTATAGATCGAATAATATTAAATTATTCTTCATGTATATATCTATAACAGAAAGAAGGTACGTAACTTTTTAATTTTTAAAACACGTTTACTTGTTATTTATGTTGTGCCCACCTTACGACTACAGATTTGGGCCAAATTATCTAACTCCATAACAGTATTTTTATAGTTTCATATTTTTCATAAACACAGCTGACATGGCGGGAGCCAGTGTTCATACCTCGGATTAATGTTCAGGAAAAAAAAAAAAAAAAAAACGGCTGTAAATAATCATCTGGCACTTGACGACACAAAGACAAGGTACTTTATTCACACGTAGACAGAAATCAGAACAGCATCGCAATGCTGATCGTAGCACGAAGCTAAACAGAACACAACCGTCTTATTTCGAATCAAAACTATTTCTACGGAAAGACAAAACATTACTAGGAGTTGCCATTCTATGAATACAAAACTATCAAAATTACGATTACATTGGACTGACATCTAGGGGTGAAAGAATAAACCATAAGTACTTTCAAACACATCTATAAAAGAGTTTTGTTACGCAGCTTGGGGTTTTCCATGCGTAATTTATGGTTGTAAGTCCTCTAAATAAGTCAGTGAAGAATTTTTTCTTTCTTGAATTTCCTTCGAAGGTGGCAGCCATTTCATTTAAATTCTCGAATGTTGAATAATGTGTTGTTCAAGATTCATTTTACTTTTTAATACATATGTATAGCACCCCATTTATCGCATTTGCTCTAATACACGTCTTGATGTCTGCCCGTTGGCCGTCAAGCGTTGCCACAACTACAGAAGAGAGACTTTGATCCCGAATTGAAGCGCGCTATGATTTTAACGAGCAAAAGAACAAACAGATCGGGAAGTTCACATTCGAGTGAAAGACAGACCAGAACTGTTCTGTGTGAAATTTGTTAATGAAGTGCACCTTTTTAAAGAAATTGCTGTTAAGACGTGTTCAATCAAAAAGCAATGGTATATTGACCTCCTTCGTAAACTGTGTCGTCCCTGTATATCCAAGATTTTAAATAAACGTACTCTTTTGTATTTCCCTTCGACAAATTCCTAACTGCCAACCATATACATTGGTACCTCGACTTACGAGTGTCTCGACTTACGAGTTTTTCGAGATACGAGCATTCTCTCGTTAGATTTTTTGCTTCGAGTTACGGGCTAAAATTCGGGTTTCGAGCAAACTTCAGATATCCCACCGCTAGTTTGAGCAGAGAATGCCATGTTACGTCTCATCAAATGAGAACACAAGAAGCATATAATATTACAACCTTTATGTACAATTATTATACAATTGTATACATATTATTCTGAGACTACTATCCAGTCTTTAAACCGAGAGATTAACACTCAACATTACCACCTGGGGTAGCTGTGCCTCTGCATAAACTTGAGTCTTCCTCTGAAACCGAACATCGCTCAAGCCTCTCTCGCAGAGAGATAACTTCAATTCCCTCCCACACTTAGAACTCCCAATGGAGTCTAGGGATGGGTATGACCCTGGTCCTAGAATCGCAAGCTCTCCCCTTTCTACGGATTCTGAGGAAACGTTCTGCGGATTCTCGGAAATAAGAATCTGGACACTTACAGCCACCAGTGAACGAGCCAACAATCCCCAGCTTCCGGTTCACACTCGTTCACTTTAAGAGAGTAGCTGGTAATAAAAGTGAAAGTGAGGAAAGCGAGGCGAAAAGGTCAAAAATCAACGAATAAGATGTAATTTTTTCAGTTCAGCCTTTCTCCTCCACTTCCATAAGCATCTTCAAGTCTGATCTCCAAGGTAAATGTTGTACATTACACTTAATAAACAAATTATTGCAGTTCATCTAATTGTATTGCGTTTTTATACAATGTTCGTCGTTTATAAGACACATTTTTCTTATTTAAAACATGTAACAAAAAATTGTGGTGTTTGGGGAGCCCGAACGATAATGGCATTTCTATTCATTTCAATGGGGGAAAATTGATTCCAGATACGAGTATTTCGAGTTACGAGCTCCGTCATGGAACGAATTAAACTCGTAGTCGAGGTACCACTGTATATATAGAATATGGTTATACAAGGATTTTTACACATAACTCAACATCCTTATTCCATAATAAGTATTTTCGGTGTTTAATCCAGGCCAATGGCGCTATTGGAGATCTGATTCTTCAAACGTTATGGTAAAGTCAGTGAACCTATCACAGCGAAGGAAAGGGTCTCTTATGAGTACCTATTCAAGGGAAAGATGTATGCTCAGTGTAATATTGTACTACAACTGTAGCAGCAAACCAAGAGAGAAAGAGAGAGAGAGAGTGTTTTACTAAAATCAGTCAGACGAATCAAAATTTAAATCAAAGTTGAGAAAGCTTTTTGCTACAAATAGGATTTCTAACTGTAATCCAAACAAAGAGAAGACTTGAAAAAAGAGGAAACTTATCCAGACTGCTGAGTGAAACCAGTGACGTAGCGAGAGGGGGGCAAGGGGTCTATCATTCCCCGGGTGCCACTCGCAGAGGGGGGGGCCTAATGGTCCTGTTAACTAATTCTATACATTATATTACTATATGTTTTCGGGGGGGGGGGGGGGCGCCAAAAAGGTATCGTGCCCCGGGCGCCAGTTATGCTCGCTACGTCACTGAGTAAACAGAAATAATAACCAGCAAGAACAAGCAGTTTATATGTCGTGGAGATATCGTGTCTCTCATTCGGATATGACGTTGAGTTGTAGGCCTCTCAGCTCGCACACTCATGCAAAGACAAATATTAAGTCTGCAATAGCCAAGAAAAGTTTGGTTTAGATCTAGGAAGTTCGAGAGAAATTTGGAAGCCGAGGTAGCGGGTGGTAGCGCGTTACGGTTCGGACGTTCAGCTCGAATCCCGAAGAACGGCATTTATATCGTCGTGTTTAGCTGGATATCTGCACGTTAAACCCGTAGACTGGAAAGTCCAACTATGAAGTCAGTGGGTGGGAGAAGGTTCTAGTCTCAAATGTCGCACTTGAGCGGTTGCTCGATCAAATGGAGGTGTCGTTGGTTCACCTATACAGTGAGCCTATTGGAAAAAACCAAAGATTCGCGGTATAAATTGACAAGTGCCGCGCATTGTCAAACAACAGAGCAGAAAAATTTGGAAATACTAGTAAATGAACTTTCTTAAACTTGGAAATAAACAATTAATGACAAATATACAAGTTTCCCTAGCCTAGTACTATCATTTGTTACCGCCTCTTTGGCGCTATTTTCTTTTTGTATGGCAACCATGCTTGGTGCCTAAGTTCCGTTCAGTTTCGAGGTTCGTTGTCGTCGTAACTTGGTGCGTTGTGTCCAGAGACCCCAACCGTCTCTCTATCATTCTCATTTCGATGGTCAGTACCTATTTGAACTCATTCGCTTTCGAGAGCGTTTCGAATTGCCGTGTTTCTCTGATGTTTCTATTCGATTTACTTTATGATAGCTTTATATTATATAATATTTTAAAATGACGGAATGAATATGGGCAGTACAATTCCGAGGCTCTCGTAAAAAAAGTGACCTGCGGATCGCACCTCAAGCAACAAGAATAATACTTTAAAAAAATGTTTTTTTTGTTATAGTGTTCTGAATATAAAACAAAAAAAATTTAAATGTATTTTTTGTATTTATCTAAGGGAATGAATATTTAAAAACATCCGATGGGTCTCCAAATTTAGTTCCTCCTCGGGCCGATCAAATGGAATAATCCGCCACTGTTCATATGACCAGGGCCGAGTTAGAAAAATTCTGACTAAGGCACAACTCGGGATGGGGACTCCAAACGATTAGCAATGAAATTTTTAACGGCTATGATTGGTTTATTTTAGTCTCAACGTCATTTTTTCCCTTAACGCAACGCAACGGACTCCTATGTGAACAGGCCCTAACACTGATGTGGGCGTAACATTTCCAAAAATTGACTCACAAAAGATACTCATGAGGAACAGATGTATTACACGCACCTCCCTTGGCGACAATTTGCCATTTTACCAAGAATTGGCTATTAGAAACGTAGAAACCTAGAACATTATCGAATAACAAAAAGCAATACAACACATTAACTTCATCATTAAAACACCAATACAATGCAACCAGAAAAACTTATTAATCCCTTATATACACTATAACATACATATGATGAACTATACATATAACTATACATATGATCAACCAATCAATCAAATTTGAAAGGATATAATAAAAAAATTGCTATTAAAAAAGGTAAAATAAAAAAAAAGATTGAAATGGGAATTTTCTTTTCTTTTAAAATAAAAATTTTTGGGGCCCCTAGGCCCGGGCCGAATGGAAAATCAGGGCCTGCATATGATTGTACAATTCCAACTTTTGTTTACAGTTTTAGAAATTGAAACAATTGAATACATTTTCCATTCTTGAGATAATTACAGAAACAAATAGATCCAAACAATTGAAAAATTTTAACTAGAAATGATTGTTTAGCTGCGACAGAGGTAGTGGACGGGCGTTCTAATTTTTGTCCATTCTCTGATAAAACTTCAAACGTGAAGGTTGTTTAAGAGAGCTATTATAAGTATTTTAAACTTTGTGACTGAATTATTTTGAAAACTAAAAAAACAAACAAATAAAAAAGACTGAGAAATGAGTTTGAACTGCTGCGCCTTGAAATGCCTGTAAGTGTACCTGACACCTTCCTTCCCAATTATTTTCAGATTTTAACGGCTAGAAAAAGGGTTGCCTGAGATTACGGATGGGTGTACAGAAAGATAATTAATTCTGTACCATGTATTACTCAGTTTCGAAGAGTCAAAACAGGATCCTAATGATATTTAGATGCCATCAAAATATTTAAAAAGAATCTAGTTATTGACGGAGACTAGAACTTGTATACAAAATATAATTGTACGCGATAACGATCGATCGCAAAACCTTCTGCGACGGACTGATCAATCCCATTCGACCTGTTGGACATCCCTGACGGAGAAAAATCATTTCGAGGGAAGCATCACAAATGACCTTCCAGAAAACAAACCATTTGTTACCCTTCAGCAAAAATTTACAGGTAGCCTTGGAGATAGGTTTCGCCCTCGTTACGGGCATGCCAGAACAGATGGGTCCGAGGTAGCCAAGTGGTAGCTCGTTGGTCCTGCAACTGGGGGTGCTCTGTTCGTATCCCGACGACGCCATTCAATACCTTCTTGTCTAGGCTGGATAGGGCACGTTAACCTTTAGCTTACGGGGCCCATTTTTCCGATTCCCTTTTTAGAACGGAAAATGTCATACCCCTTTGTAAGAACCATTAAGGGAGTTATATATATATATATATATATATATATATACATATATACAGGGTGTCCATAATTAAAGTCCCACTTTCAAAAGGCTGCAAAAAAAGAACCACTGGTCAGAATGACTTCAAATTTGAACAAAATATACTGGAAGAAGGGGGAACGATTTGGCATAATAAAAAAAAAGTTCCAAAATGCCTCAATAGATGGCGCTGTAAGCGGTTGGAACTTTTTTTTTATTATTATGCCAAATCGTTTCCCCCTTCTTCCAGTATATTCAGTTCAAATTTGGAGTTATTCTGACCAGTGGTTCTTTTTTTGCAGCCTTTTGAAAGTGGGACTTTAATTATGGACACCCTGTTTATATATTCATTCATTGGCCCGTATAATTGTGATACATACTATCCTAGCCCGTAAGGAAAAGGTCTGTAAACCGGAAAATACTCCCATGAGGTCAGAGAACGTACAAACCCAAAAGATGTCGCCCCTGGGGGTGATCAGTCTCATTTGGGGTGGAAGACTATTCACCTGCAGCGATTCCACCAGGCAAGGCCTTAGTTGGTAGTCCTCTGTCTGGTGTAATGAAAATTGGAAGTTACAATTGATAACACTTATCGGTTGCCGTGGATCCATAGCCCTTGCTGAAATGCCCATAGAGAGGGCGAAACCTAGGCCCTGTATGCTGGAAATGTCCATTTTTGCTTCATGCTCCGCCTCTTAGGCACGCCTTACACATTTTGCCATTTTGTTTTGAAAATAATGAGTAAAAACAACTTAAAGGCATTGTGTGTGTGTGTGTGTGGGATATAAATAAAGCGTCAAGTAAATGCGGAGTCATCAATGGATGGGATGGGGTCAGTTCGTTTTGAAACAGACTACATTTTCATTGGTTCGTAGAGGTCAGATGTGCATGATTAAGTGCATCATGGTCGGAGGGGAACAGACAAGCCGACATCAATTTGTTTTTTGATTACTGAGATATTTAACATTAAGCCTCCCATCATTAGATTCATCTATTAATATTTAGAGAATCTCGTTTACTGACGTTCTTCATTTTTTTTCTCTTTTCAGATTCGGGCGCCGTCCAGTTTCTGAAAGAAAAAAAGCGAGAGATAATCTAAGAAGACATCACAAATTTGAACTGTAAGTATTCATTCATTGAGTGTTTTGGCACCAGCTACACAGTATCACTGATTTTTTCAAAGATTCTTATTTTACACGAAAAAATGTTTTCGCTTTTATTCTTCGGATCTCAGGTAATTCTCTTAAAAGTGCATCGTCTAAAGCAGGGGTTCCGAACCGGTCGCCCGTAAGAACCCAAGAAGTGGTCAGCGGGGTCAGGAGCGATTTAAAAAATAAAAGAAAATGAAATTGGTTTCATCATTTCGAAACAACCGCATTGTGAAACAATTTTTCCAAAACTGGCAGCGAAAAATTTTTATTCCCCAATTTTTTGTTCCAATTCTAAAAATTCCCGCAGTTCCTCAGCTTTCTGACGTTTCGAGTACTAAAAAATCCTCGTTCTGCTTACAATTTCTTCTGTATTTTTTTTGTGACGCGTCCTCTTTGTGTCACGGCCATTTCAAAGCAGTTTTGCAGTAATATAAGTACAACAAACGCGAGCTCAAAAGTCTCGTTCATTAAGTTTCCGTAGGCTTTTCGGTTTGCAATTCAGTCTTCCTTTTCGTTCAATGTGTTATTGTTATTAAGTGAAGTCGCCTTTCGATTGGACACTTGTATACCGATATCTTCCTATCAGATAGCGTTCTTTTCTGTTAGAGATCTTTCGAGCGGTATGTTTTTTGAAGCAAAAAATATACAGGGTGGTCATAAAAAAACTTTGCCGATATATGGACTTCTAGCGGCCGTTCGTTCAACCGATCGAGATGAGATTTCAGATATAGTTATTCAGAGGTATGAGCTCTGGATTCTGTGAACGGCAACAAAGTGGCGCTCACAGTTACGGTTATAGGTATAGAAACTCGAAATTTTCGAATGGCAGCGCCCACTTTTTCCCGTCGCAAAAGGCTCAGCGCATACGAAAACCCTAGAGAGCGTTGGAACGGTACGTGTGTCACAAAAAATATGGATGTGTTATGCATGCACCCCCCCCCCAAAAAAAAAGAAAGAAAAAAAAAAAAAAAAAAAAAAAAAAAAAGAACGCCAACAAACACGATGATGGCCCCCATGTGGAAAATGCGTAATCCAAAGAAAAGAATTTTCTTTTGTCCGATCTGTGTTGTCATCAGTGGTGTCTTGCTTCTGTCATATGCAAATTTCCTCCGGGCGCCCCAATCATGTTTTTGCAAGCCTCTTTTTTGTGCATGCATGACACGTCCGTTTTTTGTGATACACGTACCGTTCCAACTCTATTTAGGGTTTTCACATGCGCTGAGCATTTTGCGATGGGAAAAAAGTGGGCGCTGCCTTTTGAAAATTTCGAGTTTCTGTACCTATAACCGTAACCGTGTGTTCCACTTTGTTGCCGTTCACAAAATCTCGAGCGCATACCTCTGAATAACTATATCTGAAATCTTATCTCGATCGGTTGAACGCAACGGTCTCTAGAGGTCCATATATCGACAAAGTTTTTTTATGGCCACCCTGTATTTAACCGAAATTTGAAAGCTCGACGGAAGGGAATTTCAGAAGCTTCCTTTGTCCAAAACGGTATTACTTCCCAAAAAATTTTGAGGAATAATTTTTTCCGTTTCTGGAATTATAAGTTTCTTGTATTGATGGAAATATTCAATTCAATTATCCCTCTAAATAAACCTCTGCTATAGCCAATATTTGATATTCAACTATCGAATTCTTCGCGACTTAAGATGAGCGGGTGGACCTCGCATACGGCCTGGCACAGATTCCACTGCGAGCTCATAAATATGAGGCGTTTGTTATTAAGCTATTATATGATTTAATCTGTTTACAAATAAGAGAGAGGTAAATTAATTTCTAGCAAAAATCAGTTACAGTATCGAATTTTTCTAAGTTAAAAAAAAATTAATTAATTAAAAGAATACAGACATACCACGGCTTTCGAACAAGATAGGGACCGAGACATTGTTAGTAAGTTGATTTGGTCGTAAGTCGAGTTTCAAACAAAAAAATTGTTTGTGTATGTACATACATGTATTTTTTTACTTTCATACATACATACGAAATTTGAAATACATTATACGTACTTTATTTAGAAGGCATAAACTATTCTTCGCCATCACTACTTATTTAATAATTATTTAATACATATAGGTATATAATGTACATTTGAGGACTAATATTATTGTGAAAAAAATAAAAATAAGTAAAGAAAAATTGAAATTTCGGTCGTAAGTGCGAGCGGTCGTAAGTCGAGGAATACCTGTATACCTAAATTATAACGATTAATAAGGACTACAATAGGACTTCGGAATGTAAATTCTTTTTAAAAGAAAATGTTCATTCAGTTTCTAGAGCTCCCCAAGAAACAAGATACAGGCATCTGAAAAAACAATTGATGTCATTAAAGTCTAAAAGTTTTCTTCTTCAAATGAATGATTTTCGAATGAAAGTATAACGAATATTTGCTTGCTTTCCAGGTCTATGTACGACTGCTTCTCATTTATGCCTGAAGTCCAAGAAACGTTCGCAAATATGCATCGCCGCAGGCCTATCATTGACATTGCTCAGCTCTGGTTCCGAGAGCAACACGCTACTTTGTTACGGACTTGGAGTCGTTTGCTGCATGACAAAGAAATTGACTTGAACGATGTCAAACCGTACCTCTTTCGAGCCATTTTCCCCACTCTTAGCCGACAGGGCAAAAAGCGTGTACTCAAGTGGCAGAAGTTGGCCAATTTTTCAATTGTCCAGGTCTTCCTTTACCGCAAGAGACTGTATGAGCCGTAAAGGGCATGGTCTCTGCGGCGTCACTTAACATCGACTGTCTTTTCTCTACATCGATTTCGTCCTATTTTAACCGATCTTGACAAATGTAGTGTACTATTCCACCTCTTGCACTCTATTCTCGAATTTTATGACTTTATTACCTATGATGACTCACACGCCCGATTGTGACATTAACAAAACACCGAACTTTGTCTTTCCATCAGCTACAACCATCCTCCTACCACCACCTTTGTTCCACCAATCAGTAAGCATCTTCCAGCCATACCACCAGGCGAAGCCACCGAGCTACGTTTCCAATATCATCGGGAGCGTAAGGCGGTGATGATTTATGGAGAGCGGCTTCGTAACCTACCTCCAAGTGGTGCTCTCCGGTGAACGCTCTCACCAATTCAGGTGGGGACGGCTAAAAGGTTACAGAATCATCAAGGAAATTAAAGCTTACAGAAACTGGACCATATGGAAATTATATATTTTATGGGAACACATCGAAAAGAATTCTTCCTCGAGTTTGTGGCCTCAAATTTCGGAGATATGGATTTGCTGCCCGGTCCTGCCAAACGTAGAATCCAGCAATTCTATTGGTGCTACAGGATATTTTGCATTATACATTTACAAGCTAGTAACATGCAGCAAAGTTATGAACAGAGAAACGGCCACAGAGTAACAATGTGAAACATAAGGAAAGTAGAAGAATACATGAATGTGCTCAAGATTGATGTACAGCGATTGCTTCAAACGTCTTTTGTTTTGCATACGTTCTTTTATGTATAAAGTTTTGTATTAGATCATTAAAGTTCTATGCATTGTTTAATGAATCGTGTTTCGCTCACTGAGCTATATACACTCTGTCACAAAAAATTATATGCACCCGATAGAAATCGAGCTACTATCACAAAACTTGGCAGAAATGTAGTCTGGTAAGAGATATGCAAAGGATTAAAATTTCGATGCCAATGAGACAAGGGTAAGCGCGCTATGCGTATATGAGATGCGCAGCTGGGAGAGTTTAAAAGCATGATTGCTTGTGCCATAGGGTTATTCAAACAAATCTGTCGACTTGGATGGACGATATTGTGACTAGAGATGCCTCTGAGACGTAACCGGCGACAGTACGAACAGTTGTCGGACTTTGAGAGGGGCGTATAGTAGGCCTCAGAGAAGCAGGTTGGTCGAACAGGCGTATCGGCCGCCAACTCGGTCGATACGATGTGGTAGTTGCTCGGTATTGGCAACAATGGATCACGGAAGGGATAGTATACCGTTGCGGAGGGTCAGGGCGTCCCAGGAACAAAAATGCGCGCGAGGATCGCCCAATCTTACGAGCGCCCACGTCCGAACCAACAACGTCGCTAGAATCGGTTCGACGCCATTTACAATCCGGTGGTATCAAGGGAAACCATTCAGAGACGACTGGCCAACGCAGGTATAAGGAGCCGACGTCCATTATGACGACTACCACTGACCCCACATCATAGGCAGTGTCGATTGGATTTTTGCCGACCTCGGGCAAGCTGGAGTGTGATCTTCAGCGATGAATCCCGATTCAGTCTCAATGCTGATGACCAGCGCAAACGCGTGTGGAGGCGGCCAAGCCACCGATCCGATCCGGCATTTGTTATCGAGAGGCATACGGTGATTACACAAGATGTGACAGTGTCGATTGGATTTTTGCCGACCTCGGGCAAGCTGGAGTGTGACCGACTGGAGGCGTGTGATCTTCAGCGATGAATCCCGATTCAGTCTCAATGCTGATGACCAGCGCAAACGCGTGTGGAGGCGGCCAAGCCACCGATCCGATCCGGCATTTGTTATCGAGAGGCATACGGTGATTACACAAGATGTGACAGTGTGGGAAGTGATTTTTTGGGACACACGATCACCTCTAGTCGTCCTTCAACGCGCTTTGACAACACGCAGTTACGTGGATGAGATTTTAACACCAGATGTACTGCCTATGCTATCAAGTCGCCCAGGTGCCATTTATCAGCAAGACAACGCTTGTCCACACACTGTGCGACTCTCCCAACAATGTCTTCACGGATATGACGTACTACCATGGCCTGCCAGGTCACCAGACCTCTCGCCAATAGAGCACGTCTGGGACGTGCTTGGAAGGCAACTGCAGCCGTCCCGGAATACTGGTGAATTAACTGCCCAGTTGCAAAGATTATGGCATGATCTTCCGCAGGAGGTCATAGGTGACCTCATTGATTCGATGCCACGCCGTGTTTCGGCTTGTATAGCTGCCAGAGGTGGATTTACTACTTACTGATTTGTAACCTTTTTCATGCTATATCCTCTTAACAAAACGGTCTGTTCTTCTGAATTTGGAATCGTTTGCTTATCTCCTCATACACTACATACATGTTGTTTCGTGATAGTAGCTCGTTTCCATCTGGATGCATATTTTTTTGTGACAGAGTGTATAACGAATATTTATACATTTCTTTGTAGTATATTTATGAATGAACATTATGAGGAATTGATTTTTAAAAGTTCGTTGATGACATCTATCGTACAGCCCTAGTGACATCTTTTTATCACAAACTATAGAGTCAGCAGCAAACTCAGTCTCCCCAGGTAGGTATCGGGATGAATAATGCAATGTTAGCAGGCCCTGATTTTCCATTAGGCCCGGTAGGCCCAGGCCTAGAGGTCTCCTAGTGTTGGGGTCCCCCCCCCAAAAAAAAATTTATTTTAAAAGAAAAAATTCCCAATTCAAATTTGTTTTTATTTTACCTTTTTTGATAGCAATTTTTTTATATATGCCTTCAAATTTGATTGATTGGTTCATCATATGTATAGTTATATGTATAGTTCATCATATGTATATTATGGCGTATATAAGGGATTAATAAGTTTTTTGGTTGCATTGTATTGGAGTTTTAATGATGAAGTTAATATGTTGTATTGCTTTTTGTTATTTGATAATGTTCTAGGCTTCTACTCTTCCAATAGCCAATTCTTGGTAAAATGGTACTTTCACAATGATTCATGATTATCTTTTTGTGCGTCAATTTTGGAAATGTTACGCCCACATCAGTGTTAGGGGTCCCCATCCCGAGTTGTGCCTATAGTCAAGAATTTTCTGAATCGGGCCCTGGTCATATGAACAGTGGCGGATTATTCCATTTGATCGGCCCGAGGAGGAACTTAATTTGGAGACCCATCGGATGTTTTTAAATATTCATTCCCTTAGATAAATACAAAAAAATACATTTAAATTTTTTTTTGTTTTTATATTCAGAACACTATAACAAAAAAACATTTTTTAAAGTATTATTCTTGTTGCTTGAGGTGCGATCCGCAGGTCACTTTTTTTACGAGAGCCTCGGAATTGTACTGCCACATATTCATTGCGTCATTTTAAACTATTATATAATATAAAGCTATCATAAAGTAAATCGAATAGAAACATCAGAGAAAACACGGCATTCGAAAGCGAATGAGTTCAAATAAGTACTGACCATCGAAATGAGAATGATAGAGAGACGGTTGGGGTCTCTGGACACAATGCACCAAGTTACGACGACAACGAACCTCGAACTGAACGAACTTTGGCACCAAGCAAGGTTGCCATACAAAAAGAAAAATAGCGCCAACGCGCCAAAGAGGCGGTAACAAATGTAGTACTAGGCTAGGAAACTTTTATTATTTGTCATTTAATTGTTTTATTTCCAAGTTTAAAGAAAGTTCATTTACTAGTCTTTCCAAATTTTTCTGCTCTTGTTGTTTGACAATGCGCGGCACTTGTCAATTTATCCGCGGAAATCTTTGGTTTTTTCCAATAGGCTCACTGTATAGGTGAACCAACGACACCTCCATTTTGATCGAGCAACCGCTCAAGTGCGACATCTGGAGACTCGAACCTTCTCCCACCCACTGACTTCATAGTTGGACTTTCCAGTCTACGGGTTTAACGTGCAGATATCCAGCCTAAACACGACGATATAAATGCCGTTCTTCGGGATTCGAGCTGAACGTCCGAACCGTAACGCGCTACCACTCAGCTAACTCGGGCTTCCAAATTTCTCTCGAACTTCCTAGATCTAAACCAAACTTTTCTTGGCTATTGCAGACTTAATATTTGCCTTTGCATGAAGTGTGCGAGCTGAGAGGCCTACAACTCAACGTCATATCCGAATGAGAGACACGATATCTCCACGACATATAAACTGCTTGTTCTGGCTGGTTATTATTCTGTTTCACTCAGTGACGTAGCGAGCATAACTGGCGCCCGGGGCACGATACCTTTTTGGCGCCCCCCCCGAAAAACATATAGTAATATAATGTATAGAATTAGTTAACAGGACCATTAGGCCCCCCCTCTGCGAGTGGCACCCGGTGAATGATAGACCCCTTGCCCCCCCTCTCGCTACGCCACTGGTTTCACTCAGCAGTCTGGATAAGTTTCTTTTTTTTTTTCAAGTCTTCTCTTTGTTTGGATTACAGTTAGAAATCCTATTTGTAGCAAAAAGCTTTCTCAACTTTGATTTAAATTTTGATTCGTCTGACTGATTTTAGTAAAACAACTCTCTCTCTCTCTTTCTCTCTTGGTTTGCTGCTACAGTTGTAGTACAATATTACACTGAGCATACATCTTTCCCTTGAATAGGTACTCATAAGAGACCCTTTCCTGAGAAAGCTGTTCCAAATAATTTTTGTTTTAGGAAATGAGGAGTTAAAAGATTTAGAATTTTTTCTAATCGAATGAAATTTTTTGCTTAAAAAGCAAAATTTGAAAATGGAAATTTGAAAGAATTATTTCAAAAGTCAGAAACCGAAATTTGAAAAAGAGAATTTTAAATAATTATTTCTTTAAAAAAATTTTAATATATTTTTAACAGTGATTAAACAGCTTTTAATCTTTAAGAAATAAAACCATTTCATTTTAAATCGAAAATGCAACACATCGGGTTGCCACTCAGCTAGTAGAGATTATGGGATGAACATTATTTTTTTATTAAAATGTTTTGGCGCCTCCCTTGGCAATAATCCGTACCTCCCACGTTGGAAACCGCGGCTTTAGAGTGAAAGACGGGAATATAGTAAAATGCATTACGAGAAAATGTGTGAATATATTCACGCTCCATCATAAAAATTCATTTGAGGGATATCCGAGAAAAATAATGCTTCCACTCTACAGCATTTTCAAGGTGAAATAAGAATCATGGTTTTTCATAACCAACGAAATGTTTCACATCATTACGAACATATCATATCAAAAGACGTGCTTCGCATTACCAAGTTCTAAAGTTAAATCGTTGAGCTCTAAACCGATATTCGGCGATGCTTTTCTTTTTTTTTCGCAGTTGCCTTAAAGCTTTTATTCTGAAGTTTAGCGAATGATTTTATTTCAGTTCGTAAACTGAACTGCTTTTTATTTGGCTGCGCATTAATTTCCCATGCGTTGTCCCAAATCTCTTCTGTTGCTGTTGTGGGCCTAATGGCTAGAGCTCTGGCTACCGATACTGGAGTCTAAGGGTTCGATTTCCACTGTTGTCATGGATGTTCGAAGCCTCTAGGAACGTCTACCCTCGTGTAGCAAAAATATGACCGTAACACTCAACCAACCAAATTCTGTTGTCGGGAGTTTATGATTTTGCGTTTATTGGTCCAACAAAACTCCTTGATTGGGGAAGGCTACATTTCAAAATGTTTGCCTAACTATCCTATTTTGCGGACGGCAGAGCTATGATGAGTGACTGTTGCCCCTTGCGATGCGAGAGATCAACATTCTGAGATCGTTGTCCCGGCATTCACATACTATTTCGGTTGTCCAACAGTTACTTTTTGTAGCTCCGCCAGCGATCCCTATTTAGATTGGAAATAACGAGAAAATTTGCAGGTGACCCAACGATCTATTTTAATTGGGATATAACGGCAGGCATTGAAGTGTGAGCTCCTTTTCACACCCTAAGAAACGAGCAAGAAACTGCGTGATTTTGCTGATTTAGGGTGATTCGTTCTGCTTCTTTTAGAAAATTAGGCTCATTCCCAATACACGGTGCCGCGGCTTGGCGATACTTTTTTTAGATTTTTTTAGATTTTTGCCAATTTGGCGATGAAACGCCAAATGTGGTTTGTGTTTGTTTTATGCTTTTAAGGTAACCATTTATTGCTCCCGATTTGAATAAGATGGCGATATTTTTTGGCGATGTTTTTTAGATTTTTGCCAAATTTTTAGATTTTTGACTATAAAATGCCAAATGTGGTTTCTGTTTGTTAAATGCTTTTAAGCCCGTTTAAGTTTGCTGTATATATCACTTCCTCTTTGAATAATTAATGGCCAATCAGGGCCTGTGTTTTACCGGTAGACCAGTTTAATCTGGATTTTTAAACCGCGCCTGTTTCAAAGAAATTAATCCGTTCAAAATCCTTCTTGGGATTTGCAGTTCCATCGCTCGGACGTACATTTCTTTGCTAGGTATGGCTTCTTTTGTGAATGAGAGAGTGAATTTGGATTTCTTTAGGGATATTCAAAAAGCGGGTAAGAGAACTGTAATTGAATATTGTATGTATATTGGGTTAATCACTAATGTTTATTATTGTCCAAATTGTAATTTACCAATGACTTTAACTGAAAGAAAAGACGTTAATGATGGGTTTTCTTGGGTTTGTCGTGTTCGGGGTGGTGGGGAGGAACATCACGTTAAAAGATCGATAAGATGTGGTTCCTGGTTCGAAGAGAGTAAATTGGATTTAATTGCGGTTTTAAAATTAACTTATTTATGGGTAAAAAAAAAACGCCGTGTTCTTGGATTACAGACGAATTGGATGAATCCGAAAGTGAATAACCGGTAAGTGGTTTTTTTTAAAATTTTAACATGAAATAATATAAATGACAACATGCAGAACTTTCATTTTTTTACTTGCTGATATATTTAACCAAGATGTATTTTACATTTGTTTAAATGAATTATTTGCAATATACTGACTTTTTTAGCGGGGGGTTGGGGGGCGGCAGCCCCCCCCCCACATATAACACATTTCTCATTATTTTTTTGTATTTGTGTATTTTTGTGCTTTTTCTGTGGTTGTATAGTTTAAAAAATGCGTAATTTTGGGACTTTTCGGACTTTCTCGTTCCAATAACACGCGTTCTGCTTGGGCGACAAAAAATTTAAAAAAATAAAATCGACTATTTAAATAAATATATGTATTTTATATTTATTTAAATGACTTATTTGCAATATACTGACTTTTTTAGCGGGGGGTTGGGGGGGCGGCAGCCCCCCCACACATAATAAATTTCTCATTGTTTATCAGCTTTCATTTTTTGTATTTGTGTGTTTTAGTGCTTTATTGTGGTCGTACAGTTTAAAAAATGCATATTTTTGGGACTTTTCGGACTTCCCCGTTCCAAAAATACGCGTTCGGCTTGGGCGACAAAAAATTTAAAAAAATAAAATCGACTGCCCTTATTTAACTTAATTTTTTTATTTTCTGTATAAATTTTCAATGAAAGTTCTGCCTGTTGTCATTTATATTATTTCACTGCATTGGAACCGCCATCTTGTTTCCGTCTCCCATCGCCAAATTGGTGACGGGAGACGGAACCAAGATGGCGGTTCCAATGCAGTGAAATACAAGGGGCACCGTATATTGGGAATTAACCGAAAATTAAAGTAAAATTTAATACTTTTAGCACAAGCATGGGATAAGTAAATATTCAAAAAGCTGCAGAACAGAATATTTTAGATTTATCCTGTTGAAATAAAACATATCTGTGAATTAAATTGAAACATAAGAGAAAAAATGAGCAGTTTTTCAAGGCCTTCTTCCATTGAACACATACATTATATGGACAAAAGTATTTGGACACTGCATGTTTTTCAGAAAAACCTGCTTTATTTTCTATTAGTAATTGGTAGGCCGAGCCCTGATCTGTACGCAATTGTAATGATAAATTCAAGAACAGGATCAAGACTGATTTCGCAGCAAAAACAGTATCCAAATGTAGCATAGGGGCTGGTTGGCTCATTGACTCCACCAAGAGTTCAAATTATCCACGATCTGTAAGAACAGCTCTAGCATATTTGATATTTGTCAGATTATAATTTTTCATCTTGTGTTCTGTCTAATTTTTTTGCAGGGAAGGTGTAAATATATTCTGCAGTCAGATACGTTTCAAGAAAATTTCAGCATAAGGGGTAAAGGCTAGTATATACATATAGAAAAAATTCAGGTAGTCTCTTCTAACGAAACTACCGCGGGTTATTAATGTAAGATTACTTATCATTGCTTACCTCTTTTGTATATATATATATATATATATATATATATATATATATATATATATATATGTGTGTGTGTGTGTGTGTGTGTGTGTGTGTGTGTGTGTGTGTGTGTGTGTGTGTGTGTGTGTGTGTGTGTGTGTGTGTGTGTGTGTGTGTGTGTGTGTGTGTGTGTGTGTGTGAGTCAAAATTCTGACGCATTTTGATACTTTTCTGTTTACTGCTTGACCAAGCGATACAGACTGGGTTTGGTGCGCTGCCAAAACTATAACTCGCGACGCAGGACATCTGAAATTTTACTTTCCCGCGGATCGTTATGGAGAAACATAACCCTACGTTAAAAAACTAATAACTTCTCATGAACGGCATGTTAAGCCATATCAAAATTATAATAAATAACAAGGGATGTCGTATTAAGTATTAAAAGCTGTAAACTGAGAGCCCATCTATAGCCATTTATAGAAAAAGTCTCTATTTTTCTACATTTCAAGTTTAAACAAATTAAAAAAACTTACGTTAACACCTACTTATCCAATACCCATTCAAATATCTCGAAATAATGACTTGTTAACTTTAGACTTTGCTCCCCGCCAACATGGTATAGTGGTTAGCGACGGGGACTTCCACACAGTGGAAGTCAAATCCACTGCGTGGATTGGGTTCAAATCCCGAATTAGTCTTGGTGGCGACAGTGTTGTCCCCTCATAGGGAGCAATGGTGGCTCACCTAAATGATGCTCCCACAATAAATAGCCGGTATGACTTCGCGGGGAATAACAAATGGCGAATATCTCACAAGTGCCTCCGCATTAGAAAAAAAAAAGAATAAGAAAAAAGAAAGAAATCCAGATCTAGACTACATATCTGCAGAAAATCATTCCCGACACTGTGATGTACAATTGGATCTATCAGTCGAGTGTTTCTAATTACAACAGGTACAATTACCCGAGGAGAACTCTATAGAGATAGCTAACTTCTACCCTAACTTGGGTATACGTAAATTGAAGTGACCCTCTAATGAAGTATAAAAGACACTTAATATATATATATAAATATATATATATATATATATATATATATATATATATATATATATATATATATATATATATATAACAAAGTTTATTCTTTACTTGACACATATACTTGCATTTCAAAACAATACTGCGTACTACTGGTACAACCTGTATAAACACTGTGCAAGGAAATACAGTTCGGTATACTCACAAGTATACACACTATGCAAGGAATATTATTTCAAAAATACTCACAACTTAATCTAAAGTCAAACCAGCGATGCTGCTCAGTAATCTTTGGCCTATAACCACAAATAACCTTCGTCTAACGGGTTGATAAGAACTCGCGTAAGTTTGAAGCAAACTAGCTAATCGCCAGTCGCGGCAACTCGCCTAAATCACTACAAATAAACCAGACTCTCTGCTGTAATCTAGCTGCTCGGTATTTATACCAACGGCATATGCCAAAATTAGCATAACTTAAGCGGCTTCTTTAATTTTATGAACTTAAAAGTTCGATTATTGTCAATCGAATCTTATATCGACCTTACATCGGCCTCCCTCAGAAAAAAAAAAAATTAGGTAACTTAGTAAGTCTGAATGGCTTCACTTAGCTAATTGAAAACGTGTGTTGGTCTGACTTTTTACATAATGGGTGTCAAAGCCAAAAAACCCTCTACACGTTGTGTGGGATAAAAACGCCAGTCCCATTGTACAGATCTAACCCCTAAGGGTCCAGGCGACACCTACAGAGGTGGTTTTGCAGAGTTGAGGATACTGGCCTGGCCAGCTGCGCCCTAGAAAGTCTATTTTAATAAAAGTGTCAACACAACTGCACAGCATGACATTTCTTGATTGTTTGTAGACCCCCTCCCGCAATTCGTAGTGAACATGCGTTATATTGTGTGAAGTTAGTACATTAGTTAGTTAGTTATCTGTATGCAGTATGCATTATTTTCTATGCACTACATGTTCCCTTCCAAAAAATTATCCTCTCAGGGGGTTTATCTTCTTTAGGTAAACACAGGTGTCGCAATCCAGAGGTACCTGTAATGAAGCGCCTTCGGATATATGAAAATTTCATAGAAATATTAAGAGGTGAAGTCGATCGAAGGCTTCCATCATTACATTGATTTGATAAAATTGGGAACGCCGGCTGAGCGGGACGATAATTACAGAGCGGAGCGGTCTGTGTGACATAAGGTAGTGAATAGTCTTGCGGCTGGTGGTCAACTTGGGAGGTTGATCGCCAGACAAGATTAAGAGAAGATGTCGCCAGGGTTGACATTACACGACAATGGAACTGTGGTTTCGGATTTACAAGCGGCGGAATGTAAGAACCAGGCCGTCATGGGATGGTTTATGCAAGCATGTTCCCACGGGGGGCGTATGCTGGTTATCAGGGGCGGCCAATTAAATAAGTTTTAAGTGAGCAGCGAATGATGTTTCTTGCAGAATATTTGAATGGAGGGGAAGTTTTGAGAAGGAGGAGACACGAAAGAAGAAAGGAGGTTTGAAAAGTATAAATTTGGGAGTTAAAAAAAAGGGGGGGCTCTCAGATCTCTCTCTCTCGAGTCTCAGACTCAGACTTCTGGCGTGTCGGGTCAAGCTTCGGTTCCCCGTTTATTTCCTGAGATTTTGCGTATTAGAGTAGAGCTGCGGTTCTCCTTGTGTTATTACTGCGGTGAGTCGAACTTGGAGTTCCCCTCACATATTTACTGATAAAATAGAAATTACCCTGCATATAAAATAATAGTGGAGCGAGTGGTGTAGCGGTCACAAGAATTATCAGAGACGTAGAATCAAGAGGTGTGTGTGCCCTGCCTATGTACGGAAGGATCCAACGGACCCCAGCTAGACGAGTCAGCGGAGTCAACAATCTGCTAAATATCAACGGAACCGAGTGAGTGGCACAATTTATTGTTTAGATCAGTCCCCTTTTTGTTTTGGTTTTTATTAAAATAAGGTTGATTACGGTCAGAGTAGGAGTAATTTATATAAGAGTTGAATAAGTAATTTGAGTTTTGGTTATTTGTCGTGCGCTCCCTATTTTCCTCGTCAAGTAAATTTTGAATGTTAATATTGGATATAATGATAAACTGATTTTGGTATATGGATAAGTGTGCCTATAAAAGGTATGATTAAAATAATATGTACAAAAAATTTATAATAATTTGTAAATAAATTAAGTTTAAGTTAAATTTAAATCAACTCTCTGTTTTATTTGTTCTTCAATATTTTAGTTCACTTGTTCGTCAATTGCTAATTACGTCCTGAACTACGGGTTATTAACAAAATAATTTTAAAACACAACGCACCCAACTACCCCTTTATAAATAAATTAATGTACTACCTAACTAATTCACGCCCGATAAGATAACTTTGGACGAGCAATACGACAGTACCCTAGCGAACTTTTCCTCTTTTCTCTTTTCCTCTCCTCAGTTCCTTCTACTTTTTCCTTTTTTTCCTTCCTCGTTGCGGTTGCCTCTTCGGAGGTTAGGGCTCCTCATCAGAAGCTGTAGACATTCTGCTGCTTTTAGCTTTTAATGGCAATAAACTGCCCACGTGTTTGCCGTGCGTGGGACCCGTGTCCCAGGAAATGGGGATCCTGGTAGTTGAGGGGTTTTATTCTTCGCCATAATGTGGGCTTTAGTAAGGTAAATCTCCAACATACTACTTTGGCCCTTGCTTCAGGTAAACGGGAGGTGCACATTGGTCCCGTGTGTACCAATCGGATGGTCGGTTAGACTTGATTCACTGGCTCAGGGCTAAGCAACCGGTCACTGGCCGCGCGCGTATAGTTCCCGGTTAGCACTGGCGCAGTAACCGGCGTCCCCTTGTTGGGCTCTATGGTGGGTGGTGCCGCCGGGGACCGAATATACGGCCCTTTTTTATGGATACTAAAAAAGGTGAAAGCAGCAGCAGTAGTAGTTCGTCGCCTCTCTCTTCGAGGGAGCAATCGTCACAATTTTGTCATAAAACGTGTGGACGGTACATTTGCAACGGCGTCCCCTTTCGTAATTCAGAAGTGTGTTAATGCATCCGCAGGAAATGTTGAAAGCATAAAAAAACTCCGTTCAGGTGACCTCTTAGTAGAGGTTGCGACATCAACACAAGCGGCGCAACTGTTAAAAGTCGCAACATTTGGTAATATGGCAGTATCTGTAGCTCCACATGCTTACCTAAATTCTTCGAGAGGTGTTATTTCGGAAGTCGATTTAGTGCACACCACCGAAGAAGAAATCTTGGAGCATCTACGCCATCAGCTTGTCTCTGCCGTGCGTCGTATTAATATCCGTCGGGGTGGGAATGCAATTACCACGAAACATCTCATCCTGACATTCGAAACATCTAAATTACCATCTTTTATCATAGTTGGGTACCTTCGATGTCCCATGAAACCGTATGTCCGGAACCCTCTCCGTTGCTTTCAGTGCTAACGTTTCGGACATTCGAAAACGGCGTGTCGTGGTTCCGCGGTCTGTGCTCGTTGTGCCCAGCCTGACCATTTATCTGATACATGTGACGTGCCAGCTAAATGTGTTAATTGTCATGGTAGCCATCCCTCTTACTCATGTTCCTGTCCGATGCGGATGATGGAAAAAGAGGTCCAAACTATTAGGGCCCATAATAACGTATCTTATATGGAGGCTCGAAAGCAAGTAGAGGCTCGGACTCATAGAGTCGGAGTTCCGTACGCTTCCGTTGCTACCACCAAAAAAGTTATGTGTACAGCTTACACCCAGACAGAATTTAACCCACCTTCTAATCAGCTGCAAAACAATAAAAACTCCATAAAACCATCTCTTAAATCTGAATCACAGAAAACCAAACTTAATCGTACCTAGACACCGACTTCAAAATCCTTCGCAAATAAAAAAGTAAAACGTGCGAATTAGTGAAGCGATTGAGTCTTTCCCGTAAGGTGAAAAACCCTCGCAATGTGGCGCGAAGGGATGAGGATTCCCTTCAAATATGCGCCTCAAATTCGGAACTTTCTGATCCTGACATTGGGGTGTCCATGGACACCTCTGCTCTTCCATCTCGTGTTCCTTCTCCCTCTTCGCCATAATGGCGACTCTTCTTTCTTGGAACTGTCGCGGTTTCCGAAATAAACTTTCTGATCTAAAGTATCTGATCACAGATTACCATCCGTCCTGTGTCGCACTTCAGGAAACTTTCCTGAAGTCAGCGGACACGACCAAATTACGTCATTACAGTGCTATTCGGAAGGATAATGTTTCGGGTGTGCGAGCGTCTGGAGGTGTCACTCTCCTGACCTCTCACAGCTATCCCTTTACTGTCCTCTCCTTGAATACTACACTTCAAGCAGTATCCATGAGCGTGCAGACGCGAATATTGATTTCCGTTTGCGCCATATACCTGTCGCCGAACGATGTTGATCAAAGGACTCTGGACGACTTGGTGATTCAGCTTCCGGAACCTTTTATTATACTCGGAGACTTTAATGGTCATAATGTGTTGTGGGGGAGTAGCTGTAACACCGCTCGAGGAAGGCAAGTGAAGCAGTTGCTAACTGACCATAATCTTTGCCTCCTCAATAATGGTGATCCTGCTCACTTTCACGAGCCATCTCGAACCTTTCACGCAATCGATATTGCCATCTGTTCACCGTCACTCTTTCCATTTAGTAACTTTTGGGTCGGGACAAACCTTCGCGGAAGTGACCATTTTCCTATATTTGTGTCACTGTCCGGCACAGGATCTGTGGTGTATCATTCTGCACGATACAAATATGAATCTGCGAATTGGTCGCGATTTACAGACAGCTGTCATCACCCAACACATGGTCGACGGTGATATTGATGATGCGGTTCGCCTTGTCTCCGAAGTTATAATAAGAGCTGCAGATGCAACCATCCCTAAGACTTCGCTAAATGGTCATAGAAACTGGAAGCCGTGGTGAAAACTTGAGTGTTGAGAAACCCTGAAAGAGCAACGGAAACAGTGGGGGATATTTCGCCGATATCCCACTACTGCTAACTTCGTGGCGTTCAAGCAAGCAAGAGCAGAAGCTCGTAGAGTGCGTCGACGATGTCAAAGAGAGTCATGGAAGAAGTGTGTTTCGGGACTGACATCATCCACTCCCAGTAAGCAGCTTTGGACAAAAGTGAAAAAATGCATGGATTTATATGCAGACTAGCCATTAAAGTGCCTTGTTCAAGATGGCGTTACCCTCTCTACTGAAGAGGACATAGGTAAGGCCATTGGCAACGCTTTTTGTTCTGTGTCCAGTGTGGCCTCATTTTCGAGGACTTTCATGAGACACAAACTGCGTGCCGAGTCTAGGCCCTTGCGTTTTGAAACTCAGTCCAACCTGACATACAACTGCCCCTTTACGGAGAAAGAGTTGGAGAGTTACCTTCGGCAGACTCGGATAACTTCCTCGGGTCCCGATGGCATTAGTTATGCTATGTTACAGCATCTCTCTCGCAGCTCACTCCGTAACTTGCTGGTTTTGTTTAGTAGAATCTGGGAGGAACATACTTTCCGAACCTCTTGGCGTAGGGCAATAGTGATTTCCTTTCCTAAATTGGGAAAGGATGCTACTAACCCTAAGAATTACCGTCCAATTGATCTCACTAGCTGTTTGTGTAAACTGCTGGAACGCATGGTAAACAATCGGTTAGTTTATGTGTTAGAAACCCAGCTATGTCTGTCACCTCTACAAAGCGGTTTCCGGCGTAGTCGGTCTACGATGGACAATATTATTGCCTTGGAATCTGATTTTCGTAATGCCTTTGTTACAAGAAACCACTTAGTGTCTGTTTTCTTCGACATCGAAAAGGCTTATGGCCGGACGTGGTGATATGGCATCCTTCGTGACCTTTATAACAACAACTTTCGTGGCCACTTGCCTATTTTCATTGCAAACTTCCTATCACTACGGGAATTTCAAGCTCGCATTGGTACAACACTTTCCTATGTTTACATTCAGGAAGAGGGAGTTCCTCAGGGTAGTGTACTAAGTGTGACACTGTTTTCTTTAAAAATAGATGGAATTTTAAGATGCTTACCTCCATCTGTTCGTGGAAACTTATAAGCTGAGGATTTACAGATTTCCTGCCAAAGCAAGAATATGCGCTACATCGATGGACAACTGCAAATTGCAATCTCTTGCATGATGACATGGTTTTCAGAGAACGGCTTTATGTTTTCGGCCGAAAAATCCTCTTGCGTGCATTTTTACAAACGCAGAGGTTTGCATTCCGACCCGCAGATTTACCTTGGCGATTCAGTTATTACCGTTGTGGACGTTGTTCGTTTCTTGGGCGTGTTGTTTGATAGTAAGTTAACTTTCCTTCCGCACCTAATGCATCTACGGCGGAAGTCCGAGAAGGCTCTAAACTTGCTGAAAGTTCTATCCAACACGTCCTGGGGAGCTGAGCGATCAACTATGCTCCGGGTCTATCGCGCGGTCATTCGATCGAAAATAGATTATGGGTGAGCCGTGTACGGTTCCGAACGTTTCTCTGTGCTGCGGAAACTCGACACGATTCATCATTACGCCCTTCGAATCTGTTCTGGTACTTTCAGAACATCTCCCCTAAAGAGTTTAAATGTCATCTGCGGTGAGACTTCTTTACCATCTATTCGCAAGCAATTGTCGCTTCAGTTGTACTTCTTTATCCTATCGCAACCTAATTACCCACTCCATTCTGCTCTACTTGACAGTGTGTATGACCGACTTTACCAAAATCGGCCATCCTGTATACCACCTGTTACAACTGGCAACAGGCGATCCTGACCTCTAGCGCCACCCAGCAGAGACTAAGCAGAAAAGAACGAACTCTGTGATGAGTAAACACCGATATCCGTTGTGCTGTAATGTTAAAATAGATGTTAAGTAGTTAAGTGTAATTGTTTATGTAATATATGTGTTAAATATAATAATTATAAAAGCAACGAGTAGTTTCTATGCTCTAGTCTGAATTAATTAGCGAACAGCATGATGGATAATACAGTTACAGGATATTTTCACCCCTCCCGAGACTAGAATCAAGATGCAGATCGAGAGCTGACTATATTGGAGGTAAGAACACCTTATTTATTTTCTCTAACGACCGAAGTCAGTGAAGATTTGCAATAATTTGGCATCCCTGCCGGGATGGGAGTGGAAATTTCTGAAACTTGAAATAGAATTATTTGTCTCAGAGTAGCTATTTAGAAATTGTTTTAAGTACTGTTTTTGTTTCGGTTTATATTGAAAGTTAGAAGAAATGACGGAAGATACAATAAACGTATTAAAAACAAAAAGAACTAAGTTAAGAACCGCCATTACCAAATGTTGTCAGAAAATAGAGGCTGAAATTGCAAAAACAGAAGTTAACGTTGAGGAGTTAGAAGAAACTTTAGAACTACTTAACGAGAAAGCAGAAACACTAAAGGGTACTGACACCGATCTCGAACGACTTTTGAAACCAAAAGAATATGAGAAAGAATTCGATAGTATAGAAGAGTATAGTGAAAAAGTAACGCTATGGAAGTTTAGGGCGAAGAAACGCATATCGGCAAATGCCCCCACCACCGCGTAAACATGACGATAACTCAGCAGTTCCGCACCAAATCGAAAGTCCAAAGAAACGATACGGTGACAGCTGCCGAAACTTTCGATTCCTAATTTTACGGAGATAGTAGTCAGTGGCTTAATTTTGGAATTCATTTTTCAATCGGCGATTAATAATATGAGGTCACTGAATAAAATTGATAAGTTTTAACTATCTGAAAGCATATTTGGGGGGAACTGCTGCTAGCATTGTAGAAGGAATTTTTCGCTGTCAACAGAGAATTACGATTCAGTTATTAAAACTGTTAGAAGAGCGATTCGGGCGAAAATCCATCTATAGACGCCCACATAGGCAATTTATTAAACATCCCTCTCCTGAACATTCGAGTGATGTTAAAGGATTCAGAAATTTATTTGATAGATGTCAGACACAAATTAGAAGTTTAGACGCATTAGGAGTTGTGTCTGATACTTATGGTTCCTTCTTATGCCCTATGCTTTTGAACGTTACTACCGCAAGATTTAGTGCTCGCATTAATAGAACGGAAGGTGCAACTGAAATTCAAAGTAAATGACTTAATGAATTTTCTTAATGAAAGAATTAACTTCACTTGAACGTACTAAAGCGACACTTTACTCAAACAGAAAAGAGATGATTTCCCCCGTCAAACGTTTTTACCACCCTTCTACTAGTCGCCGGCCTTTCTTCCCCCGTGACCCACATATGTCGACCGGAAAGGGTAAACATCATCGATGGCAAAAAAGGAATGTGCTACAGCTGCTGATTTATTTAGTAAACCGAAGCAGCGCGGAATATAGAAATAAACAGATTTGTGTGTTCTGTAATGATGACTCACACAACAGTCGTAGATTGCGAATTCGCACAGAGCTTGTCCTTGGATGAGAAAAAGTCTCCATTTTGAAAAAGAAAGGAGCCTGTTTTAGATGTTTGCACATTAAAACATATCGCGCGTGATTGCAAAGCGAAAACGATTTGCACAATATGTGGATATAAACATCTTTCGATTATGTGTAATTTTTTCTAAACATGATAATGTTAATAATGTTTCTTTGGAAAAAACAGAAAATAAAAGTGATAGCAGTGTCGGGAATAGTGTACTGACCATTCAGTCTGATTATACGGAAGTGTATTTACAAACTTTGATTGTAGGTATTCATGGAAAAGATGGTAAAAAAGGTTTTATTCGATGTATAATTGACACGGGGAGTCAAAATTCCTACATAAGTAAATATGTCGTTGAAAGGTTGCAATTAAAAAGTTTAAAAGAAGAAATTGTCACCCATGGGTTATTTGGCGGATTAGAAGTTTCGGAAAAGCATAACCGCTATCGTATAAGATTAAGCAGCATAGATGAATCCCACACTTGTGAAGTTGACGTGTTGGATGAAAAGAAAATTTGTTCTGTAATTCCTAAAGTCAAAAATATGTATTGGATTAGAGAACTGAGAAATAGGGGAATTTATGTCAGTGACATTTTTGAAAAAGAAACATCTCGATTGTACCAAAAGGATCCCCAAGAGATTCATTTGCTGCTAGGAGCAGACATTGCGGGTAGTTTATTTACTAGTCAAATTGAGCAACTTCCATGGGGAGGATTGGTAGCTTTGAAGACTAAATTGGGATGGACATTAATGGGCAAAATGACCTCTGGCAACACTGAGACAAAAAATTCCTTGTCAGGACTGACTTTATCTCTACATGTGTCCGACGCCAAACTGGCCGACCTCTGGCGCTTAGACACATTGGGAATTTTGGATAACGAAGAAAACAAAAATAAGAGTTTATTAGAAGAGGAAGCAAGAAAGTATTTCGTAGACACAGTGAAACGCAATAAAGATGGTCGATATGAGGTATCACTACCCTGGATTTTAGATAACTCCATGTTACCCAGTAATCGAGACTTAGCTGAAAAATGTCTTCGTAAGACTGAGAAGAAACTTGTTAGTTCGAATAAAAGGGAAGACTATCACGAAGTTTTTAGTTATTGGGAATCTAATGACATAATAGAATGTATAACCGATGAAAAGGAACATGGAACACACTTATTTGCCTCCATCGGCCTATAATTAAGGAAACAAGCCAAACAACAAAAATACGCCCTGTGTTCAAACGCTTCGGCACGGTTAAAAAACCTCTCCTTCATTGAATGATTGTCTCACTAAAGGCCCAATTAATTGAATTTTACCCAGAATTTCTAAATCGTTTCCGAAAATATCGGATTGCAGTTTCTTCCGACATCGAAAAAGCATTTCTCCAACATAAGCATTAGGGAGACGATCGAGATTCTACGGTTTCTGTGGTTCGATGCCGAAAATAACTGAAACTATATCGTCACAACGGGTAGTTTTTGGACTGACTTCTAGTCCCTTCCTATTGGCGGCAACGCTTGATTATCATTTGAACCAAGTTCCAGATAATTTGTCTGAGACCGCAGAACTTTTGAGAAACTCATTTTATGTAGATAACTCCCTGATCAGTCTAAATTCGATACAAGAAACGAAAAATTCATTGAAGAATCTAATTTAATTTTGTCTTCAGGACATTTCAATTTGAGATGTGGCGATCTAACGTGCCAACTGCTATGATAACTGAAACGGAAGCTGTACATATCTTAGGATTGTTGTTGGGCTCTTGAAACGACACTTATCATTAAAGATAGAACAAATGCTGATCGATGATGAACCTGTGACTAAAAGAAAGGCTCTGTCCTTATACAAAGAATTTTTGATCCTATGGATTTACTGTGCCCGTCATACTTGTAGCAAAATTATCCTTCAAGAAACTTGGCTACTAAAAATAAATGGGATGACGAACTACCAACACCTTTGAACAACAGTTTAAAACTGGTTTAATCAATATTTGTGCTTTCTCAGTTACGTGTGCCTCGATGGTTGAATAATAGCTATGATAAAGAAAACGAAATCACCCTTCATGTATTTTGTGATGCAAGTCACCGTGCTTTTGCAACTTGCGTCTTTTTAAGAATTTCAACTACTGCAGGTATCAGGGTTCAGTTAGTTAACTCCAGGAGTCGTCTAGCTCACCTTAAACCGATATCGATTCAAGCTTTGGCACTTTTGTCCTGTTTGATTGGTGCGAGACTTGCATCAACAGTTTTTATCTGATTTACAAGTTACCCAATGTGCTACTGTCCTTTGGAGTGATCTTCTACAGCTTGGGGTGGATTAAGAGAGAACACTCATGGGAACGTTGTACATAATAGAGTTCAAGAGATACGAACGACTAACAAATCAATTCTACCTGGAGACCATCCAGGTTCATCTTAACCCTGCGGACCTTCGAATCAAGGGGCTGTTCTGCAGCTCAACTGTCGAAGTCCAGCTGGTGGGAGGGACCTCCTTGGCTTTACCTTACTGAAACCGAATGGCCCCAAACAGATGAACAACTGATGAAGATCTTTTGCATCAAGCGGACGAAAAACTATTTTGACTTCTCAGAACAAAGAGAAAAATTCAGATTCAGACTGGTATTACCGATATTTCTCATCTTTCCAGAGATAGTCAGGTTGATAGCTTGGATTTTTCAGATTTTGTATAACGAAGGAGTTCAGAACGGAACACTGCGAATCTCTCGGTAGCTAGGAAACTGAAAGAGCTGAAAGGTCATTGTGTCGCCTGATTCAGAAGGATTCCATTTACTGGGACAAGAAGATAATTCTATTCGCGCTTTAAGGCCCAATAGTAGATCAAGATGGCATTTTTACGAGCAAAGACTAACATAATATACCGAACGATATAGAACATTCCGATTCCCTGTATCTTGCCTTCTAATCACGCAGTTGTACATTCATTAATTTTGAGAAACATATAGAACTGCAGCATGCAGGTGTCTCGGATACTAATGGCCAATTTGAGAGAGAAATATGGATATTGAAGTCGAGAAAAACCATTCGAAAAGTCATCCAAAAATGTGTAAAGTGTCAGCGGTTCAATGCACAGAAACTCCGAAACTGAACCTGGCATTCCCCGGAAGATAGGAGTTCGGATGCATCCGTATTTGAAGTCGTGGGTGTGGACTTGGCAGACCCACCTTTATTTGAAAGGAAACACAAAATCATGGATTGTATTGTTACGTGACCCGTTTTCCGAGCGCTACACCTCGAGCTTGTGACCTCCTTGTCAACTGAAGCCTTTATACTGTCTTTGAGACGGTTTTATCGCTAGAAGAGGAAACCATTCATCATATATTCAGATAATGGGACTAACTTTATTGGTACAGATAGGGCATTGGTAATATTGATTGGGATGCTGTCTTATCTGTCGCCACTACCCAGAAGATCGATGGAAGTTCAATCCCCATCTGCAGCCTGGTGGGGCGGCTGGTGGGAGAGATGATCCGATATGTTAAACAACTTTAAGACGATTTTGGGGCGAGCGTCATTAAACTCTGAAGAGTAAATACTATCTTATGCGACTGTGAACAGATAATCAATTCTAGACCCATTTCATACGTGTCAGAAGATGTAAGAGATCCAGCCCCTTTGTACCCTTCAATGTTCTTGCATGACTTGCCTTCTTCAGGAATTCCTGACATTGATGCAGTGGATGGCAATGAACTGACTATGAGGGCTAAATATCGACAAAGATTTAGAGCAGAATTTGCGCAAGGAGATTCCGCAATGCATATTTAGGGCAGTACGTCAACGAACGGTAAAAGAACGGAATGACAAACAATTAAGCTATTGGAGATGTTGTTCTTCTAGAAGACGCAAAGGAAAACGTATGTCATGGCCTTTAGCAAGAGTGATTGAGATCTTTCCTGGTAAAGCTAAGGTTGTCAGAATAGCCAGGGTGGAAGACTCAGTCTGGTGTTTTTCTTAGACCAGTACAGCGACTCTACTCGACTGAAATTCCCGCCAGTGCAAAGTAGGGTTCTGCAAGAGCCAGTAGATGTTGAGAATACCACGTCAGATGAAGGAACCGTTCCACCAGAAACTGTAGGTATCCAGAACATCAAACCGGACAAAGGAAATCAACCAGTGCCTCAGTGGTTAGGTCACCGGTCGTATCCAGAGTTGGACGTATGGTGAGACCCTTAAGAGACTGAATCTAACTACATTGAGCCCCTCCAAGACCGTCGGGCCTCAAGGTGGGAGAATGTTACAACTGGCAACAGGCGATCCTGACCTCTAGCGCCACCCAGCAGAGACTAAGCAGAAAGAACGCACTCTGTGATGAGTAAACACCGATATCCGTTGTGCTGTAATGTTAAAATAGATGTTAAGTAGTTAAGTGTAATTGTTTATGTAATATATGTGTTAAATATAATAATTATAAAAGCAACGAGTAGTTTCTATGCTCTAGTCTGAATTAATTAGCGAACAGCATGATGGATAATACAGTTACAGGATATTTTCACCCCTCCCGAGACTAGAATCAAGATGCAGATCGAGAGCTGACTATATTGGAGGTAAGAACACCCTTATTTATTTTCTCTAACGACCGAAGTCAGTGAAGATTTGCAATACCACCATTTGGACTTCGTATGAGGACGTTCCTTTTTTTCGTCGTCTCTCTGTGATGTGGATGTTATGCTGCAACCGACTTCCTTTCCCACCTTGGCGTAATCACAAGATTCGTACTCGCGTCCCTTCCAGGGTTTTGTAAAGTTAAGTACGGATTCTGTCGTGTATCGCCAGCTTTTTGCGTCACCCCTCGAAAAGTTACCCTAACTATGTTGATGTTTATACCGACGGCTCAAAAACAGAAGACCATGTTGGCTGTGCCTACGTTTGTGGCATTGTGGCAGAGATGTTAGGAGCTACACACTTCCCGACTGTCTTTCTGTTTTTTCAGCAGAGTTTATCGCTGTACACGAGGCATTGAAGTATATCTTCCGTCAGAGAAGTAGGTGTTTCATCTTAAATACAGATTCCATCAGTGTTTTAGAGACTTTGGAGAATGGTGATGTATCCCACTCCCATTCCCTTTTATCTCCGGTGTTGGATCTGCATCGTCGCCTCTGTCGTTGTGGTTTCAGTATTTTGTTCTGCTGGGTGCCGGGTCATGACGGCATATCGGGTAACGAGCAAGCAGACACTGCGGCTAAAGGTGCTGTGTGTCGTCTGGTTCAGCCTATTCCTATCGCTGATTTGAAGTCCGCTGTCAAAAAGTTAGTTTGGCATGAATGGCAAAGTGAGTGGAATTTTGAGGTCAACAAGTTGAGACAGATTAAGCCATTTGTTGGGGCTTGGCTGTCTGCTTCATTGGTTTATTTTCGTCGAACGTCATCTTTCCCTTAACGCTACGCAACGGACTCCTACTTGAACAGGCCCTACGTTAACCTCACTTGGAACTTCAAATTCCAATTACATTCTTATTCTTATGTATACAGTACCAAGTACACGCAAAAGACAACCTTAGGTCTGATTGGCCAGCCCAGTCTTTACTTGCTCTAGCCTAAAGATAAAATGCCCATCAGTGTTTTCAATGCAGTTTTTCAAAATTTAAATTTTTATCTTATGGTTAATGAGGAAATATTGATAAAAGAGTTATTATATATGTTGCTTTCAACCGCCTAATTATAGTTCTTGTTTCACCCATTGTTAAAATTCTCCATTATAATTTAAGTTAGCCTTGCCAGTTTGGTTACTCGTACTCGTTCTAGTTAATTAGTTCATTTATCAACTAATTAACTTATTTTTCCTCCCTTAATCATTGTCAACACTATTTTTAACCTTCCGAATGATGTCATATGCTAACACTGATACTGGGGGGTAAAGGAGCTCTTGCTCCCTGGGGCCTCTACAGCCTTTATGTCAATGTCTATGGGTCATATTAAAAGAAGTAGCCAATCTCCAAAATAGCATCATACAATCTAAAAAAAGTAAATAAATATTCCTTGAGAGAATTTGGAGGAGCACTTTTGTTTTTACTTTTTACAGAAACTAAAGTTCACTGTGAGTGTATTATTACCGTTTATGAATCTCTATTATGATATTTGAAAATCTCATACATATTACTTTGTTATGTCTTAAGAGTTTTGAGATCCTTTATGTATAATTCTCGTGTGTCAGTAATCATAATAACGTATTCGAATTACTAGCATAGGACTTATTACATTTTCTTTTGTTCTTCCGCCACACTTATCATAGTAAAAGTTTGAAAATTACTATCTTCAGGCATTTATGAAAGTTCGAATATTTTCCCTCATAGTTTTAAAAGTATTAAAATTATTTTTTCTTAATTTCATGTAGGTTCTATCAAAATATTCAGATAATTAGTTCATCGATGTATTGTATATTGCAAAATACTAGATCCTTCCTAGTAGGAGATCTCAACATATGAATGAACAAGAAGAAAAATTCTAGTAACTTAAGTTAAATGCTTTTTTAGTGGGTATTAAATTAGTTGCATAAGTTGTCTGGGTTAACTTGCAGATGTCAAATATTTTTTCTAGCGCAGTACAAGTATGACAATACAGAATAAAGGGAATTTATAGTCATTTAAAAGCAACATATTTCGCTGTCACAAGATTTTAGTAAGCTGTATAAATATGAATTTTTAATATAAAAAATCTACTATGATGTTAAAAATGTAACATTCCAACACAAATCATTTACATATCAACTATCCGGTTAAATGGCAAGTAAAAAAAAACTCAAGGACTCTCAGATTTTAGGCTACATACCTTTAATAGAATTTATATGAGTACAGTGTAACTTCACTGGATACCTTTTATTTGGAACAATTACTGGCCACCATAGAGAAGTTTCACTGAATATGAATTTTCGAATTTGGTTACAATCAGAAAGAACAAAACCTTCATTACCTATGAAATTGTAATTGATTAGTTATTAAAATTGATATATTGTATTTTAATATTTAATATGTCATAATATATAGGTGGTTGGAAGTCTGCAAGGCGTGTTAAGTTATGTATTGTAATAAATAATATTGATATATTATACTGAAATTGTATGAGGTTAATTATCTGAATTTATCAGAGGTTCCAGAAAGGAATCTTTCTGATAAATCTATAAGCAAAATGTGTATGAAATTAAAAAGTTTTCCTGTTATCACTTTCAGTACTGTTTAAAAATCGTCAGTGACTCATTACCTACAGTGAATTTTATCCTATTATCCTTCTTTATAAATTCATAATTCTTTGTAATCTTATCTGTATTCTGATTGCAATTCCAAAATTTCTCCCATACCTTTATGATTCAAGACAAAAGAAAAGAAAATTCCTCACACGGTGGTATTTTCATTCTCTTATAAGAAATTGCAGGCCATCATGAGTCCTCAAAATGTACTTTGAAGTTTATGAGTTCTCTGGGCTTCAAAGGAAGAGACAGTATTAATAAACTTTTCTTATTCATTCTTCCATTTTAATTTCATTATTGAGCTTTGAATATCTTTTTCAAATTAATTTCATGGATTGAGATTGTATATGTTTGCATGAAAGTAATTATCGGAGTTGTATTCTTAATTTATATTTTTTACTTCATTATATTATTACTGAAATATGCTGTTTGATTAAAATATTGCAGTGTCAGAATGACCATATATAATTTGTACATCTTTAATACTACGGGAGCTTGCATTTATTATGCTGAATGGAACCGTAGGAACCAATCTGGCATGTCAAAAGATGAGGTAAGTTTATTTAGACATAATTCTTTTAACTTGGTGACTTTGCTTCAATATTGTTGTATGAGATATTTTATATCATTCAATAATCTGGGCAATAAAAAGTGCTCTTTCACTCTTATATTATACGGAACAGATGTAGTATCCGCAACGGGCCATTGCCAATCTGGCGAAAAGTTGGCCCCAAAATCCCGTTCGGAGATCTGTCTAGGCTTAAACTGCGAAATGTAAACAATAAATTGGAAACAAACTTACTGCTGGCTTTATGAAAACTCATAGGTGCACACGGGATCTTCGCTTCGCTCAGATACCCTTGCTTCACTCTGCTACGCTTCGTTACACATCCATCGAAAAACATTACTGAAAATCCCCAGCCGCTGGCTTCGCTACACTACCGCTGACTGTTGTACAGTAAAAAAAAATGCTTCCGCTGGCTGTCGCGGTCAGGAAAACAAAGCTTATCGCAAAAAAATACCATCTGATTTTAAAATCCTCCCTGCCAGAATATAAAAACTGCCAAACATCCATCAGATTTGGCGGAAAAATCGCCCCTTGGCGTTCGTTGCGTTATACTAATCTGTACCTATTATACTTTTTAATTATACTCAGTAGTTTATATTCATGGTCTTTTTTTTTTTAAAACATCTTTTTGCATTTAAAAATATTGATTTTATACTATCAAGAAAACCTTGTCTATGAATTTCTGAGATTGTAAGATCAAAAGTTTTAAAAAGTGATGTATTCATTGCTAAAAGTTCATTGAAAAAAAAAAGCGTTTAATTTTCATCAAATGTTTCCTGGAGACTGGAAATTTCTCCCTAGAAAGGGTTGCACTTCTATATATAATCATAAAGAACATTGCTTCTTTTTTTAATATGAAATATTTGCTTCTGAAAAGGTATAACATTGTAATATTTCTTTTTAAACATTAATTTTCAAGAAAAGCAACTCTATTTTTTACACACAGCATTTTGTTGTAAGGAATAACAATGACATTTATTTGGTTTAATTTTGCTTATTTTTAGTCTATATTTATAACATAAGGTTTTTTTTAAATAAAAAAAAATTCCCAGTAAAAAATGCTATCTATATTTGGAGAGAAAAATACAAGATCATACTCTCTTGAAGGTAGTGATAGGGAAACTATAGTAAATTTTTAAAGTAGTTTCCCATTTTTGGAAAAGTGGTTTTCATTTTGGAAGCTGTAACAATCTATTCATTTTGGAATGGAGTGAATGGTATTTAATTCTGGTGTTTGTGCTAGTTAATGATAGTTTTAGTATTAATTATATTTAATAGTAAGAACTACCATTTTTCTGTACTGTTTTCCTCTTTTTTATTTAACTACACATTACTCTATTTAAACCCCATGTTTACACCATGATTGAGAGAATCTATAAATACAAAAATAGAGATCGCCAGCTCACCCACATTTCATGAACTTAGATTTCACATTTATTGAAGGCTCTGTAGTATGACCAATAAGTCAATAAGTATACTGAAGTGAATGTGATATCATATAAAGAATAACTGTAAATTTTCAATGAATAAGTTTTACTATAAAATGACATATTTTAGGAAGTATTAGTATAAGCTGAAGTTAGCCATAATATCATGCAGAGAATCACTATAAATTTTCACTCTTGGTTCCTGAAAATCACCCCCATGCAAAAATTACCTGGCATGTATATTCTGTCAGATTGTGTAATAAGAGAATTGGTAAGCTTTATCGTGCTGAAAAATTGCAGTGATTTCAAAACCTAAATGTACAGTTACTGGGTGCAGTTACTATAAAAACAAACCCAAAGAATATGATGTTAAGCAGTTCCAAGGAAAGAAGTCTGTTTTAAGCTTATGAAATTCAAATAGAACATCTTTTTTACTTCTCTAAAAGAGTAATTTTAAGACAATTTTTTATTTGTATTATTTTTATACAGTTTTGATGTGCATGAATGATTTTTGTCTGTAGTAAATTCAGCAACCTGCATTAGTTAAAAATGAAAAATTAAATTATTTTTTTATTTCGGTTAGTTTTAAAAATATGGTGTATTTTTTATCTCTGATGTAAATCTAGAAAGATTCAACATTTTCAAGTCTATATGTAGGTTTCTTGCATAATTTGATAAATTAAAAGTTGTGCTTTTTTGTATAATTTTCTGGCAATAAAATTGCTAAATTTTGCTCTTAAATATACCAGTATATTTTATATAAATTGTATTTCACATAATTAATTTGGTATTAATTATACTTCATTTTAGATTAGTACAATTTCAAAACAATTGCATTTAATGTCCCTGTAAAGTTATTAATTACATGTACTTCTGTTTATGCTCTCATGTTATGATGCGTTTGGTTAGATTTTCAATTTTAATCCTGTTTTTAGGAAATGAAGTTAATGTATGGTTTGATATTTCTTTAAAATCATTTGTGCTAAAGCTTTCACCAACAGACTGGTATGTTAAAAATATTCTTGATATATTGCATGCTCTTTTCGTATTACTATTATTTATTATTGCTTGCTTTTATTTATATTATATATAAAACAAGAATTAGGTACATTAGAGAATTTAATCCAGTCTTAATTGACTCAGCCAAGTAGTAATCATATTTTGAAAGCATGATATTGTGTTGCATGATGATTACACATGTGTATATCTATCTATCAATATCTCTTTCTCTCTCTCTCTCTCTCTCTATATATATATATATATATATATAAATATATAAATATATATATATATATATAAATATATATATATATTTATAAATATATATATATTTATATATATATATATATAGTTATAAATATATATATATTTATATATATATATAAATATATATATCTATATATATAAAAGAGCTTGTCTGTTTGTTTGTCGCTATAGAATCATAGACTGTTTCACTCACAGGGACCAAATTCGGCACAGTTAATGTTTAGGACCCGAGAAACTTAAATCAGCAAAAATGAAGTTTGGGTCTCAATTAGTTTTTTTTAAAATCAATTTTTTAATGATTTTTTGTGCCCGTAAGAGGTGCGAGGTACCCCCTGTGGATACAGACCGTTCAGTGAAATCTGAACCTATCCCTCTTCCCCCGCGCGGGAGAAGAGGGGTTCGCGGGGGGGAGAGCTTCATGGTAATAATCTTTGTGTGTGTGATTGCCTAACTGACTGACTAACTGACAGATAACGCACAGTCCAAACGTTGGACATAAAGACCGGAAATTTTGTATGGTGATTTTTCTATAGTGGAGTTTATAGTGGAGGGGTGAACTGAGAAAGATTTTAGAAAAATTCTTCTTTGATTTTTTAAAATTAAATTTTTAAGCTGTTTTTCTAATTTTTTTAAGTTTGCTTTTAAAATGATAATCCGAGGATTATAAAGTTTATATCACGAGAAATATCATAAAAATTCCTTTAAAACGAATTCTTTTTCGAATCTTTACCTACCTCCCTTTTCTGATTTTTGGTGAATTTTTAAAGATTAATTTTTAGAATGTAATTCATGCAATGCTGATCACGTGGTTTCTGTTCTTTTTGTGATACTTTAAATTAATTTTTTGTTACGTGCATAACAACGAAATAAATTGACAAAAGAAATATTAAAATACGGTAAAAGATAAAATTTAACCACTAGACTAACTGAGATGGGAGTTTTTTAAGAATTCATTTCAAATTAGTATGTTTTAACACAACTTTCCCGGCTTTGCTTTTTGTCCTTTAATATTTGCAGTTTTTCTCATCGCTTGAACCGATTTACAATTTGCTTTTTCTACGGTTTTTGGCCTTATGAAAATTAAAAATCGAATTACAATTCGCTTTTTCAACGGTTTTTGGCCTTGGGAAAATTAAAAACCGATACGGTTTTTGACCTGTCGACAATAAAAAACCGAATCACCAAAGTAAGGAAAATAGGCTTCATGTGAAATCGCGCCTTACTTTGAATAAATAAAGGGGATAATGCTTCTTGCACTTTACCTCTTGGGTGATGTGGAAAAAAGTGCATCTCTTGGGTGTTGTGGAACAAACTGAGCTTTTGAGGGAAAAATAAATAATAAAAGCAAATGTAAATTATAAAACTTATTTCTAATTAAACAGTATCTAACAAATATAATTAAGCAGTAAACTTATTCAATCCAAACGTGCGAATCACGCAACACTGTGTTATTAATTCTCAATAAAATCAGACGAAGGTCCGCAAGCTCAATGTTTCTTTCTTTCTTATTGTTTGTATATCATTTCAGTAGAAACGTGCTTAGTGCAATTTGTCTAGCCAGATGAACATGAAGAGCGGGGGGTGCAGCCCAGTATTTTTTGATGGAATGCATTAAAATTTTTATATCTATATATCTACCCGGGCATCGCCGGGCAATAATGCTAGTATATTATATATATATATATATATATACCCTGAATATTTTAGCAGTAAGTTTAGTGGCTGTTTGTAGATTCTATTAGTTGGAAGAAATTTAATTGCTCAATCATATATCTAGTCAGAATGTGATTCCTTACTGAAAATTTTATACATTTTTTTGTTGTTGTTCAAGAAAATGAGTTTATTTTCCTGTTACTAAGTTGGTATGTAGTCTGTTGTATGTTCAGTATAAGAGAGAGTTTGTTAACTTTTGTTGTTTGAATGAGTATGCTGTTTAATTGAGTACTGAATGTTTATAATTTTACATTGTTCATACCACAGTTTCCATGTATTTTTGTCGATCTTGTTAGAAATACATCTTTAACAGATAATACAAAAATGAGGAAAAAACTCAAGAGAAAAGCAAAAGCATGTCAAACTGTTTACATGTTTATTACAGAGAGAGAAAAACAGAAGGTTGCCATTCAGCAATTACAAAACTCAGGATATTGTTAAGTTCAGGTAAAATTGTAGCACTGCTTTGGTATTAATACAATGACACAAGAAATTAATTTTTAACACTCCTCCATGCCAAAGCAGGGCTAAAAAGCATATACACAAACTTCAAAACATAAAACACATGGTTAACTGCTTCACATACACAAAAACACAGATTAGCCGAATAAAAAACTGTATACACTACAAACACATCAATTATGAATATCAATAATTAAAACCTAGGTGTTTTCTTAAGTTTACTAAAATTTTCCTTGAGATATTTTTAGTGAGAAGGTCAGCAGCATTATTAATCGAGGCTATATACTCTAAACAAATAACATTCTATTCAATATAGTCCCGGAGGAAATGATGCCTTATGTCGATATGTTTACTGCGTTCAGATGTTGTTTGATTTTTTGCAATAAACATAGCTGCTTGGCTATCAATTTTCACAGGTACAGGTGTAGGGATAAATTTTTCCATACCAAGCTCCTGCATTAGACTTCTCACCCACAACACTTCCTTTGTAGTATGGGCTAAAGCCAAATACTCAGCAGAAGATAATGCAGTACAACCCTGCTTTTTACTCGACCAAGAGACTGCAGCACCACCAAAAATGACCACATATCCACTGAAGGACTTTCTGTCCACATGGTCTGCACCCCAATCTGCATCAGAAAAAATTTCCATTGCTCTTCCAGTCTTTCTGAAGGGGAGGGTCTGTCATTAAATTGGCTCATGTAGGTGGAGCTGAATGCAATGTCAGGACGTGTTCCACAGGCAATGTACAGCAGACTTCCAGTGGCTTGCCTATAAGGAATCTCGTCACTCTTCTTCTTTATGTTATACCATTCTGCATCGTTTACTTTGTAGTGTTTTACACTGGGATCTAAAGGGGTTGATGCTCCCTTAGCTGAACTTGCCCCAAAACTTTCCAGGATTTCTTCAATGTAGGCTGTTTAATCCAGTGTTAGTGAACCATCAGCTTGCTTCTGGATTCTCATGGATAAAATTTCATTTGCTTCTCCAAGGTCTTTTGCTTGGAATTTCTGCATAACTTTATGCTTAAAAGTGCTTATGGTTTGACATTCCAACAATAAGCATATCATCAATGTAGAGGCCAAGATACAGTGTTTTCTCTGGATGATAATAAATGCATGGATCACTTTTTGAACGCAACAATCCTAGTTCTTTCAAGAAGGTGTCAAAACACTCATTCCATTCTCTTCCAGCCTGTTTTAGGTCATACAAACTTCTTTCGAGGTGACAGACGAGATGTTCTTAGCCTTGTTGTTGCATCCCTTCAGGCTGCAACATGTATATTAGGGCGGAGCGTAAAAAAAAAGTTTTCGATTTTGTTTTTGCCCTAGTGCGGAAAAGTTGGGTACTGGTGGGTAGGTCACGTATGAAAAGTTTTGGGAAAAACAAAAAATATCTTCCGTCTCCATTTCGGCCGTGATTTTTAGCAGATTTTTACCATACAGTTAAAAATGTGTATTTCCATTGTTTTGTATGCAACTCGTCATTTTGTTCTTAAATAAAATACAGAGGTAATTCGAAACTTAATACAGAAAGGCAGCAGCTGACACACTGCGTGCAGAAAGGTAAAGAAATATTTTGGCATTGAAACATTGTCAACAACAACTTTAGAAACGAAGCTTAAAACCTTCGTGAAAGATTCATGGAAATTGTTCGACATTTCTTCATGTGAGTGTGTTTCTTTTAACAAATGTTCTTGCCCAAATCATAAAGGGATTCCTGAAATGGAAAGAACTTTTCTTATAGACCAACGGGCACTTAGGAAAATGTCCATAGGCGCAGTTGACTTAAATTGAAAGCTGATGAAAAGAGCCAATAGGAAGCAGAAAGAGACAGAAGCAGTAAGTCTTAAAATAAATGTTTCGCCATCTGTTACTCCATCTAGGCTCATATTTCCTGATCCAGATTCTGACGTGGATCCACATAACTCCGATAGTGACAAAGATTACTTGAAGGCTTCCCCATCCACATCCAGGATGACTCAATCTGAAGGGAAAAAGAAGTTACGATTAAGCCGATACCCAGCAGTAGCTATAGCTTGTGACAGAACCGGAGTTTCAGATCGGGCAGGAGCCATCATTGCAAGTACTGTTTTGGAAGATTTGGGGATGATTACCGAAACACACATTTTATATGTAATTGATAGACATAAAATAAGAAGAGAGAGGGAAAAAAATTCGGAAAGAATATCAACAAGGAAATAAAAGACAGCTGGAACCACTGAAGGGACTTTTTGACGGAATGAAGGACAAAACTCTAATGCAAGAGAGCGTAGGGGGAAAGATGTACCAGAAAACAGTCCTGGAAAAAAAACGTTACAATGATTAAGGAACCCGGAAGCAAGTACCTTGGACACATAGCACTAACCTCATCATCAGATTTGAGTATTTCTCAAATGATGCTGCAATTCATGTAGAATAAGAATATTGACATTCATCAACTAGTAGCAATAGGGTGCGATGGAACAGTCGTTAATGCTGGCTATAAAATCAGCGTGATTCGCCTTTCTGGGGAAGCCATTGGGAAACCCTTGCACTGGTTTATCTGCCACGCATATCTGCCACGTATATATGTCACGCGTTACACGCAAATGAGTTGCCACTCCGACATTTAGTGCAGCATTTGGATGGTGGAACGAGTGGTCCTAATGCATTTTCTGGTCCTACTGGGAAAGCATTGGCAAATTGTAAAAAACACTCAGTTGTGAGATTTGTAGACATTTCGAGCGAATTTCCGAAAATCGACATAAAGGATCTTAGCACACACAAGCGATAGCTTTGGGATATTTGTCAAGCTGTCACATATAGAAATTGCTTATCAAGTTTGTCACAAAAGCACCCTGAGAAATGTCTCATACACGTTGGCTAACAACTGCAAATCGAATAAAGCGTTTATACATTAGCTCGTCAGAGCCTTCAAACCGACTTCAAACTGTGGCAGAGTTCATCATGAAAGTGTACCCACCTATGTGGTATACAGTAAAATTGAATCCCTATTGCACGTATGGTCCACGAAATTTGTGGAAGACAGTAAACGTCTCACGCTATTTTAAAAACGATTTAAAGACTGTGGTCGATCCCATTATCCAGAGAAATGGCTATTTTGGCCACCCGGAAGCAATAATCTTGTCAATGGTCACAGACTACAGACAGTCCATTCGAGAATTTGGACTACGTAGGATTTTCTGAGCAAGAAAGAAAAAAAAAAGAAAGGAATCGGACACTATAACATTTCGTCACTCAACTTCGAGGCAGTTTCATATATAGACCTTATTGATTGGCAGAAATGTAATTTGACGGAACCCCTCAAAACACCTCACTTGAAAGAATATGATTTGAGAAATTTGATTTCCAGTCGATAGTCTATAGCTCAACACCTTGGAAGTCTAAAATTTCCTTGCCACACACAAAGTGTCGAACCTTTCGTGAAACTAGTAACAAAAGTTTCTGCAGCTGTGTGGGGAGAAAATAAGTGTGACGGTTTAGTTAGAACCCGAACAGAGTCGAGAAAAGCTATGCTATCATTTGGAACCAAATGCGAGTACCGAGTAAAACTGGAATAACTGCAAGGGCAAAGGAGTTATGTGCCGATACGGTTGGGTGGATAGGTGGGCACGGGTGGAACTCGTAATGCAGCCACCTCCCCGTGGTGAGTCCTGGGTTTTTTCTGAATTTTATTTCAGAAAAAGCGAAAAGCTGTATACAAAACAATGGTAATACACATTTTTAGCTGTATGGTAAAAATCTGCTAAAAATCACGGCCGAAATGGAGACGGAAGATATTTTTTGTTTTGCCCAAAACTTTGCATACGTGACCTACCCACCAGTATCCAACTTTTCCGCTCTAGGGCAAAAACAAAACCGAAAACTTTTTTTTTACGCTCCGCCCTAATGTATATATCTTCTTTCAATGTTCTATTCAGGTAAGCTGTGGTGATATCCATTTGATGAATTTCCATGTCTAGCTCTATGGCAAGGGCTATAAGGATTCGTATAGACTTTATTTTTATAACAGGGGAGAAAGTCTCAGAGAAATCTCTACCTGGGACCTGTGAATAGCCCTTTGCAACCAAACGAGCTTTAAATTTAGTCACTTCTCCTTCTGCACTTAATTTTCTTTTGAATACCCATTTGCACCCAATAGGTTTGGCATTTGCTGGTTTTGGAACTAGTTCCCATGTTTGGTTGCTGTGAAGGTTATTCAACTCTTCCCTCATTGCTTCTCTCCACATTTCTGCATGAGGTGACTTCATAGCTTCTTCCAAGGTGATTGGATTCTCAATATTTTGGGTGGAAGCCTGCTCTTCACTGACCGCTTTGTATAAAATTGGGTCTCCAAAGTAAGTTTTAGGTTTCCTCACTCTATTTCTTCTTCTGACTTAAGGAGATTCTTCTATATCTGCTGTTAATTGTTCAGGAACAGAGTCTTCCAAGTTTTGCTCGGTATATTCGACTTCTGTTGTATCATCTGCTAGAGTTTCAGGGAGAATTACACTGATTTCAGGAACTTTATCATTGGAGCTAATGATTAGTTCATCTTCCTTTTCTGACTGGCTCCTCCTGAATGGGAAAGAAGTTTCATCAAACTTCACGTTTCTACTAATAAAAAAACTTGTCTTCTTCTACATTCTATAACTTATATCCTTTTATGCCTTCAGGATAACCAATAAAAACATTCTTGTGCATGTTTTCCCAATTTTCCCTTTAACTGTGTTTTGTCAATTTGTGCGTAAGCCCTACAGCCAAAGATTTTTAGATTATCAACTTCGACGGGCTTTTGGGTCCAAAGTTCTTCTGGTATTCTTCCCTGGATAGCTTGTGATGGACATTTGTTGCGTAAATAACAAGCAGTAGCCACAGCATCTGCCCACAGTTAATTTGGGATGTTTGAGTCGAACAAGAGGCATCTGGTCTTGTCAAATACTGTATGGTTCATCTTCTCAGCAACTCCATTTTGCTGTGGGGTTCTGGGAACAGTAAGCTGTCTCGAGATTCCATATTTAGTTAAGAAATCATCAAATTTCTTACTTGAATATTCCCCGCCATTATCACTGCGTAAAGCGGTAATCTTGAGGCCATGTAGGTTTTCAACGTTATTTTTAAATTCGATAAATTTCTCAAGGGCTTGGTCTTTTGACTTCATTGGTTTCACCACAACATACCTTGAATAGTCGCCAACAAAGGTGATAACATATTTGGAACCTCCTTTTGATGTGGGTGTTATAGGTCCCGAGACATCACTGTGGATTAGTTCTAGTAACCTTGCGGAATGTTTAGTTTCCCTAATTGGAAATGGTTTTCTTTTCATCTTTCCCAGAATGCAAGTGGAGCAAATTTCACTTTCTTTTGCGGTTTCTTTACAATCATCATTCAAATCGTCTCTATTGACAAGCTTCTTCACTGCATTTTTGTGAAAGTGTCCTAAACATCTATTCATGAGTTCTTCATGTTTGGATTTGTGTGCTTTATGCAGCTGCTGTTCTTCAACTTTATATAATCTTCCACATTTATGGGCAAGTAAGGATGATTTTATTCTTTTGGTTGTGTTCTTCCACAATAATTAAATTCGAGCCCAGACGCACAAACGGGTCGGCTATATGAACTTTATTAACACATCACAAAGAACTTCGTACAAACAGCACAGAGCCAGAACACTGACGCTACTAACTCCACAGCGGAAGTATCTTAGAACGTTTACAAAACATAAAGACAGCGGTATCGTGCTGCCATCTACCGGACAAATAATCATAACATATTAAACAATTGAATAAATGAAAATACAGGAACATACTCCATGAACATACTCCCACCCTCAAGAATTTATTCTTGACAAATCGGTAGGGGGGAGAGTTTAACGATAGGCCTTTTAAAATAACCTTTAGAAGTTTTAAGGGTGACAACTCGCACCGTTCCATCTAAACCTGGATGAACTTCATTTACTCTGCCAAGAGGCCAACAGGATGGAGGTGTATTATCTTCCTTGAGCAACACCATGTCACCTACCTTTAAATTTGATTTGGTGATATGCCATTTGTTACGATTTTGAAGAGAGCTCAGATAGTCCTGGTGCCACCTTTTCCAAAAGTTCATTTTCATTTTTTGAACAAGGTCCCAGCGAGAACGTAAGGACAGATATTGGGAGTCAACCTGCTCAGGAGGGGAAGTAATTACTTCACCTATTAAAAAATGGGAGGGAGTTAACACTTCTAAATTGTCTAATTCATCGTTGGTAGGAGACAATGGTCTTGAATTCAAAACTGCTTCAATCTGACAAAACAGAGTGGCAAATTCTTCGAAGGTTAACTTATGGTCACCAATTACTCTTTTCATATGGGACTTTACCGATTTGATACCCGATTCCCACAATCCACCAAAATGAGGACTTGCAGGAGGTATCATATGCCACTGAATAGCTTGTTGTGAGAGAATATAACAAATGTTTTCATCCCGGTTGATACCGGACACAATTTTACACAATTCAGACATTTTCCTTTTAGCGCCACAAAAATTAGTGGCATTATCACAATGAATGTGACGGGGGGACCCTCTGCGACAACTAAACCGCTTCAAGGCAGCAATAAAAGCCTCGGAGGTCAAATCACTGACGCATTCTAGATGAATCGCCTTTGTGCTAAAGCAAATGAATAAAGCAACATAACCCTTTATACTTTTAGCACCTCTACCCCGAAATTTCAACATATTAATAGGCCCAGCAAAGTCTACCCCACAGACCGAGAATGGTCTATTAGGCATGACACGTTGTCGCGGAAGATCTCCCATCAATTGATTATTGGATGCAAAACGATATCTATGACAAACAATACACTTATGAATATAACTCTTGATTAGTTTCCTAGCACCAACAATCCAATAATTCTGCAATAAAATATTCAATAACAAGGTAAGATTAGCATGCAAATAAGTTATATGAAATTGTTTTATCAAATAATCACTAAGCCTATGTTTATCAGGCAAGATGACGGGATGCTTTGCATTAAAAGGGAGAGGTGAATGTCTCAACCGACCTCCCACCCGTAACAGACCATCTTGATCCATGAAAGGATGAAGATTTTTTAGTTTACTCTTCGTTGGTAAATCTCTATTATCCTTCATACATTTTAATTCTTCAGCAAAATGCACACCTTGAACATACAAGATAATTTTGTTTAAAGCTTGGATTCTCTCCATGGCATTAATAGGAGAAACCTTACCTTTTGACTCAGTTGCTTTACCTGAATCGATCGTTCGCCTCTTACAACGGGTGATGAAGCGAACACAATAAGCTAAAACAGTAACAATCTTAGTTAGTGTAGAACAATTATCAAATAATATTTCAATTACATTGTCCGGTTTAACATTAGAAATATTTGCAGAAAATATAGAATTTTTCTTCTTTTCGATCATAACCTTAGAGTCACTAGAAAAGTCAGTCATTTGTGTCTCTACGGGCCAATTTTCTGGACTCATTGACAACCAGTCAGGCCCATGCCACCAAAGGTTACAGTCTGGTAGAGCTTTAGGTGAAACTCCTCTAGAGGCTATATCAGCTGGGTTTTGTTTCGATGGAACGTGCCGCCAGCGTTCAGAGGGCACTAGTTCGATAATTTCGGCTGTTCTGTTAGCCACGAAGGTTTTCCACTTCCTAGGGGGAGAAGACAACCATGCCAAAACCACTCGTGAATCTGTCCAGGCGCGGAAAGTGATGGTATAATCTTTTAGAATATGTGAAATCGTAGAGAAGAGTTTAGCCAACAGCCGAGCACCGTTCAGCTCCAGCCGAGGAATTGAAATTGGCTTTAGTGGAGCAACTTTAGTTTTTGCTGCAAGGAGGGTCACCTTGGAATCACCATCAATATCCTTTTGTACTGCGTACAGCACCGCAGCATAGGCCAACTCTGAAGCGTCTGCAAATCCATGGATAGTTATCTCTAAGCCTCTAGTGTGGATCCATCTGGGAATTTTGATTACGGAGAGGCAATCGAACTCTCTCTGGAAATTCTTCCACCTTTCTTCGAAATTCGCCGGAAGGGGACTGTCCCATCCCAACTTTAACAACCAAAGTTGTTGGTAGAAGATTTTGATTGAAACGGTGCATGGAGACAATAATCCCAGTGGGTCGAACAGCCTAGCAGATTGAGCCAAGAACTTCCGTTTAGTAATTTCGTTCTCGAAGTAAAAATTAACTTTAAAAATAAAAGAATCAGATTTAGGATTCCAACATAATCCTAAAACCTTGGATTGCTCACCGTCCTTCAATTCGAACACTTCATTGACATTATCAGTTTTAATCACATTCAAGAGCTCCTTTGAATTAGACTGCCATTTTCTTAAATGAAAACCTCTATTTTCCAAAAGAAAAATAATTTCTTGGCATACCCTAGCAGCTTCACTTTCGTTACGTGCACCTCCCAAGAGGTCATCCATATAAAAAGAATTTTCAATGAGAGAAGCAGCCTCAGGATAAACAGGACGAGCGTCATTCGCAATTTGCTTTAAACATCGGGTTGCAAGAAAAGACGCACATTTTAGGCCATATGTAACAGTTTGCAGCTTATACTCTCGAATGGGATCGGATTTATTGTATCTCCACAGAATTCGTTGAAAAGCTTGATCAGAAGTAGACATTAATATCTGGCGATACATTTTCTCCACATCGCAACAAAATGCTATCGGGGAAAGCCTGAAATTCAATAAAGTCTCAAATAAATCGGGTTGTTGTTTAGCACCTGCACCTAGTGCATCGTTTAAAGAATTGCAGTTGCTAGTTCTACAACTTGCGTCAAAAACCACCCTTAACTTAGTAGTGGTACTACTGGGCTTTAAGATGGCGTGCTGAGGTAAGAAATGTTTTTCATTAACGGCTAATTCTGAAGAGACATCCTCCGAAACCTTCATATGTCCTAGCTCTTCATATTCTTTCATAAAGGATTTATACTGTTCCTCTAAATTCGGATTTCCATTAAATTTTCTTTCCATACTCTGGAGACGAGACAATGCAACTTGATAAGAATTTCCCCACTTAACTTCTGATTTAAAAAAGGGAAGTTTCACGACGAACCGTCCATTTTTATCGATTTCATAATTTTCACTAAAGTGTTTTTCACAGAAATCTTCTTCACTTAGAACTTCTTCTTTTATTTTAAGAACCTCTTCAGTTTCCCAGAACCGTTTTAAAACTTCATCAACGTCAACATTAGCATGAATACCAACTAGGGCGTTCCTTTTCAAGCTGTTTAAAGGAATCTTGCCCGCTACAACCCAACCAAACAGTGTATTCTGGGCGATAAGAGAATTTTCGGAACCCGTAATTTGTCCGGCTTTCATAACTTCAAAAAAATAATCTACACCAATTATTATCTCTACATTTTTCGCTTCAGCGAATTTGGGATCGGCAAGTTCAATGGATTTTAAATATTCTAAATCATTAGTATTTACACAATTACTCGACAATTTTGAAGTTAATTTATTCAAAACGAAAGCTTCAATCACGAGCATACTGTTAGGATTATGCCTTGACTCCATAGATAACGTTACACTACCTCTTGTCTTGCCAGCAGAGGAATTAGCAATTTCACAAACTGAAAACAAGGCATCTTCTCTTTTTAGATTTAATTTGTTAGCACAAGCTTCAGAAATGAACGAACATTGACTGCCACTATCTAATAGAATTGTACAATCCACTTTTCTTCCTCGTGCATCATTCACTGAAACAATTGCAGTTGGTAACAAACCAACAAATTTTTCCTTAGCTGCGTTCAAAGCGATGTTAGTATTAACTTGCAGTTCTGGACTATACGTTTCATTTGTAACACTCGTTGTATGGGAATCGAAAGCAAATTCGTGTAAACTAGTATGGTGGGATGATTTCTTACATACTTCACAAACAGATTTAGAAAAGCAATTTTTAATTTGATGCGAGCCTTTCAGACATCGATAACACAAGGCATTCATTCGTATGAATTCTTTTCGAGCAGAGATTGGCATAGCATTAAATTTATGACACTTCGAAATGCTATGCATTCCAGAACATTTTAAACATTTACTCGAATAATTAGATTTAACATTAGTTACGTTGTTAGTCACTTTCGTTTTTACTATGCTATGAGAAATCGAAACATCCAAATACGAACATCGGTTGTTTAAGAATTCTAAAAAGTATTCAAATGTGGGAAACTCTATTTCTGTCGTTTCTTGAGCCCATAATTTTCGGGTTTCGGAATCTACCTTGTCTAACAAGAGGTGTATTAACCACAAATCTCTTGAATTAGCTCCTTCATGCAATGCCTTTAAACCCCGAATAACTTCATCCGCAACGTCAGCAAGTTTTCTTAATTTCGCGCCATTCGGCTCGGAAAGCTTATTTTGTTCCAGAAAGGTATTGATTAAAGCGGTAGAGATATGCTTTTTATTATCATAGCGTTTCTCTATTTTTTCCCAAGCTTCATCGTAACTGGTCTCAGACACCGGTAGGTGCTTGATTAAATTAGCGGCTGATCCCGAAAGTAAACCTTTTAAATACTGGAACTTATGTATTTTTGATAACGAATCGTTATCATGCACTGTAGATTTAAATAAATCTTTAAAATTCAACCAATCTAAATAATTTCCCGTAAAGGATGGAATTGTAATTTTAGGTAACTTAACAGTTCCGTTTCCGTTATTCACAGCACTTCGAACAACAACATTCGAATTATTTTGCCGAATTTCGGCCAATGAAGCCATCGCTTCTATCTTTGTACGAATTATAACTTTAATTTCTAAATAAACATCTTCTATTTCAGAAAATTCAGATTGTTCTACTGGAAGTAATAAATCTAATTTGGAAAACTCATCAAATGCTACTTCCAGACGTTCTAACCGTACCGTCAAATCCGGTACATCAAACTGTTCTTTAGATTCTAAATAGAGTTTTAACTTCGTTAAAGAAGCCTTTTTCTGGCCTCTAGCCCTGATTATTTCTGCATTTTCCATTACGGAACTTATTGACACAAATCAAAAACTTTCTTACAACTTAAGAACAAAACAAAAATTTCCACTTATCTCAACAGTGGAATCAAAACATCTCGCCGCGTGCCTCCAAATGTTCTTCCACAATAATTAAATTCGAGCCCAGACGCACAAACGGGTCGGCTATATGAACTTTATTAACACATCACAAAGAACTTCGTACAAACAGCACAGAGCCAGAACACTGACGCTACTAACTCCACAGCGGAAGTATCTTAGAACGTTTACAAAACATAAAGACAGCGGTATCGTGCTGCCATCTACCGGACAAATAATCATAACATATTAAACAATTGAATAAATGAAAATACAGGAACATACTCCATGAACAGGTTGGGATTTCGAATAGTAGTCCTACCATTCTGAAAAGAAATGGTCATACCCATGTCTTCAAGTCTTCCAACTGAGAGGAGGTTACTGTCCAGATTAGGCACATACAACACATTTGCTAAGGAAATGGTTTCTGTCCCACACTTTCCTGTGGGCCTCAAAATAATATTGCCAGTTCCTATCGCTTCAATTTTTTTCAGAGTTTATTTCAACTTGTGAGTTTATTGATACCAAATTTTCAAATTTTTCTCTTTGAGAGCACATGTTCTCAGTGGCACCGCTATCAAGGTACCAATCACAGACAAGTTTATCACCACAAATATCAGTATGTAGTGCTTGATGTACATCACTTGACACTCTTTGGTTATACGATACTGTCTTAGGAATAGGACATTTTCGGGCAATATGTTCCCGCTGGCCACAAGCGAAACACAGAGTTCTTTTTTCATTATCTCTAGGATATTTTTTTGATGTATCATGTCCTTGTGTTTTTCTGCTGTCTTTCATTTTTAGTGCTCTTTCACCGACAGCTTCTTGTTCATTTTCTGCACTGTGACGGAGCAATTTCTTCTCTTCTACTATTAGGCATGACTTAACGATTTTTGTGGACAAAGTATCTTCATCTCGTTCTAGGTTTAATATCAAGCCTTCATACTCTTTAGGTAAACCCATCAACATGACAAGTGCTACTTCTCTGTCCATGAAGCCGTATCTGCAAGATGACACCTTACGATGCAATTCCATAATTCTTCCTAAATAGGAACTTATACTTTCACCAGAATTCATTCTTACATTAAAGAATTCTCTAAGTACACAGCTAAAAAAAATTAGGGGAGCAAGCAAAGAAGTTCAGAAAACCGTGCGAGACAGCCACGTATTGGCATAAAATGGATAGTACTCGCGTATCAATGCGCAATACAGAAAAAAAGACGTAAAAAAATTTGTAATTAAGCTGTAATTCTTTGAAAATATGGAAAAAACATGAAAAGAGGATTTGGGGCAACAATTTGGTTACATGTAAACGATAATAAAAAGTATTGTTTTGGAATGATGCAAGATTTTTAATATGGCGTGGGGTCTCCTCAAACAGCTAAGACTGCTGCATGCCCGTTTTCCATGGATGCGATGATGTTATCGATAAGACTTTGGGGAATACTGTTCCACTCCTTAAGAAGTGCAATCTCCAAGTCTCGGAGAGTAAAAGGAGGCCTTGGTCTCGCAGCAATGCGTCGTCCGAGCATGTCCCAAACATGCTCGATTGGATTCAGGTCAGGAGAGCACGCTGGCCATTCCATACGCTGTATTCTTTCAGCTTCAAGCATGTTCTCCACAAGACGAGCTGTATGCGGTCTGGAATTATCATGCTGGAAAACAAAGTAATCTCCAATGGCTGCAGTATAAGGTATGACATGAGGTCTCAGTATCTCGTCTGCATACCTTCGGGCCGTCAAAGTACCATTCCGAATGATATGCAGGTCCGTACGTCCACCTATGCTGATTCCACCCAATACCATAAAACCAGCTTGTCTGTATTGTGACCTTTCACGAACGAATGTGAGGTTATTTCGAGTGCCTCATTCCCTCCATATCAAAACACGTCGGTTGTCACACTCCAGACTGAATCGGGACTCGTCTGTAAACAGCACTTGGCTCCAATCATGTTGCTCCCGATCTCGATGTTCAGCAGCCCATCTTCTTCGGGCCGCACGGTGGCGTGAGGTCAGCGGAATGCAGACCATTGGCCTACGTGCATAGAGACCTCCCTGGTGAAGCCTATTACGTACTGTTTGGCTGGAAACCCTTCGTCATGTTGCCAAGAGCAACTGTCTTTGCAGCTGAGTAGCATTGTCTGTTCTGTTTCGACGAGCTGTTAACAGTATATACCGGTCATCAGTTGCTGTAGTGGCGCGTGGCCGACCTTGCCCTGGTCGACGTCTAACATTCCCTGTTTCTTGGAATCGATTCCACAGCCTTGCAACGACACTTCTGGCGACTCCAACAGCGTCCGTGACACTACGTTGCGTTTTCCCGGATTCAAGTCTGCCTATAATACGCCATGCCATGGATTCCGGTAAATCACGTTGTTGAGACATTTTCAAGTCACCCTTTCTCAAAAAGAATAACTGAGCAATCGAATTTCACTGTTAAGGCAGTGAAACAGACGTTTCTGCAACATCCCGATTTCCGCCCTTATGTTCTTTTTCTGGTTTTTGACGTCATGAATTTTGATTTGCATATGAAGTTTTCTTCTTCTGTTTCCTGCTAGGCTTTAAATTATGTATGATTTATTTTATGTTACTTATCGGTGTAAGTATTTGCGTAATTTCGTTAAAACCATGTGCTCCCCTAATTGTTTTGAGCAGTGTAGTTGAAGGGTATGTAGGAATCCAAACTTTGTATGGATATCCTTTAGAGTTGTCCATGCATCTTTCGCCCTTGTACAATCGGCGATATCGTCCAAAAAGTTGTCTTATACACAGAGCCCGACTTTGACCAAATGGGGCCATGGGCAAATCAGACTTTGGGGGCCCCCTCCAAGGACAGATCCAGAGGGGAGTACATGCCCCCCCCCCTCCCGGACCTGATTTCCACATGAACATGTGGGACACTCACCCAGGTTCCCCATAAGTTGGGACCGGAAATTCAAAAAATTTTCGACCAACAAGTCAAAAATTTGAAAAATAATTGTAATAATAATAATAAGAGTTAATTTATTAATTTACTTTTAATGTTAATAAATAAATTCATGAAATTTTTTTTTGAAATTCAAAATGAATCAGTCTGAAGTTATTACACCCCCCCCCCCCCAGAACAAAAAAAAAAAATGAAATAAATAAACGAGAAACTCTTATGGATGTAAGTATGCTTTTGCTATAGTGTGCCCCACCCAGGATTTTTTTCTGTATCTCCCACTGCCCCTATTTACTGTATAAACCACAAAACCACATTTTCAAAAATATGTAAAATTTAATATTAAATTAGGTAGGCCCCATAATTTTGGGGGCCCTGGGCAAGTGCCCCACTTCCCCATGCGGAAATCTGGGCCTGCTTCTACAACGAGGAACAGGAACATCGGAGCCTTTCCGTTAATTTTACTCTCTTCTGCTTTCAGTTCTGATCCGTAACCAGGTTCAATTGCTTCCCAACAGTTCTTTTGCACTAGCACAGATACTCCACGGATACTCCATGCCGTATAATTATTTCCATCTAGCTTAGGGATCTTCAATTCATCCATGCTGTCTGTTAGGCCTAGCTGCGCACGGCGAGTTTTGATTTTGGCTTTGTCAATTTTCGTAGTTATCTGTTATCTCCTAACTCACGTATAAAAAAACTTCTTCAGAGCACTCATGCTGATAATGTGTTAGAAATACATCTTTAACAGATAATACAAAAATGAGGAAGAAACTCAAGAGAAAAGAAAAAGCACGTCAAACTGTTTACATGTTTATTAGAGAGAGAGAAAAACAGAAGGTTGCCATTCAGCAATTACAAAACTCAGGGTATCGTTAAGTTGAGGTGAAATTGTAGCACTGCTTTGGCATAAATACAATCACACAAGAAATTAATTTTTAACAAATCTTTCATAGATCAGTGGTTCTCAACCTGGGGGTGTGCTCCTCTAGGGAGGTAAGAATGATATTCAAGAGGGAGGTTGGTTTGTGAAAAATGTGTAGAATGTATTTTACTAATGTTACTTATGACGTTTAGGCCTAAGGGGACATAGGGTCTGAAAGTCATCCAAAGGTGGGGCATAGACATAAAAAAAGGTTGAGAATCGCTGCTATAGATAGTTACTTTGCCCTAAGTTATTTTTTATTTTGTAGACTTCAGTGTTGTTGAGCTATGAACACAATTGGTAAAAGGAAGTTGCTTGTTTAAAAATTAAGAGCAGTAAGACTGAAAAAAAGTTAACTTTGTTTGTTGTTGTTTAACATTTTGTTTCACGTGTGCTATTAAATTTATAATGATACATTTGAATTTGCTTTTTAAATTTTCGAAGTACTAGTTTATTGCTATCTAGTTGGGTTTTTTAATTTGGAATTCAACATGTGGCCAGATTTTGTGGCCTTTTTTAATCATACTGATCTTATCTGATTAATACACCTTATTCATCTTCCTGTTCTGTGACTGTTTCGATGATTTTTAATTGAAAATATTGTGGAATTTTTATTATACGATTTATATCTCCTTTCTGTAAAAACCTGAGTTGTAAGGATCAAACCACATTTCAAGATTATACTTTATTTTTGTTTGTATATAAAGTCTAAGTACTTTTGATGAATTTATTTAATAAATTTTATAATCAAAGTTACTATATTTATATAATTATAGTTAGAAGCTTAGTTTAAAGGGCAAAGGATTTATGGATCAAAGTTTTCCTTTCTCAACTTTATTTATTTTACTTTATTTATTTATTTATATACTTTTGTCTGATATAGAAACAGTGGTTTAAGATTTAAACAAGCTTTCCTCATAAAACTGTAATAAGCCTAAACCTTTTTAATGTATCCTTCAATGGCCTTTGAAAATTCTTGATATTAGATTGACTTGGAATGTTGAATTTGTCTTGTCATATGGAACAGTGTTGTGAAGTAGACCCAGGATCTTCACTGTGATGAGACCCTGGACATATGATGTCATAAATTAGATATTTGGTTAAAATTTTGCAGTTAAAAATTTTATGATTGACACAGGTTTTAATGATAGTAGTAAATTTTAAATATCTTACAAAAGTGATAGAATTATAGCATGTCACCAAAATGCAAATGTATTGAACCTTTTAGATAATCTGAACAAACAAATAAACAAAAAAGAATAATAATAGAATGTTTTAAAATGGATGCACATTAAGATTTTTTAATACCTGCTCTCAATTACTTTGCATGCAAGATTCTAAAAGCAGATTGGAATTTTAGGTGTATTATTAATAAAAGGAAGAAAAAAGAACAATTTCAATTTACTTAATGCATTAATATCATTCAAAAAATAAATTTTTCTCTGTATATCTAGGGCTATACAATTGTTTAAGAAGCCAATATCTGTCCTATATTTTGCTGGTGCTTAGTTGTTTAAGAAAATTACAACTTCTGTATTGTTATTAAATGAAAGATAATGTGAAACTAATTTTCGTTCTTTCAGCATGTTTTATTCCAATTTTTTATTTATATATTCATTTATCTGAATGTTAAAGTTGAATGTTACTATCATTGTTTTGATGTACACATAATCTTAAATTGTTTAAAGGCATTATACAACGTTTTAACCAATTCATGCATTATTCAGATTTTTTTCTGAATAAAGGATTTTTTCTTCTCTTTCATTTTATACATCACTGAGTTCATATATGTGCGAAGTATATTTTTACTGTTACAGAATTTTCTTATTAAGTAATAATCTCCTTTTACTTTTTTACAGCAAAGAAGGATTTCTGAATTTTCAAACTAGCAAATATAAATTGAACTTTTATGAAACAGGCTCAGGACTGAAATTCATCATGAACACAGATGTTGGAGCTACCAATGTTAGAGATTTATTGCAAAGAATTTACAAAGAAGTATGCTTACTTTCATATTTTATAAAAATGAAAATATAAAATGAAATTTTTCGTACATGCAGGGGCTGCATTTTAAAGTTAGGGGCCTGTCTGAATGGCCAGGGTGTTGGCATTCAGTTCTAGAATCTATGGGTTTGAGTCCCACTCTTTGCATGGGTATTTGTAGCCATTCAGAATCGGCTTTAAGCAGTAGGTCCTGGTCTAATTAACCCTCAGGCCTGTTGCACACACAGTGTTTTTATCCATGGCGGAAAATTATCCGTCGACATCGTTCCAACAGTAGACCTTACATAAACGGCAGAAAAATTTCCGTCGACATCATGTTTTGCGGTTTTCGTTACAGGAAAGAACACTAAAAGAGGAGGCCTCAAAGCAAATGATGTGAGAAACATTCTGTGTAGATATTTTGTTTCAAGTGTAAGAAGGGTTTCCTAGCAGATGTCCAAGATATAAGGATATTCTTAAAACTTTTTTCTTGTCATAATTTTTATCTAATTGTAAAATATTGTTATAACACTAGAAATAAGATACAAGCTTGATAACATAATTAAAAATTAATGTGATGTATTTAATGTGATATATTTGCTTGTATATTACTTTAAAAAAATTAAATTTAATTAAATTTTGTTGCATTTTAACCCTTTGTGGCACACTATATTAAAATACAACTGAAATTTGGAAAAAATGTTGTAAAAAGAGTCAGATGGACTTACTTAGATATTTTATGCCCCCCAAAAAATTCTGCTGTTTTTATTTTTACAGGGGGACGTGGAATACTGTTTGTCTCATGCAACAACATTTCCTACACCGTTAAGGATATTATGCTGAGAGTTATGCAGTATATAAAAAAATCAATGAAAATAAGATATATACAATAAAATAGCGTCAACAATTGCTTTAGATTAAATTTTCGATATTTATTACACACGTATATATAATCACAATTATTTGAAATTATTAATTTAAAAAATTTCCTATTCGTACAACTCCTGTCTTTACCAGATCTCAGTTGTCAATATATTGCCTAGGCTTTCAGCAACCGTCGAGGTTTGCACCTAATTCGCTGGAATTTCTAGCTAGACCACAGACAATGTTGTACAATTGCTTTTCTTGGAAGCATTTTCCCACGTAATTCACTTGTAACCGTGTAATTCAAGTGAAAAATAAACGTTAAAAAAATTATAAATCATATTTTTTTTTATTTATTAAATAAGTTAAGGGGGGAGATCACCTTAAAACCTTCAAAAAATTCAATTTTTATTATGATTTAATATAAGTATTTTATTATGATTTATAGGTAAGTACATATTACTAATTTTTAGAGCAATTTTTTTGAAAATTTTTTATATTTCTTGTACAATACAATACATTTGTCTGAAAAAATATTTTTATGTGAAATATGGTAATTATTTTAGGTGTAGTATAAGCCAGACCTCCGCAACCTTTTATCTTCCACGGCACAACAACGTTTTATTCAATAATTCCGCGGTACACCACAAGGAAAAGCTTGCAAATATATAAATTACAATAAATACGTATATGTATTTATTAGATAAAAAAACACAACAAAATAGCTCTATGTATCAAGATAATTATAATTTAAGTTTTATATAAATAATTTTGAACTGTACACCAACACAAGAACAAAAATATAAAATTATAGTTTACAAGTAAAAAAATTTTCTCTTTAAATTTTTATATAAAAATTTGTTTTTTGGTCTTTACTTAAGCCTAATAAATCAAAGTTAATTTAAACATAACTAATTTATTAATGAGATATTTGAGATTGTTTTGATAAATGTGCATTTTATATTTGGCTCTATAATAGAAAGAGTTACAGTTCATGGTCAAGGCCCTTTAAATATGGTCGTTTGTCATTTTCAATTAGAACCAGTGTCAAAAAACTTTGTTCCCATAAGTATGTCGTAGAAAATGGGAGCAAAATTGCAATGGCCTTGTCAGAAATTTGTGGATATTCTTTCTTAACTGAAATCCAGAAATATGACGCTCGAGCATACATACAATGTATGGCTAACAACATGTTTTTGTTTTGTGTATAATTTCGACCCAGAAAAATTACATATTAACAAAAAGTTAGAGGAATATTTTACTTAGAAAAATTTCTATTTAATGCGGTGGTTAATTTTTTTATTATCATAATCGATAAAATCACCGTGGCACAGTCAAGATCACCTCGCGGCACACTAGTGTGCCACGGCACAGTGGTTGCGGAACACTGGTATAAGCTATGGATATAAGTATAACCTATGGATAGAATATATTCAAATAATTCAATATATAATCTCTTATAGTTTTTAAAAAAATCTGTGCGCAATGCATTGACCTAAGATTCATTTTTCATAAAACAATAAAATTTTTTTTACATAAAATAATTTCTAATCTTCCAACAATCAGTCTGAAAGGGTTAATTAAATAATCCCACTCATGTTCACGAATTATTGTTATTATTGATACACCTGTCAATACGAAAGGTCAAACCATACTCTCGCAAATAACACTAGGACGGTAGAAAAACAACTGTGTGTGTAAGTGTGAATAAGATCACATAGTCCACTATTTCAAGTTGACGTTAAAACTTCCACCAGCGCCAGTGCACTCAATGGGGGCACAGCTACCTTCGACGGCAAAATTACTGATATTTTTTTCCCCGCCCAGTGTGCAAGATCCAATTGACATCTGTGGTCTACTGTTGGAACAACGTCAACGGAAATTTTCTGCCACAGTAAAAAAACGCTGTGTGTGCAACGGGCCTCATGTACCAAAAAATGACCGTAGTACTCCAAACCAAACCAAACCAAACCAAACCAAACCAAATCTTATAAAGTTGGGGAGAATTTTATGTATGAGGCATGCCTTTTAATTTAAATAAATTTTCTTTTAAGTTTTTTTAAGGCATTTTATGAATTTTAAACCAGTTCATGTATTCAGGTTTTTTTCTGATAAAATATGGGTTTTTTATGAGAAAATATCAAAAAAGTAATAATGTTGGTATGAAAGAGAGAGAACACCCATGTTATTTAGTTCGAAAGGAAAACTAAATTTTGTTTACGCTTTTTTAAAGTCTTTGTCTCTCAATTAATTTGAATTATCATGTTATATTTTTGATAACTAGAGTTTGCCTCTAATGTATCATTGCTTAAATAAAGTGGTCTTGTTCCTTTGTTTCAAGGTAGGTGTATAATGGAAGTATAAATTCTGCAATTTAGTAGTTTGTCTATGATCAGTAAAGGGAGCTAAAAAACTAAAGTTCTGTATTTTCTTAATTTTTTTAAACTAAAGACAGTATTTTTTAATGTGAAACAGGATTGTAACTATTTACCATTTTGTTGAATTTTTATGATTTTATATTTCTGTTAGTGCTTAAACTTTGCTTTTATTAACTATTACTGTCACTGTATTGAACAATGTATCTAAATACAAGGTTGCAAAAACATTCCAAACATGTTTATTTTTTCCCCTGAAGTTTCTCTTTTACAATTTGTTTTTGTTTATATGTAAGCTCTAATTGCAAATCTATGAATAATAACCTTCCAGAAATTTAGTTCCTTTGGCTCGACAGTTTTCTTATTTTTTTTCATATGATTCTAGAATAATAATATAAATTATTACCATTTTGTTTTTTTACTCTAACAGTTTGAAAACTTTTAAGTAGAAAATTATTTTGAAGTCCTGAAAATTTTTTTAATACTTTTTAAATTTTGTTATTAACCAAAAAGTATGAAATTTGGCCATTTATTTAATCTAATAGTTTAGGGAAAAGTTGAATTATTAAGTATGCAATATATTTAAATTTCTTGTACTCTGAAGAATTTTTTGTTTCATTGCTTTAAAAATAATTTAATCTTAAATATAACCTTTAATACTCAGGTTTTACTATTTATGTATTCTAACTTCATTGTATTCAATTATTTTTACATACCCTGATATTCTGAATTAATTTTTTTTATGATATATCTACATGTTGGAAATAATTTATCATTGAAATCAGATAATGTAATTCTATTGTAAAATTTCAAATTTTATTTACAAACAATTTTACATCATGTGTGATAACATTGAAAATGAGTATATCAGAAGTCCTCTCATCATTCAAAATTTTCTCATTTCCTGATATTTTTTTTATTTTCCAAGTTTGAAGAAAACATGTTATATCACTACATATTTTACAAAGAAAGAGGTTAATTTTTTGTAGCAATAAGTGTAGAATTTGTCGCCAAACTTACCTAGGGGCTGTTATTTTTTACTCATATAACATCTAAGATGTATAGCATTTCTATAATACTCAATTTTAATTAAAATTCACTTTTATTATTGTTTAGACAATTTTCCAGGAAAAGCATTTATTTTTATTATTAGCGAATATACTGAGAGTAGTCAGAAGTGGAATTATAAAGTTTTCTACATCATTTTATAATTCTTTGATTTTTTAGTGTTGTTGCAAAATGTGTGAAATAATTATTTGTGTAAAAAAGTGCCTGAAAAAACTAAATTTTTAACTAACATGTCTGTTTAATAGCCTCCATCCTTAGCCCTTGTTAGAAACATATTATTAGTCTTGCCAAGGGCTTGAAATGGATATGAACCAAAATAAAAAGTTCCAAACGAATTGGTTCAAGTGGAATTTATTTATGTATTTATGCACATAAAACCATTATTTTGGTATGGATTTGATTTTACTCTTAAAGATGTTTATCGTTCCGGATATTTATATGACCCGAAGCAATTAATTTGTTCTGAGTGAAGAACTGTACCGAGCCGGAACAAAAAATTTCTCACAAATAATTTTGCTGCTTTTCCTCTTTAGTGAATTTTGAAAAATTATTAAATTCTTCCAATGTGGCTAAAATTTAAAATTTTGGTATTTTCAGGATACTTCTATACAGAAAATTGTTTAAACCATCCTAGATCCCAGAGTTACCTAATAAACTTTATCATTTTTTGGTTTATGTACTATACTTAGGTATAGATCTATATATACAGAGGCTGTTCACACATTTTTTAGACGATGTATATTGTATTCACAAAACTAAATTACATAAAATTCTTGTGTTTTAAATGTTCTATTTGACATCCCTTATTCTGAACTATCTTTCGACACCGCAATTTCCAGGATAATAATGCCTTTTGAAGTGTCAGAAGAGGTATTCTATCCCATTCCTCCTGAACAGCTTTCCAGAGTCCTGTAAGGGTTTTGGGACGACGTTTGGATAATGCAGATTTTAAAAGTCCGAAAGCACAAAAATCCATAGGTGATACATCGGGAGATTTAGTAGGGATATCAGTGAAGGGTATGCCTTGATACCAGTTTTTTGTTCCATTTCTTTTAGGAAATTTACAGTGGATTTTGATGTGCGACTCCTAGCTTTGTCCTGATGGAGTGTCACAGATTGATGGCACTGTGGGTAAAGCGATGGTATTTCATTCAGAAAAATTGGCGATAAAATATGTTCCTGATAGTATTTGTAGTTAATCTTGGCATTTTTTCCCACTCTCTTTATTTTTTACTAGCCATTATAAGAAAAACCAGCAACAATCATGAATCCCTTAGAAAAACTTTCTTTCGATTCTTTGAACCATGTACAAATTTTTTTCTCCCCTTTTATGATAATAAATGGCTCTTTTTTTGTTGCAATCATTTAAATACACCCATGATTCATCTATTGTGACAATTGTTTTCCATTTTTCTTTGGATAAGTGTTTCTCATATAGAATTCTGCAGCGTGTCCTGCGTTCAGCGATATGATTTGGAAGAAGACGATGCACATTGCGTTTTTTCGCTTTTTTTAAGATTTAAATCAACGTTTATCATTTTGTTTACAGTGGACACCGAGCATTTTAATGATTTTGCAACTGTCCTTTGACTAGGGGGATTTTCTTTTAACATTAAACAACGTACCTTTGCAATAGTCGAAGATGTCCGTTTTTTCCTTGGATACTTGTTTGGAATTTTTGTCCCACTTGAGGCTCCAATTTGACGTTTTTTTTCCTTTCTTGTTGACGATATTACCTATCGACACTTTAGATATCACAAAACCACGACTCTCACATCGTTTTTGGATAATGGAGTATGCATATTTCTCTTCGGAAAGAACATAAATGTAGCCTTCGAACCACTGCTTTGTTAGAAACGCCATTTTGAATATAAACAAAACTTTCAAGCCGCAGATGATAATTTTGACTTTTAAAAACATAGTACAATTGCAATTATTTCTTTTGCAGCAAACGATTTTTTATTACCGCTTACCAAAATCGTCTAAAAAATGTGCGAACAGCCTCTGTATATATCGTCTTGCACATTAACTTTTGAATTGGTTGTGGTAGAGAGTTTAACTTTGGCACAATAATAGTTCTTGTCTATTAGAAGGATGAGTTCACTGTCTAGCAAAATGTGGCCATGGGAAAATTGTGGAATTTCAATAAAAATTTTTGAAAAGTTTTCAAGATTGAGTTTTTTAACAAATGTCTCAAGTTTTTTGTATTTTTTCATTCTAAATCGAACAAGGCTAAAATCAAGTCTATAGATTCAACCAGTTCGCGTAATTTGTTTAGAGATAGATGGATTCTTTTCACAACAGTGTTTTTTCAAAACTATTTTTGAGTTGAAATGGAAATAACATATGAAGCGGAGAAAGGCAAAGTGGTGTAAATCACATTTTCAACTTTTTTTACCTGAGAGCAAAAATGTAATCTCCATATTTAGTTTATAGTGGAATTGCAAATAATTATTATTTGCAATACTATAATAATTATTATGAATTATAATTTGTTCAATTTATAGTGGAATTTTTTGTAGTTTTTGCAATAAAACACTTTGTACTTACACCTCTTGACTTACTGATGTACACCACTTTGCCTTTCACCGCCTCACATGTTAAATTTGCTACATGAACCTTTATTCATTTCCAAACTATTGGCTTTTTTTCATTATGTATAGGTACATATAATTTCATGCATGCAAGGCATTAATTTATTTTGTAAGAAATATTGTATATTTCTTCAGGGAATGGTATTTATTTTTAATTTTGAATACAAAAAGAAAATGGCTTTGAATTCCATTATCATCCTATCTTTTTTCCTACTTCTGGAAAACTGGGTAGTACACGTTAAAAGAAATGCCTTAGATAACATAAATCAAGTGACGAGAACCTTAAATCACATTATAGAATGATGAAACAGATTTCTGTAAAAAAAGTTTTTTTTTTTTTTTTTTTTTTTTTTTTGTTAAACAGAGTAAAATTTCAAGGAGCAAAATTTTTTCACTGTGAGCCGGATAAATTCAGGATAAAAAATTTTTTGATCCTTTGGATTCGATCCCCAAAGGGCTTAAGATATTTGGATAAAAACAATTCATTATTAAATGTGACTCAACTGGAGCTGTAATATTTAAATGAACATAACAGCATGGTGCATGTGATATTCACGGAGCTGCACTATTCTGCAAGTAGGTCATGGTACTGGGCATTAAGCAGTTAAAATGTAGCTGTATACAATTATCTCCCTAATTTTCATTTCCTAGTATTAGCTTTTATAGTATAACGTAACCTAAGTGGAAATTCATTTTTCAATTTGTATAAAGTATCTATAATTTAAATTAAATTTAAAAGACATTAAGATTATATTATTTTATTGTCTTTTTAAAACCCCTTTTAAGAACTAGTCCCGTCAATGCAAAAACAAGATTTTTTCAATCATTTTTTTTATTAATAATCTTTGCACAAAGCAACCACACTTTTTTTGTTTTATAGTGTTATTTATTCGAGAAGTTTCTGTGAATATAATGGAAACAATTAAATAGAATGTGTAATCTTAAACTCATTATTAACTTAACAAAGAACTCTTGAATGACCAGTTGAAAAAGTAAAATATAACATTTTCACATTTGGATGTAAATATTTCTAATGATTGTAATTGTATGGATGATTGAAATGTTAAATGATTGCATTTTTCAATGTAGGATTATGTTCCTCCATAACAGTCCTCCGAAAATCAAAATTTCAGATATCCTACGTCGCGAATTATAATTTTGGCAGTGCGCTAAACCCAGTCTGTATCGCTTGGGCAAGCAGTAAACAGTTAAACAGAATAGTACCAAAATGCGTCAAAATTTTGACTGACACACACACACACACACACACACATATATATATATATATATATACATACACACACATACATACGTACATATATATTGATACATATATACATACAAAAGCGGTAAGCAAGGATAAGTAATCCTACGTTAATAACCTGTGGTAGTTTCGTTAGAAGAGACTACCTGAAATTTTGTTGTTGTTGTTTGTTTGTTCCAGCTATGTTGATATTTAGAACTGTAATTCTATCTTTCATTTATCATGTATATTAAATTCAATTTAAATAAGTTTAACATTAATAATATTTCTGTTTGATTTTTTTCAGATTTATGTTGAATATGTAGTTAAAAACCCTGAATGTAAATTAGGAAAAGAAATAATAAGTGAAGTTTTCCAGACAAGATTAGATAAATTTGTTAAAAGTTCTCCTCTCTTTACTGCTCGTATGGCATAAAATTACTCTTGAAAGCTTTCAAAATGTCAGTAATGTTTATATAAATATTTATTTTGGTGGAGAAAGTAGAGTTCTTTTTTCAATAGTAAGATTTGTGATTTGTATTATTTTGAAATTTTGTTTGTCTTGAATATAATTATTCATGTTTTCCACATTGTTTGGAGGAATAATTTTTATTCTGTATGTAAATTTTTAAGGCTCTCATTGTACTTTTATTTCTGAAGAGAACATGTATAAATGTATATTTGTGAAGGTTTCATATTTTGAATAAAATTTTATAAAATATTCTAATGCATTGTAATTCTTAATATCGTCGGCACCACAGTAAACTAATGAATGTGAAAAATTGCATTTTTTTCAAATTCGTTGGTTTATCATAGTACTCTACAAGGCCCACCTTGTGGTAAAGAGTTGAATCTCTACGGCTCTTGGAAAGCCAGAATCAGCAATGTCATTTTGACGAATATCGTTCTTTTGTAGATTTATACAGGGTGAGCCAAAAGTTCGTAAAAAACTTTTAAATATTCATAAAAAAGGAAGAAATTATGTTAAAGAAGTGCGGTTTGCAAGAAAGGGCTCACAAGGAAGTCGGATTTTTTTTTAGCATCAACAAAAAGAAAGTCACCGGTAGATGGCGCGTTATTGGCGGTAGATGGCTGACGTGCGATAGATTCAGCAGAATTATGCAAATCAATCTTGCAATAAATGACCTTCATAGACGAGGATTTCTCATTCGCTTTCAGTTATAAGTCTTCCGTCATTTTAATGGCTTTATTTATGCACGACCGTTGTCGATGATGACGATAAATAATAATGCGTCGATATTTTTTTAAGGGGGCACTAAAATAAATTCTGAACAAAGGTGCCACTGACCACAAGTGAATCTTTTTCAGCACGAATTGAATATTTTATTATTATTTTTAAATTGATTTTGTTCCTATTACTGGCTCCAATAGTTGCTTACGGGTACCATTTCGGCTGTCGAAATGAAGATTCCGGTACTTCTGAAATTGGAACTATGAGGTATTGGTAGGTATTTAGTGCTCGTATGTTGTTTTATTATGTCACGCAATGTTAGGTTTTGATGGGAAACGTGTCATCAATTTTAGATTTAGTAATTTTTGTAAGTTAATAAGTAGAAGAAAATACAAAAGAACACAAATTACCGAAGTTAGAATCTAAGTACACATTATATATCATAGGCGTAGAGTGCTTCTTTTTTTTTTGGGGGGGGGGGGGCATGAATTGAATTCAGTGAGGGCCCTCCTCAGCGCATTGACTACAGGACGGTCCTTAAAATAAGAAATGCTGTACAACCTCCCAAATCCAGAATCGTTCAGGACACGGCAATTCCGGATTTGGGAATTTTCCGGATTTGAGAGGTTTTTTAAATAACACTACAAAATTTTAGGAGAAAAAAATGAATACACTAAGAAAAAAAGTAAAATGGTTTAATTATTAAATAAACCTAAATACAGAACATATAATTACATTATAATTTAAACATTTCAGTCAATAATGTTTGTTGTTTTAATTTCAGCTTATTATAAATTTTTTCTCGAATCCTATATAGTGACATAATTTCATGTTCCGAGATAAAATTCCGGTGTTCTAAGCCTAATATTATTTAATCTAATGATTTTATCAAGTCTTCCGTTGACATTCTTTTGTTTTCGGGACATTCTGAATCAATTTCACGATCGCTGTCATCATAACCTTTGTTATTTACAACACTATGAATAATTTCAGAATCGCTCATGCTGCATTTACACATTTGCGATCGCACCATCTGTAACACCGCATTTACACAGTCACGATAGCGGCGAGTCGAATTGAGGGGGGGTGAATGTGCAAACGGTGTTCTCGCCGTTTCTCCTCGCCAATCGTGGCGCTCGCTTCGGGAGTAGTTTTCTGGCACGAGTCAAAGGGGCGAATGACGCCGGGGATCAAAGGTGAGAATGGCGACGGGAAATCTTGTTCACAGCAAGAGGCGGGAATGTGAGATCGGTCACTCGCGTCAATGCAGGTACGTGACTAATGTCTTGCGGGTGGCTCGATCGTGAATGCAAATGCGGCACAAGACATTCGCGAGACATTAGTCAAGTTCCTGCATCGACGCGAGTGACCGTTCTCACATTGACCCCCGGCGCCATTCGCCACTTTGATTCGTGCCAGAAAACTGCTCCCGAAGCGAGCGCCACGATTGGCGCGGAGAAACGGCGAGACCACCGTTTACACATTCGCCCCCTCCCGCGATTCGACTCGCCGCTATCGCGATTGCGTAAATGCGATGTAAGAGAATAAACGATTGGCACATTTTCATCGATGTCTAAAACTCTCTGTATGACCAATTATCCAAGTTAATGTTGCCTTTATTCGCACATTCTACTAATTCTGCTATTTCAGCTTCTTTCTCAGATACCTGAAAGCCCTCAAAATCGCTGTCACTTCCTTGAAAGGAAGCGCAATTTTTTACCGATCATTTTGGTAGCGACATCTATCGGTAAAACAGAAAAGTAAAATGGGCCATTTATTAAAGCATTCCGGATTTGGGAGGTTTCCGGATTTGAGAGGTCCGGATTTGGGAGGTTGTACTGTATTAAGATTTTTTGAAACTGAATAACAATAGAATTGATGTTTGAGTAGTATTCAAAAGTTATACAATGAGAAAAATAAATATTATATAAATAAACTGAGAAAAAATTTAGCATCGAATTTTTGTTATGGATTCTATCATTGTTAAAAACTATGTTAGGGCTAAAAACATAATCGGTATCTTCAGTTTCCCAGTTTGAAAAAGCGGGAAAAAACCAACTTTCCTAAAAGTTTTCTACAATTTTCCGATTTTAACTGAACTTCTATTAAGGGGATGGTGGACATTACAAAGCGATTTTTGAAATTTTTACCTCAGAGATATGAAATTTTGCATATATATTCATTACAGTACAACTATATCAAACACCTCATACAATTTCATAAATATTAAAAAAAATTCTTTTATACTTCAAAAATTGAAATTATTTATTTATTTTAAAATGCTCCTTGAGATCCAATTTTTAACTCCACCCCTTAATTTTTCCTATATATTGCTTATAAATAAATTTTGAACAAAGTTATATATTACTTTGGGCTTTTGTTGAATAGTTAATTTTTAGGAAATATTTTTATGCTTGTGCTCTGAATTTTCGTGAAATTTTTGTACTTTTCTACACTTAAGTTAAACTTTGGTAATCTGAATGATGTCGAAACCTGAAATGGATACATAATTTTATTTTGATGTATCAGTGGAGTCATTATTATAAATTTTATAAAATTTCGTCAAAAATTATGACGCAAGGAGCATTTCAAAGACTTGCAAATGTGGAAATGACTCATTTTCAGAAAAAGCCATTTAAAAGTTTTTTTTTTTTTTTTTTTTGCATCTACCATTAATACTTACTTTTCTAAAGCCACGAAGTTTTAATTTTACTTTTCACTATATATTTTAAATGCATTTTATTCCAATATTTACATATTTTTAAAATACTGATACACTAAAAAAATTTTTCCAATTTTTGTTCGATTTTTGGTAATTTGAAACTCCACCATCCCCTTAACGTTTTAATTTATTTCAAGTTAAGTTCGGGGGGTGGGGGGTGGGAGGGGGCACGTGACTCTCCGTGCTCCTTCCCCGACGCTACGCCTATGTTATATATATATATATATATATATATATATATATATATATATATATATATACACAGTAATTTATTAGATTTTACATCTTTGATATTAGCATTGCATATTTGTATGGCGTGAATCCTCATAAATTTATGAGGATTCACGAATAACTTAATTGAAGGATTGAAGAATAACTTAAGTTATTCTTCAATTTTTAATTACGATAAACTGTCACTGAAGAGCCGTATTTCTTTTTATCGCGTACAATTTAATGTGCATCTCTCTATTCTCGGTATTGGGATTTTTAACATTTTACTGAGTACACGTATCAAGTCATTGAGCAGCCTTTTTATCGGGTGCTGATAGTCATTTTTCAAAGTGTATCTCTCTCCCTTCTGAATATTACAATTTACAACATTTGGCAACGATGTGTTGAATATTTACTATCCAGTCGTCACGTTTTGACGTGTACCAACTAGTATTGACATTAAATTATATTGTACTTAATAAGACTTTCGAATCATTTTATCGTAAACAACACCTGACTGCGTGCTCTAGATTCCACCTCCAAACTGACTGCATACCATCCAGTGGCGCACCCGGGGGGAGGGGGGGGCAAGGGGCCCTGCTCCCCCAAAAGAAATAGAAATTGCATTATAAATATTTTTATCATATTTAACAATATGATCCAAATATGTTATCATATTTAATAATATGATCCAAAACTATTATTTTTTAATATAATTGTTTTCATTTTTTAATATAATTGTTTTCAAGTGTTTGTTTGTGTGTGTTTACTTACGTGTGTTATAATCATTGCTAAATTAAAATGTTATTATTAAATTGCTTGAGAAATGATAGAAATTTAGAGTTTAAATGTGGTATTTATATTAATTGTTTCATTTCTACAGTTTTAAATGACGTTAATTAGTTTCTTGTTTACAGTAATTTATCTTTTCGTATCGTTTCACATAACTATTTTTCCTTACGTTAATAGAAGTTTAGTTAAAATCGGAAAATTGTAGACAACTTTTCAGAAAGTTGGGTTTTTACGCTTTTTCAAACTGTGAATTAAAGATAAGACTGAGAAACCCAACACCAATGATTTCAAAAATGACATCAAACAAACACTTGAAAACACTTGAAAACAATTATATTAAAAAATAATAGTTTTGGATCATATTATTGTTAAAAACTATGTGAAGACTAAAGACATAATCAGAATCTTCAAACTCACAGTTTGAAAAAGCGTAAAAACCGAACTTTCTTAAAAATTGTCTACAATTATCCGATTTTAAAAAATAGTTATGTGAAACGATACGAAAACATTAATTACTGTAAACATAAGAAATTAATTAACGTCATTTAAAACTGTAGAAATAAAACAAATAATATAAATACCATATTCAAACTCTAAATTTACGTGTATTATCATTCATTTCTCAAGCAATATAATAATAACATGTGAATTTAGCAATGATTATAACACACGTAAGTAGACACAAACACAAACAAACACTTGAAAACAATTATATACCACATTCAAACTCTAAATTTCTCTCATTTCTCAAGCAATATAATAATAACATGTGAATTTAGCAATGATTATAACACACGTAAGTAAACACACACAGACAAACACTTGAAAACAATTATAGTTGGGTTTTTACGCTTTTTCAAACTGTGAATTTGAAGATTCCTATTATGTCTTTAGTCTTCACATAGTTTTTAACAATAATATGATCCAAAACTATTATTTTTTAATATAATTGTTTTCATTTTTTAATATAATTGTTTTCAAGTGTTTGTTTGTGTGTGTGTTTACTTACGACCTGTATATCTGTAAGAGGGGACCATACCTCCTATTAACCCATCTATTAAACCATTTTTTTTGTTTATTCTGCTACCGCTGTTTCATACCTTCCGACTCCAACGAGTGTTATGCACGATCATGCTTGTGTGTTACAATTATTGAATGGCTATTTGTTTTGTATTGTATCAATGTATGTACATATCAAATTTCATTAAAATCGGTACAGTAGTTCTAGAGCTAATCGACCAAGTCTGCAAATTCTCTTAATTTCTTACACCAGTGTAGTAGGTTTTCAACGAAGAGGACTGGAATCGGTAGAAAAGTTCAGTTTAGGCTTTCTCGTGAGTTCTATCCTCAGAGACAACGCCCCCTGCATATTCGTCGTGCCCGACCATATCGGAAGAGTTCTTCTCAACTGACAAGGGAGGAAAACCCTCGGCGTCGAGAGTTTTCGTTATTTCTGTCCGCGAATGTACCATTAGGGGGTGTAGGCGGACGTTTCTTTCAATACTGTTGACGAGATCGGTGCCCGAGATCGGTGGCTCTAAAAATCAAATCCAAGTGGTGTGATTTTTAGAGCCCGAGCTTTTCTTTCAGATTTGTGCATCAGTATTTGGATTGTGGCATGCATGATTCCTGAATAAATTTAGTGGACTGTATGGGAAAACAATAACAGTGTTTATTGAAGAGAGAGATTGCGCTATGACGCGCTGCAAATGCCTTGGCGGCTGGTAAACAATTATATAAATGCGCTATGACGCGCTGCAAGTGCCTTGACGGCTGAACAACAGTGTTGGGCATTGATAACGCAGAGCATCATAAAAAATAATTTATTCGATGTAATCTTTACATCAACAACATAGCAAGAGTTTTAACAGAAGAGGCTACAGTAGCCGGACTTACCCCGGTTTTTATATACATTACACAAGCCACACGTCATAACTCGACGTCGTCTTTAAAGTACGTCTTATTTAACACAAATGAATAAATAAACTGAACTCACATTAAAAATAAATATATCTACAAATATGTACGGCCAAAATATAATCCAATAAATTTCAACAAACAACATGCTATACGAATGCGCTTTAATGCGCTGCAAGTCCCTTGGCGGCTTATCCACAACTAACTAGTACGAGGAGTAGGGCGACAGAGGGCGCCCGTATTGCAGGGGTGCTCAGGACGTGCCATGAAATAAGAAAGGTGGCGCCAACAATAGTAATTTTCCGTTGTGTCCTCAATAATGGGCACTTGGCTGATAAAAGTATTTCGTAGCATTTCCTATATTTATTGTCCTTCTAATCTTTCATCGAAAAGAGCTTTTGTGCATAATGTTGTAACAGTCAGTAAGGCAGCTTTCACTTATGCCGAGACGCGGTGCATTTGAGATTTTGCTCACAATGTTCTAACAGCCAGCAAATTTTCTTTTCTCTCAACTGAGGCGAAATCTTCTTACATTGGACAGATTATTGGGGGAACTGAGGGGCTTGTCTCGTCCAAGAAGACATACTCTGCGCTATTCGTGTTCTTGGTAAAGCCCACAAAATGTCTCAGAAAATGGGCCTCGCGGCGAACGATATGGTTGGGAATTCCGCAGAGATCTGCCTCACTTTCATCCGTGTATTCTGTCCGGGAACAGAAAAACGCCAAATACACGGAAAGGAACAGGATATTAAACCCAATGAAGTGCAGATCGGTTTGTGGAGTAGTTATGGTGGAAGGCATTAATTACCTTGAAGGGAGTTTTGGGTACCTGCGCTTGTTCCCTCACACTTCTTAAAAGGTAGCCAGACACTGAAATCGGAACCTATGGGGGAAGTCGCCCGCTAAAAGAAAAAATCCCGAACAGACTTGACGTGGAGTCGACACAATGTGTTTCTTCAAAGCAGCGCCGGCCATCTTAATGCTACAATATGGAATAGTGATGGGTTTGAAAAAATGTAACTTTTCTTATAATAATGTGTAAGATTTTTTTCTCTCACTTTTTGGATCCTTTAGCCAAATAGTACAAATATAAATCTGCTCGCTTTTCTGCGAAGTGTAAAAAAAAATTGTCCTGACTAGATTTTAGGACGGGGCATCATCGGAAAGGAGCTTTTGTTTCGAGTGTTTGGGGGACCTATCATCGTTAAGGGTATACGGACTTGAAAGCACTCCGCTGGTCCAAGACTTTGAATCCTTCGCTTTCGTCATCTGCAGAAAATCCTTGCCGTGTCGCGTTCCTGTGTTATCAGAACCTCTATCTAAGCACGGTTTGAGAGTTCTAGTTGTCCGATCGCGGGTCAAAGTGTCTCCTCACCTGGACTCAACAAGACGACGGACTAATATACAGAGGCTGTTCACACATTTTTTAGACGATGTATATGGTATTCACAAAACTAAATTACATAAAATTCTTGTGTTTTAAATGTTCTATTTGACATCCCTTATTCTGAACTATCTTTCGACACCGCAATTTCCAGGATAATAATGCCTTTTGACACGTCAGAAGAGGTATTCTATCCCTTTCCTACTCAACAGCTTTCCAGAGTCCTGTAAGGGTTTTGGGACGACGTTTGGATAATGCAGATTTTAAAAGTCCGAAAGCACAAAAATCCATAGGTGATACATCGGGAGATTTAGTAGGGATATCAGTGAAGGGTATGGCCTTGATACCAGTTTTTTGTGCCATTTCTTTTAGGAAATTTACAGTAGATTTTGATGTGTGACTGCTAGCTTTGTCCTGATGGAGTCTCACAGATTGATGGCACTGTGGGTAAAGCGATGGTATTTCATTCAGAAAAATTGGCGATAAAATATGTTCCTGATAGTATTTGAAGTTAATCTTGACATTTTTTCCACTCTCTTTATTTTTAACTTGCCATTATAAGAAAAATCAGCAACAATCATGAATCCCTTAGAAAAACTTTCTTTCGATTCTTTGAACCATGTACTTAAATTTTTTTCTCCCCTTTTATGATAATAAATGACTCTTTTTTTGTTGCAATCATTTAAATACACCCATGATACATCTATTGTGACAATTGTTGTCCATTTTTCTTTGGATAAGTGTTTCTCATATAGAATTCTGCAGCGTGTCCTGCGTTCAGCGATATGATTTGGAAGAAGACGATGCACATTGCGTTTTTTCGCTTTTTTAAGATTTAAATCAACGTTTATCATTTTGTTTACAGTGGACACCGAGCATTTTAATGATTTTGCAACTGTCCTTTGACTAGGGGGATTTTCTTTTAACATTAAACAACGTACCTTTGCAATAGTCGAAGATGTCCGTTTTTTCCTTGGATACTTGTTTGGAATTTTTGTCCCACTTGAGGCTCCAATTTGACGTTTTTTTTCCTTTCTTGTTGACGATATTACCTATCGACGCTTTAGATATCACAAAACCATGACTCTCACATCGTTTTTGGATAACGGAGGATGCATATTTCTCTTCGGAAAGAGCATAAATGTAGCCTTCAAACCACTGCTTTGTTAAAAACGCCATTTTGAATAAAAACAAAACTTTCAAGCCGCAGACGATAATTTTGACTTTTAAAAACATAGTACAATTGCAATTATTTCTTTTGCAACAAACAATTTTTTATTACCGCTTACCAAAATCGTCTAAAAAATGTGCGAACAGCCTCTGTATATGTTCGTGGCACTCGTCCGTTCGGAACCGGACGACTCTCTCGACCTTCCTCGAAATTCCTGCCCATCTGCAGATGAGGAAGGGGCGAGTCTGGGGAATGTTGAGGGGACAATCAATTGAATGTCCTTCGCTTTCCTCTTGTGCAGGCCGTTCCTGACCGTTCCTCTGTTTGCAGGGCCCCTCTCGCTTTACGCACCATAGGTTTCGGTAGACTGGACATCGGTGAACGAGGCTCAACACCCCGGAATCCAGAAGACGTCGATCGTTCGATGTCTATGACTGGTGACAAGAAGGAGGTCCACTGCAATGGACATATTCGAATGGAGGATCCCGAATTTCTTCGACATCGAGCGACGCTACTGTTAATCAGAATGAAATCAAAGCAACGAAATAAGATGTCACTTGAAATGCCTGAACTGAAAGTGGCCAATGAATATTTCACTCCTGAGGGTATGATGCAGTTCAAAAAACCAAAGAAGAAAAGGAAGATTCGAAAAACTCCTCTTTTGAAACCAGACGATGTGCTTACAGAAGTGGTGGATGATAGAAAAGATTTGCGATAACGGAAAAGAAGAAAAATTGGAGGAGTTGATGAACCAACGTTTACAACTGATGCTCTTGAAATGGTAGTTGTTGAGAAGCAATTTGTCCACTCTTATTGATGAAGAAAAAGGTGGAAAAGAACTGTACAGTGCTTTAAACAAAGCAAAAAAGTTGAAACAGGGGAAAATTATGAGCACTACTCCAGAAGAGGTTATTGAAATTCTTAATACAACTAATGTTGCTGAAAATAACGCTGCTGTTGATTCTAAGGGAATCAACATAGAACTGAATTCTGTTGCTGACTTCTGTAGAATACTCGGGGAAATTCCTACTTGTGGTATGTCTGGCAACACAGAGAAACAGGCAGATAAGATGACAGATTTAGAAAGAGAACTTTTAGAAGAAAAACAGAATCAGAAATTAGAAGCTCAGAATCGTGGAGCTTGGAATGAAGTTGACATTGATGAAAAGCCAGCTGAAATATCTGTGAGAGAAAATGAACCTATTTTAGAGGAAGAACCAGATATTAATCTTGGTATTGCTAGAGCTCTCAAGTTAGCTAAGAAAAAATGATACTTAGACAAAGAATCTAAAAAATTGTCCGGTGCTACAAGAACTAGTCAGTTGCAATCACAGTCATACACAATAGAAGAAAAGTGTTATGAAGATGATAAATTTGGAAAGAGGGATAGATGTACTGGCCCTGTACAAGAATTCCATAACAGGGGCCCTAGTAAAAACAAAGTAGAGGTAATCTCGGACTTTAATCCCTTGACCTATTAGACCCGTTAATTAATTTCGTAAATGATTGAATTGAAAAAATTAGTGTTCATTGATTTCTTACATAAACTTTGCTATTTTTGTGTTAATACCTTTACTTGAGTATGATATTTTGAGTGTTAATCATTGTATTATTTGTGTGGGAGCTACGTTCATCAAAACTCTCAATTTTTATTAATACTCTCTCTCGTATTGTTGTGTTTGTTTGTTTGTGTGTTTTTTTCTTTTTAAGCTTCATCGTCAATGAGACGGATGAGCTTCCCAAGGAGGGACGAGTAAGGTTTGGACTCGGAAACGAAACTGACGCCATGTCTTAGATTTATCGCGTTTGCGGAGCCTGTGTGTCTACAGGACATTGCTGATCTAGTGGAATTTATGTTTATTCGGCACATGCCGGATGTGATGAGGTTTGCGTGCGAAAAGTGTTAAAAAGAAGGTTATTCTGGGAGATTTTGTCTTAGGGTGAGGTCGTGTCAGACCATTTGCTCTCCCTTATGTTATTTTTATTGTGATTTCGTTTTGTAACTCTGTGTCGTCTCTCTATATATAAATAAATGTGTTTGATTAATAATTTAAGACTTCGTTTTTATTTGGTGAAGCAAGTGTGTCTATATTTTAATGATAATTTAAACTCGGCCATGGTGAAATTTTACTTAGACAGACAATGCTCTAGAAAAATGGCACGTATCAGAACCATAGAAGGTTGGAATCACGAATCACCCGTTCCATACTAAAGACAAGATGTTGACTGAAGCACTTGTAGACTCACAGTACCCAAGGTCGAAGAGTGGGGCCCCAAGTGCTGAATAAAGGAACCATAGCTGTCTGAGAGCCAGATGTTCCTACAGAAGGGTTAAAAACTACCATTCTATGACCTCGACACAGATTGCATTTAGGATGGTATTCAGGCTCTGATGCCACTGATGCCGTTCTTCATCGAAAAAAAATCCTGCAAAAGGTGTCAAACGTGAGGGATGACCAGCAGAGTGATGGAAAACTTTAGAGAACGGCTTCGGAAGTGCGACATAAACAAGGAGCGCCACATGAGGGATGTTCTTTTCAAGACCTAGTGAAAAAACTAGATTATTAGTACTGTTACGAATTTTACGAGTTTGTGGTAATCTAGGCAAATATGAGAGTTATCGCCAAATTGGCGATGGATTTGGTAACTTATTTTGGTCGCCAAATTTTGCGATATTTCGCCAATTTTGGCGATATGACGCCAAATGACGACAACCTTCTAGATCTTTCTGAAAGCTTTTGGAAATTTCTAGCTGGCCGACCGATAGGGGCGCTTTGGAAGTCTATAAATATACCTGACATTGGCATTGGAACTCGGTGTCCTTCCCGTTCTAATTACTTTCGACCAGCAGGTTGATATCCATAATCCCAATCCCCCAAACTACACTAACTGGGATCAGTTCCAGAGTATTCTAAATCGCCCCGATCTTATTTACCCCTCCATTCGTTGCCGCGAGGACATCGAGCATACCACCAAAACTCTTACTAACAAAATTTTCAAAGCCAAAATTAGCTCTACACACGCCCTTATAAAACCGAGATTTCATAATCTCCCGGCAAATATTGTTACCTTAATCAAAAACCGTAACGCGGCCCGCAAACTCTACCAATTCACCCGCCTCCCAGAGCATAGACAAAATTATTACTACCTTTGCGCACGTGTCCGCCGTGATATACGTAAATTTAAACAACAAAATTGGTCTGAATTTCTCCAATGTCTCTCTCCTCAAGACAACACTATCTGGCGGTTCGTTAAAACCCTTAAATCTAATCATTATAACTTCCCACCCATTCAAGGCCCTAATGGCATTGCCTTCGAAGACGCGGACAAAGCTAATACTATTGCTAACACATATCGCGAGCAATTCTCTCCTAATTATGACCTTGTGGACGAGGAAAATGACAGTACTGTCCTCACCACTGTTCAAAATTTTCTTTCTACCCCCCCTACAAAAGATACTGAACCGGCTTCCGTTGCTGAAATCACGAACATTATTCAAAAACTTAAAATCAAAAAAGCACCGGGTAGTGACACCATTAATACCTGTGTCCTTAAACATCTCCCTATTAACATTATGATATCTTATCGACATTATCGATGTACATAACCGTCATTATTAACGTGATTCTTAAATTTAACTACTTCCCCACTTGCTGGAAAACCTCTATTGTTAGTCCCATACCTAAACCTGGTGCTGATCACAATCTTCCTCAAAATAACCGCCAAATTAGTTTACTGTGTTCTCTCAGTAAAATTACTGAGCGCGTTATTCTTAATAGAATCTCTAACTTCCTGGATGATAATAACATAATTATTCCTGAACAATTCGGCTTTAGAGCCCAGCATAATACTACCCTTCAATTCCTTCGTGTTGTGGAATTTGCCAGGGACGGCTTGATTGCTAAGAGACCCACTGGTGCTCTCTTTCTGGATATTAAATGTGCTTTTGACAAGGTTTGGCACCCTGGTCACATCTATAAACTTATCAATATTAAATTGCCTGACTCTCTTATTCACCTCCTTCATAATTACTTCCATAATCGTAATTTTGCTGTCCGCGTTAATCGCGATCTTTCCTGTAATTTCTATATTTCTTCAGGTGTTACTCAAGGTAGCATTTTCGCCCCGACCCTGTTTAATTTGTACTTAAAGGATATTCCCAGAGGAATTAATACTCTTCTTGCCCTCTATGCGAACGATACAGCTATTCTCTCTACCTCTCACAACATTAATTATCTTGACAGTCAGATCCAACGGCATATCGACACTTAGAGAATTGGTTCACGCGATGGAAAATTCGAATCAACCCCTCTAAGTGCCACGCTATTTTCTTTTCCAATCGTTACTGTAATCCCCCCCCCCCGATTTTACATTTACAATTCGCCTATTGACTGGGAGAAAACTGTGACCTATCTTGGTGTGACCCTTGATCGCAGGCTGACATGGAAATTCCCTGTCGATAAACTAGTACAAAAATGTAACGCTGTTACCATGCAACTTCGCTCATTAATATACGGCAGCCATCTTTCAATGAGAAACAAAGTCCTTCTTTTTAAACACGTTATTCTCCCCGTAGCTCTTTATGCAATACCGGTCTGGTTCTACGCCGCGAAAACTCATATCCATAAACTGGAGGTCATCCAGAACTTGACTCTCAGACGTATTCGCCGAACGATCCGTTATATGTCTAATGAAACCATACGACGAGACTTCAGCATACTTTCCTTGAAGGAAACTGCACTTAAACTGTCTAAGAATTTTTTTGATAATATTCCTAACATTCGCAATGAGATTATAGCTGAGTTTCCCGACTATGACTACTCCCACTGTGCTAACCGCTAACGCCCTCGGGCGTGTCTTCTTAAGTGCTAACACTGTCTCTTCTATCTTGCTTACTTATTCTTATTTTTATACTCCTCTCTCTTGTATTTTTACCAACACCCTAGAACTTTACTATAATCTCAATGAGAATATCTTCCTCATTTTTCTTAAATAACTGTGGCAACTCTGGCTCAGTGCGCGTGCGCCTTGTAATTTTTTCTCCCGGGTGCGATTCCCTGTGTTTGCTTTTATTTTACTATTACTTATTTTACTTGTATTATGTTTTTACTGATAAGGGCCTATTTATGATATTTAATTACGGTACTTAGGGATTATCCCTTCGACCATTTTCGCCAAACCCGATTCATTTTCGCTAAACCCGATATTATCGCCAAAAGGTAGCTTTTGCTCTAATAACCGCAAATTTTATCACATTTACTGTGTAAGGGCCTGTTCACATAGGAGCCCGCTGCCTTGCGTTAAGGAAAAGATGACGTTGAGACGAAAATAAACCAATCATAGGCGTTAAAAATTTCATTGCTAATCGTTTGGAGGCATATGATTGGTTTATTTTCGTCTCAACGTCATCTTTTCCTTAACGCAACGTAACGGACTCCTATGTGAACAGGCCCTAATCCTTGACTACGTGAGTAAGGGCCTGTTCATATAGGAGTTCGGTAACGGAGCGTTAAAGGAAAGATGACGTTGAGACGAAAATAAACCAATCATAGGCGTTAAAAATTTCGTTGCTAATCGTTTGGAGGTTTGTCATTGGTTAAATATACAGAGGCTGTTCGCACATTTTTTAGACGATTTTGGTAAGCGGTAATAAAAAATTGTTTGTTGCAAAAGAAATAATTGCAATTGTACTATGTTTTTAAAAGTCAAAATTATCGTCTGCGGCTTGAAAGTTTTGTTTTTATTCAAAATGGCGTTTTTAACAAAGCAGTGGTTTGAAGGCTACATTTATGCTCTTTCCGAAGAGAAATATGCATCCTCCGTTATCCAAAAACGATGTGAGAGTCATGGTTTTGTGATATCTAAAGCGTCGATAGGTAATATCGTCAACAAGAAAGGAAAAAAAAACGTCAAATTGGAGACTCAAGTGGGACAAAAATTCCAAACAAGTATCCAAGGAAAAAACGGACATCTTCGACTATTGCAAAGGTACGTTGTTTAATGTTAAAAGAAAATCCCCCTAGTCAAAGGACAGTTGAAAAATCATTAAAGTGCTCGGTGTCCACTGTAAACAAAATGATAAACGTTGATTTAAATCTTAAAAAAGCGAAAAAACGCAATGTGCATCGTCTTCTTCCAAATCATATCGCTGAACGGAGGACACGCTGCAGAATTCTATATGAGAAACACTTATCCAAAGAAAAATGGACAACAATTGTCACAATAGATGAATCATGGGTGTATTTAAATGATTGCAACAAAAAAAGAGTCATTTATTATCATAAAAGGGGAGAAAAAAAATTTAAGTACATGGTTCAAAGAATCGAAAGAAAGTTTTTCTAAGGGATTCATGATTGTTGCTGGTTTTTCTTATAATGGCAAGTTAAAAATAAAGAGAGTGGAAAAAAATGTCAAGATTAACTTCAAATACTATCAGGAACATATTTTATCGCCAATTTTTCTGAATGAAATACCATCACTTTACCCACAGTGCCATCAATCTGTGAGACTCCATCAGGACAAAGCTAGCAGTCACACATCAAAATCTACTGTAAATTTCCTAAAAGAAATGGAACAAAAAACTGGTATCAAGGCCATACCCTTCACTGATATCCCTACTAAATCTCCCGATGTATCACCTATGGATTTTTGTGCTTTCGTACTTTTAAAATCTGCATTATCCAAACGTCGTCCCAAAACCCTTACAGGACTCTGGAAAGCTGTTCAGGAGGAATGGGATAGAATACCTCTTCTGACACTTCAAAAGGCATTTTTATCCTGGAAATTGCGGTGTCGAAAGATAGTTCAGAGTAAGGGATGTCAAATAGAACATTTAAAACACAAGAATTTTATGTACACTGCTGGCCACCCAAATTGCAACACCAAGAAAGACAAGAGATATCACAACAAAATTTATTTTGTAGATAACATGTTGACCAAGTATCAAATGATTAAATTTATAGACTTCTGTGAAGTGTGGTTCCTGCCAAAATCAGTAGCCAGAATAGCCGCCATTGTTGGAGATCACCGCTGCCACACGCCTCGGCATTGATTCAAAGAGACTTTGGATGAGTTCTTGGGATACAGCAGACCAAGCAGCTTCCACACCTTGCCAAAGTTGATCTGCTGTGGCAGCTGGGGATGGAATCTGGGTCAATCGTAGAGCAACCATGGTCCACATGTTTTCTATCGGCGAAAGATCCGGAGAGCGAGGCGGCCAGGGAAGCAATTCAATCTGGAGATTGACGAAGAACCGTTGGAGAATGCGTGCCACGTGTGGTCGCGCATTATCCTGTTGAAATATGGCTGTGGGCAAGCCCTGAAGGTAAGGAAGGACAACTGGCTCCAACACCTCGGAGATGTAGCGCTGGCTGTTTAAAGTACCGGCAATGCGTACTAGAGGTGTGCGAGAGTGATATCCAATACCGCCCCATACCATAATACCCGGTGCAGGACCAGTGTGGCGGTGCATAACGCAGCTGTTCAGCATCCTCTCTTCACGGTGTCTCCAGACTCGAATGCGACCATCGTGGTGTTGCAGACAGAAGCGTGACTCGTCAGTAAATACAATTTCATTCCATTCTGCCGTCCACATCCTTCTGTCATCGCACCATTGGCGGCGGAGACGTCTGTGGTTCTGCGTCAACGGTAGACAAAGCAATGGACGTGTTGCGGACAGACCACTCTGCTGTAAACGGCGTCGAATGGTACGCGCAGACACTGGATGATGCGTTACAGACTGCATGTGCTGTGCTATGGTTCGTGATGTGACTGAGCGATCCGTCACTGCCATGCGCATAATTTGCCTGTCATCACGTGAAGTGGTGCGCTGAGGTGGATGCGATAGAACACGCCGGTCCGTCGTACCCTCCTGCATCCAACGATCACATATCCGCATTACAGTTGTTTTTTCGTCCAACACGACTCCCGATTTCCCTGAAAGATAATCCACAATCTCGGTAGGCCACTATCCTTCCTCTGTCGAACTCGGATACTTGATCAAAAGATGATCGCTGTTTTCGACGAGGCATAATTGATCGTTTTTTTTAAAGAAACACAAGAAAAACACAATTGTCGAACTTGAAATCGTCGAATTTTCCAAGCCTTAAATAGCGCTTTGAAGTGGCGCCACAGGCGCGCGTGATTTGCGTCTGCGCTGAAATTCTAATCATTTGCATATCTCACCTCCGCTAATGCATCTTGTAAATTTCATGTTATTTGCATGTTTCCTTCAGGGTGTTGCATTTACAGTGGCCAGCAGTGTAATTTAGTTTTGTGAAAACAATATACATCGTCTAAAAAATGTGTGAACAGCCTCTGTATTTCAATACTTTAACGCTCCGCTACCGGATTCCTATGTGAACAGGCCCTTAGTGTTCTTTAGCATGTTGAAATATACTGTTTTTTTACTTCGCTGCAAAATGATTCGAATTTGGGATTTGCCTAGCACCGAAGAGAGTGCAGTGGCATATTTTCAAGAGTATGGAATCATTTCTTCTAAGAAAATGTGCGTGAATGGCCACGATATGGCGTTGTTTATCAAAACTGATAAGCTGTGGCGATGCAATGTAAAGGGGTGCGATAAACGAGTAGCTATTCGAAAAGGCACGTGGTTGGAGGGCTCAAAACTCCCGTTTGTGACTGCCCTCCGGTTTATTTACTGCTGGTCGCATGAATTAACATCAATTGAATGGGGAGAAAAACAGCTGGATTTGACAGGAAAGACAATTGTTGATTGGAACAATTATATGAGGGAAGTGTGCACTCATAGCCTTCTACAACGTGATTCGAAACAAATAGGAGGTCCGACCAAAATTGTAGAGATAGATGAGAGCCTTTTTACAAAGCGCAATAACCAAGTTGGCCGTATTCTTCCAGAACATTGGATATTTGGGGGAATGTGCAGAGAGACCAGCGAGTGTTTCATCGTAAATGTTCCCAATCGAAATGCAGCAACTCTCATGGCTGAAATTAGGAACAACATTGCAGAAGGAACTACAATTTTCTCAGACTCGTGGAAAAGTTACAAAACTGATCTGAGGCAGTGGGATTCCAACACTTTAAGTGAATCACCGATATAATTTTGTGGATCTTGAAACTGGTGTACATACACAAAATATAGAACCATTGTGGGGTTTGGCAAAATGGCGAAACAAGAAACACCGCGGAACTACCCGAAAACACTTGGATTCGTATTTAAATGAATTTATGTGGCGGCGACTGCACAAGGATAATGACTTGTTTATTTGCGCTTTAAAAGCTATCAAGGATTTTTGGCCGCCGAAATGATTGATAATAATATATATGGTTAGATTCAAGGATAATTCAATGTGTAATTATAAAAAAACATAGTGGTTTTTACTTTGTTTTGATTTTTTTATTAATAATGTGTTTTAATAATATTTTTGTATTAATAATAAATTTAATGTGTTTAGAATGTTTATTTTGGAAATTGCTTTTCATTATGATGGTGCCAAAGGATTTGCGCATTTTCGCGAGCGTTGACAGGTCGACGGAATAATCCTAAAGTACCTTAATTACCTGCTGAGCAAATATATTTCTGATGCATAATGTTACAATTGGAGATAAAGTCCTACAGACCTTGGAGCTCCACAAGTTGATATACCTGAACCTGAACCTGGAACTCAGTGTACTTTTCTGTTGAGAATTGAATGCATTGAAAGTGCGTTAAGCGTATATTGTATTGAAGACTCTGTTATCCTGACTTGTGTATTTTAGAGTTTTCTGCTGTATAGACAGTTGTTACGTGTTTTCTGCTTGAATTTATGTGTGCGCCTTAAGAATTTACAGAATAAAAAATTTATTTTGTGTGCACTTCCTGAAGAGATTTTATTCAATCGAACCCAGGAAAACGGAACAGTACTTTTCAAAATTATGAAGCTTTTTAAAATAGGATTACGTTTCTCAATAACGGACCCCCAGGAAGAAAAAAAGTGTCCAAAATGCGCCAAAAAATAAAAGATGAAAAAAAAGAGGTAAGCAACGATAAGTAATCCTACGTTAATAACTCGCAGTAGTTTCGTTCAAAGAGACTACCTGAATTTTTTTTTGTGTAAATTGTTTCGTTCGTTTTTTATTACCCTTAAAAATGTGGGAGTCCATTCTGTCGCATCCTGTACCTTAAGTTTTTAAACCCGATATATGCCATTAGTTAAAAGGTTTCATTCACGGTATCAAGTATCAATATTTCTTGAAAACTTTTAATAACTGCACGTCCTTTTTATAATAACTATAAGCGTATCGATCATGCGTAACAGTATTTTAAAAATATAAAATTTTTTTTTCATGAATATCATATATCTGTCACATAATATTTTCCACTATTCCAAAAGCAATTACTTACAAATGCAATACAAAAATGAAATCAACTTTCTTTAATCAGCTGAAGTATTTTGTAACAGATGAGCAAACGGTATCCTAGAAACGTAAAGTTTGCATTATTTTATCGAGTCTTGTGTATGCACGGTATGCAAAATTCAATTATTCTTAATGCATAGGACTAATTTAATCCTCTTTAGGAACATAATTTTGCATATAACAAAAAATATTTTTCCATCAGTTTCTCTCAAAAAGGAAAAAAAAAATTCAAGTTTTCACTATAAAGAAAAAATTAAACATGGTGATGTACTCGTAGCAGTAAACAGCCATGAATCCCAAAGTTTGAAAATTGCATATAATGTATGCCATATATGCGCATACATTCGACTACATAATCATTACTGAACAAAGACACACACTGGCACATTTGGCCTGGTAGAGTGTAACCTATCGGATAATTCCTCGATCATTTGCCACAATCTTCTAAACCATGATTTCTTCGAAAAACGATAAATTTTTTTCCAAATCTGTGACTTTTCTGAAACCGGATAAGGAAGTCTGCGGTCATTCTGTAGATTATTTTATCATATTATCAAAAGTATGCAACTGGTTTGGTTTAGGAGAATCTGAAAAAACGGAAAGTGAAACTGTTTCGCGTTTTACTTCAGTCAGCAAATTTCTTTTCCCTTTCTTACTGCAACTTTCAGTCCTGGATCTCATCATCATGACTGTTGCTAAAGCCCCAACTGATTCTGAATTTTTGAAAAAAATTGTAGCTTATTTATTTGGAAGGATAGTTTTACTTTCAGCGTGATATTCCTTGTTTGTTAAACGAGATTTGCTACAAAATTTGCTTCTAAGTTTGCAGACAATCTCTAAGCATAAAAGGCCAAAATGTGTTTATATCGAACTCTTTTTTTGTGATTCAGATCATTATATTTGCAGTATACACAAGTGTCATCGTATATCTAACTTTAGCATCTGATATTTTATATTGTCGGTTGTTTTACTATCACACTGTCGCTGAGTGTGATTTCACTTTCCTTAATTCCATCTACATCCTCATTAAAGTAATTTTGATGTGCGACATAAGTCCATTGTTCAGTAACATATCTTCGTTTATATTATGCGCTGTATTTTATCGCTTCAGTGCACTACTATTAAATTTCAGGAATAAAATTGACGGCATTATATTAACGGAATCCTATTTGCTCTTACAGGCAGGTCTATGCAGAAGATACTCCGCTATCTGTGGTATCATCGATAGAGTTCAAAATGCTTTTTCACTTTCATTATTCTTAATTTTCCTTGCAAATTTCTTTGACTCTTTTGTTCTGTTGGCCGCAATGCTAAGACGCTCGGACATGACCAGGTTAGATGTTTTTGAATACATCTGTGCTTCAGTTACTTCCTTTTTTTCGATTGTAATGCCAGCATGTGCTGCTCAGGTATCAATCGAAATGAAGAAAAATCAGGTTAAATTCTCGTGCCTCTACGAAAAACAGATATTTCACCCTGGCATTGATCCTAACTGTCTGAAAGTTGTAGAAACTCTGAAACAGACCGAACCTATTGTAATATCGGCTTGGGAGATGATAAACTTTTCCAGTGGCATAGTGCCTGCTGTCGTAGGGACTCTCCTTACGTACGGACTTCTTATTTTAAATATTGATAAATAACAGGTAAATGCGTTTCATTAAGATTGTGATTCAGTGCTGATCGTAATTATTATAATAACGATCAAGAAATAAGTCAAATACAATAACTTTTAAATTCTGGAAACAAATGTCGATGCGTTGTGTTGTTGCTTATGCCCCTTGACCGACAGCAACATCAGATCAAGGCCATTATAGGCTATTGGGCTGAGTGATGCGGATACGGTTTTAAGTTAGCACCACATGAGTCCGACTTGGCTAGCGGACCGGTCCCGTAATTTTGAACCGAGTCAAGTGACGAGACCGGTACACTTACTCGGTCCCCGCACCTCTAGAGAAAAATGTTGAGAACTTGGAGGATATTGCAGCCATGACAGATTTTACGTACACGGCGGTGGATTTTTTTATCGACGAGCATCGAACCAGAGACGCCCAGATTACATGCCCGCTGCTCTTGCCAACTGGACCACCGCGTCCGTGGAAATAAATAAAAGCAAGAAATGCGAGATTACCTTGAGTTCCTTTTATCACGAAATTCCCAAAACGAATCTGAAAGTTGAAGACATAAAAGGACTCCGCCATGTCCATTTTTTCTCTGGCCTCAAAAAGAAATGGAAGATTGTGATGGAAGTCATTGAAAGCAACATATCCCCCCATGGTCGAGACAGTCCAGGTGGTAGACTATCAAGGTCGAATGCTGGACACACTTGTCAACACGCCTTCCTAGCGGAAGGGTGTTATTAGCAGTTACAGATTTTCAGATTTTCTATTGGGAAAAGTCTATTTTATTCATCTTCTTACAAGTTATGTTGCTATGCGTGCGACAGTTTTTGTTTTTGTTTAGAAAGGGAAATTTTGTTTAGAGATACACGAATAACTCGGAAAATGAGAAAATTACTCATGGATAATCGAGAGATCAGTGTATTAAAATTTTTGCAAGCATCTTCAAAACTATCTAAAAATGTGTTTTAACAGATATTTGTAATTTTTATGAGGAATTCACTAAAAAAGTTCAATTTGTTGAATTAAAATTGATTTAAAATTTCATCTGTGTAGGGAGAAGAACATGACTGATTTTAATAATAATGTATATTAGGCTTTACATGTATTTTGAAATTGAAAATTTTTGTTCGATTTGATATTATTATTTGACATTTTTGTTTAATTACATATTATTATAAATTTCATGTATCCTCCACATATATAATATACTTTTAAATATCCAATTAATCTTGAAGATTCATCGAAATCTTTAAATGGAAAGACATTGCTATATTTGGAAAGATAAATTCTTTCAATAAATTAAGCCGTTTAACTTGACATATGCGCATTTTCTCAACAAAAACCTGTTTGACTTCTTCAGTCGGCTTAACACCCAGTGAATGTGTAAAAACACTGCAAATAATTCAAAGAAGTAAATAAAAGAAATTAGAATCTAGTATTTTATAGTAGTTGCCTTTCAACATTTTTTTCCAAAAATCTTTGAAAAGTTTTTCGTATCATTTTTCATCTAATATAAAAAATGTCTTATACGTTTTACCAGCCTGCATTGTGCAATGTTTAATTTTAAATAATATCATATATTTATTGTTCAAGAATTAATTTAGTAATGTTACACGATATATGTAATAGCATACGTAAGATATGTTATGTAAAGATATGTTAATCAATTATTTTAAGATATTACATACTTAAAGTAATTAAGGTAAAGATATACATACTTAAATTACTTTAATTACTAAAACATTTTACTTTAAGCGAAAAATATTACATCAAGACTAGAAATAAGTATTTAACGTGTATTTTATACTTAAAATTCAATGCATTCATTTTTGTACCTAACATTTTTGTGCTCATGGTAATCCGAAATTAACTTTGTAGTCCCTTGGGTTCTTCAGAAATCGAGGCTGTAAATTTTTACGATGACTTAAGGCTGAAATCAACTGACTTTGCAGATCACCAATGAAATTTTTAAGATGTAGTGAATTTGTATGTTATTATTTTTGTATATACATATGAGGAAACTCATAATTTTCTTGATCTGATGACAGACCTTTAAATGTCGTTTCAAAATTATATTCTTTTCAATATCATCTTGATACCGGAAAAACGGTGATATCATATTATTTCAATAATATGATATCACTGTTTTTACCTATAATACAGAGCCTACACCCCTGTGCTTATTTTCGGGGTATACTTGCCTGTGCATAGGTCATTGTGCCTCAAAAGGATTCGAGAAGCTTTTCCAAAGATGTCTTGAGCGCGATTTTTTCCAGCTAGTGTGCCGACAAAACGATAAACTCGTACGGTGTTACCGCAGACATCGTTTACGCGCCGGAGAGGACCTCTGACCCAAAAATTGAATAACATTCGAATATGGTGTCGACTCATACATATCGTATTATACATTTAGAGTATTTAGAATACAAGGTGGTCATAAAAAAACTTTGCCGATATATGGACCTCCTAGCGGCCGTTCCGTTCAACCTACCGAGATGAGATTTCAGATATAGTTATTCAGAGATATGAGCTCGAGATTCTGTGAACGGCAACAACGTGACGCTCAAGGTTACGGTTATAGGTACAGAAACTCCAAATTTTCGAATGGCAACGTCCACTTTTTCCCGTCGCAAAATGCTCAGCGCATGCGAAAAACCCAGATAGCGTTGGAACGGTACGTGTATCCCAAAAACGGACGCGTTATGCAAGCACAAAAAACAGCTCTGCGAACGGCCAACAAAATCACGATCGGCGCGCACGGAGGAAATTTGCATATGACAGAGGCAAGACACCAATCACAGAACTCCGTTCGCCAGATATATAGGAAACCGATAAAAAGCTCTGTCCAAAAGTCTCACGGGACCTCATAGAAGGACTTTCCGGTTTACGGATTTAACGTGCCCATATCCGGCCTAGACACGAATATTTTTAAAGGCGCTTGTCGGTATTCGAGTACCCTCGGTACTGAAGACCGACGTGCTACCGATAGGCTACCTCGGGTTCCTAAGTGATGTGAAATAATAATTTCGCATTTAAATCTATCGATATAAATTCATGCTAGTTACTGAGATTGGAGAGAAATTTCCTTTTATTGTTTTTGCAATATGATAAAGATCACTCAATTAGGCAAACTCAGCATTAGCTGAGCGGAGCAGATAACAGCTCTACATATGGAGTTAACTGAACTTGGTTTCGGAAATAACAAATATCCATATCTAATCAATTCAAGCATAATTTTTTTATTTATTCCCTTTTTTTCTCTGAGTAACACAACAGGCGTTAAGGGCGTTAAGTCTTAAAGATGCTTGTGGCAGGCTCCAGTTTACCATACTACTTTAAAAATAAAAAGGCTGGTGTACCAACAATTTCGTTAGATTAGAACTTACTAAAATAGGATTTTAACGTACTAAAAGCAGGGCCCGAGGTAGCCTAGAGGTAGTGCGTCGGCTTTCGGTACCGAGAGTGCTCGGATCGAATCCCGACAAGCGCCATTGCATACTTTCGTATCTAGGCAAGTTATGGGCACATTAAATCCGTAGACTGGAAAGTCCATCTATGAGGTCAGTGTGTGGGGAAGGTACGACCCACCAGATATCACCCTTGGGGGTGCTCGTTCAAAATTGTGGTGGCACCTAGCCATGTCGGAACTCCGACCCTTGTGGTGCTATTATAAACCGGAGCCGCGCTACTCAGACCGAAGCCTATATGGGCCTGATCTGGAACTTATTAGGATCAACAACCACATTAGGCATTAGGAACAACAACCACATGTATTAAAGTTCGGTTACGGAAATGGAAGTCCAGTCGAGTCCAAACGCTGAGGCGTATTTATATTACTTTCCCTTTTTTTTCTAAACATCCTAATGGCATTTTCAAAATTTCAGAAGTCATGTTACCCTCTGCAACTTCTAAAATTGAAATTTCAAGACGCTGCTGACTCTAAGTGTGCTGACACAACGTGCACTCGAACACATTGAATTCAAAGCAATTGTTAAGCATGCATCGACGTTGAAAGCGGCATACTAGGGCCGATTTCTACTGACTGCCGAGAGTTGTTCCACTTCTCAGGCCCGGCGCAATGCACATTCTTCTGTGAACATCAATGATCGACTGCAGGACATGAAAGTAAATACATACGTGGGTTTTAAGATAATTCCAGGGTACAGTTACCGGATTGTTTGGAGTTACTATCCCATTCATCATTGTCATATACTTAATGCGCCATTGTCCTTACTCTAAATTGAGAACCTTGCTCCTAGACCTCCTCGACGATGTGCGGGAATCTCATTTAGGAATAACGGGAAGTTGATAGGGGAAAATGACAAATAATAATGAATAAAACTCTTAGGTATCACCTGAAAAATATACCTGTACCTCTTTTATATGTAATTTGAATCTAGTTTATTAGTTTAAAGTATTCATGGCGGGTTTTATTAAAAATATATGAGTTACGTTTGACAGAATATTTGCTCCATGAAATGCATTTCCCATTCGATCAGGATGGGGCATACATATAGCGGAAAATGTTTCCTTTAGGTTGGCTGATATCAGATATTGCCTATTATGTACACCACATTAGAGAAAATGTTAGCCTATTATGCACTGAAATTGTTATTGCCTATTATGTACTGAAGGTGAACATTTAGGCTGAAAAATAAGACCAGGACACTTAAATGATTTCAGTTGGCTGTATTAAATGGAATATTAGTGCAAACTGTTGCTTAGAATCCACAACAGAATGTTAAATTAATTGTAGCCACTTTAACAATGCGATGTGAATTTTAAGGCAGCTGTGTACGTACCCAATTGGATTCACTGACCTCAATGTCAACCTATGGAGAAAATGTGTCTAAGTATTACCGACTTTGATTTAAAGATTTTTTTAATTGCACTCCGTAATAGAGAAATAAATTTTACATCTCAGGGCACTTTTCGTTTATTTTAAATGCAAATAGTATTTTTTAATTTAAATTATTCTGAGAAAAAATCTGGTCTAATGTGTTTTAAACGCTCCTAAATTCCTTTGGTGGTCGAAATATATAAAATGAAGCCAGTTGCAAGATGCAGAAAAGTCGAGGCTATCTGAAAATGCCATTTTTATTTTTATTGCGAGCATTTTTGTAGGTGTCAATAGTAGACACATTTTCTCCATAGGTAAACATTGAGGTGAGCGAATCCAATGGGGTTAGTACACAGCAGCCTTAATAAAATGTTTTTGCTAATTTACAGTGCATTTTTTCAGGTATTTAGTAATCAGATTTAGAATTTCCACTCTAAAAATTTTAAAATAAAACGTCCTTTAAGTGAAACATTTAGTGCAGTAAACTTAATGTAAATTATCCTTAATGCAAAACATCCTAAAGAAGTAACTGATTCGTCTATTTAAGAGTGAAAGTAAAACATTGCTTTTGATTACAGAATGCATCAAAACTCATTCTAAAAAAAGTTGAATATTCTGTTTTGAAAGACTGGAGTCCTTTAAGTTTTGTGCCAATTTAACGCTTTGAGAACGGGGAAAATCCCTTTTTTAAGAAACACTCTCAGTTTTGGAGGGTAAAAATTGTATCTTTGCATACTGAATTTATTTTATAATATAAGAAAAATAATAGAAAAAATGAGAACATTCAAATCTGCTAACTTGTTGATTTTTCACAAGAAAGAACATTGGGGTTGGTTTATATTAATTCCCTCGATACAATTTTCAGCCCGGTTATCTAGGAAGTTATGTGAAAATACTCGCAGTAATATTTGAAAGTTAAGATAACATATTCAAAAATAGAAGCGGTTGTATACTAAATTTTACACCGTGCTTTAAAGCTTAACTTCAGGGAATCACCGATCGTTAATAGGGCATAAAAATCAAACTGATGTTGTTGATCTACCCTCTTGACACAACTGAATCGGGAAATTTATGTTAAGCCATATTTCCCGGTTGATTTGTATTTTCAAATTCTTCGCGAACAGATATGTTGATAGCACTGTCGGGAAGGGACTCATGCATTAGAGCAGTGGTTCCCAACTGGTGATAAATGTACCACTGGTGGTAAGCGAGAGCATTTAAGGTGGTACTCAGAAGAATTCATTTATAATAAGTACAACGTGAAAAAATAAGTACAGTGTTGGGAAATTGTATTTGCCATTTGTTAATAACAAATGTTTATAAACGGCTTTTTTAATTTCATGAACTTATTTTCTGTATTTTGCTTTATTTATACTTAAATGCATTTTGTAAAGTTATTAATATGTGTATAGTATTTATTTTGACACCCCTCCTTTAATAAGTTATAACATAACAGTGTTACGCCACGATTCTACAAAGTTCTCAGGTGGTACTCAACTATAAAAAGTTTGGGAATCACTGCATTAGAGGAATAAAAATTGAATTCAACCTCCAGAGCTTTTTATGAATAAATGTAAAAAAAGCCCTAGCCATGGTACAGCGTTAGTATAGGGTAGTGAAAGCCATAGTCGACTTTTTTAAGAATATAGATTTTACAGGCAATAGTCTTAATTAAGTCATTAACGTTTTGTTAGAAACTTCCGTGTAATTAAAGGTACTGTGTTATTCAAGAACTACATAGTTTATTTTCTGTATCCTCGTATGGAACAAGGGGTATTTTTATTTATTATATTATTAAAATGTTCGTCCGAGCCAATATGTACAACAAGATATAAAAATTGAGTCAAAGGGATTCGATCTTCAAACTGCTATAATCTTTGTTCTTCGAAACGATTCATCTAAAAAACATGAACCGAGGTTGCAGGCGAACACACTGCTATCAGAATTGGACGTTGTCACCACTTTTCGGGCGGAATGTTCTTCACTTAAGCGCCACGAGATTATGGTCACTTAACGTTTGAAGTGGCCATCGGAATATAACAAAATATCTAAGAGTTATACTCTCCCTTATCAGCACTTTCAGTTCACTGGCGTCATGACATAATAAATAGGTTAAATAAAATCTTAGTTCGAAAAAATGAAGCAAATAACAGATTAAGGATATATATATATATATACAGGTGGTTATCAAAATAATGGAAACACTAACAAACATTATTAAAACCTCCATTAATACGGCGCAGAATCACCCTTGTCATGTAAAACCACTTGATTTCCCTTGGAATTGGATTATACAAATCATGAATAACGGTCAAAAATATATTTTACCATTCTTCAGGGAAAAATCATGAAAGTTCCTGTAGAGATGCTATGGTGGATATCGATACCTAGTTCTATCCGCTTATACAGATCACAGTGGTTGGATGATACATAGTCGGGGGGAGGGATTGTACAGGACAAGATAAGATATTTGACTTCATTTTCATGCTCTTCAAACCAATACTTGATAGATTTAGCTGTATGTATAGGGGGATTATCATTCTGGAGAACGCCATATCCTGAAAGAAACAATGTTTTCACCATAGGATGGACTTGTGAGCTAAAATTTCGACATAGTCCTTCCCGTTCAATCTCCCTTTTTGGGTTACAATAGGGCCTGAAGAAAACCATGAGATGTCATCCCAAACCCTGATAGATCTATCTCCACGACAGACAGTTGAGATGGGACAGTCAGAATCTCACACTTGTGTAGGTGTTCTCCAGATATACGCACATCCTGTTGCGAGGAACAATGATTCGTCGGACCAAATGCCGTTTTTCGACATATTACTCGACCAGGATTTGCGCTCAGGGCAACATTGGGGACGATATTTTGTATTGACATCTATTATGAGTGGTTTGGGAATAGCTTCTTTTCCGTAAAGCTTTGTTTGTGAACTTCCCTTCTACCTCTGATGGTTGATACCGGAACATGCAGATGCAGATGGAGCTCTTCGGTCATTTTAGTAATTGCAGTTGTTTTCTTTCTTCATGTCGAATTCCGCTTCAATACCTCGTCTGTCTCTTTCACTCAGCTCTCCCTTTCGTCCACTATTCTGTTTGGCAAAGGATATTTGTCCGTGCACTCTGTATGCTATCATGACTTTCGATACCATAGCTCGAAAAACACCCATTAGCCTGGGGGTTGCAGTAACAGAAACTCCAAATTAAACGCGCTCAAACAATTTGCCCTTTTCGCAAGGTCTGCAAGGTTTGACATTTTACGCTGTTCCCCCCAAAAGCACGATACCCTTAGCTTCATTACTGCTACCTGACAGTAGAATAACACATACACTATATTATATAAAAATACCTGTGGCCAGACTTGTTTTTTAAGGAATATGAAACTCATTCTTAAACACCATATATATATATATATATATATATATATATATATATATAGATAGATAGATAGATATATATATATATACACTGCACAAAAAAATTAGAGGAGCAAGCAAAGAAGTTAAGAAAACCGTGCATGACAGCCACGTATTGGCATAAAATGGATATTACACGCGTATCAATGCGCAATACAGAAAAGAGACGTAAAAAAATTGTAATTAAGCTTTAATTCTTTCAAAATACGGAAAAAACATGAAAAGATGATTTAGGGCAACAATTTGGTTACATGTAAACGATAAAAAAAGTATTGTTTAGATATGATGCAAGATTTAATATGGTGTGTGGTCTCCTCGAACAGCTAAGACTGCTGCACACCTGTTTTCCATGGATGCGATGATGTTATCGATAAGACTTTGGGGAATACTGTTCCACTCCTCAAGAAATGCAATCTCCAAGTCTCGGAGAGTAAAAGGAGGCTTTGATCTCGCAGCAATGCGTCGTCCGAGCATGTCCCAAACATTCTCGATTGGATTCAGGTCAGGAGAGCATGCTGGTCATTCCATACGCTGTATTGTTTCAGCTTCAAGCATGTTATCCACAAGACGAGCTGTATGCAGTCTTGCATTATCATACTGGAAAACAAAGGAATCTCCAATGGCTGCAGCGTAAGGTATGACATGAGGTCTCAGTATCTCGTCTGCAAACCTTCGGGCCGTCAAAGTACCATTCCGAATGATATGCAGGTCCGTACGTCCACCTATGCTGATTCCACCCCATACCATAAAACCAGCTCGTCTGTATTGTGACCTTTCACGAACGAATGTGGGGTTATTTCGAGTGCCCCTTTCCATAAGAAAACACGTCAGGTGTCACACTCCAGACTGAATCGGGACTCGTCTATAAAAAGCACTTGGCTCCAATCATGTTGCTCCCAGTCTCGATGTTCAGCAGTCCATCTTATTCGGGCCGCACAGTGGCGGGAGGTCAACGGAATGCAGACCATTGGCCTACGTGCATAGAGACCTCCCTGATGAAGCCTATTACGTACTGTTTCGCTGGACACCCTTCGCCCTGTTGCCAAGAGCAACTGTATTTGCAGCTGAGTAGTATTGTATGTTCTGTTTCGATGAGCTGTTAACAGTATATACCGGTCATCAGTTGTTGTAGTGGCGCGTGGCCGACCTTGCCCTGGTCGACGTCTAACATTCCCTGTTTCTTGGAATCAATTCCACAGCCTTGCAATGACACTTCTGGCGACTCCAACAGCGTCCGCGACACTATGTTGTGTTTGACCGGATTCAAGTCTGCCTATAATATGCCATGCCATGGATTCCGGTAAATCACGTTGTTGAGACATTTTCAAGTCACCTTTTCTCAAAAAGAATAACTGAGCAATCGAATTTCACAGTTAAGGCAGTGAAACAGACGTTTCTGCAACATCCTGATTTCCGCCCTTATGTTCTTTTTCTGGTTTTTGACGTCATGAACTTTGACTTTAAATTATGGATGATTTATTTTTTTACTTATCGGTGTAAGTATTTGCGTAATTTCGTTAAAACCATGTGATCCCCTAATTGTTTTGAGCAGTGTATATATATATACTAGCGGACCCGACAGATGTTGTTCTGTTCTAACTTTGTAAATCCAAAAATTATAAAATTATTTTAATAAACTATAAATTGTTTGGACCGTTTTGAAGAAAAAATATGTAAAAAAAAAATTATTTTTAAAAAACTTTACACCACCACGCGTACAGTTATCACAACTCGACCTATCAATTTCGTGTGACTGTATCTATATACTATAAACTTAAATGTGTTGAATATAAACTTAAAACTGTCTTAAATAATAGCACGAAAGGAAAAACTCAAATCATTTTTATGATAGGTATATTTTTTTTAATGTACAAAAAATAAATATTTAAATATATTTTTAATCTTAATATTAAGAGGAATAAATTTTTTTTAAAATTTTAACTTAATGCGATTTGATGAACAATATTTTTAGTTAATCCCTTAGGGGTATAAACGAACAAACTTGAAGGTTTTCCAACCCTCGGACACGCAACATATAATTGGCTATGCGAAAAGCAGGGGTTTTCTAGATCCAACCCACAAACTGGCATTTTTTGGCTTTGTGACATATTACTAGTCATTGCAAATGCCAAGCGAATTGGAAATTGCAAACATTTGATTGGAATGGGTGAGTCTGAAGGGATCATTGGGATCCGTGGTAGAAGATCAGTTTTCCCTTGAAACTTGCCGCTTAAAATGGTAGCTTCAAGAACATTGACTACGATTTCTTTATGACCAATCGTGTACCGTTGCATAGCTTTGGTGCATTCAAATTTCGAAGCAAAATGATTGGTGAACCAATCTTCAATCGCAAGTTATGTGGTGGCATTCCAGGTAAATCCAGTGAATTCAAGAATTCAACAGGATAGTTGACAACTTCCTCAGGATCGACAACAGTATCGATCTATTTGAATGATATTTCATTGCCAGGCAATGACTGTCGTATTTTAAAATTAATTGCGTCGACATCTATATTTTTTGCGGCTAAAATAGCTCGCTCACGTAGCCACGCATGATTAGTGTAATTAGCTTGTAAATCTGGAAATGTATTTTCAATCCAAGCATCTTTGGTAGCCACCATGTTGCAAAAATTGTCTGGGAGTCGGATGCATTGTGTATTTTCATGCAACTGAATTTTTCCGTAGCGAATGTTGAGCAATTGTTCGGAGAATGCTAATGCGAATGGATCATTTTGAAGTTGAACACGCATATTTACTGACACTTCGGCATAAGTATGATTCTTTCAAATATGCGTTAATTTCGTCCGCATATGTAACACGTGGGATGACCGGCAATGTCTGTCTGAAATCACCGGACAACCGCAGTAGATAACCACGAAAAAGTCTGGTATTATTATTGAGATCTTTCAGCGTTTTGTCGAGAGCTTCAAGTGAATGCTTGTGGGCCATAGTGCATTCATCCCAGATAATAATTTTGCATTTTCTCAAAACTTCAGCCATGCCTGAATGCTTCTTTATATTACACATTGCGTCTGGATTTGTGTGAATGTTCAATGGCAACTTGAGTGCAGAATGCGCAGTCCGCCCACCATCAAGCAAGGTCACTGCAATGCCTGATGAAGCAATTGCCAACGCAATATGATTTTGTGATCGAATGCGCGCAAGTATCAATGAGATGAGAAATGTTTTGCCAGTGCCACCTGATGCGTCCAAGAAAAAGAATCCACCTTGCTGTGCTGCAATTGACAAATTAATTTGTTTATATATATTATTTTGCTCAGCAGTGAGCAGTTGCTCATTATTAGCAACAAAAGTAGCCAAAGGGGTTGTATCGAACTGTTGTTCACGCTGAACATCACTGTTAATGATTTCTGCTACTGGGCGGTTAGGCGATGACATGCTGAAATGAATGAGGGGCATATTCGAAATGAAAATACAAATATCCTCAATCTTTATTAACGCCTCGGTTATATATTTCCGGCGAGAAATCAATGTTGGGATCTTGATCAGCAATCCGAATGCGATGTAGAATATCCTCACTCATCGAATCTTTATATTTATCCCAGAGAGCAGAAGCTTCAGACGGAAAACGTGTCGTCAATAATATAGCGCATAATTGACGAAATTGACGAGGAGAGAAACTCAGTACTGCATCTGCAAGTGTGAGATCCCAATGGTTATCATCTTCCATTAAATTCAATTCGCGACACGCATCGAAGTACGTGTCGTACAAAATACCATTGACTGTTCGCAAATATTGAAAGGATGTCGGTCCAAGAACGTTAACCAACAATAAACGCAAAAAAAACATTCGCGTTGGTTTGGATGGACTATATATAATCGGCCTAAAGTATTTGCCATGAATATGCCCACGTATCCTTGGACTGGAACGTCTCGCTTTCGTGGTTCCCAATTTTTTGACTGTTTGTTCCATGTGAAAAATCGTGGTACATCAGTATACATTAATCATGTTAATGTCTTTGCGAATTGACCGAAAATATCTAGTCGGCTGCATAGTTTGAAAAACTCAGTTAGTGTGGTTTTTGGGGCAGTTAATGCTCGTTGTAGAGCAGACTGTTCCGTGAAATAAACACGCTGTCCATTTTCAAGATGCACGGCCAAATGTATAACAGCGGGATCTCTTTCTTGTATGCGAAAATTGAAAATGTGCCAAATTGCTTCATTGCTACTAATGTATCGGCCCAAATAATAACATGTTATTTCGTCGTTATCATTTACATTTTGAACAACAAATACAGCCTTATCACTACCTTTATGAATGTATTTGCAAATGTATTTGATGGACTTCACCGAACTGCATAACTCAACGTTTATGTGTGCTTTGTAGGTTTTGCACAGCAATAGAGAATACGGAACCACCACATAGCAATTGTATAGCGATTATCAATATCAACTATTACACCGTTTGACATGCGCAATTGATATGATTGGCAACCATTGTCTATGTCTCTACGACGATATGATGGATAACCATCGATATTGGTGATAGTATCGTTCATACATGCTTTTGGAAAACGTTTCGTACATTTTCCATTGTCCATACATGGCGCAGTCATGTTCAGAGTACCGCATGGACCATGGATCATGTTAATCATGTTAGTGGTAACAATGTCGCACAACTCTTGATCAATATTCCGATCCGGAATTTCCGCTGAAATAATTTTATCAATTCGATCTGGCCGCACTTTATCGACCAACAAAATTAAAATATGCGCATGTGGCAAACCTCGTTTTTGCCATTCAACAGTATACAGCCAGAAACGTGTTTCGCCGAATACAGAGTGATATGTAATCAAGTTCATCAACGATTTTAATTTTTGTTTAAACACACGTGCAGTGATATCATGCCGATGCATAGCTGTTTGATCTGGCAATAACAAAATTTTAATTTCATCCCAGTTTGGATTGCACGTAAATGTGATGAACAGATCTGGTCGGCCGTATGGACGCACGAAAGTCATGGCGTCTTGAATATATTCTTGCATATGACGCGGACTACCAATATATGATGATGGAAGAATATATGCGGTACCGATGTTGTTGATATTAGTTGTTTCATCTACGTTACCGACAATAGCATCACGCAAATGAATGTACTCCTCAGAACGAAGCTTCGCTTGATTAAATTTGATGTACCGTAATCACTCACTTTCGATTTTCAGATACATATCAACAATGTATTGATGAAATAGCTGGCGGCATCGGAGAATGTTGTTATCTTCATTGGCACGAATCATCAGCCGATATGCGTAGAAGTTCATCGCGCTAACTTTCTAGTTAAGTTCTGCACCTGCAAAATAAAAATATAAATAAGACAAAAAGAAATTAATTTTACGAAAAAAAAATAATGTATATGTTGTACCTGTCACTGGATTGCTTTGTTTAATGTTTAAATGATATCCATCTTCTCCTTCCCAAAATATCAATGGATATTGCAAAGCATCGTAAGAACGATGATTGTCTTGAATCATCTGCACCGTGTTGTCTCTGCGTTGTATCCGTATATCTCGAAGTTCAGATGGGTCGCCAGCCATAACAACTGCAACTTCATTAAAAGTTGGTACATTGTATCTGCCTGCGTGCTCTCCATATGGTACTTTGTCTGCTTTAATGATACTCACGTAGCTATCGTTTTGCAATCTGTTGGAAACAGTCTTGAACAACTGGACCAACTGGTTATGATTTTGCAAAAACGCTTCCAAAGTTGCCACTATTTCTCGCTCCTCCATATGCTCGATGTGGTTGTAATGGCAGCATGTGTTAATGCGTTGCTCCTCATCGCCCATGAAGTAGATTTGCAAAAATTTTGAATCGGTTTTAGGTATTGAGAACAAAGAACCAATTTGATGATACACTTGGCCCTGAATCTTAAATGTAGATGCAAAATTACGACCATCCTCATTATGAACGATTTTTGTTGCTCCAAATGATGTCATATGGAAGCAAGAATTGAATTTACGAATTTTACTCGAAAACAATTTTGATTGAGATGTGGCTCCAGCCAATAGTGTTTTCAATGGTTCTGGCGGCAAATTCAATGGTGGAAGTGAAAATTTTCCTGATGCGCAGCAAAGACCGGCCGACTCACCTTTGTATTTAAATGCATGACATTGTTTGCATTCTTTGTCCATATTGCCGATGACAATAAGTACATATGACGAATAGTCTATTTCCGGCTCATATTCGAACGCAAGAATAAATTAGAACGCAATTAGAACGCAAGGCGAAGTGATGCACGTGTTAATGCGCGACGTTCTTGCACACGCTGTCGATCATGTGCTCTGTGTGCGTCGGTGACTCGTTGACGTTCCTCTCTTTACCTCAAAGCATTAGCTCGAAGACATTCATTGGGATGCTCTCGATTTTTATGGACTGTTTGTGCATTCCGTGTACGTCGACCAATATTTCCTCCTCGTCCACGAAGACATGGCATTATTTTGGAATAAATGCACAACACATGAATATAAATACCTTATTGAAGTTAAAATTAGCAAGAATGTGGACGAAATTTCATTAATATGGCTATTAGTATGACTAATCAATTGGCCGTTCAATACTTCATAAGTTGCATAGAATCAAATGAGAATTGACAATTTAAATTTGTAGGTTAAGCTAATTGTTATTGAATGCAAGTGTATACGTCATTAAAATTCATAAAAATAAAAAAAATTCTAAAACGCGATTGCAGCGCTGCCTACCGGATCCAATTGTGAACCTAAACTAAGCAAAGATCAACAACAACACATGAATAAATAATTTAATTAAGAAAAACATCTTCTATCGGATCAAATTGTGAATCTAAACCATTCTCGAATCAACTTAATCGCACACACAAAATTTCATAAAAATCAGTCCAGCTGTTTACCCGGCTGTTTACGACTGACTTCTATCCGTTGCAAGATTTTCCCTTTCTCTTTGTTTTCCTTGTATGGGCATCACTACTCTGGTCTGGAATAACATTTCTGAGAACACTTGACTGCCCTTTTCACCTTTCTCGATAAGTGTCTCTGCAACTCGAACTTAAGCTTTTGCACTTCTCTCAAGCGTTTTCGTTTTTTTTTCCAGCTAACACTCAAGTTTATACGTGGGGAATTTCCCTCTTAAAGATAAAGTACGGAGATGGTCACCTCTGGAAGGTCAGATGTTGCAACTGATCTCATTTAAATACCCCATGAAGCGAACGCCAGTGCACAGTCACCAAGTACTGTTATCAAGCCATTCGAGATGGAGTTTCGCGGCTTTTTCCTGCTAATTATTTCCCAGCTGTTTCTTGGAATGGTAAGAAATCACTTCTCCATTGTTAGTTATACTATTCGAATAGAGTTTGAGCTAATATTCTTGGCAATGCTTATTATCCTATACTCTGAAGTAAATTTTTCTAGTTTTATACAAAATGAATGTTCCCGTTCCTTGTGTCTCACACATTAACTAACACACACAAACACACACACACTTATATATATATATATATATATATATATATATATATATAATATAAAATGAATATATAATATATATATAAAATGAAAACAATAGTATCTTTCGGAGAGACGTAAGGAGAACGACACTTTGCGAGTCCTACATTACACGTATTCATCTCACTTCATTCATATTTAGTGAAAATGGATTTTCCCCGCAGAAAACTATACATACCTGCCGAGTACCTAATTGCCAACTAATGTAATCATAAAGTGGCTAACACGAAGACAGTTTTGTTTTCCCATTTCCTAAAGTACAAAGTATAATGTTACTGCCCCTGCTTGTGACATGTGTCACCCGTGTAAGCTTATGAATTGACTAATTTTAAAGACTTAGAAAGGCTTCTTTGTGAGCTCGTGAAATTTTTATTCCGAAAGAAATTCATCAAAAAAATCCCATTGAATTAATTTCTTTAGACAAATTGGTACAAAAAAAAAAATCTGGGCCTCAAAAACAATCACATGAAACAAAATAGGTAACCTATCAGAATTGCAAAATATTGATGAATATTTAAGCCCAGTTCACAGGCCAGGTAGTTTTATATTCTGAGGACAATACTATTGGTGTATAAAATTAGATTCGTTTTACATATTGCATTAAGGAACAAAAAGAATTACGGAAAATTGAAATCCCCATTAAACGTTAATTCAGTATAAGTGGCGAGAATAAACAACACGTCTCTCCTTTTTCATTTTTAGGAAGGCATCAACATATATAATTCCACCTGAGCTTCAAAATGGTTTGAATGAATAAATTACCCTAAAAAAAGTTTTGATTAAATGTTTTAAAATTGTATCTGTTCGCTTTTTTAGCCGGAACAATAGTGCGCGTTTGGTAGAATAAGGATGTCTCAAACGCATTTTGAAAATTATCCCATACTCGTGTAGTTCCATGATTTTTATTACCATGTTTTTATTAACACGCTTTCTTGTTTGTTTGTTTGATTATGTGTGTGTGTGTGTGTGTGTGTTTGTCCGGTACAAATCTTGCAATCGATTTTTAACTAACTTCCCTACTAGCTAGACATTTAAAACTTTTAGAATAGCTCAGAACACGATGACAATGCATTATTTTAATACTTTTAGCCATCTTCAAGTTTATATTATTCAACAGAAAATTTAAAAACATGGTATTTAAAAAATTATTTTATCTTGTAATTATTATCCCCAATTGAAACGATTGAACACCGCATCTGGTATAGGCTAACTTTACATCAAAAGCACACCAGGCGATGGGGCACAAAATAACGCATTTGGTACTCCGTCCAAAGGAACAAAATATGCGTATCCTATATTTCATTCACAGGTTCTGAATAAATGGGTCATCTGACCTAATTTTCTCGTATCAGTTTTATACATGTTTTCTGAACTTCGCGTTGTTGTTTGTATTTTACTGAAAATGATAGTTTTTCCCTTTACAACATTATCCAACAATATTCAATGGTATTTATTGTTATTCAATGGTACTTATAGAACGCAGGACGTTTCGGATGTCCAGTATTAAGGCTACTGTGTACTAACCCTATTGGATTCGATGACCTCATTGTTAACCTATGGAGGCACTTTGTCTACTATTGCCAGCTCCATAAATGCTGATAATCCGATAAAAATGGTATTTTCAGATAGCTTGAACTTTTCTGCACCTTTAAACAGGATTCATTTTATAAATTTCGTCCGCCAAATGAATTTAGGAGCGTTTAAAACACTCTACCAGATTCGCCCGCTTCCGAATAATTTAAATTTTAAAATATTATTTGTGTTTACAAAAAAAAATTCCCCAAGTTGTAAAATTTCTTTCTCTGTTACAGAGTACATTTTTACCACATTTTTATTAACTCGCTTTCTTGTTTGTGTGTTTGTCCAGTACAAATCTTGCAATCGATTTTTAACTAACTTCCCGACTAGCTAGACATTTGAAATTTTAGAATAGCTCAGAACACGATGACAATGCATTCTTTTAATACTTTTAGCCATCTTTACGCGGATTTGAATTCATTTTCAGTTAATTTTGTTTTGTATAATGGTGCGGCCATCTATCGCCCGGGACGGGAATGAAAAGTTAAACGGAATTACGCATTTGTGCTGGCTCTTTAAGCCTGCAAAAGGGTTTCTAGGAGAATCAACAGCTGCAAGTCATGTTTAAGATTCTTTACGCATTGTAAAACGTAGTGAAAGAAAATAAGAAAAGGGTCATCTATAAAATTGGATACGCAGAGGAAGGGTAGATTCAGGAGTTAGCCGGTTATAGTGGTCAACATAAGAAAAGGCATTTTACATAAGTTTAAAATATTGTTAGAAAAGGGAAACGTATGCAATAAAAATATATTTATGGTAAAGAGGGGAAAACGTTGGAGAATAGCGCGGTGTCCTTTGACTTAGTAACCTATGAATTAGCCCCATAAGAAAGGCCCAGTAGAAAGTTAGAATCGCGGTAAGTTAAAAGACCGCTCCCATAAAGAAGCACTTCGGTGAAAGAGTTGCGTAACAGAGGAGGGTCAGTCGGAAAGCCCCTTAGAATAAGGATTATATTGAAAGGAATTTACGCAACGGTAGCAGTATTGTCGGATCATGGTAAGGAAAAATGTTATAAAAATGACCAGGTGTTAGAAAATAAAATATAAGAAAAATGTAGAAAGGAAAAGGGGAAAAATGTGAAAGATAAGTATAGGTCCAATGAGAAGTGTGAATGTAATAAAAGAGAAATATTATAGCCACTATTAGAGGGTTTTAAAACGTAGGTGGAGTTTATATGGAAAAGAAAATATTGTGATTGGAAGGTGGAAACATATATGTAAAAAGTTGAGATGAATATTAAGGTGTAGAAATGGTACAGGGATAGAGAGAGAGTTCGGAGAGATAAAGAAGAGCGGAGAGAGATTGGCAGCGAGAGGTGTGCAGAGGGCGAATAGCCTACGGGCTTGCCCTGTGGTGGACTCTCGAGTCCACCCTGCCACTTTATACCAATGATGCAGTTTTCCCTTAGCTAGCCGAATTTTGGGATAATTCAGTCTTTGCACTTCTGTTGTTTGGCAGTACTATTTTTTCCTATTTAAAATTAAATTAATTATCCCTTAAATGATACATACCTTTACATGTTAATCCGTTGAGGACCCAATTTGTTATTTGAAAGAATATTAATCATTTTAGCACATTATTTATTATTCATGTAGTTATGAGAAGAAGAATCATTTTAATACTGTAATTTAATTGTTTATGTGTGTAATAAATATTTGTTGTTAATTTTTAAATGTTGGTCCTCATCATTTATAAAACATTTAAGTTGTGTCTATCTTTTCTACAGTGTTTACATGCAGGGGTTAAAACGAACGTGGGTAATTAGTAATGGGTAATCAGTAATCAGTAATGAAACCCTGCTAATACTTTAACTTTAATCTTATAAGACTTTAAACGGCAGAAAACCCATTATTTCCACCCAGCATTTGATCATATTCTTTCAAGTTGATGGGATAATTCATCAGAAAAAAATTTAAAAAAGTATTTATTAATACATAGAATTGTCATGTTTATATGATTCAACAGAAAATTTAAAAACGTGGTATATAAAAAGTTCTTTTTATCTTATAATTATTTAAAAATAATCTTTCAATATAAGTCGGCAATCCTTTGACACATTTTCTGCATAGGTTAACATTGGGGTGAGCGAATCCAATAGGCTTAGTACACATCAGGCTTAAGATCACGAGCTTCCCAGTTTTTATGCATGATGTTATTTTCGGTTACATTTATAAATTAAATCTGATACTTTCTTTAATTACTGTCTGAACGTTGACATTTGTTTCGACAGATCGACTCAACATCAAATCAAGCGAAATACCTAAGTACTGAAAATACTATCATCTTCCTTAAAGAAAAAATAACGGAGATGGAAGACAGGATGTCGTCATTCGAACTTTCTTTGGCAGTTCAACACTCCCAAAAAGGATTTGTGGAAGACAAAAATGAGATTTTAAAAAAGATTTCAGAAGTGGAAATGCGATGCGAGGATCTTTCTGCAAAGCTACAGGATGCAGAAGATAGATTCTTAAAGACGGACACGCATCTCTTGATTGAAGTTCAGGATGCGCAAGAAAAATCTTCCGAAGCTTTGGAGAGGATGAACATGGCGAAACAGGAGGTGGAGAATGTGATGGAATCGAAGACAGGCATTTTGCAGGTATGTGTTCTCAAATGAAAAGTTCGATGTTTTCTTAGTGAGGTAATTCACACAAGCTGTTTTCTTTGCAGGCAAGATGTTCAAAAATGATAGTTTGACTTTAGGAGCAATCATCGCTAAAGAGAGATCGCAAATGAAGTAATTTAATTTTAAGTTTTCAAGCATTGGTAGATGCACACTTGTTTCATTAAGGTGTGTAGTAAAACATCTAGCAATGTTGTGTATTGGCGAAAGGTTACACTGCAAATGCTGGAGAACACTTGGCGGGAACTTGAGTTCTGTTTCGATGTGTTAAGCGCCACAAAAGTTAAAAAAACTTTTTCAGTTGTACTTCACGACTATGTTATACTGTTTTTCAACCAAAAATTATGAGGTAAGGAAGCCCCGAGAGGTACGGAAACCCTGTATATCATTACAAATGCACAATATAAAGGACTTCATCAGTTGTATAGCCCAGGTTCCAAGTATGAAATCATTGTAGTATTGTCCAAAACATTTTCTCTGCTTATTCCCCTGCACTTTGTCTCTATAAAGAACTTTAACACACTAGAATAGGACTGATTTTATATGCGTTGGTTTGTGACGCAAAATGCATAAAAACAAAAGTACAGTAAGAAAAATTTGCATAGAACGGACCCTAATTAACAGGACTGCATACAACTGCCATTACAGGAAAAGTACACAGAAGAATGCCACCGTCACAAGTTCTATGACAAAGCCAAAACGTAATTTCATGGTTTCTGGGTACATTGATATCTTTGTACAAGTATAGTACGACTGCATATTTGATTTTTGCACGAATTATGATGCTTTTGGATGAACGAATGTGTTGTTCATTAATCTTTAGAATTCCTCAGATTCTGAAACTGCAGTTTTAGGATAATATGATCGGATCATCCTTTTATTTCTCGCAAAAACACTCAAAATTTAGCTCCCAAATGATAGTGCGTCCGTCCTGTTTGTTACCGGCATATGAGCTGTAGCTGAAACCACGATTGCTCTGTCAGAATCCTCGATTCAGTAAATCATAATCAAGAAACGCACCCAAAGTTTGTTGTTGCTGTTGTTTCTAATGCCCCGTGGGCTGAAGTTCCAGACCAGGTCCATACAGGCTTGGCAGATGTGTGCCGCTCCGGTTTATATATCACGACCAGGGTCGGAGTTCGTCCTAACTAGTTGCCACCTCAAATTTGACCGAGAGCCCCCAGGGGCCATATCTGGGGGAGGATCAGACCCTCTCCCACCCTCTCTGATTTCATAGAGGGAGTTTCGGTCTACGAATTTAATGTGTCCATATTCGGGCTAGACACGGAGGCATTTAATGGCACGTGTCGAGATTCGATTTGAGCACCCTCAGCACCGAAACCCGGCGCGCTACCACAAGGCCATTTCGAGCCCCACCTAAGTTTGTTGAATATTAAATGGGGCATTTTACTCACCCTTAACCGGATTCATTTCTCCCTCTTTATTCCAGGTGAAAATGAACGAAACGCGGGAGATGTTAAATTCTTTTGTAGCTTCTCAGAAGGATAACGAGAATGTCCTTAGAGATAACATATCGTCATCAACTGAAAAGCTGAGGCATTTGAACGACAGCCTATCCTCCAGATTTGAGGGTTTGGCAATGAAAATGAGGTAAAACAGGTCATTTATATATCAATAGTATAAGCGCTGCGGCATGAATAACGAATGCATTTTAAATCCTCATTAATGTACAGAACTTTTTTGATTTTACGAAGTTTAACTCGATCGAATGGCAAGGAATAGTAGAGGTGTCATGTACAAGGTTTTGCACTTTGAGAAAAAAATATTTGGAGGAATAAAAATATCTGCACTGAAATGTCTTCAAGTAAATCAGTCGTTTTAGAATAACGTATGGGTAAAATTTAAAAGTTTAGCTCTTAAAACTTGCGTTTTCGTTTTAACGAGCATTTCAGAGAAGACTAGTTTTCAATGTTCTTAAATGGTTCAAGTTATTTTCATGTTTACAGTTGCTGTTCTTAAACATTGTCGTTATAATTTCTAAAAACGATTTCTAAATCGAGTGTAATATTCAAATAGTACGAATCGCTCGTATCATCCTCAGAGCACTCTGTTCGCCTTCTTCCTTCCTAAACACCTCGTGCCGGTGAAGAACAGATAGTGCGATGTGGCAACGGAATCAACTTGCACTCAGAACAAAGCTTACAACTACGCATTAAATTACAACTGCGCATGCTTTCGGAAAATCATTCGACTTCCTTGCGTGCTTGATGTTAGCATACAAATTAACTAATGTGGCTCCTGGGATGTTTGAAATTTTTTAATAAATTCCTCTGGGGAGGGAAATGCATTTCTTAGTCGACGCGGGAGAGGCGTCTCGAATGTTTTAAGTGATGAACAAACCTTCGTTTTTCAATAGTTGTTCCTCTTGTCGAGAAAATGACGTCTTTTACTGTAATCATCGAATCTACTGACTGTAATCTTCGATTCCACAGTAAATTAAATGGAGGGTTAATGTTTTCGAACTGCTTTAAAGTTCATACTCAGACCCGCGAGCATTAGGGTGGGATTGTAGCTATGCACAATTCACAAATGCTTCTGAACGATTTATAGTGGAAACGCAGAAATGTTGATTACTTGTATCTGTAAGTCACTCTGTTTCTGCTGGCTGGCTTATTAAATGGAAGAAATTATGTGTTTGGGAACTGGCTCATTATCTGACCACCAGCCGCTATCTAGTAAGAAAAAAATATAAGCAATTGGTTACTTCTTTTTTAAGCCTGTAATCAGTGAAAAAGAAAATTGCCAATTTTAGCATATTTAGATAGTGGTTTTGTTCTATTAACTTAAGCAACTGTTGACAAGGTTAGGTTTAGTTTGGAGTGCTACGGTGAAGTTTTTGCGACACGAGGGCTAATTAGACCGGGACCTACTGCTTACAGCCGATTCCGAACGTCTACAAACGTCCATACCAACAGTGGTATTCGAAGACACAGACTCTAGTACCGAATGCTAGCACCCTAGCCATTTGGCCATCCACTGGCTGTCGACAAGGTTAAAACATGTGCTATGGATGCCACTTTAATTACTTGCAGGGATATCATAATTTAAAAGTTTATTTTTACAAATCAGATACTAACATCTTTAGTGTTGCTTCAAACATGAAATCTCTCCTAAAATTGAAAAAAGTATACCCTTATTATTCCTGCATTTTTTTTTGTTTTAACATTCACCCCGCTTTAAAGATTAACGGAATTTTTTAATGTCTGAACTTCGTGGCTTGCACGACATCCACGGGTAAGCAATGGCTTATATCATACAACAATTTTTTGAGTCAGCCTATGGCTGTTGGCAGGCTCCCCTAGTTGGTAACTTAAGATAAAATGGCTGTGGACACTGTCAGGTCATCTCAGTCGGAGTCTCCCTCTTGTTCTTTTACCAACAGGTTGAGTTCAGCGGCTGTTCATTCGGTTTCCCTTCAACGGATTATTCTACAAGTATCATTTTGTCGATTGCAATAAATTCAATGACACATTTTATAGAGTTTTGGATGTTCGGATACATGCTCTAATCTCTCACAAAAGCAAAATCTTTGAATGCTTCGAAAACTCTGAACCCAAATGTCCTTATTCAAAACTCGAGAAAATTAAGAAACCCCAAATTGAATACTAAAATTAAAATTTAAATTTGAACCGCAAGATTTTTCCCTCACTAATGGAAAACACAATATAGAAAATCAGTTTCACGTCATTGACTCCCTTTTCCTATTGCAGGATTTTCGAGAACACATTACTGGAGATTGAGAAAGATTATGCGAACGTCAGTTTTGTCTCCAAGTTGGACAAAAGCTTTAAAACTCTTGACAAGTTGGTAAACACTGACACTCAATCCATCCAGTCTGAACGGGTGAAACAGCTGGAGGAAAGATGTGCCCTATGTGATGACGTTGCGGAGCTGAACAAGACCCTGAGACGTCACAGTTCTCAAATCAGTGATTTATTCGACATTCAAAGTGAGTTTTCAAGGAGAATTTCACTGCCGTTACATTTATGTATAACGCAATTTAATTATTCTCTTTGATATAAATAGTTATTGTTATTTCTTGTTACGAATGCCCCCTAGCTAGAAGTTCCAGAAGAGGTCCATACAGACCGGGGTCGCAGTGTGCGGTCCCGTTTTTTACAGCACCACAAGACTGACAATTTTGACCGAGCACCCCAGGGTCGACATCTGTGGGGGGTGGGGTAGCCTCTCACACCCTCTCTGTCTTCATAGAGGGACTTTACGGTCTACAGGTTTAACGTGCCCATTCCAGGCCTAGACACGGAGGTATTTATCGGTGCGCGTCGAGATTCGATACGAGCACCCTCAAAACCGAAATCTAGGTCGCTAATATAAGGCTACCTCAGGCCCCACACAGTTATTAAAGGCTGCATATATACAGACCTTGCAGCTAGTGGAAAATATTAAAAAGATATTAAAAAGAAATTTAAAAATAATATTTCAGTATAATCGACAGAAAGTATTCAAATTTCTGATGAAGAAGAATGTTCCTTTCTTCATCAGGAGCAGTTCCAGAGAACGCTTACACACAGAGAATATGGGAGCGGTGGCTTACTTTGTAGACATTGTTTTTACCGGCCCCTGAAGATGAAAGCGGTTATTGCTATGAAAATTCGAGCCCAGCCTTTTTCTTTCTGTCCATTATAGTCAAATATTAAGGTTTTTTATTCTATTTACGTCTTAAGACTAGTTGAGGCATCAAGAAAGGCTTTTAATTAATTGCGCATGTTTTTGATTGCTAAGTTTAACTGCCATTTCAATAGTTTGAAAAAAAATCTAATCGCGCAGCTCAAAAATCTGAACAAAGAGGTATACAAATGAGGATAAAATATAATTAAAGCATTTGAGTAGGACTTGTAGCAAGAAATTTATACTGATTCTGCAAATTTTTCGAACTTTCTCAAATGCAAAAATCCGCAAGGAAAAAATAGGAAAAACATAAAAAATTTTCGACTGTTCTACTTTATCAGGAATATTTTGACATTTTACCCCTTTTTTTTCGAAAATGGATTTTTTTTTGTCTTTTGTTGTGATGATAGAGTTACTTAAATTTGTTGTCATTTTACGTGGCTAATGCTTACTTAATAAAGGGGTTCCTTTTAGGACGGAATGGTAATGAAAACATTAATTATTTGTTTGCTTATGCACCATAATTCAATCGGCAAAAGTATTAGCAACGATTAATTTGATGGAAATATGATAAAATTTATTACTATACAAAAATAGTATCAATATTTTAGTGTTTTGAAAAAATATTAAAAAATGAAATAAAATAGCTTTAGTCCGGACGATATTTTTTACACTTTTTTTCCTTATTTGATGTAAAATGTTTCCAAAACTATAAAATGTAAAGTGTAAATTATTGTTTCGTGGGAAAGCCAGTTTCTTGATATGAAATTTCCGCTAACATATTTCTACGTAGATCTCAGCGTTTCCAAGCAATTCTTCAGTCAAAACGAAGGAGAAACGAAACCTTTGTTTTTAAATTCTTTGACATTTATGTCTCGTGAGCTTAAAATATTTGACAGATTAACAAGCAAATTATTAGTTCTTTGAAAATATTATTATAAAATATTCAGGGAAAATATCAAACTGAGCGAGTGTTAGTAGTCACACTAACTTTAGCTGAAGCTTTCATGTGTTACAATACACTATAACCCTGTGCTAGAAATGAAAATGGTGAAACTTTGTGTGACTTTAAAAAGATGTATTTTGCGACAGTTCAAATTTAAACGTACCAGAACTCCTAAATCAAAGGTGAGAAATATAAAACTGCCTAGAACCACTTCTTAGGACAATTTTAAGCCGCAAACATCGTATTTACATTTCATTTAACAAAAAAAAAACATTCCCTATCAGTTTCTTTCTTGATATTTCCAACACGCTAGTAATCTGTTACCTTATGATTGCTATTTCATTTTCCTCTGATTATGATAGTAGAATTTGCCAAATTGCAGTTTGCTCTAAAAAAACTTTTATGATCACACGGAGAATGAAAAAGTTAGAATTGCAGAGAAAAAGTTGGAGTATTTTTTCATTATTCCTTAAATACTGAAGCTTATAAATCGTATATGAGATTTAAGAATAAATTAACTTTCTTGTTTTCTTGCAATAAAAACATAAGTTTTTCTGAAAAGCAGGGGAGTTCTCATATGTGTTTCATGTTGATACTTTCATGAATTCTCACCCATCATTTTCGGTTTTGCAGCAATGTAAGTAGCTAATTGGGTTTTTTTTATCATCATCAAAGTAGAAAAGAGGTTAAAGGAATGACGCCTGAAAAACATCTTAATGCGTTTAAAATACAGTATGTCCATAAATCTTTAGGGGGATTGCTTAACTCATAACTTTTGATTAAAGAACACGACGAAAAATAGCATTACATATCCATAAAGTATAACTCAAAAAGTTTTTTTTAATAACACAAACAAAGTTAAGTAATTTCCACATGGCAGCCTTTCACGGCAGGAAACCCATCGAGACGAAACTCAGTTTCTCGTCAAAGTGTTCTCTGCCAATTTATGCGACAACTCTAGCGGCGTCGCTTGTGGAAGGCTGGGACGTGAGAACTCAAAATGTCGAGTGCACAAGAGAAAACAATGTGCGTTTTGTGTATCTTCGAAACAAAATCCTTCAATACTACATAAAGTCGTTTCAGGAGTAACGGGATTATCGAAGTTATAAAGCCATTTCTCTTTATCGAGAAATCAGTAAACTGCGTGAGTTACCTGGAAATGCTACAGTTCTATGCAGTTGTCGTCAGCCCCATGTGATATTCCAGGAAGGTGGTGCACCATCACATTAGGGAATAATCGTACGTGAGTTCCTAGACATGCTCTTTCCCAACAGATGGACTAATTTCATGGCCTCCGAGATCACCAAATATCATACCGCTGGAGTTTTTCTTGTGTGGATATGTCAAGGACATTATCTACAAACCCCTGTGCCCTCACTGCAAGAACTCAAGCGCAGAATTGCTGCGCTGATACAAATTGTTATACCGCAAATGCTGGAGAACACTTGGCCGAAACTTGAGTTCTATTGAGTTCTAAGTGTTACATGCCACGAAAGGCTGCCATGTGGAAATTATCTAACTTTGTGCTTATAATTCATTAATTTGTATATTCATAACTTTGTTTGTGTTATTAAAAAAAACTTTTTGGGGTGTACTTTACGAATATGTAATAGTATTTTTCGTCCTGTTCTTAAATCAAACGTTATGAGGTAAGAAAATCCCGACAATAATTTATGGACACACTATAAAATATTTTTCAATGTGTTTCAAATGGTGCAATTCCCGTTTATTGTCCACACGTGTTCTTAAAAACGGAACCACATTTCTGTTTACTTTATATTTCAGACAGCTGTGCCGATCCTCCAATTCTATATAATGGATACCCCCTCCTCAACAGCACAACATATTCGAGAAGAAAAAATGGATCGACCGTTACATACGCCTGTCGCGGTAATAGGACTATGGTAGGAAGTGGAGAGATAGTGTGTCGTTCTGGAGAGTGGACAGGAGATCTTCCTGTATGCATGAACAGTAAGTAATGTTGCGACTGCAGTTTTAGTACGAAAGAGGCGCCGAACAGAAAAAGCAATTATTCGCAAGAATTGCCCATACAATACATTTGTAATGGTTATTGTGAGTACGGAAGACGTGGTCAGTGATAGCGTGACGGGTAGAAGTCGGTGTTGGGTAGATCCGTGTCCCTCTAAACACTTGCTTTTCTCTATGCTCGTGCTGATCTTATGTTTTTATAAGGATTATTACAGCTAATTCATCTCGTAAATTTAGAGTAAATTTATGTTGTAAATTTGCGTTGTAAATTTACGTCTCGTAAATTTATGTTGACTAAACTGGTCATCTTGAAAAACATATGAAACTTAGTCGCATAATTTCCTATTTTTCATTGCTTAAAGTTGGATTTTTCAGGACAGTGCGCCTGAAGATTCGAACAATAATCTTTTATTGTGTAGTTATCTCAGTTTCCCTGTTGTGATAACTCTACTGTGATTCGTGTGTCCTAATGGAATCTATCTACATTCTGTTGGCCTAAGTCCTCAAGGTTTTGAAGGAAAACTAATCCAGTTTTTGTGTAGGTAGTGGACTTTTACGCTAAAATTATGGCCAAATGGATGAAAATTAGAAATCGAGTCAGTGTTCAATTTATTGAGAAAATTTTGCTTACCTTACGTTGTCATTGGAAATTTTTGTCGACTGGAACAAATGATCACCTATTACGTAAAACTCAATTTTGTTCAGGGAATCTAAGAAGCGTGAAACTTTTAGTAGCTGCCTCATCCCGATATCGCCAAAAAACCCTTGCTTTCAGTTTCTCGTTGAAATATACGCAAGAAATAACCAAATCAAAAATCAATTTCGTTGAACGGCTTCTGAAAATGTTTTAGGATTAGACGCTTGATCGTGACACGATGGCTTTGTTTCTGCTGACCGAAAATTCACCATTTATTCAGAAAGTTCAGTCTCTTCTTTTCAAGTGGTCACGTTTGATTTTGCTTTCCCCTTGCGAAAAGGTCAAGGAGGAAACTCACCATCTTTGAATCCTCCATTGTTTTTGATAAGTTTAACATTTCAAGACTACAGATAGTGGTGCCTCTGTTTACTACCGGTGCATGACTCATGAGAAAGGAGGTGCTGAGGAGCAAAATTTTTTCGATTTATTAACAAGCACAACAACGGCATGATTGAGTTCGAAGTCATGGAAGACTCATTTTAAAACGTAAGATTCTCATTAAAGTCTCAATATTTTGGGGTTTACAGTTTTTTAAAAGCTGAAGAATCCCTTTTAATATTATAATTAAGTTTTAATATACCATTGTATTTTCATTTCAGCGTAATATTTTCTGTATCTGAAAAATTACCTTTATTTTTGTATTGCACGAAACGAAAGACAGTTGACAAACATTTATTTTACTCATACCAAGGTTAATTTAATTTAATACTTATATTTATATTTTTGAGAATTTTTTTATATCATTTAACATTTTTATTTAACAACCAAAATTTAATTCTATACTTTATGCTACCTAAAATTTTATTAATTACTTTTATACCTAAACAAGACATATCCTTTTAGCATTCCGATCATTTGAATATTTAATTCTTTTGCGTAATTACTTTTTTATTTGAATGATTTCTTTTATAGCGCAGTAAGTTCAGTTTTAATTACAGCATAAACCAAACTCTCTTACATCCTTTAGATACTTTTGGAAACTGGATCTGAAAAATTCTTTCACATGCCACTTTGTTACTCCAAAATCTCAAACATTAGGAGTTTTCAGATTTACGTATCGCCATTTGCTATCTCATCAGTTCTCTAGATATCGACATCATACGTTCCCTTGATGTCATAATTAGAATGCGTTTGTCTCCTTCTGCATCAGATTCTCAAAGAATCAAACAGATCATTATCTGTATAATTGTGCTAATAATCAGCCTTTATAAAATTCTGTAATACTATTTTAATTAAAAGTAGGATGCCAAAATAATAAAAGTCGAATAAAACCCCTTTAACTGTGATAAACTTCCAGTCTCCGTGCCCACCCACGTAACGTTCGGTGACACATACTCTTCGAGCTCGGCTTTACCGAAGATTAAATAGAGTAATATAAAACTAAATTCCGTAAGGCATACAGATTAATTATCAAGAGTAATATTTTTTTCGATAAAAAAGGAGTTTTATAAAAATGAGGTGTAAATTTTGAAATTATAAATTGTTTTAAGTATGGTACCTACCAATCAGCCGATATTTAGACTCAATATAGTACTTCTGCAAGCAGAAATCAGTCAGAGAACCATTTTTTTCCTAATGCGGAGGCACTTGTCGTGAGACATTCGCCTTTTGTTATTCACCGCAATGTTTTGCAAGCTACTTTATTATAAAAAACCATATAGGTGAGCTATGTTTGCTTCCTATTAGGGGGACGACCAAGCCCTATTTGGGATGTGAACCCAAGCCCACTGCATGCAGCTATGTACGCTAACCACTATACTAAGCGGGCGCCTTTGTAAGAGAGTTAACATGCTGATTTCATATGCGCATGTTACGTTAGCTATTTTATTGTACAACCCACATCGATAGATTTTGACCCAGCATTTTGTGTTACGCTCTTTACGGACTCGTACGCAAGCGCAGATGAAGGGATGAAAACTCAAACGCGGAAGTTTTAAATGTTTTATGGTTTGACTGACAAATTCCAGTTAAATCAGCCCGCAGAGGAAAGAACCGCGAGATCTGTGATCCTAAATTAAAGAAGCTTAAAGATGAAATAAACTTCACGGAACAAAGAACATTTATATAAGTAACTCATGTATAAAAATGCATGTCCAGAATACTGAACTGTCATGGGCCTGTATTATGGTAATTGTCTCTAAAGCATTTAAAAAATGTACAATACGATTAATTTTTTTAATCCGCTGTGGGATAGATTGCCTGCAAATTGTCAGTCTCCAGCAAAAATATTTCTAATTTTTTCAAGCTTTCTTGTCGGCTTTGATCTGCAGAGGAACCTATCTCTAGGAAAAATCTTAGGATATCTCTTGTGGATATTCGGGAATGCCTTGTTGTGGCAAATATGACCTGCCATGGTTTATGCGTTTCAATTGATTTCTGTCAAACTGAGAGGGTTTTACTTTTAGAAATAAAATTCGGTTTTCGTTTCAGGCTGCAATACGGAAGACCTCAAACGCTACGATGGTCTCGACATCCCCTTGAACAAGATAACTGAGCATTCGAAATCCCTGGGTATACGTTGCCGCGGAGAATATGTCATCTCCTCCACTTCAGAGTCCCTTACATGTCTCAACGGCACTTGGAATGTCAGCAATAACCCTTGCATGGAAAGTAAGTTTCTGCACCTCAAGTAATTTTCCTTTTTATCAAAACATATTTACTCCGCATAAATACTCGACTGTTTTCAATAAGACACCCTCCACAGCTGTCATTGACATGTGAGATTCTGATAACGTTCTATTTGAGATCTTGGTAAAAGAGTTTTTTAGACTCACCATAATTTAGTTACCAACATATTAGATGGAGTCTTTCACTGAGCAGAGTAACAGAGTCAATTTAAACCCTCTGTACTAAATAAAACGATGTCAACTCGACAAACGTTTCTATCTCCATTTGAAATTTGATTTATCTGTAAATGGGGGATTCACTAGTCATCTGAACTGTAAAATAACTGACAAGAAAATTTCGGTCAGCTTTAATTTTACAATTTCCTTTTATGTTCCTTTGTATTTTATGATTTTATTTTCTCTTTGCAAAGCCAAACTCAGTAATATCACTTAATCAGGATGGAGCCTAGTAAGCAATTTTTTAAAAGGTGTATTATTTAATACCCCTTTCCAAAGCCGAACTCTACCCAGTCTTTGCTTTTAAATTCACTAGTAATAGCTTATCAGAAAAGGTCTTGAGTACAATTTTTTATATGTTGTCAAAAGGGTGAGCATATTTTTATGAAATCCATTAAACTATAACATATTTTAATAATTCGCAGAAGACATTCTGCGCATGGCTGAATCGTATTCCTTGATGCCCTCAAGGCATGAGAAAGATTTATGTAAGTTTAAATGGCGTTGAACGTATCTTCTTCCATTTCTTGGGTCTTATTTTTTCGTATTCAAAAATAATATTCATGATAACTTTTTCATCGTGAATTTTACACACATGAAATTTCTGGGAACTATTAATATTATATTTATTGGCAGCAAAATACAGCGAAATATGCGTGGGAACACAGTTTCCAAACATTTGTCCAAACAAAGTTTTGGCGTAGGTACTTTACACGGACATCGGCGTGTATCACTACCAGGAGTCTGATTTACATGATGCATTACATGAGCAGGTAGAAGAAAAAATTCAATTTAAATATCGTACGTAACAATCCGCAGTAAAGCAAAAAATTCAAGGATGTCCATTTTCTTGTGTGATAGATTTCCTGGCATTATTTTGCGAATTTGAAAGAACTTTTCTTCGAGACACTTTTAGAGCACTTATACTTGGAAACACCAATATCAGTTTTCATAGGATGCGGCCGCTTTTCTCGACTTTACAATCCTCCCTTATTTCAACATTAAGGCTGCTGTGTACTAACCCTACTGGATTCACTCACCTCAATGATAACCTATGGAGAAAATGTATCTACTATTGACAGCCACATAAATGCGGATACACCTATACCTCGCTATACGGCCGCTCTTTTTACGGCATTTCGCTATAACGGCCTTCTTTAATTATGGCACTTTTTCGATTTACGGCCCACAATGTTTCGTTATACGGCCACAACAGCGGAAAGTGACGATGGCAGCATATTATAGCTCAATTATTCTTCATGTTAATGTTCGTCATCACATTAAAACAGTTTTTAAACATTTTATTTTATGTTTTTATTATATTATGTATACATATGTGCGTATGATTTCTTTGGTTTTTTGCTTATATGTTTATTCTTTGAATATCTGTTTATTATTACATTGTTTTGTAGTTTTATTTTTATGTAAGCATTTTTATAGGAAATAAAAGAATAAAATGCTTTAAGAACTAAAAACTATAATTTATAAAAAATTGGAACAGATCCAATTAAATTTGCATGGGTTTGTATCAAAATAATTGATTCGTTATACGGCTTTTCGCTTTACGGCCAACTTTTCCGGAACGTATCTAGGCCGTAAAGTGAGGTATGGGTGTAATCCAATAAAAATGGCTTTTTTCAGATAGCTTGAACTTTTATGCACCTTGCAACAGGATTCATTTGATAAATTGCGTCCACCAAAGGAATTGATGAGCGTTTTAAACTCACTATATCGTATTTTCCCCGAATAATTTAAAGTTTAAAATAATATTTGTATTTAAAAAAAACGAAAAATGTCCCAAGGTGTCAAATTTCTTTCTCTATTACGGAGTACAATTTTTAAGAAAAAATCTTTCAATCCAAGTCGATAATACTTGGACACATTTTCTCCATAGTTTAACATTGAGGTGAGCGAATCCAATAGGATTAGTGCACACCAGCCTCAAACAAATATTTCAGTTTCCGTGTGGAAAATTCATTCTTTCCCTCTTGCAAAAGTGGAAGAGGATAGTTCGAGTTGTTTTCATGTTTGGTATGCATGTGATGTTGTCTGTTCCTGGGAATTGTAAGACATCCCGCATTTTATATGGTAGCCAGAAATGTGTCTTATACTGTTTTCCTTATTAAATATTTTCGTCTCTCGTTATGCATGGTTGAATTCGCCTTATATTTTATAAGGAAAAAATCATTCATAATATTTATTTAAAAGTATTGAAAAAATATTCTAAAATAATTTTGAAAAAATATAAATAATCGTATTCCTTTTTTGCAATATTGACAAAATACGCATTGATTTTAAACTATCTGGTATCTAGATTTGTAGCAGCGTGTACTGTGAACTCCTAACTCAATGGTTTTGTTGGTTTCTGAAATATCATTTTTCATCTAAATAAATTGACAACACTGTTTTCCTAGTAAAAATTATTTTTATTACATTTGTAAAATGAGACGGTGAGAGATGCAATAAAGTAAGTTCCTGTGTAATAGCCATTTTTTGTGCAGTGATTTGAGTCTTTTTATTGTGTAAATTTCAACAAAGTTTTAGTCAATACCTAGATAGTATTATTGTAACTCTAATGAGTTACAGATTAAACAACACCTGTAAGTCAAAATATTAATGCTCAAGCTAAAGAGCCAAACCTATACATAGGCTTGTTGATGCTTTAGGGGTATTAATTTATTTCAGTACATGGACGTAAAAACTTCAGAAATATTAAAATTTGTTTCATATAAGATTTTACTTTGATTTAGAGAGCTGCGAAGGTGAACCACCAACTGTACGGAACGGGAAGACGGGGGCTTTCGAACGGAAGCCTGGCTCAAAAGTTCTCTATGAATGCAATCGAAATTATTTTCCGACTGGAATTTCGACAGTTCATTGCGAGAAGGGAAATTGGGAAGGAGAGCCGCCAGTTTGCAGTAAGTATAAGGAGTCTACACTTCATTTGGCTTTTGTTTGTAATTAAATCTGAAACAATGAAATATATAGTATTGTTTGAAATCCATTATATGAATCAATACTCCCTCTATTTCAGTCAGGCAGCATAAGAATCAGGGACATGATTTCAAATAAATCGGAAGTTCAATCTATTTCTTATATTTACACAAAACCTGTACTCGAGGTAGCATTGTGGTAGAGCGCTGACTTTCGGTGCTGAGGATGCTCGGATTGAATCCCGGCGCTCGCTATTAAATACCTCCGTGTCTAGGCCGGATATAGGCACGTTAAATTGGTAGACAGGAAAGTCTCCCTATAAGGTCAGAGATGGTAGGAGAGGCTACGATACTCCCGGATGTCGCCCCTGGGGGTAACCAGCTAAGACGGTCTCCGACTCTTGTGGTGCTATATAACCGGAGCCGCAAACTTCAGCCCGAAGCCTTTATGGACCTGGTCAGCAAGCCAGGGTGCATTAGAGACAACACAAAACCTAGACAAGGCTAACTGTGTTCCGTTCATATTATCTAGATTCTGGTGTCTTGGTGGGGGGGGGGGGATTTCGTGCCTAGAAACATCGTGTAACTTAAAAAGACAACTAGCGTCTCTTTGGTTTCAGCGTGCAAAACTCAGTTTTTTTTAATAAGAGTTATTGAATCTTATTCTTTTATACTGAACCCCAGGGAAAACTAAAAGCAGATGCAGGTGATGAAGCGTTGCCATTGTGAGGTTCCATTAAGGACCTCAATAAATCGTCTCAGACAGAGGATCCTCCAGACAGAGGAATACACCCCTCGCAGGTGTACCCGGCAAATTCTATGGCTCGACGCCGTCCAGTCTGCGAAAGGACGTTAAAAAAGAAAGGAGTCGCGCCCAGGCAACTCCCGTGTCGAACTTTAACTAATGGCACAGACATCAGCTGTTGAAATAGCCGCCATCGTGGCTCCATCGACGAAACTAATCCGGGGATAGAACCCTGGCGTCCCACCGGTCGTCCGACCACAAGAGAACTAAGTCCCGCCAGGGGGCTTGGAGCGCGAAAATTTGAGAGAGCGGAGAGAAAAGACCAAGAATCAGATGAGGATTAAATCTCAGCCCGAGAAGCCTTTTCTCAGAGGTCTTCGGGACCGAAAGCGACACTCCATTCCGGAGGTATTTTATCGTCAGAGCATCCCGCTCTAGAGGCTTCGTGCCGACCCATCTAAGTCCTCGGACTTGTTAAATTTTAGGAACCAGGAGAGTTCCGATAGTTCAGCGATTAACTCGCCTCTATTGAGACCAGCACGGTCTGAGATATTCGCATCCCGCGAAAGCGCTATTCTAACCCTGGAACTTCTTACTGAATTGTGTTTCATTGCTGAAGTTAAAACTTCGGATTACTTTTAAAACCAGTCCCTCTATGTCTAAAGGCTGTTTAAAGACCTTTGTAAAAATTTGTATAAATCATCTAATTAAGATTTTAATAAACTTGTTATTATTTCAGTAGACCGGACTCTGTATATCTCCTATTTTTCGCTACCCTGAGTCCAACAAATTACACAATGCATACTATCTATGCGAAACTACGGTGCAGTGATCGCAGGTTTCGTTGCATAGTAGCGCAAAACAAAAGGTGCATCAGTAACAACAAGTACATCCCTCTTCTGGTGTCTACCATTTCTAAAGAAGATTTATTCAAAATTTGAACACAGCTTCGCTATTTTTAAAAAAATATTTTAGCGGAATAAGACGACTGATCAAAACCGTGGACATCTGAAAAAGTCCTTTTCTTGCCCGAAATTGTCGGATTATTAGGTTCATTCCGTTCTGATCACTGACGCTTCGGGTACAAATCAGGAGATACACATCCCCAATAAGGAGAACGATGGTTAAATAATCCAGTCTCATCTGCTGGACAACGCTCAATGAGGCTAAAACACAACACTATGTATTTGAGAGGAACTTTTGTTTTGGATCCAGAGATAGCCAAGTGGACGTGTGTTGGCTTTCGGTACTGAGGGTGCTTGGGATCGAATTCCGACAAGTGCTCTGAAATATCTTCGTGTCTAGGCCAGATATGGTCACGTTAAATCCATAGACCGGAAAGTACTTCTTTGAGGTAAGTGGGTGGGGTAGGTACGAACCCCCTAGATGTCGACCCGGGGGTGGTCGGTCAAAATTGAGGTGGCCCCTGGCTAAGTGGAGTGCCGACCCTTGTGGTACCATTACAAACCAGAACCTCACCTTTTAGCCCTCAACCTTATATGGACCAGGTTTGGAATACATTCGGGTGACGAGCATAAGTAACAACAACTTTTGTTTTGGGGAGCCATAAACTCGAAATTAGACAGTAATAGAAGACATTTTATTTTATATTTTGACCAAAAGTCACGCAGTCACATTCTTCGTTTCAAACTCTGTGTTTGTGTAACAAATTAGGCTCTTACACATTAAGGTTATGTTTTGGATATAAAATACACCTCAGGTAGTTGCAGTAATCCGACGGCTTCTTTATTTAGACACGTTAATTTAACTAAAATACTAGTACTTAACCGATTTTAAAAAACATTCCCTTTCCAATATATCGAAGCATCATTGTATGTTATAAGACCTGGACACAAGTGGACGCGTTTTCATGAGTTCACTGATATCACACATGGCAAAATTATTTGAAGAGGATGACATTTTGTATTGCTTGTGTAGCTATTCAACAGAATCAGACAGAATGACACAATCAGACAGCATAGTACAATCAGTTACGGAGGTTTTTAATGGCGCTTGTCGGGATTCGATCCGAGCACCCTTAGCACCGAAAGCCAACACGCTACCACTAGGCTACCTCGAGCCCTCTATCCATTTAGCTAAATACAATGGAATCCATTAGGTCAAGCATATACATTTTGCTATATTAACACGCTGACTGGCAATTCATTCTTCCATACGGAACTGTTTATAACGTACACGACTTTGTCGATTTATCCATACATTTGAGAAACAGCAGTCTTACTCGCACTATGCTGATCGGCTGCATTTAGTCGAAAGTTTAACAGTGAGATTTTAGTCCTATTTTTAAACCCACCAAATAACATCTTATTTCTTCAACGAAGGCATAGAAACAGCAGAGGGTTATATTCTCAAAACAAACAACATAATAATAAGCCATTACGTCATTATTTATAATCGTGCAACATACGTCAGACAAACAAATATTTTTACAAAATTTAAAAGAGGAGTATTTGAAATCATTAATCAAACTAGTGCAGTTATTTTAAAATTACTAACATAAATTCTCTAAATGACTCTTAACTATTAATGAAAATATGTAACTCAGATAACTCGATATAATTATAAATAATTACACCTGACTTCTCCCAGCTGGACGTACTCCGTAACCTTCTACATACCGACTAAACTCATGGGGCGTAATTCAGGTTACCCCGAGCCTAGAAATCAATCGACTCCGATCACTTTTAGAATGATATGTTAAGACAAGAATAATTGTGTCTAGTAACACAATATGTAAACGTTCGAATGCCCATAGCAAATGGTGCTTCCCTTTCCAAATCTGCCATGTGCATAACTGTTCATATGCCTTCCGTTCAAGTGCCTTCACGGTAAGCCAGGCTGAGTGTCCGAAAATTTACCAGACTTCAACTTTTGTACTTCACGCCCGCAAGTATGAAGAAAAGGCTCGAGGTAGCCTTGTGGTAGCACGCTGGCTTTCGGGACTGAGAGCCCTTGGATCGACACGCGACATTAAATATCTCCGTGTCTATGCCGGATATGGGCACATTAAATCCGTAGACCGGCAAGTCCCTCTATGAGGTTAGAGAAAGTGGGAGAGGGTACGATCCCCCCAATGTCACACCCCTGTGGGTGATCGGTCAAAATTTAGGTGACACCTGGCTAAATCAGACTCCGAAACTTGGAGGGTCATTTATAAAAACCAGAGCCGCTTCCCTCTGCCCTTTAGCCTGTATGAACTTGGTCTAGAATATATTCCAGCCAGGAGGCATTAGAAACAACAACAACAATAAGTATGAAAACAGGTACAGTGGGTCTTTCTCTTACTTTCACTCTCGTGGCGTTTTGGAATTCTGTCGGTCTCAGAATATCCCACAAGTCTACAAATCTCATTCCGTGTGAGACCACCACAAATATGAACCTCTTCTCTCGGGTTCTAATTATATTTATCTTTACCAATGATGCCAACGTTTATATCTGTTAATTGTGTGCTCACGAGGATTTATTATTATTATTGTTTTCAGCCCCAGGTTTATTTGATGCCACATTTTTCGTCGCGACATGGACAAACTGGGACTGGTACTACTGCTATAGCAAGGACAGCTACCAGAATATTGACTTTTCGCGAGAGCTCGACACTGGATCGGTAAGCTTTCAACCGGGAGTTTTGATGACGATCGTCTGATTCGGCGAACTTTCAGCACGCGTGCTGAAGTCATTTTAGAAACTGCCTACTTTAAATATTATTTTCCAACGTGGCAGCTGTATTTACCTTTTTTGTTCTTATCACCACTGTTGCTTCTTATGTATACGTCTTATTTTCTGCGCATTTATTCAACTCTTGACGAGTGTTTGGCGAGCCTTGCCTTTCTGGACTCAGTGCCAGAAAAATCCAACCAACCTTATTTATATATCACCGTTCACACCATTGAATCGTCTTATCACTTTTTTATATCATCTTTTTATCACCTGTATATATCATTACCTTTTATACAGGGTAATTTCTAATTCATAGTACAAACTTAAAGGGTTGGTACAGTACACTGTAACAATCATTAATTGTATAAGAATGTATGGGGGCAGGTGAAGCTTGAAGCACAAACACAAGAAAAAGACACGAAAATTGAAGTGATTGCTTGGTTCCGTTGACAATAGAGAGCAGGTGGTGGCTTGCCTCGCATAAACATTATGCATCTGCGGGAACATGCCATTCTTAATTGTGATGTTGTCCGTAATGGAAGACTTCACGTATGCCGAAAAAGCAGACATGCATCTCATGTACGGCCTCGCAAATGGTAACGGCAGAGCTGCGCTACGAATATATCAGGGGCGCTTTCCTCATAGACGAATGCCAGACCACAGAATTTTTGAGTGGTTACACCGCCAACTTTGTGAAAGAGGTTCTTTCCACGTCACCAGGCACGAAGTGGGTCGACCGAGACGTTTACGCAATCCAGAACTGGAAGAAAGCATCTTGAACCTTGTGGATGATAGACCCGACTCAAGTGCAAGCGCTGTTGCAAATCGCTCCTGATACATTCGTAGCGCAGCTCTGCCGTTACCATCTACACGGCCGTACATGAGATTCACATCTGTTTTTATCTTGCACCATAAAACCCCAACTAACCAACCAATAAACCAACCAACCAACGTGGCAGGGGTTTGTCTTAAGCACAGCTGACCATCTCTGATTCGTCGGTTACTTCATTGTGGGAGCACCATAAACAATGGCATTATTCCATATGAGGAGGACAGCACGAGAATGTCCATTTCTCGGACGCGATTCGAACACGAGCTCACTTTGAGGTACCTCACGACGCTTACCACTATTTGCCGTTGGCGGAAGAGTAAAAATCTGAGTAATATCCCACTGTATCAATGGTTGGTATAAAAATTATCAATATCGGAACTAACTCCTCAACCAGTTTGTGAATTTGAATGACTAAATAAATATAGTAGTTTTTAAAAGGATTTCCCCTGTTTGTGAGTCTGATAGTATAATTTAGCCCTATTTACAGCAAATTCCAATTGTTTTCCTCAACTATATCCGTCAATTGACACCGGAAAGCCAAAACCATACGTCTTTTCTTCCTAATTCATCTATGAAGGATCAGAGTTCATTCCGGAGCGTGGCAACAGTATTTTGAAAACCATATCCTGAACAGAAGCCCATAGGACAACACTGTGAGCTCTGTGTTTATAATGGACAAGAATTTCCTTTAGCCAACTAGGATTAGCCATATTTTACAATAGCAGTATATATATATACATATATATATATATATATATATATATATATATATATATATATATATATATATATATATATATATATATATATACTCGTATACTATATTGAAGAACCAAAACATTATGACCACCTATCTAATAATGCGTTGGCCCACCTTTAGCCCGCAAAACAGCTGTAACCCGCCTTGTCATGGATGCCTCAAGTCCTTGGTAATTGGCCGGAGATGGATTGTACCAGATGTTCATGTAACGGTCACGCAAATCCGGGATATTCCGACATAGTGGTTCTTGAGATCTGAGCTGCCGTTTCACGACACTCCAAATGTGCTCTATCAGATTAAGATCCGGTGAGTTTTGGGGCGAGGACATTAAGTGGAATTTAGCATTATGTTCCTGGAACCCCTCCAGCACAATTCGAGCCTTATGACATGGAGCGTTGTCCTGCTGGAAGACTCCCTTTCCAGTTGGGAAGACAGATTCCATGTAAGGGGGCAACTGGTCCACAATGATGTTCAAATAGTCCGCAGAGTTCATGGTCTCTTATACCACAACCACGTGTCCCAGAGACCCCCATGAGAACGTTCCCCAAATCATAATGCCTTCCCCACCGTCTGTGTATGACCTGATGTACATTGGTGGAGCAACTGTTCGCCTGGAAGACGGCGTACCCTGAGACGGCCATCGACGTGATGCATGACTAATCGGGATTCATCCGACCAGGCAACTCTCTCCTGCTGATCCATGGTCCAGTCACGATGATCTCGGGCCCAGTGTAGTTCCATATCCAACAGTGTCCAATGAGTTGTGTGCTACAAAATAATTCTACTTGGACCTGCATTGTATTGTGCTGTCAGCTGAGCCACTGTCTGGCGCCTATTTTTCTTCACCAAGCGGGACAGTCTTCAACATCCTTTTTTTGATAACGCGTGGACGTCCAACGCTATGGCGTCTATTTGTGGTTTCACCGTCATTCATCTACTTTGCATAAGTACTAACAAAGGCGGGTCGCGAACAACCCACGAGTCATGCAGCTCCGGAGATACTCGTTCCGAGCCTTTGGGCCATTACAATCTGCCCTCTACCAAAGTCGCTTAGATCAGCAGCCTGTTCCATCCCACGCAGAAGAAAGAGCAACAATGATTCTTCAGACTCCCCAGCACCAGCAGACAAATACCATTCAAACCTGACCACGTGCCCTCCACGTCATTCACACGAGTTCATTTCGTGATGGTCATAATGTTTTGGGTCTTTGGTATATATATATATATATATATATATATATATATATATATATATATATATGTGTGTGTGTGTGTGTGTGTGTGTGTATGTGTTAGGTTACAACACAAAAACGTATTCTTCCATAACATTCAATATAGTCGTGGCTTAGTTATTACTAAGTTAAAGGAACTCAATTTAACTCATAAAATATATTTATTAAAAGTTTTTTTTCCCACGTTGGCAATTTCATTTCTACGGAGCGATTACACCGAGGTCTTGCTTGCAAAAATTGCTCCTCATGCCTGATAAAAGTACATTGTAATTGTAGCAATCCCAGAAATTGGACCCTTCTTGTGGAAAGAATTGTCACGAGGTCAGCCAATATCTCATTTCCGATTTGTCTCGCATTGCCGTATGTAGTAACCTCTCTCAACCCTAAACTGTAAGCTGTCTGTTTTCTCACGCGACAATTTCAACTCAGCTGTTATTCCGGCGCAACTCTATTGTCTTGAAGTGATTCTAGCGAAGCGTCCCTCCCACTGCGGTATCGAAGGAAATGAGAAAGCTGACTTTTTGGCAAAGTGAGGATGCAATATAATTCAGAAATTAAACAGAAATTTGGCATTTCATTCATCATCAAAACTAGAAATAGAGTCTTTAGACATTCCTTCTATACAGCGGCTGCTCACTCGTGCTAAGCCCAGGAGTGTTCTCAGCAGCAGTTCCCATTATGTTCCTATTGCTCCTCCAGCAGCTGCGACTGACACTTTTAGACTTTTGAGTGGGCACGATTGCCTCCGTGCCCATCTCTTTCGTTTTAATATTGTCAACTCACCTGTGTGTATTTTATGTTCAACCGGATAAGATATGACTGCTGCGCACATAGACGAATGACCTGCATTATCTTATTGTAATTGCGTTGTAAAAGTATATTGGAGAGCACGAAGCCTTATGACCTAATAGTCAACAGGCTGGCATTTGATAAATAAATAAATAAATTCTAGTCAAGCGGCGCCGGTCACGACGATCAAGAGTCTTTCGGTGGCCATACTGTTTCAGTAGGCTCGATGTTTCATCGAGATTCTCCTATTCAAAGTACACCCTTGAAATGGTCGATCGTAAAAATCTAAGTTTTGCCACTAGTTCCGAAATGCCATGATCGATATCAAGGAAGGTTGAGAACCACTGTTCTAGAGGAAAAGATGATGCCAAATCCAGAACGCACCTGAGATCGTGTGCTGTCGCCATATGCCTTTGAATGTGTTCATTTGAAGTGCAGATTAAATCGTTTCTGCCCAGTTATTTGTGCCTGCGGCGGTGGAGCTGTATGCACACCCCTCTCAGTTGATCACAATGTAAGGATTGTCTTTTATTCTAGGGTCGACAATTACCAGGAGGATTAATTAAAACCGTCGAGAGTGGTTTCGTCTTATTCCGATTCGGAAAGGGTACCAGCGAGCGAGGAGGACCATTCGGCGCATTCCAGTGCCGAGTCAGCGATGAACGGGGATCCATGAATATAGTTATACCAAGACAGGATGTATTCAGTAAGTAAAACGATGTACTGATAAATGGATGTGAGGATGGACTGTCAAGGTGTCGGATGTGTTTCGAGGCGGAGTTCCTTTTAAGTTTTCACCATCATTCTAATTATTATAAATGCTCATGATTTCGACGAAGTTTCTCTGATATATAAAAACAAGTAGAGTAACCTTGTGTAATGGTCATTCTAAGCTATGCATCGGCATTCTAAGAGCCCCTCTGTATAAAGAAAAGAAAAAAATCGTGCCTTTAAAGCATGCTAGATGGGAGAGAACTAAAGGATTTCCGCGTGTCTTTCCCCGAATTTTGCGCAGATTTACCAAACGAATATCGTGTATACACACACACACACATATATATATAAATATGTATGGTATATATATATATATATATATATATATATATATATATATATATATATATATATACACACTTAGACAAAAAAAAATGACGCACCAAGAACGAGTTATCCGAATGGGACGAAAATCGGTAGATGTGATGTACATATACAAAAAAAAACAAATGATTACAATATGAGAAAAATTGGATGATTTATTCAAGAGCTTCACAAAGTAAAAAAGTCAATAACGCGTTGGTCCATCTCTGGCCCTTATGCAAATAGTTATTCGGCTTAGCATTGTTTGTTAGATTTGGCGGATGTCCTCCTGCGGGATATCGTGCCAAATTCTGTCGTATTGGCACGTTAGATCGTCAAAATCCCGAGCTGGTTGGAGGGCCCTGCCCATAATATTCCAAGCATGGTCAATGGGTGAGAGATCTGGAGACCTTGCTGGCCAAGTTAGCCTGCCAACATCGTCTACATAGAGCCATCGCTCCTTTGCAAATGTCGAGCGATTCGACGATTAGATAAACCGGGTTCTTTGAGCCCAATTACACGTCCTCTCTCAAATGCTGACATCTGCGCATATTGTTCGCGCACCTGTATGCGAGGCATAGTTACTGTCTACCTGAGTACACGGAAGGAAATTCGCAAAGAATTTATAACGTGGAATCGAAATTTCTCCTCTTTAATATCCTGCCAGTTGGGCAGTTACGATGCGCTGCAGCGTCACATGTTAATTCATTGGCCGCCAAACTTTAAAAATTTGCATTTTCCGTCGAAGCCTGTATGCATATCAATTTGTGTCCAATTTGCATATCCCTTCATGATGCGTCGTTTTTTTTTTTTTTTTTTTTTTTTTTTTTGTTTATATATATATATATATATATATATATATATATATATATATATATATATATATATATATATATATATATATATATATATATATATTAGCTTTATATACCCGGCGTTGCACGGGTTGCACGGCCGTTGCACGGGCTCAGCATGATCCTAAAGCCGGCCACTCACGTAGACTTCTGGCATCTGGGACGCCGGGAGTTTTGGCCTCTCGGACGCCTGGCATCGGCCCCTCACGGGGACTCTCGGCGTCCAAGGCCACCTGCCTTTGCACACTCGTGATGCCCGATTTAGCTCAGTTCATGTAGGTCTGTCTTGTTGTAATCACGCTCACTATGCTCTCTCGCAAAAAATTAGCGGCATTTTTTGTCGTTTTATAATCCACTCAATATCGTTATTGTTTTCCTCCTCTAATTTGTTTTTAAGAGCATAATTATTTCGTAACTTTAAATATACGTTATGAACGTGAAATAGTGTAAAGTATCGAATTCAGAGGCACAAACTTACTCATAAACATATGTTTTCGATATTTGTAGTAAGTTTCTTAAAATTTTCTAATCTTTTTAAATCCAGTTTAAATGGTTATTTATTTGCCGATATAAATTCAAGTATCCATACTCTTCGCTTTAAGTATACACACAATAAATCATATTAAAGCTAAAAAAAACTAAAAAAAAACATAAATTCTTTAATTTCAAAATAAGAATCCGAATTCGGCCGTAAGGAACTATGTTGAATTATTTTGCGTTCTCCTTAAATTTCAAGTAAGTGATATTAAAGTAATAGTGCGTTTTAGGCATAAATATTTTATCCCCTCCACAAAGAATGTCTGTGATTTTCTTTTAAATTAGATGTCCTGATTTTATAAACCACTTTTAGTGGTTTTACTCCTTTCCTTTAAGTTTTAAAGCGCAATTATTTCGTTACTTTATGTATGTGATTTTGAAATATGTTGTGAAAAGTACCGAATTCAGACACTCGAAACTGCTCATTAATGTGTCTCCAATATCTGTAAAGAAATACTTTTAAGATCCCTAAACCATTTGTAAAGCCAATTGAAAGGTTATTAGTTTTTAGATATTTCTTAAATTACTAGTGGTTAGCCCGTCAAAAATGACTAGTTAATTTTAATTTTTATCAATTTACATCTGCAAAGTCAATATTATTTGTATACTTAATAGCTTCTCAACTTTTTTTTATTAAATTATACACATTTTTAATTATTTAAAATTATGCAATATCAGCACTATTATGATCCATTTTAGATGCAATTTTTAAAAAATATTTAAATAAAATCTGAACACCACATAATAGCATCACTTTACTTAATTCTATTACGTTAAATGATTAATACATTAACTGCGGTGGGAAAATTTAACTTAGTTGTTTCATAATTGTTTCATAATTTTAGTTTATAAATGAACCCGAGCCAAATATAAACCATTGAGGTGTTCGGTATGCAAAATGTTACAAGTTGAAAAATATTTTTATGCATTTTGATCGAGAGGAAAGTATAATCTATATACATATAAAACAGTTCCGTAACTGACTGACTGACATTTACGGAAAGCACAGACCAAACCGCTGGACCTATAGGGCTGAAATTTTGCATGGCGATTCTTCTAATAGTGTAGGGGTGCACTAAGAAATATTTTTGAAAAATTCTTCTTAGATTTTTTTAAATTAAATTTTTAAGCTATTTTTGTAACATTCTTTAAAGTTTGCATTTAAAATAATAACCTGAGGATCATAAAATTTATATCACGAGAAAGATTATAAAAATTCCTTTAACATGAAATCTTTTTCGAATCTTTACCTCCTTTTTCTGATTTTTGGTGAATTTTTAAAGATTAATTTTTAGAATTTAATTTATTAAATGCTGATCACGGGGTTTCTTTTCTTTTTGAGATACTTTAAATTAATTTTGCGTCACGTGCGTAACAACGAAATAAATCACTCTATTCTAAAAAAAAGTAACTCCAGCTGCCGCTGTCAAAAGCAAGTCACTCTATCTCCTCCGAAACCACTGGGGGTATATAATGCAATATTCATTGGTCGAGAGCGATACCAATGGATGCAGAAAAATGGGGGGACTAAAGTTTTTAAAATTAAAAATTCAAAATTAAATTTTTAATCTGTTTTAGTAGCTTTTTTTAAGTTTGCATTGAAAATAATAATTTGAGGGTTATAAAATTTATATCACGAGAAAGATCATAAAAATTCCTTTAAAATGAAATCTTTTTCGAATTTTTAACTTCATTTTCTGATTTTTGGTGAATTTTTAAAAATTAATTTATAGAATTTAATTTATTAAATGATGATCACGTGATTTCTTTTTCTGGTACTTTAAATTAATTTATCGTCATGTGCATAACAACGAAATAGACAAAAAAAATTTTTTTTTTTCTTGCTAATGCGGCAGACGATTGGACATTATCCAAAAAAATATTAAAATACAGTAAAAGATATGTTTCTCAAACTGTACTATATTCTTTAGTATGTTCTGTTGGATTTAATTTGAATATTTTCTTCTACATTATTTTGTCTATTAAAGCTTAATTTTAATTTATTTTATTTTTAAAACGCAATAATCAAAGTACATTTGAATTTGGCAACAAAAAGGAAAAAGCGTTCCAGACAGAGAGATAGATCTGTGCTATTATTAGGATTATACGTATTCTTGATTTTATGTAAGATACAAAAAATAATATACCCCAGTTTTATAAACCACTAAAAATAGATTTACTCTTTTGGTAGGAAGTTTGAGCTTATTTTAAAATTTTAAGAGTGGGTTCAAAATCTTCAAATAAGGCACATTTTTATTTTTTTAATATTTTGGAATAAAAAATTAAAACCTGAAACTCCTCGCTAGGTGTCTCTATGAAACTTTGTACAGGTTTCCATTGATTTTTTAGAGTTAAAATTCTGAAAACGTTTACCCCGAAGCAAAAGTTACACCAAAATAGTAATCTTTTATTTTGCCATTTAAAAATTTATTAAACAAAATTTTTATAAATCCTCAAGATAACTTATCTGGTAACCTGCCCCGTGCACTAAAGGAAAAAAAAACAGCATGTAAATAGTGCCGGTTCGGAAAATTTATTAGTGGAATCAAAAATTTAGCATTTAAAAACAAAATTTTAAATATTTCAAGAATTTAACATATCCACAAGTTATATAAAGGCATTCAATGAGAAATATGTACGTAAAAGAAATATGCAAGTAGAGAAATACTCAAAGAAAAAACTCCTTACAGAATGAAGTAAAATAAAAGATTAAATTTTTTTGTCCCGGACTCCCCTTAGGTAAATTTTGAAAGTACTATATTTTTTTCTAGCTAAGCCGTTTACTTCTGAATAAATTAATTTGTAAATGTTAACTTGGTATCAATACCGAAATATATATTATATCATCAAGCGAGCTTCACTCGCATCATTTTAATTTGACGCATTTGCGGAGTTCGGGGTACAAAACTCATTTTTATTGTCTTGGCTATAAATACACCGTAGAGTAGGAGTCTTCAACCTTTCACGTTCGAGGGCCACATCAGTAAATTCGTAAAGTTCCGCGGGCCACACATCTGTGAAATAAGTATCACAGGCAGAGGAAAAAATATATTATTTGCAAACGAGCTTCAACCTTTGGGATGAAAGTTTGATTTCCTTTTTATAGCAGGATGATGAAGGATTAATTCCTTCAAAACTCGTCACTAAAGTTTTGTGTGTATGGTCTGTTTTGAAAAGTATTTTGCACCTTTATAACTATTATAATAAAAAGTTTTTATTTATTATTTTCTACAAACAACAAAAAATAATATTAAAATAATGTTCCGAATTAATCTTCCATATGCACGGTAGGTTTCTATATAGTTCAATAAACTGAATTTAAAATTCGGGACTAAAAAATAATTTTTCTACTTCCATTTCGTTCGAAACTACCTTCAGGCGTCTAGCAACTGGCGTCCAGCACCCCACTCACGGAAACTTTTCGTGCCTGGAATTCGGTCTGGACTGATACTCCAGACTCCAGATGTTTTGGCATCTGGCGTCCCACCCAGACACCCCACTGACGGAGATTTTTGGCATCCCAGATGCCAAAATTCCCACGTCCCAGACGCCAGAAGTCTACGTGAGTGACCAGCTTTAGACCAAGTTGCCTATCAACAAGACAATCTCTGCATTGAGCTTCTACTGCTATCGCATTATGGTCAGAAAAGGAGAGGACATCCGCTCCCTCTTTAGACAATTTTTAGTAGATATGTATGGTAAAATAGAGACTGAAAGATTAAACTATATCCGGTTTAACATTGAAGAGCTGAGGGCAGACAACTAAATTCATCGAAAAGATACTGTAGGGAAGCGTAGGAAAATACTATGAAGTACTAACTCCCCATTTATACAGAAATATTCTTCCATTTTAGAAGATATAAAAATCAAAATTAAATCCAGTTCAGAAATATAATTAAAAATCAAGTTAAGTAAATCTGATCAAGAGTTAAAAATCAAATTAAGCTTATCTTTCCTAATTTGTAGAGAATATTATTTAATTTTAAATAAATAGAAAAAATCAAATAATAATGTTTAAATTACAATGTTACAAATTAAACAATTTATAAATTAAAGTTTGTAGAAAATATTATTTAACTTTAAATAAATAAAAAAAATCAAATAATAATGTTAAATTTACAATGTTAAAAATTAAAAAAATTATAAATGAAAATTGTAGAAAATATTATTTATCTTTAAATAAATAAAAAATAAAGTATAACGTTAAAAGTTAAAAAAACAGTCCGACTTTTAACTCACGTGCTTTTACGTGCCACCTGCTGCCAAATCGAAATTCATAACTTTGAACCAACCACTGACATCAGTGACGTCACAGGCGATTACGTGAGCAAACAAAAAAAGTGTGTAAGGGTTTTTTTTTTTTCTCCATGAAATATTACGATATTTGATTTTCCTGATATATCTTTACAAATTTTTAATGGGGGAGAGGAGGGGGTGAATTTTGAAAAATTCTAAATTTTGTTTTCAGGCAAACTTTGTAATCCTAATCGAAAATATCTGTCATTTAGAGTTTGTCATCTTTATGGAAAAATATTATCTTTCCCCCCGAATATTCAGTTTTTAATTTTTTTTACAAAATCTAAAGCGAATGTCGAAAATTCGTGGCATTGATCGTGTTTGTTACATTTAAAATCAAGAATCTTATGGATATCTGTTTCTTGCTTTGAGATATGAAGGAATATGTGAAAAACCGGAAAAACATGGTTACCCCCCTCCCTTGGAAGCTGAATTTTGAAAAATCCTGAAATTAGTTTTTAGGTATTCGTGTTCCTTTCATTTTAAAGCAAGAATCTTATGGATATCTGTTTGTTTCTTTGAGATAGGAAGGAATATGTGAAAAACACGTAAAAACATGTTTAGACCCCCTCCCCCCTTTAGGGGCCGAATTTTGAAAAATCCTTTAATTGGTTTTTAGGTATTCGTGTTCCTTTCATTTTAAAGCAAGAATCTTATGGATGTCTGTTTCCATCTTTGAGTTATGAAGGAATATGTAAAAAACACGTTTGCCCCCCCCCCCTTGGGGGACGAATTTTGAAAAATCGCTTCTTAAATGATACTTGTTACACAAAAAGGAATAAGCTCCTAAACTTTGGTATCTGTATCTCCAATAGATTTTGCTGGGCGTTGATATGTGTATAGATGTATAAGCCAGGACTTATTCCTTTATATATATATATACCGGGTGGCCATAATTAAACTGACAGTGCTCACAGTGTTCTGTGCGCGATCTATTTGCGAGAACGACGCCACATTTTGTAGGAAGATTAAACAAGACGGGCGACGAAGGATTCCGCGAAAAAATAAATTAGTTCCAATAGTCACCGCTAGGGGAATATTTGGCGCTGTGAAATAGAAAATAGAGTGTTAACAAATGCAAATCAATACGGAAATTACCTTTTATTTTGCATTCAAATCAGGTTCAATGTGGCTGCCGTTGTTGTGGACCACATATTGCATTCTGTGCACAGTATGCACAACAGCAGAAAGTAACATGTCTGCAGGAATCTCCCGTACAGTCCGTGATATGTTATCTTCAACGTAGCCAGGTCCTGGACCACTCCTTGATAGACCTTGGACTTAAGGTAACCCCATAGCCAGAAGTCGCATGGGGTAAGATCAGGCGACCGAGGTGGCCATGCAGTTGGAAAGTAGCGGCTAAAGACTCTTTCTGTTGTGAATTTCTGTCGTAGCAGCTGTTGCACCCGTACAGCAACGTGTGGAGGGGCTCCATCTTGCATGAAAGTGATTTCCCCCAGGCATTGTCTTTGCTGAAGTTCCGGAATGACAAAGCTGTTCAACATGTAGCGATATTTATCTCCGGTAACAGAACAGGTTTCCGGTCCTGTCGGGGTAATGTTCTCATAGAAGAATGGACCTACGATAAATTCCGCTGTGAACCCACACCAAACAGTTACCTTTGGTGAATGTAAGGGAATTTCTGTGACTGCATGTGGTGATTTGTCATCCCAAATTCGGCAGTTCTGGGTATTCACAGTTACATGCAGGTAAAAGTGGGCCTCGTCTCCCCATAAGATTTTCCACGGCCAAGCATCATCCACCTCCATTCTGGCAAGAAAGGTGAGAGCAAAAGTCAATCGCTTATCATGGTCGAGGTACAGTAACTCCTGTACACGGCTGATCTTGTACGGATATTAGTTTATAATCTTTCGTAAGTTTTTCCATACCGTACTGTAAGGCATATCCATATTCCGAGCTAATCCACGAGCGCTAGAGGTGGCAGCAATATTGTCTGGTCCTCTGTCGACAATCGCCGTGGCAACTGCTTCGATTGTATCCTGTGGTACAGGTTTTCGTCCTCTGCCTGACTGAACCTTCAGAGAACCTGTTTTCTCAAACGTCGCAACCATTGCTTTTAGCCCATTAACTGACACAGGACCGTTACCTTTACGCATTTTTTTGTGCGTTCTAAAAGCACGAAGAGCGGCTGACGCGTTGCACTGGTTGAGGTAAAAGAATTTGACCAGTAACGCACGCTCGACTAAAGAAGGAGACATTGCACATAAACTTTCAATCCGATTGATTCGAAACGTAACACATTGCCTTTTAAAACCCAAGCAGCTGGCACTGTGCCAATGGATGTAACGTGAAATTTGAATAAAGAACTTCTTCTTCTGCTCAGCGTACGTGATATTGCAGATCACGAGACTTTATCGGTGTTTATGTAGATTTTACGCTTTTTTAAAAGTGTTGCCATATTGCACTTGAACTAAATAAGAAAATGTGCATAATAAAAGGTAATTTTATTCCGTATTAATTTGCATTTGTTAACACTCTATTTTCTATTACACAGCGCCAAATATTCGCCTAGCGATGACTTTTGGAACTAATTTATTTTTTCGCGGAATCCTTCGTCCCCCGTCTTGTTTAATCTTCCTACAAAATGTGGCGTCATTCTCGCAAATAAATCGCGCTACAGAACACTGTGAGCACTGTCAGTTTAATTATGGCCACCCGGTATATACTAGCTAAAAACCCGTACTTCGCTACGGAGTACATTCAAATTAAATACAATGGTCAATGTATGCGATTAATGCCATATATATATATATATATATATATATATATATATATGTGTGTGTGTGAGTGTGTGTAATATTCATTACATTCTTCCTTAAAATGCAAACTGAAAAGGAAAACTAGCTCCTATTTACATGGCTGGAGCTAGACTCAGCCTGACAGGAATGAAATTTAGATGCAGTCTGGCCGAATCGCTTTATTTGAGTGGAAAAAAAAGACATCCGTCCATTTCAGATGCTCGGAAGCGAATAATATCACCTTTCAACCTTACGCGCGAGAGGCGACGTACATGTAACTGTTATTTTGAAGGGTCAGCAAAATATCGGGGCTCGCGATGTGAACCCACTCCTTTCTCCAGAAGTATACACGTGTAGGAATGCAGCACATGCGATTTTATGGGAAGTCCTGTTGCTAAGCGTTTTAAAGTGATAAAGTAATGTTACTGGGGATTGGATTTAGGAAAGGGAATTTAAATGCTAGAATGGAGAGCATAATATTTAATTTATTGCTTGCACACACACACACACACACACACACACACACACACACACACACACACACACACACATATATATATATATATATATATATATATATATATATATATATATATATATATATATATATATGTATATATATAATAAATACAAATATCAATGTATGCAATTGATGTAAAAGAAAACGAAAAAATATATTTATAAAAAAATCGTAACGGATATTTTTATAGACAAAATAATGTAGAAGAAAATATTCAAATTAAATTTAATAGAACTTACTAAAGAATACAGTACAGTTAATATAGTACAATTTGAGGAACATTTCTTTTACTGTATTTTAATATATTTTTTGGATATTGTCAAATCGTCTGCCGCATCAGGAAGAAATAATTTTTTTTGTCTATTTCATTGTTATGCACGTAACGCAAAATAAATTTCAAGTATCACAAAAAGAAAAGAAACCCCGTGATCAGCATTTAATAAATTAAATTCTAAAAATTTATCTTTAAAAATTCACCAAAAGTCAGAAAATGGAGGTAAAGATTCGAAAAATTCATTTTAAAGGAATTTTTATGATCTTTCATGTGATATAAATTTTATAACCCTTGGATTATTATTTTAAATGCAAACTTTAAAGAATGTTACAAAAACAGCTTAAAAATTTAATTTTAAAAAACCTAAGACGAATTTTTCAAAAATCTCTCTTAGTGCACCCCTACACTATAAGAAGAATCGACATGCAAAATTTCAGCCCTTTAGGTCCAGCGGTTTGGTCTGTGCGTTATATGTCAGTCAATCAGTCAGTTAAGGAACTGTTTTATATATATATATATATATATATATATATATATATATATATATATATATATAATGCTGCAGATAGCTTTTATTACTATAGTTATAAAGTATGCATGTTATTTCTGTAAGGCCCTGTGTAAAGAGAAAGCTGCGTGCATTTGAAGCATACTTAAAGTGAAGGAACCAACAACTTCAGTCCTCTGGATTTTGCGTTGACTGGATGTATGTAGGTGTTGTGTGTTTGACAGAGAGAGTGTATATAAATTACTAAGCGTGCTTTATTGAGTCAATTCTTTCGCTCCCAATTTTATATCTTCACATGTTTGAGTTTTTTGTTTATTTGTTTCAGGTGGTTTATATTTTTCGGATCCATTTAAAGTAGCAAACATCGGTGACACCGTAGATCTAAAAGTAAATTTCAATAAGGGATATATGATCAGATGGAGGCACAACGGAGTGGACATACCATCCTGGAACAATAGGGAGAATGTGGAATTTCCGAGTGTGCAAGTCAGTGACGCCGGAACCTATGAATGTAACTACCAGGGACAAAGGGGAGTGGCTACTCCTGCCCTCCTCAAGCTGATTGTCAGAAGTAATTTGTTTGCTATCTCGTAATAAGATAACTGAGGTCGCTTTATTTTTCCGTGACTACAGTTTATACTGGTGATAGTCTTGTCGGAAGAGAGGATTCAGTTGTAGAAAGTCAAATTGTTTAAACATAAAACGCATTGTATTTTTAATGAAAAATGAAAATTCACGTGGTTTTAATCCAAATACGGATAATTTGATCGAACTATATGGTAGTAAACTGTGTACTTAAGTCTGCTGTGTACTAACGGATTGGATTTGCCCCTAATGGATTTGCTCACCCCAATGTTAACCTATGGAGAAAACGTGTCCAAGGATTGCCGACTTGGATTGAAAGATTTTTTTTAAAGATTTGTACTCCTTAATAAGGAAAGAAATTTTAGGGCATTTTTCGTTTAAAAAGATTTAAATTATTCGTGGGAAAAATCTGGTGTAGTATGTTTTAAACGCTCATTTATTCTTTTGGTTGACGAAATTTATAAAATGAATCTTGTAGCAAGGTGCAGAAAAGTTCAAGCTATCTGAAAATACGATTTTTATTGGATTATCAGTCTTCATGTAGCTATAAATAGTAGACAGATATTCTCCATTGGTTAACACTGAGGTGAGCGAATACGATAGGGTTAGTACACAGCAGCTTTAACTACTTCTGAACCAAATGGTTCTTATTTATATCCATTATTTTATGCAATTGATTTTGTTGATGAAACACCTTTGTCGCAAATAATGACGTTCCTCCGTGTACATATAGGAAGGTCTGGAATTTGATCTAACCTTATAAATAAAATAACCATGCAGCACAAGGCATTGAAACTGAGTTAAGGAATGAATTTGAAAGGAAAATCGGGAGAAATCCTGTACGTGAAATTGATTTATGTATGCGCTGTCTAAATTATGTTTTCTACACAGACAAGAATTTTGTTTTCAAAGAATAGGTTTTTAAGTGTTTAATGTTTTCAAGGCGATGGTCATCATAACAGAAGAAAGGTCGTTTCTAATCCAAGCTCCCTATTTAAAATATATCTTGTTCGAAAATCGATTATTCTGTCTTAAATTATATTAGAAGCTTAAAAAAATCATCGCGGTATCAGCTAACAGAAGTTCCCTTTCTGTGCATATTCCTGTAATTGCATCATTGCATTCATCAGAAATGTTTGCTTATATTTTAGGTGATTCTGTTAACAAAATTATTTAAAAGCTTGAAACATCGAAACTTAGACACTAGTATTACAAAGAATCAGAAAAAATGCCATCGATTAAAAATAATTTGTCGTCTCTGTGGTGTCTCTTTTTGATTATTTTAATCTTCTACAAGTTGAGAGACATTTATTTTCCCCACTGTAAACAGTTCTCAATCACGGATCATATAAAGCATTTTGCTGTGTTTCTCGAAGTGCAAGAAATATGCCTTACTTTTATTTCTATAGTAGGTAGAACAGACTATTTTCTTTGATAATTCTTGATGAACGAAATATTTGGAAACGGTCTATTTTCAGAGAGCCTTACGCCTAACCCACTGTGTCCCCCATATAAATTAAAATGGATCTAAAATTAGAAAGATAATTGTTCAATCAATTTTCATAATTTTATGGCGGAATATTGGAACCTCTTTTCATCTTAAATATGGAATCAACCAAATTTGTAAAGCAACTTAAATAATGAGCTTAATAAGAATGAAAAAAATCCTTACCTATTTTTTTCAGTTTTTCCAGTTTGCTGTAAAAAGCATTATATGTAGAGACTAGGCACATTGTAACGACTTAATGATTTTTTCAAAGCGAGAAATGTAGGTATGCCAGACATGCAGGTTGTTGGATATTCAAAATGAAAGTTTAAAGCAGGGGTCCCCAACCTTTTTGTACCTAAGAGCACATTCAAGAATACCGGTCGGACGGCGGGCACCATTTATTTTTCCAAGGTGAATTTATAGTTGGACATACTAGTTAATAAAACATACACATAATGTACAAAAAACATTTAATTCTCAAAATATAAATTAACATATAAAAATTATTGTTAATATTCTTGTGTAAAATAAATGATTATTAAATAATGCATACAAAATCTACAAAGTATAAAAATTCTTTATAAAAAATATAAATCTCAAAGTCAATGTGATATTTGGCATTTCATTTCATTGGCCATTGCTTCATAATTAGGAGATTAGGATGATATTCATGCTCGCATGCGTAAGCAATCGTCAAGGTGTTCATCGGTAAGTCGTGATCTGTACTTTGATTTTATGATATTCATTGTCGAAAACAATTATTCTCACAAGTATATGGAACCGAAAAACGATTTTATTTTACATGTTGCTCTTTTCAAGAATGGAAATTTGTGTCTGTCAACTATATTCCAGAAATTCTCATCTGATACAATGGATTTTAGGACAATGTCGTTCTGAAGATCCAAAATTTCTATCTCCAGTTATTCTGTCCTTACTTGAATAAGCTTTGAAATGTATGTAGCTAGTTCGGTTACATTTACTTGTAAGTAAAAGGATTATAGGTCCGTTAAAATTATAGGTCCGTTGTCGTTTACTTGATCCACTCATTTCGGGGTAAAAAATAAGGAAGTATTATAAACAACGAAGGAGGAAACACAGTATACAAAAAATATGAGCATATGTGTATGATTAAATAATGAAGTAGAAACGTCGAATGACCGTTTATCTCACAGCACAAACCACACTACTGGCTCTCAGGAGATGAGCTCCAGACAAATGTCTGTGATGTGACGGCAGAAATGGACCAGTTCATTTCATTTTAGATATGGGAAATTAGGTTGGCGAAGATTTGGCGCGAGGGGGAAAAGAGATCGGTTGCATTACGCTTTGTGCTTTTATCTGTGTTGGCCGCCATTTCTACTTTTGTATAGTTAACCATTAAAAATGAGAAAACTTTTACATCGCATTTTATTGAAAACTGAAATATTTTTATCGTGGTCGCACAGTCGCGAGCACACGTAAAACGATCGGCGGGCGCCATGATTCCCCCGGGCATAGGGTTGGAGACCCCTGGTTTAAGGTGTTAATATGAGTGAAAGTTATGGTTAAATATTTTTCCTACCTGTCTTACAGTTTAATGGATGGTATTATCGGTGCGGGGTAACTACCTTTACCAACTTCTGAGACGATCGGCAATTGAGAATAACTGTCATAATGTCATTTCAATATTTATAAAAGCATTGAATATATATTTGTAAAAATATGGGCAAACTGAAAGGTATGATTGATACATCTGCGATAAAATCTCGAATTATGGGGTAAAATTGAGTTCGAAGGTGACATAATATTTTGGAGGTTAATGATTGACAAAGGTAACGAAGTTTCAAAGCTTTTCACCGAATTTTTGCCTTTATAGCGCCTGCGACTTAAATGTAGAATATTATAAAAGAATTTCAGCTATTGCGCAAATTTCATGACAGTAAGAATTTTAAAATTTCATAGCCCATATACGGACAGATGTTACCAGATAATGTATTTTGTACCTCTCTCTTTAAATATACATAGAGTGCAAGAAGAATCTGTTTGGAGAAAACTGTGACAGACAATGTCCCCCTTGTTACAACGGTGGTATTTGCCACGACCACATAGGAGTGTGCGTCTGTCCCCCAGGATTCATTGGAAACAACTGTGAAACTGGTAAGTTCTATTTCATAAATGCTCCACGTTGTTGTTGTTTTCGTAACAAGGCAGATATTTTGTCCGAAGGACATTGACCTTTCCCGAAGACGGATTCCTCAGCTACTTTACTGTGAGAGCAACCTATAGTTGAACTAATAATGCTCCCTATGAGGGACAGCAAGGGAATATCCATGCCTTATCTGGGATTCCCAACCGAACCTACTTTGTGGCGGCTGGCGACACTAACCACTTGCAGAACTGGGAGGCTGCTCCAAGTTACTAGTTTTATTAATCAGACAAAGTACATAGTCGTGAACCCCTCATGATATTCTGCAAACAAATTATTGTTCCTTTCTTGCTTGAAAATCATTTTCTAGTGTACTACGAGTTTTGACCCAATTTTAGGTATGTGTGTGAAGAGACTGACAGAGATCTGTCTTCACATACACACTACAAATTAAGGTAGTGCCTTCACATTGGAAAAAAATACAAATTGACTGTTTATACGAGTCAAAGCCTGTGATGTCAATAATCAAACAAGTTATTAAAACAGTGAATCATACAAATATCAAACAGTAAATTATTAATGTTTAGAAATAATTAGCATATTTTACACGTTAGACACTATCAAAATTTTAATCTTAGTATTAAAATAATTTTCTCTCGGAGAGATTTAGATATCATCCAAAATAGATGTCACACGTAAGATGTTGTTGTTTCTCATGAAACTCCGTATGATTTTATGATCAAACTTACTGTTTTAAAGATTTTCGGCAAAACATTAATAGTGATCTATCACTTCTTACAAACAATTCCAGATATACTCTACCCATACCAAGATAACCGGTGTCGCGTACTCAGCCGCAGGAGTGGTATACATGATAAGATCTCTTGACCTTTGAAATGTAGAACAAACTATACTTAGTTCAATTTATTCAGAACTAAAAATGATTTTAAGAAAATATCTTTCAATAATATAGCTTATATTAAATCTCCCACTCTAAAACCGTTCAAGACCGTCGATTCTTAAACCGTATATCCAGTGCTACACAAACTATGATACCTTTACAACATTTTTGTTGTTAGTCCTTCCGTTTAGTTTCTGGGTGGAAGGAGGGTCCGAGGCCCTCAGATGTCGCGCATGGGGTTGCTCAGTCTTAACTGATGTGACACAAGGGGCTCGTATTGGTTTTACCCACACGGTGCCATTCCCTCCATTACAAGCAACTAACAATTTCGCGGTGTTCAATGGGCGAACATCGGAAGACCAAGTTAGAATTTTTTTTCAGGATTTTCTGATATTGTATGGTACACGATTCTTACAAATGCACAGTCCGGCTTAGCTAGTTGACACCGCAATTTTGACCGAGCACCCTCAGGGGCGACATGTGGGGGTATCGTACTCTCTCTCACCCTTTCAATGAATATACTTTATGGTGTATGGATTTAACGTGTCCATATACGGCCTAGACACGAAGTATTTAATGACGGGTGTCGGGATTCGATCCAAGTATTCTCAGCACCGGAAGCCACCAACCTACCACAAGGTTACCGCGAGTCCGAGATTGATTTGTGAGGACTTAAAGTATAAAACCAAAGTAAACGCTTGCTTAGAGCCTAAACTTAATTAAAAAAAACAATATTTATAAGTTCTTACTTCTTTGTGGCTTAATATCGTATGTTTTAGCTTGCAGCAAGAATCGACATGGTTCAGGCTGTTCACATAGCTGCCATTATGACGAATGTAACACTGCATTGTTTTGCATGCCCGATCCCTATGGATGCTCCTGTGCTTCAGGAAGGAAAGGGCTCCGATGTAATGAACGTGAGTATTTGAATATTCGTTTTTCTGTCCGAGCCATTTTTTATGAGAAATAAAAGGAAGAAAATTTGGATTATAATAACTTCGCTATAAAATAAGGTCAAAAGAAGTTGTTGTTGCTGTTGCTTCTAAGCCTCTTGGACTAGAAAATTCCAAACCAGGTCCATGAGGCTCAGTCGCGTGAGCCAAAGGGAGGCATCAGTATCCTGATCTTCTGCAAACATACTGATTGGGATACCTAAACAGCAATACCTAAAAAGTTTGGTTAGGTTACAAGCATGCTGATACAACTTTATTTGACAACAACAAAATAACACAGTTTTATTGGACATTTTGCAATTTATGTCAAATAAAATTGTAAATGTGGTTCATTGAGTGAAAAATTCTCAGAGTTCATTTCTATTATTTTGCAAATGTAACCTGGAGATCATTAATGCCTGGTGTCCCAAAATATTAATATTTTCAAGTAATAAAAGCATCCAGATCAAATTCTCAAATGTGTATTCAATTTATATCTTTATTAATATAATGCAGCTTCCAACATTTATTTTTAAATGTCCGGATTTGCATCACCTTACGAGTAATCACGTGACAAGAACTGTAGTGGATGCTTGTGATGGAAGCTTAGATGTTAATCTGTTTATCCTTTTCAGGAAATTTTCAGGAAAGGCATTGCTTTTAGCGAACATTAGAATTGTTCTCTCATACAACGTACTTAGATTGTGGCGTCAAAGGATACCGACAATGAATAGTTCGATTCGGTTACGGAGATATCTTTATTGGCTGTCACCAATTCATACTTAAGGGATATTACATCAAATAATCTTTACGACAGTCAAAATGGAAGGAAGAAACATCAGAGAAATGTTTCAAAATACTTAGGTTGTGGAGTCAAAAGAACACCGGCCATGAATAGTTTGATTCGGTTACGGAGATATCTTTATTAGCTGTCAACAAAGGGTAATTAAGAGGTAACACAGAAAATGATCTTTAGGACTTTCAAAATGACAGATTAAAGACCAGATATTCCAAATAACGAAATGACAGCTTTTATTCAAGCAGTATTTAGCCGTTATGATCTCTTTAGAAGCTCGTCAATCGAATTTCACTGTTGAAATGCCTCCCCCCCCCATAAAAAAATAACCGTAAAGTGTTTTGAAAAAACAAACTATGATGCAGGGAAAGTGTTATACTATTTCATTGAAAGGTAAAAGTTGGACTATTTAAGCCAGGTAATAGACATTGAAAATGATATGGTTGATACCGAAAATGAATACGATGCCTCGGATCCTAACGGGGATTGAAAGTACATTTTGCAACAAAGTAGAGAAATAGATAGCTTTACCAGTAGATGAGTCGCAAGTACGTAAAAGATTTTAAAATTGTTGTGGTATTGTTTACATGTTTATTTTCCTCCTCTAGCATGTGTAAAAGGGTGGTACGGAGCAAACTGCAAGCAGCCTTGCCACTGTGCCGGTGGTCCCCAAAATTGTGACATATTCACCGGCGCCTGTTCAGGAGGCTGCTCCTCTGGTTGGACCGGTCCATCCTGCCAGATTAAAGGTAATGATGACCCCTTTACCACGTTCATAGTAATGAACGGCGCTTATTGTAGATTTATATAGTATCCATAAACTACAAAAACTTTTTTGAAAGAAATAAGTCAAGCGTTATGTGCTTTTTTATGCAAAATAAACTACATACTGTGTTAAAGAGGGGTAAAAATTTTAAAACAGAACTCGACAGACGTTGAAAAAGCGGACGAGAGTCATCAACTAGAGTAACCAATCCAATTTTGGCTCTAGAAACTAAAATACCAAATGGCATCTTTAAAACACCCTATCTTTGGAGAAATGTCTCGTGCGATGGGGCAGTTTGAGCACGACGTGCACTTTGGTCAGGGGTAGTTTTTTGACAAAGCCCATCTTTCATGGCTTTGCAGAAATCATACCTGAGTTAGTAGACCTAGTTTCGACCGAAGTTCATATATCAGTTCAGACAAACTGCCCATAAAGGATACAAATATTTTGGAAAACTTTCCAATCTGTGAACTTTTAGATAAAAGTGATAAATTTCGTGCCTTTTCTGTGAATTCTTTGTGAATTACTAGTATGTTGATAGTTGGGTTATAGGTGTCTTATATGGACTTTTGACCCATCTGCAAAAATATTTTGTTCTTCAACAAACGAAACTTGAAGGTTTTTCGTTTCCCTAAATACCCAAATTTTTAAATAAAGAATATTGTTATTAAAAGGAAAAAATACGACGGTTATACTGAGGTTGCTTGAGTATATAAATTACTTCTCCCGGGACACTGTATGCACTTATAACGATATATTTTCTACGTCAGTGGATGAGTTTGTGTTTGTATTAATTCAAAATGTCAGTGTAGCACCAATCATTCAAGATATAAAACAAATAAAAGTTTAATGAACATTTTTTCAGTAGAACAATATTCATTGCAAGTATTCAAATTTCTGTGCAGACTTTCATTTTCCAATGATTCGAAAATACTAGGTGATTTTCATTAAACTGACACTACTCAGAGCCATCTGTAGCGTGATGTATCAGGCGGAATTCGGGCTGTAAAGATAAGGGATGAATACCGAAAAAGTTTTAAGCAGACAAATGAATAAAAAAGAAATTTCACTTCTCCCTCCTTCAATGTGTCCACAGTCCTGGTGGACGACACATTGCATCCTGAACATTACGTTCTCAATGGCCAAGCGTAACGTGTCACCAGGAATGTTCATCAATGTCTGGTATATGTTGTCCTTCAGGGCCGCCAAGTTTGAGACTCTACCAAGATACACCTTTAAATAACTCCACAGAAAAATGTCACATGGGTGTGGTCAGGGAGACGAATTGCTTTTTCCTCGTGACCATGCAAGTGGAGAAAAAGCGACTGATGACCCTTTCTTCTGTAAAGCGAAGGTTCGACAGATTGCGCACCGATCTTTATAGCCCAAATTACTGGCGCTGCTGTCGACTACGTAGTCATGAATTTGCATTTTGATGTTATACTTGCCTTATATGTAAATTCTCGGGTGCGCTGACAACAAAGGCGTCATATCGTCCCCTATCGGCGACTTTTGGAACTAACTTTTTTTTTCACGGAAACTCTTTCCCATGTCGTTCTTAGTCCCTCTATCAAATTTGGTGGAATTCCGCCTTCTAGATCACGCTAGAGATGGCTCTGAGTAGTGTCAGTTTAAAAAAAACCACCCTGTATATTCAGGATCTTGTTGGTTATTTTTCAAATCCTAAAATAAATGACAATTTTTTAATATGTTTGTAAATAGTTATATGAAGAGCATCATAAGTCATTTTTTAACTAACGCCAATCACATTTGATTTCACTTTTCTTTAATTGACATAAAACGATAATTTCTTTTTAACAGAATGTGCCTCTGAAGTCATCGAAGATATCAAGCATGAACGTTAATCAAAATCTTTAGACGTTGTATTTTAAAAGTATGGAAATATATCCCGTGCGGTTAGTTATTTCCTTCAGCCCTTTGTAATTCCAAACTTTCTTTTAACCAAGACGCCTTCAGCCATACATTTTACACGTTCTCCAGAGTTTCAAACATAACGTTGAAGATTTTCTTTCTCCAACCGTGCAACAGTTGCCCCAAAACTAATTTTGCACTACGTCCATGGTTTGCAGTAGGGTCAAGCACTCACACGATGGATAAGCATTACCTCCAAGATCACCTGTAATTGTTTTAAAAAAAATCTATAGCTAGTGTTGTTCTTTGATCTTTCGATTACTCAGAGCCGTTTCTGTAATCATTGACGAACATCGTGAATCTTTAGCTATAATTCAACTTTCTGTCAACATTGATAGTTGGTTGGTTGACACCGTTACTGTCACTTCTTTTTTTTGCTACACGAGGATTAGTTAAATCGGAAACTACAGCTTAAAGACGATAACGAACAGCTACAAATAGCCATGCCTATAGGGGGACTCAAACCCACAGACTCTGGTACCGTAAGACAGCATCTTAGCCGTTCGGTCATCGTCCGGCTGTCATTGTTGAAAAGAAAGAGAATATGCATTTCGTGTAAAGTTTGTCTCTCAAGGGTATAGGGGAAATTTAAGAGTTTGGCTTAAGTTTTAATTCTGAACTCAGACTGAAAAGTGCATTTATACTAAATTTTTTTTCATTTTTTCAGGATGGTAATGATACATGTGACCAGTCCAGCAAGCGTCCATCTTTCGTTTCCTGTTCAAAGACCACACAATGAACTCCAATGACGGCCATCCACAAGCAATCGAATAGCCCGTGTAAGAGGATGGAATGTAAAATAACTGTCACGTATAGTTTTCCTGACATGGAGCCTTCCCCGTTACGAATTTTATTTAAAAATTAAAGTTCATGTTGTCGTGTTGTAAACATGTTTCGGACACATCTTGCACCATTTTTTGCGTAAGTGAAATTTTGTTACAGTCTTCCGGTAGCAAGTCTGTTTCGAAACACAGGAGCACATTTATCGCATTGTGTACAAATCTTAAAGCACCTTTCCTTTTGTATATACTGTAAAAATTATAGATTAAAATGTCCTTTTGACTACCGAATTTTTATAACAAACATAATAATACTTTAAAAAATCGTACCTTAAATACAAAACAAGCAATGCCAAAGTAGTTTTAGGTTCCGATATTCCTATCACATGGTAATTTAAATATTGATTTCTTGCATACCAGTTTTTTTATTTCAAAACCCAGAATGAAAGTAATTTCTTTTCAGTCGATCAGGAATTCAGCAAAATGCTATTATTTCAGAAGCATTAGAGATAGTAAATAGCTGAATTCTTTATTACAGTATTACTTTTGTATCATCATTTTATACTTTGTGTTTGTCATGCTTTTGGTTTTCTGTAACGTGCTGGTCGTGTTTCTGATAAATACATGTCGATTTCAATAAAATTTTATACTCTACGTGTCACGTCTTCTCTTACATTTCATTTTCAATTATATTTTGCATAGCATTGCACTATTTACCTTAATTATAAGGGGTAAATTGAAAACATACTGTTGCAGTAAGTATATTTAAGTTTTTCCTCTAAAATGTTCAGAACTGTAGATATATTTTATTGCAGCGCCCAAATGCGCAAATGCACACACCACAATGCGGACGTTTGTATATATTTCCTTGAAAACAGTTTCTGATTCTCGACATTATCAAAAATCTTTTGAGTGCTAACGAATCCAGACTTTTAACACACACTTAATTTTTCCCATTCAGTTGTTGTTGTTGTTTCTAATGCCCCCCTGGCCGCAATTCATTCTAGACCAGGTTCATATAGGCTAGCGGACCGTGGGTTGCGGCTTTAGTTTATAATAAAACCACAAGGGTTAGTGCCACGGTTTGGCCAGATGACATCTCAATTTTGACCGAGCAACCCCAGGGACGACATCTGAAGGGACCGTATCCTCTCTCACCCTCCGTGACATCATAGAGAGACTGTCCGGTCTACGGATTTAACGTGCCCTTATCCGGCCCAGACACGGAGGTATTTAAAGGTCCTTGTCGGGATTCGATCCGAGGACCCTCAGCACCTAAAGCCGACACGTTATATACAGCTAGGTACATCGAACCCTCCCTTTGAGAAGTAGATATCTAATAAATAAATTGATATATTCAGAAACATATCTTGAGTGGGGATCGCATATAGATCTTTTAGAGAAAGTTACTGAAATTCTACCACGTAGTATCCTGCACCTAAAGGTTTAGAGTATCCTAAAATTTATTTAAATAATTTTAGGATACTCTAAAACTTTAGAAGCTAATTCGTCAAGGTGAAAAGTAATTAAGCCTTTGTACTATCTGTTGATGCCAGCAACACATTTAAAAGACCTTATAAAAGATCGTCATAACTTTATGGTATTCAGACAGAGATAATAAATCTAATACATAGGATACACTCATCAGTCAAAGTGCAGTAGAGTGGGGTGTAATTTGTTTTACCTGTGACATAGAGTCAAATTAAACTCTCAAGGTAGCGTATATCCCAGGTGACGTGAAATGAAAATAACAGCCAGATAACAAATTTATGAAATTAAAAGATATGCACTTTCTTCGGTGCTCTGGGTTAAATGGGAGTAAACAAAGTTATTAATACAGGAACACTTGAAGAAAGCGACGAGTCAACGACATGCACTACGGCCACAGTCCACGTAAAGATGAATCGTAGTCGCACACTACGGTCCAAGAAAAGGAGTAAATTCACAACCACTCTAGTTTTAGTTGAGTCTCGGAGATCAGGATCAGAGCACGAAAAACTGGATAACATCTGTAAATGTCCGCTAATGTTATCAGTCGAACAATCTAGCGATGGTTATACAGGGATCGTTATCCCTAACTATAGCCAGCGGCTCTCTGCTCTTCTAAGTGTAAGTTTTGCAACTTAGAGCCTAAATCAAATAAATTCCGAGAGAAAAGATCTCGCCGGCCTTTAAGCCACTCAAATCTTAAAAGTACGCAAAAGCTCTCTAGCTCTCATCATTCGTCTATTTTATAAGTTTATCCCTGGGTGAGACATTTTAATTTTTGCACTCCTGTGTCCGCTTTGTTATTGGTTCTTCTCTCGTTTCGTGTTCAACATTATCGTAATTGATTTATCGATACAAAATCGAAAAGTCCTGGATCGAAACTCGTCATGGGGCTGTTCGTCTTTATCCTATAATGTCAAGCTTGCAGACATTCGAGAGCCAGGGCATTGTTCTCCTCCTGCTCACCTGCGTAACGATCATTGTCGCTTCCTGACCACTTCGGGGAGCGGAAATAACTGTTTGGAGAACCCTTTCGAAAGGCTCTGCGGTTTTAAAGTCTTTTTTCTGTTTTCTAGCAGCGTTTAATGGTTTTTCGAGGCCTTGAGGGGTGAAAATTCCACAGGAGCTGTTAGGTCAAAATGCAATGAGCAGTTAATTTCACACTTGTTGAATGAACTTGTTGAATGAACTTTATTGGAAACTTCACTATGTCAACCGATTGAGGAATTTTTAAAGTACACGAACTACCAACAAAGATATGACAAGCAGATTAATTAAATTTTCAACAAACAAAACAAAAAAACATGGCGTCGTTTTTGTTAAGTATAGTTCTCTGGGAATAAGTTCCTTATTTAAGGAGATGAGTCAGGCTTAAAATACAACTAGATAACATTTGTTTTTGGAAAGTGTACTATTTCATTTGAGAAATTGGGAGGATAGCCCAAAGATAGCAATATATAATAATACACAATCTTTGATAATACGTCTCACGTTAGCACCACCTCTTATATATTTCCTGCTGGCGTTAAAGAAATTATCAAAAATCTCCCCAGAAGGAAGTCACCTGGAGATGATGGTATCCCACATACTATGCTTAAGCATCTTCCTCCCCATTACATCTATAAAATTATTGTTCTCATAATTTCTATTTTCAAATTTGAAAATTTCCCTCCTAAATGAAAAATTCTATTATTGTTCCTATTTGCACACCTGGTAAACCTCACTTCCTCGCCCGAAAGGGATCGTCCCTTAATTTTTTTAAATACTATCAGCAAAATTACTAAAAATTTCTTGACCTCGAAATTAACAAACATCGGCCAATCACATTATTATTCCCTATCAATTCGGTTTTCGAAAATCTCTTTCTGCTCCACATCAAGCCTACCGCATTACGGAGATCCTAACTCAAGCTAAAATCAATAAAATGTCCTCCGCTGTCCTTTTTCTGGATGTAGCACACGATTTCGACCAAATATGGATTGATGGTCTCATCCTTAAGCTTATTAACTACAACTTTCCCGAACAGCATATTAAAAGTGTCTCTTTCTACCTGAGTATCACCTTCTGCCTAAGTAAGCGTGGCATCGAATCAATGATGTCACCTATGACCTCCTGCGGAAGATTATGCCCTAATCTTTGCAACTGAGCAGTTAATTCACCATGTATTCACCAGTATTCCGGGACGGCTGCAGTTGCCTTCCAAGCACGTCCCAGACGTGCTCTATTGGCGAGAGGTCTGGTGACCTGGCAGGCCATGGGAGTACGTCATATCCTTGAAGACATAGTTCGGAGAGTCGTGCAGTATGTGGAAGCGTTGTCTTGCTGATAAATGGCACCTGGGAGACTTGATAGCATAGGCAGTACAACTGGCGTTAAAATCTCGTCCACGCAACTGCGTGCCGTCAAAGTGCGTTTAAGGCGGACTAGAGGTGATTGTGTGTCCCAACAAATCGCTCCCCACACTGTCACACCTTGTGTAATCGCCGTATGTCTCTCGACAACAAATGCCGGATCGGAACGGTGGCCTGACCGCCTCCACACGCGTATGCGCTGGTCATAAGCATGGAGACTGAATCGGAATTCATCGCTGAAGATCACACGCCTCCAGTCGGTCGCACTCCAACTTGCCCGAGGTCGGCAAAATTCCGATCGACTATGCCTATGATGTGGGGTCAGTGGTAGGTGTCTTAATGGACGTCGGGTCCTTATACCTGCGTCGGCCAGTTGTCTCCGAATGGTTACCCTTGATACCACCGGATACCTGGAAGGTGGTAAATGGCGTCGAACCGATTCTACGACGTTATTGGTGCGGACGTGGCCGCTCTTATGATTGCGCGATCCTCGCGCGCATTTGTGTTCCTGGGACGCCCTGACCCTCCACGACGGTAGACTATCTCTTCCGCGATCCATTGTTGCCAACACCGAGCAACTACCATATCACTCCGACCGAGGTGGCAGCCGATACGCCTGTTCGACCAACCTGCTTTTCTTAAGCCTACTATACGCCCCCTCTCAAAGTCCGAAATTTGTTCGTACTGTCGCCGGTTACGTCTCAGAGGCATCTCTAGTCACAATACCGTCCATCCAAGTAGACAGATATGTTTGAATAACCCTATAGCACGAGCTATCACGCTTTTAAACTTTCCCAGCTGTGAATCTCATATGCACATAGCGCGCTTACCCTGGTCTCATTGGCGTTGAAATTTTAATCATTTGCATATCTCTTACCAGACTACATTCCTGCCAAGTTTCGTGATAGTAGCTCGATTTCTTCTGGGTGCATATATTTTTGTGACAGAGTATATATATGAAGTTTTTTTAATTGAAAATACACTGCTGGCGACTGTAAAAGCAACACCCTGAAGGAAACATGCAAATAACATGAAATTTACAACATGCATTAGCGGAGGTGAGATATACAACTGATTAGAATTTCAGCGCAGACGCACATCACGCGCGCCTGTGGCGCCACTTCAAAGCGCTATTTAAAGCTTGGAGGTTTCGACGATTTCAAGTTTGGCAATAGTGTTTTTCTTGTGGTTTTTTCAAAAAAACGATCAATTATGCCTCGTCGAAAACAGCGATCATCTTTTGATCAAGTATCCGAGTTCGACAGAGGAAGGATAGTGGCCTACCGAGATTGTGGATTATCTTTCAGGGAAATCGGTAGTCGTGTTGGACGAAACCAAACAACTGTAATGCGGATATGTGATCGTTGGATGCAGGAGGGTACGACGGACCGACGTGTTCGATCGCATCCACCTCAGCGCACCACTTCACGTGATGACAGGCAAATTGTGCGCATGGCAGTGACGGATCGCTCAGTCACATCACGAACCATAGCACAGAACATGCAGTCTGTAACGCATCATCCAGTGTCTGCGCGTACCATTCGACGCCTTTTACAGCAGAGTGGTCTGTCCGCAAGACGTCCATTGCTTTGTCTACCCTTGACGCAGAACCACAGACGTCTCCGCCGCCAACGGTGCGATGACAGAAGGATATGGACGGCAGAATGGAATGAAATTGTCTTTACTGACGAGTCACGCTTCTGTCTGCAACACCATTCGAGTCTGGAGACACCGTGAAGAGAGGATGCTGAACAGCTGCGTTATGCACCGCCACACTAGTCCTGCACCGGGTATTATGGTATGGGGCGGTATTGGATATCACTCTCTCACACCTCTAGTACGCATTGCCGGTACTTTAAACAGCCAGCGCTACATCTCCGAGGTATTGGAGCCAGTTGTCCTTCCTTACCTTCATGGCTTGCCCACAGCCATATTTCAACAGGATAATGCGCGACCACACGTGGCACGCATTGTCCAACGGTTCTTCGTCAATCGCCAGATTGAATTGCTTCCCTGGCCGCCTCGCTCTCCGGATCTTTCGCCGATAGAAAACATGTGGTCCATGGTTGTTCTACGATTGACCCAGATTCCATCCCCAGCTGCCACAGCAGATCAACTTTGGCAACGTGTGGAAGCTGCTTGGTCTGCTGTACCCCAAGAACTCATCCAAAGTCTCTTTGAATCAATGCCGAGGCGTGTGGCAGCGGTGATCTCAAACAATGGCGGCTACTCTAGCTACTGATTTTGGCAGGAACCACACTTCACAGAAGTCTATAAATTTAATCATTTGATACTTGGTCAACATGTTATCTACAAAATAAATTTTGTTGCGATATTTCTTGTCTTTCTTGGTGTTGCAATTTGGGTGCCCAGCAGTGTAATATGCACTAAACATGAAATTTGCATGTTAAAATGTATTTATCAGAAATTTTATTTTATACTGTAATATAAATTAATATGCTATTCGTGTAATTACTTTATTTGAAAATGAAACGCTTAAATATTTTATAGACCCTGCCAGTTTTTAGCGGGGGTGATAAGTACAAGAAAATATTCGGAAAAGAAACGCACATATCGTTGATTTGGAATTGTCAGACAATTGTTTCAAATCCATGATATCGTTTAACCTTCTCTTATCAAGTCAAAATTCTACCGTGACAAATACAGAGGCTGTTCACACATTTTTTAGACGATGTATATTGTATTCACAAAACTAAATTACATAAAATTCTTGTGCTTTAAATGTTCTATTTGACATTCCTTATTCTGAACTATCTTTCGACACCGCAATTTCCAGGAAAATAATGCCTTTTGAAGTGTCAGAAGAGGTATTCTATCCCATTCCTCCTGAACAGCTTTCCAGAGTCCTGTAAGGGTTTTGGGACGACGTTTGGATAATGCAGATTTTAAAAGTCCGAAAGCACAAAAATCCATAGGTGATACATCGGGAGATTTAGTAGGGATATCAGTGAAGGGTATGACCTTGATACCAGTTTTTCTGTTCCATTTCTTTTAGGAAATTTACAGTGCATTTTGATGTGTGACTGCTAGCTTTGTCCTGATGGAGTCTCACAGATTGATGGCACTGTGGGTAAAGCGATGGTATTTCATTCAGAAAAATTGGCGATAAAATATGTTCCTGATAGTATTTGGAGTTAATCTTGACTTTTTTTCCACTCTCTTTATTTTTAACTTGTCATTATACGAAAATCCAGCAACAATCATGAATCCCTTAGAAAAACTTTCTTTCGATTCTTTGAACCATGTACTTAAATTTTTTTCTCCCCTTTTATGATAATAAATGGATCTTTTTTTGTTGCAATCATTTAAATACACCCATGATTCATCTATTGTGACAATTGTTTTCCATTTTTCTTTGGATAAGTGTTTCTCATATAGAATTCTGCAGCGTGTCCTGCGTTCAGCGATATGATTTGGAAGAAGACGATGCACATTGCGTTTTTTCGCTTTCTTAAGATTTAAATCAACGTTTATCATTTTGTTTACAGTGGACACCGAGCATTTGAATGATTTTGAAACTGTCCTTTGACTAGGGGGATTTTCTTTTAACATTAAACAACGTATCTTTGCAATAGTCGAAGATGTCCGTTCTTTCCTTCGATACTTGTTTGGAATTTTTGTCCCACTTGAGGCTCCAATTTGACGTTTTTTTCCTTTCTTGTTGACGATATTACCTATCGATGCTTGAGATATCACAAAACCATGACTCTCACATCGTTTTTGGATAACGGAGTATGCATATTTCTCTTCGGAAAGAGCATAAATGTAGCCTTCGAACCACTGCTTTGTTAAAAACGCCATTTTAATAAAAACAAAACTTTCAAGCCGCAGACCAAAATTTTGACTTTTAAAAGCATAGTACACTTGCAATTATTTCTTTTGCAGCAAATGATTTTTTATTACCGCTTACCAAAATCGTCTAAAAAATGTGCGAACAGCCTCTGTATTATAAAATGCTATTAGTGATCATAATTCACGACTTTCACTGATCAATCATTGTAGGTGAGCAATGATGTTCGATGTCAATTTTCTTGATCTTTATAATCAGATTAGCGGCCCGTCCCAACTTTGTCCGGGTTGAACGATTATCTATCTTAAGTAATATTAGGTAGACATAATTTATTTTAAAACTTCATGGTATACCACATTTTTCGTTTTTCTGAGGTTTAAAAAAAATTGATTCTCCGCATTTTCTGACCTAGAGAGACCAACATATAATTGTCCATGAGTAAAACAATCTTCCCGTTAGTGAAGTCCAATATATTTGTATGTTTGACCTTGGGATTTATTGATGGTGATGGCAAAAGAAATTTTTATTGAAAACTAACGTCAGGCACTGAATTGTGTCCGTGGGCCATCTGCATGCCAATTTTGATACGATTCGGCCCCATAGCCTATCCGCTACAGAGTCCACACACAAAAAAAGCACGAATAAAGCACCCAAAATGGCACAAAAAATTGCATAACTTTTTTAAAATTAAAAATTAAAACATCCGGCTACGTCAGACACTGAATCGTGTCCGGGGCCACCCGCGTGCCGATTTTGGTACGATTGGGCCCCATAGTCTCGCTGTCAGCGAAGACAGCCGCGGAAGCTGCCGAAATAAGAAACTTTTAGGGGAAAATCATTAAAACATTAATTAAAAAACTCTGGGGCCCAATTTTCAAAAATTAATAGGCCTATGTGTTAACCTGAACCCTCAACGGTTTCACTACAGAATAGGGTGCCCCCGCCAAATTGGCGATAAAGTGCCAATGTTTGAATTTATGTATGTTTATATGTATGTATGTTTGTATGTTTGTATGTTTGTATGTTTGTATATATGTATGTTTGTATGTATGTATATTATATCTGTACATATGTATATTTGTATGTATGCATTATGTATGAAGGTATGTATGTATCGCAATCGCGCTAGGAAGTGTTCCAAGGGGCACCCTATTCTGATGTAATACCCTTTCAACTATATCTATATAAAATTTCAGCTCAATTGAAGCAATACGTTTTCACTTATAAAGGAACAAATATAGGCCTTGTTGTGAAGGATCCACAATTTGGACATTTTGAACTCCTTCCAACGTTATAGCCATTTTGTTCTTCCAACACGATTACGGGGCATAAATCGGCCATATTGGAACTGCACCAATTTTCCAAGAAACATCGCACCCCCTGAATTCCTCAAGACGGGGGAAAGAAATTCCAGGAAATTCAACGGACTTCCAATTTTCTTGGAAATAAGCGTACCACGTGGGTCAACCATGGGAATGTCAGAGCATCCTGCCCTCGAATAAAAAACTCGAAGAGGCAATAAATTTACGTGAATAACTAACCTGGGGAGGGGTTATAATGAAGATTGTAGGAGCCCCGAGTGTGGGAGAAAACGACGTTCGGAGGGAGAGCGAGAGAGCGTTTTGAGGTAGCGGGCTGCGAAGTGAGCCTGGGAAGAAAAGACGCCCCCGTAAAATGACGAGATACCCGTCTTCAACCGCCAGCGCCGAATCCTGTTGCCTCCGCCAGTGAAGAGCCACATGAATTTCTGCCCGATGCCTAAAGCCTCCTCCTGTAGAAGTGCCTCAACGATGCCATGCTCTGCTGCTTCATCAAAACTCCCCAGGTTGGTCATAAATTCCCCCTCTAAATAGTGCTCATGCTTTCTGAGAGATTACGAGACTTTTATTTCACTCGACCCGTAATGGTTATGCCGCAGGAAGCGGATGAAGTATGCCCTAATTCGGTTAAAAATATGTATAGCCAAGATCTTAAATATAATATGTAAACCCGACCTTTTCTTGTAAAATATTGTATAATAAATGTTGTTATTTTTATTTATAAACGCATAGTTCCCTTTGGAGTTCACCTCCCTAAATTTACACAACGCAAAGGGGTATCTCTGGTACCCCTCATAACAGGCCTATTCGAAATAATGAATAAATTTCACAGTTTCAATGAAACGCACTGATTTTTTAATAAAGTTCAATAATTCAAGTTCGATTTACGCAAATTGTGCATAAAATTGTACATAAATTCAAAAACATAAAGTTTATAAGTTAAATAAAGTTCTGTAATATTATACCAATAAATTTCCAGTTGATAGCCAAAAAATTGTAATTTTTTTAACCTAAAATTTACAATAAAGAGCATAGTTCCAAATGTAATTTTCTTCAATAAACCTTTTAACGTTGCCAATTTCAAAAAATCCTTTTTATATTTATCAATACCTCCTCCACTTGAATCTTTAAAATATTAAATGTTTTACTGATAGTAAATGGAAATATAGTTTGATGTGTTGCTATGGGTACTTGACTATGGTTGACAAACGAAAAGTTGGAAAGGTGAAGCATCAGCTTAACATTTAGGCCCCTAACTTTCTATCTACTGATCAGATATACATAATATATAGCCTATGTCCATCTGGAATAATGTATCTTTCAAACAGTGAAAGAATTTTTCAAATAGGTGTTGTGGTTCCAGAGATTACCCTCCACATACAAAATCCTATCTCTGTCTTTATATATTACTAGTGGCCCGTCCAGACTTTGTCTGTGTTGAACAATTATCTATCTTAAGTAGATATTAGGTAGGTATAATTTGTTTTAAATCTTTATGGTATACCACATTTTTCGTTTCTCTGAGGTTTTAAAACAATTTGATTCTCCGCATTTCCTGACCTAGAGAGACCAACATGTAATTGTCCATGAGTAAACCAATCTTCCCGTAATTCAAGTCCAATATATTTGTATGTTTGACCTTGGGATTTGTTGATGGTGATAGCAAAAGAAATTTTTATTGGAAACTGTAACGTCAGGTACTGAATTGTGTCCGAGGCCACCCGCATGTCGATTTTGATACGATTCGGCCCCATAGCCTATCCGCTACAGAGTCCACACACAATAAAACAAGAAAAAAGCACCAAAAATGGAGCAAAAAATTTAATAACTTGTTTTAAATTAAAAATTCAGAAATCCGGCTACATCAGGCACTGAATCGTGTCCAGGGCCATCCGCGTGCCGATTTTGGTACGATTCGGCCCCATAGTCTCGCTGTCAGCGACGACAGCCGCGGAAGCTGTTGAAATGAACAACTTTCAGGGACAAAATCATTAAAACATTAATTAAAAAACTCCGGGACCCTATTTTAAAAAAATACTATGCCTATGTTTTAATCTGAACTATCAACTATATCTATACAAAATTTCAGCTCATTTGAAGCAATACATTTTTACTTATAAAGGAACTAACATAGACCTATTCAAAATAATCAATAAATTTCACAGTTTCAATGAAAAGCACTGATTTTTTAATAAAGTTCAATAATTCAAGTTCGATTTACGCAAATTGTGCATAAAATTGTACATAAATTCAAAACATAAAGTTTATAAGTTAAATAAAGTTTTGTAATATTATAGCAATAAATTTCCAGTTGATAGCCAAAAAATTGTAATTTTTTTACCTAAAATATCCAGTAAAGAGCGTAGTTCCAAATGTAATTTTCTTTAATAAACCCTTTAACGTTGCCAATTTCAAAAATCCTTTTTATATTTATCAATACCAGCTCCACTTGAATCTTTAAAGTATTAAATGTTTTACTGATAATAAATGAAAAATTAGTTTAATGTGTTGCTATGGTTACATGACTATGGCTCACAAAGAAAAAGTTGTTAAGGTGAAGCATCAGCTCAACATTTAGGCCCCTAACTTTCTTTCTACTGATCAGATATACATAATATATACCCTATGTCCATCTGGAATAATGTACCTTTCAAATAGTAAAAGTATTTTTCAAATAGGTGCCGTGGTTCCGGAGATTACACTAAACATACAAAATCCGCTTTCTCTCTTTATATATTAGTATAGATAATAAATGAAAATGTAGTTTGATGTGTTGCTATGGTTACTTGACTATGGTTGACAAAGAAAATTAAAATGTTAAATGTTTTACTGATAATAAATGAAAATATCGTTTGATGTGTTGCTATGGTTATTGGACTATGGTTGACAAAGGGAAAGTTGTAAAGGTGAAGCATCAGCTCAACATTTAGGCCCCCAACTTTCTTTCTAATGACCAGATATACATAATATATATCCTATGTCCATCTGGAATAATGCACCTATCAAATAGTAAAAGAATTTTTCAAATAGGTACAGTGGTTCCGGAGATTAACCTCCACATTCAAAATCCGCTCTGTCTCTTTATATATTAGTATCGATTATAGATTAGGGTTTTCTGTTACTTTTAGGAATTGAGATATGGAGAGTAATGCAGTTATGTTATATTTGTTATGATATGCATTGTAGCGTATGTATAACGCATATGTGTTTCAGTCTGGGTGTTTTTTATTTTAATATATATATATATATATATACATTCATGGACAAAAAAATTAGTGCACCAAGAAGGAGTCGTCAAAATGGAACGAAATTTTACATACGTAATGACTACTTTGATATAAGTAAATGATAAGAAAATCAAAGAAAAAGGATAATTTATTTCAGAGAAAAAGGCAAAAGAACGGAGGAGTTAATACTCCGTTGGACCCCCTCTAGCGCGAATGCACGATGCGATACGATCGGGCATTGAGTCATACAGGTTCTGTATGATGTCTTGAGACATTTCGTTCCATATTTGCTGTAACCTTGCCTCTAGTTCGGTCAAACTCGTGGGATGCCCAACTCGTCGTCCCAAATGATCCCAGATATGCTCGATTGGAGACAAATCTGGGGATCGGGCAGGCCAAGGAAGGGTAGTAACAGTGCGGAGACAGTCTTGTGACACCCTTGCCGTATGAGGCCGAGCATTGTCTTGTTGAAAAATGGCTCCTGGGAGCCGTTGCATGAGTGGCAACACATGTGGTTGCAGGATTTCATGAACATACCTCTGGGCTGTCATGGTGCCACGGAACAATACTAGGGATGACCGTGTATTGTAGGCAATGGCACCCCATACCATCACACCAGCTGTGGGAGCGATGTGTCGCTGTACAGCAAAGGCAGGATTGAAGCGTTCACCACGGGCTCTCCACACACGAACACAATTGTCATCACTGCCGAGATTGAATCTGGATTCGTCGCAAAAGACGACCTGGTTCCATTCCGCTGCAGTCCAGTTTCCTCGTGCGCGGCAAAACTCCAAACGGAGGCGTCGATGGGTGGGCGTCAAGGGCAGCACACGTAATGGGCGCCGCGATACCAACTGTCCTTCAGCCAGGCGCCTTCGTATGGTTCGACAAGACACAGAGGCCCCTAGTGAAGGTGCTACCTGTGCCTGGATGGCGGCCGATGAAGCAGTTGGCTGTACGCGTGCATTTCTGACGATGTGGCGGTCTTCTCGACGACTGGTCTGTCGAGGGCGTCCTGAGCCTGGTCTTCGTGTACATGACATCTCTCGGGTCCACTGGTCCCAACACCTCCTCACAACACAATCAGAGTGGCCTAATTGACGAGCTACTCGCCTAGCTGACCACCCAGCTTCCATCATCCCGACGATTCTCCCCCTCTCAAACTGCGACAACTGCTTATATTGTCTTCGAACACGGCGTAATGGCATGTCTATCTGAGCTCTTCCTTTGTAAATGATTCAGTACACTCAAACAAGCTTTGGTTACCTGTTTTATACTCCACAGAGTAAGATGTTCAACGCCCTCTACCGGCTATACGTAATGCGCAATCACGCTGCATTTCTAATCATTTGCATATCTCCCCGACATGTACCTTCATTGCAAGTTTCGTTACGATCCCGCAATTATTTCTTGGTGCGCTAATTTTTTTGTCCATGAGTGTATATATATATAATTTTTTTTAATAGAATACAAAATGTACTGAAATTTGCATGTTAAATTGTATATACCAGAAATTTTATTTTATGCTGTAGTAGAAATTTAATACGCTATTCAAGTCTTTTGTTTTAAAAAATCACTAATTTTTTAATGTTCTTATAGACTTTTCTAGTTTTTCTGGGGGTATTACGAACAAGAAGATATTAGGAAATAAGCTTGTCGATCGATGATTAGGAATTGTCAGACTTTTGCTTCAAATTCGTGATCTCACTTAACATTTTTTTATGAAGCCAAAATTCTTCCTGATAGAAATTATAAAATGCTATTATTGATCATAATTCACGACTTTCCCTGATCAATTATTATAGGAGCGAAATGACTTTTGATGTGAATTTTCTTGATCTTATCAATTAGATAACGGCTTTCTGGTACTTCAGGGATTGAGATGTGGAAAGAAATGCAGGTATGTAATATTTGTTTCGATATGCATTGTAGCGTATGTATAACGCCGGTGTGTTTCATTCTGGTTTTTTTCTACTATGTATAAAAAGTTGTTTGAACAGAAATCAAAATGTTCCAACTAAACATAACATTTGCATGTTAAATTTTGTGTACCAAAAATATTATTTTACGCTGTAAAAAATTATCCATACCGAGGATATGGAGCCGTGCTCTCTGGTGCCTCGTTAATGTGCCATGTCTATGTCTACCATATTTTCTAATCTTTTTCCTTTGTAGTGTTTTAAAAGATCCTGCCTTTTAAGCTCGGGGGTTTTGCAAATGAGATCTACCGGTAACAAGCACGTAGAGGAGATCTTTGAGGTTTTCCCCACGCAGTCCAAACCTTGGGGATTTCGCCGTCGTATTAGGGGAAGCCTTGATACCGGTGCACAGTGGAGTATTTGAGGCAAAAACCTGACCAAAAGTGTAAAAATTAAAAATTGCTCAACAATTGTAAAAAGTGGATTTTATCATTTTTGACTAACTGGTGCGTGAATCACATAATTTCTAGGAGCATAAGTAATATCCGGCAGCTCCTAACCTCAGTTGAAGAACAGGTTTCTTTGCGAGTGGACGTTCAATTTGATTGCGTTTCAGCTTTGTTGTTAGTTTAAATATATATTTTTTGTGGCGTTAAGAATTAATGTTTTGAAATTGAATCAGGTTTACATGTTATAAAAGGTAACAGCTTTGTTTTAAAATACTAGGGACTTCGCCCCTGGGCTCGCTCCTCTGTTATGGCTAATTAGGGTGGTAAAAAAAAATTAACTTTCGAAATATACTGCTCCACAAGGTTTATTTTATTATTTTACATGTAAATAAAGCGCACAATTTTTTTTCTCAAAAATAATAATATTTACAGGTCGCTTAAGCTCAAACTTTAAAAGTTCAGATTAACAAACATTTCTTGGAAATAGTGGGAAAGCTCTTTTGGTGGTTTGCTACTAGACGAAGCAGGAATTTTTTTTGTTCTTCGTCTTTTGTAAGGGTTTCATTATATTTTTGTAATAGGCTTATAGCTCTTTCAGCATTGTCATTTACAACTTTCACTTTTAAGCACCTATCTCGAAAGTCACAAAAGCAAGGATCACGTTCCCACTGAGATGGTGATTTCTCTATGAAAGTTTGTGATTTAATTTTACCTTCTTTTACCATGGCATCAAATAATTGTTTTGTCTTTTCAGTCACAAGTTCTTCGATCTTTACATTTTGCTCTTCATTTTTTAGTTCCAGTCGATAATCACGGGTAGGTTTTGGTGGACGATCGAGATAATGTATCATTTTCATTTTTGTGTCAATGCTGATTCTGTTATCAAAAAAAGATAATGCTACTAAGTGCACAGATAAATACCATAGGTATCTGGGAAAATGACGATAATGCTTTATTTGCTACAAAAGGATTTGAATATTTTTTCAGGTCAATTAAAAACTGAATATCATTGTCCGTTGCCTTAATAGCATGCGGTGCTTCATTCCAATATTTAATATATACTAGGCTCACAAAAAGGCACAATTCTGTAATCTTACCAGATTCTTCAGATGACAGCTTAAATTGTTCTAGAAAAAGGAATATTTTTAGTCCATAAATACCTTTAACCATCCATCGAGCGTGGGTCCAGGCTATCATGTGTGGGTCCAGGAGTGCGAAACGACTGATTATTATTATCTCCTCCAAGAAAAATTAATGATAATTGCATAAACTCTTTATAGTCATTCCTTATAGTTGAAGATTTAAGTGCTTTTGGTAGAAATGTTAACATACAGATGGAGTACAAAATAATACGAACAACTGTGAAAAAGTATGACGTATTTCACACCTGCAGTACAGCCGCGCCACCTGCAACAGAAGTCTGCCACCTAGTGAGAGTGAAGAGGAAGATATCAGTTTCTCATCAGCAGTCACCTACGTTGCATGCTTCTATCGAACTGTCTGTGATAAGTTGAAATGCCAGATCTGTCAGAGTTCCAAAGAGGAATGATAGCTGGAGCGCGTTTAAGTGGAGCATCGGTTACGGAAACAGCAAACCTTTTGGGGTTTGCAAGGAGTACGGTATCAGCCGTTATGACAGCGTACACGTAAGAGGGTAAGACGACGTCTTCAAAGCACAATAGTGGCCGAAAGTCCAAGCTTGCTGATAGGGATAGACGGGTCTTGAAGCGCATAGTATCCCGAAAGCACAAGCAATCTTTATCCTAGATAACATCCGAAATGAACAGTCATCTCCAGGACCCCGTTTCAACAAAAACTGCCAAAAGGGAACTTCACGCTGCGAACATTTATGGCAGAGTGGCAATTCGTAAACCCTTGGTGACAGCAACTAATGCTTTCAAGCGACGCCAATGGTGCAGAGATCACAAAGGCTGGTCCTCGCAGCAGTGGCAACAGGTAATATGGTCAGATGAATCGTCATTCACCCTATTTCAGACGACCGAACGCGTTTATGTCTGGAGAACGCCCAAAGAAGCGTTTCATCCTGAATGCCTCTTGATGACGGTGAAGCATGGGGGGTGGCTCCATTATGGTATGGGGTGCGATATCTTGGCGCGGTCTTGGGCCACTTGTTATTCTGCATGGGAGGATCAAATCCAATCACTATCTAAGCGTTCTAGGGGATCGTTTCCATCCTTTTGTCCAGACTGTATTCCCCGGAGAGCGACTGCTTTTTCAAGACGACAACACCCCTATCCACACTACTAGGTGTGTTCAAGAATGGTTCGAAGAGCATGACGATGCAGTTGAACATCTCGCCTCCCCCCCCCCCCCCCCCCAGTCTCCGGACTTGAATATTATTGAACATTTATGGCAATATTTGGAGTCCAAACTTCGTTCCCGATTTCCACCTCCATCCGGACTTTCGGAAATAGAGACCGCTCTCCAGGAGGAATGGCTTAATATTCCTTTAAATATTGTCCATGATCTTAATGCATCTATCCCACGTCGAATTAAATCTGTACTTCAGTCAAAGGGTGATCCAACCCCCTATTAATAAAGATTTTCAATTATATAACAGGTGTTCGTATTATTTTGTCCACCATCTGTATATTCTCTGAGTTTAGTAAAGTTTACATTGTCAAATAGTTCCTTATTTGCTGGATTATAACCAGATTTATCTATTTCCGGCCATACATTCTTAAACCGTTTAAATATTACAGTTTCTGAACCTTCAGATGGGCCAAATATAACATAAAACACTCTGGATAGTACAATCTGGAGAGACCTAAGAAAATGCTAATTAGGGGCTTTCCAGACTCAACTAATAGACAGGATATTAATGATGCCATAACCGAACTAGGTATAGAACCTATCAAAGTCGAGCACTTAACTAACAAAAAGGCAAATTCTCCGCTACAACTATTCATGGCTAGTCTAAAACCAACACCGAATTTAGATAACCTTGCTAAACTTGAGACAATCAACCATCTTAAAATTAAAATTACACCCTTTGTTAACTCTGGTCACGCGCAGTGCTATAACTACCAAAAATTCGGGTATTCAAGCACTACATGCAATCTCACGCCTAAGTGCTTGTTATGGAGCGGCGAACATCAACTGCGGCAATCCTGAAAAATTCATATGCACCAATTGTGGTGGTAACTAGACGGCGAATTTCTCAGGATGCGAGCGTAACCCTAAAAACATTGAAGCTTCCAAAATCTCTAAGAATACCCACCAATTCAGTAGCAAAATCAAACAAAATTTCATCCCAGTCCCATTACTCACCAAGCCTTCTTGGACCAAAAAATCTAGCCCACAGGATAACACAGAGAATACCGAAATTACGGATAGTATAAACTCTGATGTTAATTCTAACGACCAGGAAACATTTCAGAACGTCAGGACCGCACCCAAGAAAAAGATAAATATTGACAAGCCTATCTCAAGACATAACGCACACTCTAATAATAATACCAAAACTAACGAACCCAAACAGAACAATAATAGTGGTCTCTCCGACTTCGCGGAAATTATCAAAACAATTCGTGAATTTTCACAACTTTTCTCTATAACAGATATCACGAAACTGCTGCAAAATATCGCCGCAGCTCTAAGAAAGCAGGACGAACCAGTTAGCAAAATGATGGCTATATTTAAGCAAATTTGTGATTACTTTTGCCCCGACCTAGGTTCGAATCAAGATGTCAGAAGTTGGACATCTCCACCTAAATTCATTTTTTTTTGTTTTTCTTTTAAAATAAAAATTCAAGAAAAAAATTTTAAAATATAAAAAACTAAATAAAAACTATAAAATTTAATGAAATCCATAAACATAGTAAAATTACTTTCTACTGCACTCAAGTAATCTAGTTTTATTAACTTCTTCTATTTTAACGAGCACTGCTATCATAACGACCGCATGTAACACCAGAGTTACAACTAAAAGTTAGGCACTCCGAAATGATACCCTATCGGATCGACTGGATTGGAACTCAGTGGCCTCCTTAGGAGCTAACATTAATTCTCTTATCGCGATACACTTCCTATCTTGGTTACCTGCTCACGTGCTGCCGTAGCGCAGTGCTATTGCACTGACTTGGTAATCCCTACGTTGTGGGTTCGGTCCCAGATGGTGTCGCTTCTTCCAAATTTCCCTATCTTGCTATTTTTAGCTTTCCCTCGTGGAACTCTACGATCAACTCACTACGAAATGTATGACCCTGCCCAGGGAAAACGAAAATAGGAAGGAAAATAGAAAGTGGGGAAAATAAAAAGCTTCGATAGTACAAGTAAAGCTAAAACATGGGGGAAAAAAGAGACTGAGCGAACAAAGAACAGGACAAACAATTGAAAGTTACGAGCAAGTGTGGCACAGGGCCGTTTCTTGTTAGCTGGGTCAGCAGGGTCGTGATCGGCAAGATATTTAATAAGATCATTTGGTAAATCTTTATGGAAGTTAATAGCAAGATTCTGAAGATAATTTTGAATAGTGGGGATATTTATCTCCCTATAAAAGTCAACATTTGCGAAAATACCATGGGGAGTTAGTGATTTGCCGAATAGTCATGTTTTGAGCAACAGCCAGAATTTTGATATTGGAATCCGCTGCATACGACCAAACTGGTCCAGCATACGTAAGTAAGGGTCTTAAGAAAGATTTATAAATGAGCATTTTGTTACTAAAGTTCAATTTACTATTTCGGGCAATTAAGGGGTAAAATTGTCTTTTAGCATTACAAAATTTATTACGATTATTAACGATATGTTGTTTCAAAGTGAGTTTTTTTTATCAAGGGTTAAACCTAGGTATTTAACAGTGTTTGACCAGGGGATAATGGTGGAACCAATTTTAATATTGCAGTTAGCATATGTTCTATTGAATTTCTTCAAAGCATTACAAACAAAGGAACCCTTCAAAGCATACAAATACTTCCTACTGCAATTACTTCATTTTTCATGCATGTTGCTCTATGTAATTATCGAGACTATCATTCATTAAATAATGAACTGACCGACCCTGAGAGTTAGCAGTCAATTTAACTTTAGCTAAAGCTTTAATGTGTTAAAAAATACTCCTTTTGTGAGCTAGAAACAAAACTGGTAGCACAAACCTAGTCTGTCTTTCAAAAGAGCTATGCATTTGAGACTTTTCAAACCACAATGTCATTCACATTTCCCGCAACACAAAAATTTTCTTATTTGTTTCTTTCTTGATATTTCTAACACTCTAATAATCTCTTACCTTCTGAAAGCTGTTTCGTTTTCATCTAAGTAGTGTTCGCTAAATTGAAGTTTTTTTCAAACAGCTCTAAAATTACTTTTATGGTGTCACGAAGAACTAAAAAGGAAGAATCACTGTTTTTGATTCCGAAATATATTGATGCAATTTTTTATTATTCCTTAATTAAAGAAGCTGATCAAATGTATCTCAGTTTTGTGGTTGTTGCTGTTTCTAATGACCCCTAGCTGGGAGTTTCAGACCAGATCCATACAGGCTTCAGGCTGAAACATGGGCGTAGCGTGGAGGGGGGGGGCACGCAGGGCCGCCCAGAGGGGGGAGGGGAAACTGGGGCACTTTGCCCCAGGCCCCCAACTGCCGGAGGGGCCCCAAAAAATTTTTAAAAGTTTATTTATTAGATTTCCTCAGAAAATATAAGAAGAGAGCAGAGCAATGAAACATAATAAATATGTTAATCATTCATGTAATAAAATTTTAAGTATGAGTAACTTAATTTGAATGTGTTTTTTCGTCTCTTTGCATTTTTTATTTTTCTTGGGGCCCCCAACAGAAGTTTGCCCCAGGCCCTGTAAATTGTCTGGCCGGCCCTGGGGGCACGTGCCCCCCAACTTAACTTGAAATAAATTAAAATGTTAATAGAAGTTCAGTTAAAATCGGAAAATTGTAGAAAACTTTTAAGAGTGTTCATTTTTTCCCGCTTTTTCAAACTGTGAAACTGAAGATTCTGATTATGTCTTTAGCCTTAAAACAGTTTTTATCAATGATATGATCCATAGCAAAAATTAGATGGCATATTTTTTTCTTATTTTATTTATATTTATTTTTCTCATTGTATAACTTTTGAATATTACTCAAAACATCAAGTCTGTTGTTATTCAATTTTGAAAAAAAATCATAATATTTCCTATCTTAAGGATCGTCCGGCAGTCAATGCGCTGAGGAGAGCCCTAACTGAATTCAATTCGTGTCAACCCCCAAAAGTTAGAAATACGCTACGCCTATGGGCTGAAGTGTGGTGCGGCTTCGATTTATATAGCCCCACAAGGGTCGAAGTTCGTCTTAGCTAGTTGCCACCTTAATTTTGACCAAGCTCTCCCATCTGGGGGGGGGGGGGGGGTCGGATGTACCCTCTGCCATGATCTCTGACCTCATAGAGGGACTTTCCGATCTATGGATTTAACGTGCCCATATTCGCAGTTTTTCGGCTCGATAAATTTCCTACAACCTATACAAGTATTTCCTCGTTTCATTTTATGTTCTATTAAATTGTATGGTTTTATTTTTCCTTTCCAATGTCGAACTCACTGACATCACCTCGTCAGAAGGGAGCGTAGGTGCAAAGTAATTTTTGAAAGGATGGCAATAAGTGGGAAAATCTTAAAGCGAAATGCCTTAGACTCAATCAAAACGAAGTAATTTCAAAGAGAATCACACTTTATATCGGGAAAAGAATTATTTTTTGATGATTTAAGAATATTACAAATTTTGTTCGGAATAATATTCATTTTTGTAATATTGAAATTAATGTAAATAAATTCATTTTAAATTCTCAGATTTTATAGATTAAACCCCTGTAATATTCTAAAATACACCTATTCCTCGCTATATGGCCGCTCTTAATACGGCATTTCGCTATAACGGCCTTTTTTAATTATGGCAATTTTTCAATTTACGGCCCACAATGCTTTGTTATATGGCCACAACAGCGGAAAGTGATGATTGCAGCATATTATAGCTTAGTGATTCTTCACGTTAATGTTCGTCATCACATTAAAACAGTTTTTAAACATTTTGTTTTAGGTTTTTATTATATGAATACGTATGTGCATATGATTTCTTTTGTTTTTTCTTTATATGTTTAATTTTTGAATTTCTGTTTATTATTACATTGTTTTGCACTTTTATTTTTATGTAAGCATTTTTATAGGAAATAAAAGAGTAAAAGGCTTTATGAACTAAAATCTATATTATTTATGAAAGTTTGGAACACATCCAATTAAATTTGTATGGGTTTCTATCAAAATAATTGATTCGTTATACGGCTTTTCGCTTTACGGCCAACTTTTCCGGAACGTATCTAGGCCATAAAGCGAGGTATCCTCCGAAGACTAGGATGTCTCGGGATCCTCCTGCGAGGTCGTCAGATTAAATATATTACAAAATATTATTACTTACCAAAACTCTTATTGTAGACTGATGATCGTCTTTCATTTTTATATTTTGCCCAGACCAGAGATTCGGGATACCTCGGCATAAAAAAATAAAAGTCGAGGGCCGAAGTGAGGACAATCTCGAGCAGGATCACTCTC